>CM072521.1:35310704-35555704 GCA_036898135.1 Oncomelania hupensis | reverse complement strand
AAACGGGGGTTCGATAAATTAGAGTACAACCTCAGCGTCCTCTGCGTGGGATTTCTTTATTGTAAAGTGACTGGCTGGTGGAGAGCTTTCAGTTTTACCACTAGGGTTGTCTCAGCAGATCTTTTATGCGGATCAGGGGTTGTCCGGTCCTGATTTGGCTCGGAAGTGTCCGCTGGACCTAAAGCAATAATGATGTAATGTAATGTACCATCATCATCATCATCATCATCATCATCATCATCATCATCATCATCATCATCATCATCATCATCATCATCGTCGTCGTCCTCCTCCTCCTCAGCATCATCGTCGTCATAATCATCATCACCATTAACATCATCATCGTCACCCTCCTCCTCCTCCACATCATAATCATCATCATTATCATCAGCATCATCATCCCCTTCCTTCTCCTCCTGCTCCTCTCCCTTATCGTCATCATCAAACAGAGTGAAATTCACTTCTCTTTTTAGCTATAAGTATACTTCTTCTTTCAAAGCTTTTATGTTAAATACCTGGCGTATTGACCGATCTCTTCTTCGATCGAATTTTGTTTATGTTCGATGCCCCCTCTCTCTCCTCCCGTGACCCGAAAGACAACAAATGAAGAAGGGCGAAAAACACAGCAACCGAGTTAACGCGAACGCAATCTTTGTTCTTCAACCGTGTATTTTAATTTAAAAAAAAAAAAAAAAAAAAAATAATAATAATAATAATAATAATAATAATAATAATAATAATAATATTATTATTATTATTATTATTATTATTATTATTATTATTATTATTATTATTATTATTATTATTATTATTAATTATTATTATTAATAATTTATTTATTTAATTTTTTTAAATATTTTATTTAAAATTAAAACAAAATAGTTTGGGTTTTGTTTGTTTGTTTTTATTTTGTGTTTCGTTTGTCACATTTTTATGTTACAATAACACATTGTTCCACGATTTATCAATAAGCGATTCAACCCCGATGCTTGAATCTTGATAACTGTAACTCGAATTCATGTATCCACGCAGCCTGTTCACTCAGCAACAAAGAAGGAGTCGTTGTATAAAGTTTTCCAACTTCATTCAGCAAACATCAACAACTGCATACAAGATCGCTTTTCTAAAATCACTCCCCAAAAAATCACTTCTCCCAAGCAGACAGTACATTACTTATTTAGTCTTTCAACAATCCAGAGAAACTTGGCACATTCCACAATGACGCAACAAAACCATTTAAATTAAAAACAAAAACAAAAACAAAAAAAAACTCCTCACCGGAACTACGCACTGTCTTACGTCTTACAACATCCTACATTTGATAAGCTATTGCCAGCTCTGGTACATTCGATTGATAATAAACAAGTCATACCAGAAAATTCTTCATGATACCGCAATATCGATCGACGAAAATTATCAACACCTTTTCTAGCAGAATCAAATCAAAGAAAAAAAAAACCTACCCGCTATCATTGCATGCTTTGCAAAACAAAATCTTCGGAACTATCGCACGCGTCTCAATCGTAACACACCATTTTGTCGTAATTTGGTTTTCTGCCCGACTATCACCCTCACCCTCCTATCCCAACCCCCATCTTTCTCTCTCTCTCTCTCTCTCTCTCTTTCTCTCTCTCACTCACACTCTCTCACTCTTTCTCTCTCTCACTCTCTCTAACTCACTCTCTCTCACTCTCTCTTTTTCTCTCTCACTCACTCTCTCTCACTCGCTCTTACTCACCCTCTCTCACTCTCTCTTTCTCTCTCTCACTCACTCTCTCTCTCACTCTTTCTCTCTCAGTCTCTCTTACTCACTCTCTCTCACTCTCTCTCTTTCTCTCTCTCACTCACTCTCTCTCACTCTTTCTCTCTCTGACTCTCTCTTACTCACTCTCTCTCACTCTCTCTCTCTCACTCACTCTCTCTCTCTCACACATAATAAAAGATACTGGAAAAAAAATCAAAGCATATAAATGTATATTCTCCTTCCTTTACACCTTCACTCTTCTCTTTTTAAATTCTGTCTTTAAAAAAAAAGAAAAAAAAGGGCAAAGTCAGCGGATGTTAATCGGAAGGGAAATGCGTATGTTAGAAGCATTAACGTCAAACCAGAGCCTTTCCTGTTCGCTCTTAAAACGTTTAAAACTTGCCAAAAAGCCACTTTCTAGAGAAACACTTTAATGACCCACATGGCCGTCTGTTGTGGATAAATTATACCGGAGACTTATTTAAGGGAAAAATAAAACAAAAACATTTCTCTGCTTTTCCAGGCCTTCAGAAGCAGAGAAATGTTTTTGTTTTATTTTATGGTGATGGTGATGGTGGTGGTGGGGGCGATGATAATAATGATGATGATGATGCCGTTAATTCCGTTGCTGCTGCTGATGACGATGATAATGATGATGACAATGATGATGTTGATGTTGATGATGCCTGTGAACATCAATGGGATCGGAAATACTTAACAAGCTGAGATAACATGAGGTCCTGTAAGAGAAGAAGATTCACATCGAGCGTACGGCGCGTGCGTGCTCCCACGAACACACACACACACATACACTCACACGCAAGCACACACACACACGCAAGCACACACACACGCAAGCACACACACACACGCACACACACACGCTAGCACACACAATAAATACAAATAAACTACGCGAAGACGAGAATTTTGGTTGAAGGGAGCCTATTCAGTATGAGAAGAAGAAGAAGAAGAAGAAGAAGAAGAAGAAGAAGAAGAAGAAGAAGAAAGAAAGAAGAAGAAAGAAGATAGAAAGAAAGAAAGAAAGAAAGAAAGAAAGACGTTTTTCCTCGAATCACCAATCAGCTTCAAAACGCGGGGATTTATACAATCAAACACTCACATCTTACACACACACACACACACACACACACACCCACACACACACACACACACACACACACACACACACACACCTACACCTACACACACACACACACATTCACTCTCTCTCTCTCTCTCTCTCTCTCTCTCCTACAATAAAAAATAACAAACACACGTCCTTCACTACAACACGTAAAAAAAAGAGATTACTCTTATATAGCGCACTTATAAGCTCAGAGAGTTTCTCAAAGCGCTGGCCACTCCTGTGCAAGCACGCATAGAGTACAAACTCTCTGTTCTCTGTCACAACTTCTTCACAGATTCTTGTCCCTCCTACCTTGCTGATCTTTTGTCTGTCTACTCCCCTTCACGCACTTTAAGATCTTCTGCTGACACTCGCACACTCAAGGTTCCCGTCACCCGCACTAAGACATACGGCCAACGTGCATTCGCTTACTCCGCACCTAAGCAGTGGAACTCCCTTCCCTCCCATATCCGCAACATACAATCAACACAAGCATTCAAAAAGGCCCTCAAAACCCACCTCTTCAAACTTCACTATTCAGAATGATCTGTATCCCGCTGCCATTCTCTTCTCTTTGTCTCTGTCTGATCCGTAAGTGTATACACGGCTGTACATATTTATACTGTTCTTCCTCCTGGGCCTAACCGGGCATATAAATAGCTGTGAATATGTTTTTGCTATTCTATTTGTCTTTTCTGTCATTTGTGTACATAGTTGTAAATTGTAATTTGTGTACATAAGTGTAAATAATTTGTACCCTTACTGTTCTGTCTTTTGGTGTATTGTAGCGAAAGCGATGTTTTATCGAGTGCATGTACTTATATGTAATGACTATGTAAAGCGTGGTGAGTCTGGTCATAGGCTGGAGTATCCGCTATATAAAAATCCGTTATTATTATTATTATTACTATCCAGCAATCACAAAATAGTTTGCTGAAGTCAGAATTCGAACCCACGTCGCCCGAGACGCGCGCACACAAGTCGTGCGCTCTGACGACTGCAAAAGAAGAAGAAGAAGGAGAAGAAGAAGAAGAAGAAGAAGAAGAAGAAGAAGAAGAAGAAGAAGAAGAAGAAGAAGAAGAAGAAGAAGAAGAAGAAAACAGAGAAGGGTGAAGAGGTGATTTTTTGGTCAAAAGAGCAAAAGTTAGCTAGATTAAATATATCAACAGTGAACACAAGTTTTTTAAGATGCTCTGTAAAACGTATTATCATCACCCATTGCCTTCATATGTGGGAAGGACGATCCGATCAAGGTTAATGCGCTGCGATCAAAACAAGGCGTTTGACAGATGTAACACAGGCGTACAACCTTGACATAGCTTCACTTTGTATCCCGCACGAAACTTTATTGCGCAAACATCAATCTACTAAAACTAACTTCTATAAAACTCACGCCACCCGAGTAACACAAACACCAAACATTTTCATGTTTTGGCTGTGTTTGAATGGTTACAATGCATAAAACATCTGTTGAACAACTGTTTTAAAAACGTTTTGTGATTCTGAACCTGCTCTAAAAATATTTTGCAAAGACATTGTTTTAGCCAATCACAATGTACACAATGTGCATTTCCTATACCTTACACATCACCAATGACGAAGTCCGACAGACCATCACACAAGCCATTGGACAACACGATGACCTGCTCACAGTGGTGAAGAAACGGAAACTCCGATGGTATGGCCACGTCACCAGATCATCAGGCCTTGCAAAGACCATTCTGCAAGGCACAGTGCAAGGAGGTAGAAGAAGGGGGAGAACGAAAAAGAGGTGGGAGGACAACATTCGAGAATGGACTGGTTTGACACTGAGCGAAGCCATGAGGGCTGCTGAGGACAGAGAAAGATGGAGTATGCTGGTTAAACGATCATCTGTGGTGCCCCTACGACCTTTGGGTTATGGGACAGGATAGGATAGGATAGCACTAAATGCGCATACTGTGATGCGCAGTCGAGCAGTAGGTCCAGGATCCCAGAATTCACCCAATATTTTCTCGTTTACTTCCGCTTTCTATTTGGCAGTACTTTATACAGAGCAACGATGATAAATCTCATCGTACCTTTCAGAGGAGACGGCCATGTTCTTACAAACCAAAAACGCAACTGTCGGAAGATTGAGGAGCGCGCATTGTATTTGCACAGATGTTGCAGATATTATTTCACTTTACCGCGTGACTACATGCGTTGCTTTAAAAAACCAAACACTTTAGAAGCAACGTGTCCAAACAATGTTGTGGAAACGCTGTAGCAGATTTGTTGATCCTGTGACTTCAGCTTAAGTTGAACTAATGCTGGTACGCTGCTTCAGAAAATCTTCAACCTTTACACAGCAGTTGCTCTGCTCTAATAATAATAATAATAATAATAATAATAATAATAATAATAATAATAATAATAATAATAATAATAATAAAACTGGATGCTATATGCGCGCTTTTAGCCCATATTACCAATCAGGATCAAAACGCGGCGGTCTGTACCAACATCCACGCTCACATAGTTCTCCCACACTCTTACATACATAACAAACACACATATAATAATAATAATAATAATAATAATAATAATAATAATAATAATAATAATAATAATAATAATAATAATAATAATAATAATACAGGATGCTATCACGCGTCTTTTCAATCGAACTCAAAGCGCGGCGATCTGAAGAGATCGCTATTACAGAATTCGGAAAAGAAATCACTTTTTATTTTTGAAATTTTAGACTGACTACATCCAATACCATTATTGAAGGGATGGAGGGGAAACCGGAGTACCCGGAGAAAACCCTCGGTGTCCTGAAAAAGTCTCGTACCTCAGTTACACAAATATCGAACGCGCAAACGTCGGCATAGGAAACCAGCTCACTATCAGCTGAGCTACAGGACACCCCGCGTCGATCACTCGACCTACATGTAGCACTCCAACATAGGGTGTAAAGGCCGGGAGATCGCTGTTAGAAGACGGTATATACGTTATATAGAATTGTTGTCCAGAGTTTTAAGAATTTAAACCTTCTTTTTTTTATTCTTGAGAAAGAGAGTTTGAAAATAAAACTCGAAAACTTGCTTTTTTTATGTATCGTTCTTATCTTCATTTTTTTCCTCCTGCCTAATTGCTCTTATACCCCTTGGGGTCATGAACAATCTTGCCACTGTAGATTGTTCTAACCTATAAAGGGAAAAGTGAACGCCCCAGTTGAAAACCTGTCTTTCCTTTGTAGGCAAGACCGATTCACTGCGGCAACAGTACCCCCGTTGGAGTACCGGGGGTTTCAGTATAAATAGTATCCCCACTTTAAGGAAATTTAGTGCTTTAAATTCCCACTGTCGCTGTCTTCCTCATTTACTCTTTCCCATTCCTGCTCTGTCCTCTCACTCTGCTATACTATCTTCTTCTTCGCTGGATCAGTGGCCTACCTTTTGTCTTGAAAACTCTTCCTGGACAAGACTCCTTGTTTGTGTATGAGGTCTGTTGGATCAGCTTGGGAGTGTTGGACGCTTTCTGCCGGGTGGTCACTAGGGCTTCCTATGATGTTATTATTTAGCAATATAGGAATTTTATATGTATATGTTTTGTTGATAATTTATAATAATGTTTGTATTCTATTTTGGTTTTGTAACCGGGGGTTCGAGTAGTTGGGGTAAAGCCTCAGCCGTCCCCTGCGTGGGATGTCTTTATTGTAAAGTGACTGGCCGGTGGAGGGCACTCAATTTTCCCACTAGGGTTGTTTCAGCAGATCTTTTATGCGGATCGGGGGTTGTCCGGTCCTGATTTGGCTCGGAAGAATCCGCTGGACCTAAAGCAACAATCAATCAATCAATCAATCAATTGCTCTTATATCAAAGATGGAGTTTGCTGGTTAAACGATCATTTGTGATTGCCCAACGACTTTCGAGTTACGGGATAGGATAGGATAGGATAGGATAGACTCATATAGTAATAAGAAACAAATGTGTATATACATAAACCAAAAGAATGCTTATGTTTATTTACACAAAAAACAAGCCAAAGCGACACTATTCACATGTTCAAGCTCAGCTCTTCATCAGGCGGACACAGCACAAGCGACAACAAAACAATACTTCACAAAAAAGCTCCAAGAAAGAATGAAATGATATTTAGAAAGGAGGCGAGAAGAAGAAGCAATTATTGTGAATGTTCATCTTGTAGAGACAAATAACTTGACCTTTGAGCTTTCTGGGGATATTTTGAATCCTAGCATTTCTCTGTTCTATTTCACGTGCTGTACAGTTGCTCTGTATCAAAGCTGATTTTAGGTTGGGATCTATCACGTGACTTGTAAACACCAAATGTTCTGTTTTCATACCTAAAAAAAAAAAAAAAACACCGGAAGAAATATTTGTTTTCTATAAGATTGTGACGTGGAACTTTTAGTA
Organism: Oncomelania hupensis; assembly: GCA_036898135.1. Taxonomy (NCBI): domain Eukaryota; kingdom Metazoa; phylum Mollusca; class Gastropoda; order Littorinimorpha; family Pomatiopsidae; genus Oncomelania; species Oncomelania hupensis. The sequence goes on along the minus strand of CM072521.1, from coordinate 35,548,431 downwards.
CATTTTTCTTTTTTGTGTTAGTTTGATTTTTACTCCTATCGCAACCCCCCCCTCCCCCACTATCCCCTCTCTCCCCCTCCCCCCGTTGACTCCCCACTCCCAATTTGAAAGAACTCTGATAAAAACGAGTCATTTAACTGGTATAGACACTAGGTTATAGTCGGATCGAACAAGATCGACTGACAACTACATGTAGCATACAATTTCATTGGATTATAAACAAGATAAAAATCAATGTTAGGGTTGTGCTAAGTTGTCTGGAGAGTCAAATTACGCGCCCAAAGCAGCACGTGGGCCGGCGGCTTGAGTTAGAACATGTATTGGCCAACGCCTCTTGAGGTGAAAAAGCAACCCCTTGGGGTCATGAGCAATCTTGCCACTGTAGATTGTTCAAACCTATAAAGGGAAAAGTGAAAGCCACAGTTGAAAACCTGTCTTTCCTTTATAGGCAAGACAGATTCACTGCGGCAACAGTACCCCCGTTGGAGTGCCGGGGGTTTTCAGTATAAATAGTATCCCCACTTTATGGAAACTTAGTGCTTTAAATTCCCACTGTCGCTGTCTTCCTTATTTACTCTTTCCTATTCCTGCTCTGTCCTTCACTCTGCTATACTATCTTCTTCTTCGCTAGATCAATGACCTACCTTTTTTCTTGAAAACTCTTCCTGGGCAAGACTCCTTGTTTGTGTATGAGGTCTGTTGGATCAGCTTGGGAGTGTTGGACGCTTTCTGCCGGGTGGTCACTAGGGCTTCCTATGATTGTACTATTTAGCACTATAGGCATTTTATATGTATGCGTTTTGTTGATGATTTATAATTATGTTTGTATTCTATTTTGTTTTTGTAACCGGGGGTTCGCGTAGTTGAGGTCAACCCTCAGCCGTCCCTCGCGTGGGATGTCTTTATTGTAAAGTGACTTGCCGGTGGAGGGCATTCAATTTTCCCACTGGGGTTGTTTCAACAGATCTTTTATGCGGATCGGGGGTTGTCCGGTCCTGATTTGGCTCGGAAGAGTCCGCTGGACCTAAAGCAACAATAAATCAATCAATCAATCAAAGGTGAAAAAGCGCTACATAGGAACGCTAAATACAACAAGATATTCTTGGAGTTTATTCGTATGTACAGTATAGGCTACTTTGTTTTGCTTTCTCATGCAATACAGTGAAACTCAAGATTCTTTTACCCCATCCTTCTAACCATGTAATGCAATGTAACTTCCAACCTATACGCTTGCGAAACATGGACACTCACAGCAGATCTACAACGAAGAATACAAAGCATGGAGATGAGGTGCTACAGAAGGCTTCTGGGCATTTCCTATACCCAGCACAACACCAACGATTAAGTCCGACAGACCATCACACAAGCCATTGGACAACACGATGACCTGCTCACAGTGGTGAAGAAACGGAAACTCCGATGGCATGGCCACGTTACCAGAGCATCAGGCCTTACAAAGACCTTCCTGCAAGGCACGGTGCAAGGAAGCAGAAGAAGAAGGAGACAGAAACAGAGGTGGGAGGACAACATTCGAGAATGGATTGGATTGACACTGAGCGAGGCCACGAGGAGTGCTGAGGACAGAGAAAGATGGAGTACGCTGGTTAAACGATCATCCGTGGTGCCCCAACGACCTTCGAATGACGGGATAGGATAAGATAGCAAAGGACCACCATCTCCACCCCCACCTCACCCCAATCCAGCAGCTTGCAGTCTAATTTGAAGAAGAATAACTATATCCGATATTTCTATATAAACCGATGTATTTCAACAAAAATGTCGCAGAACGACCTAAGAGATTGAAAAATAAAGGAATATGAATTAAACGGATTAGAAAAATCTCCGACCTATACACTCTACGCCGGCACTTCTCAGATATACATGTATATTATAGGCTGCATCATGCTATTTCTATCTGCTATAGCTGAACAAGAAAAAGTGACCCGAGTTGTAACATATGTTACCGCCTTCTTCAAAGTTCTTTCATCCTCTCCCGGTAACTATTATTTCTTAACGTAACATTACTGTACTCAGATATAAACAGTAAGCTAGCTGATAGATTTAAACCACTGGCACACAACATCGGATTTTATTTCATTGTAACATTTTTTTATATAATCGTTCTTATATTGCATTTTTCCAGCTAAAGAGCTGCTCAAGGCGCTGACCCATTCAGGATCTAACTCAAGCCGCTCACTTGCAGCTTTTGGGCGCTCAGTGTGACGCTCAGACAACTGAGCACAATTGTGACCGAGGGGGAGGAAGGACCAAGTGCGTGCTGAGTGTATTTTGTATAGCCTGCACTCACCGTCTAGGACATGAGTGTCAGAATCTTCAAATTCCGTGCGATAGAATGCGTGCGTGCACAGATTAGACCTCGGTTTTACTCTCTCATCCTGCTTATGGTCGTCACAATATCTGTCTTTTTTTTTTTAAAAGAAAAAAAAAACTATTTTCGTGTGCCTGTATCAGTGGGAAAGGCTGCAAATATAATTATTCGATACCGCGTCTTTGTATCTTCGAGACAGTTTTTGTTCCTTCAAGGTGAAAGAATTCGGATCAAAACAAAATCACGTCAAATAACACTAGATGGATAACATAGGCATACGACCTTGAACATTCTTTCTGTTTGATTCCATTGTATGACGGCCTACTAGCGCCAAAACCGAGAGTTGTCAGTATCACGAGATAATTGAAATCAACATGTGTTCAGTGTAGGTGTAATTTACAGAGATACAGGTAATCCATAGTTTTAACTAATAATCATCAGTATTTGAAATGCCGTCCTAGCGCCAAAATCTGATAATTACAAATATCATGAGATAAATACAAATATCATGGGATAATTACAATTATCAAGGGATAATAACAATTATCAATGAAAAATTACAAATATCTTCGCGTGATCATGTTTAATTTTCAGTTTGCCTCTAGCGATCCGTCTGGAAATGCGCCAAAATCAACAATTTTAATTTTCACTTAACAATTACCATGTTACGTGTTAATTGTAAATATGTCGTTGATATTTGTAATTTGCCCATGATATTTGTAATTAGCCCATGATATTTGTAATTATCAGGTTTTGGCGCTAGTAGGCCGTCATATATGAGAATTACACAGAACACGTGTTAATTACCATTATCACTGATACCTGTAAATGCAAATTTTGGCGCTAGTAAACAGCCTTTGATGGAATGATCACGTAAAACTTGTAATTATCAAGTGAAAACTGTAATTATTATGTGATCATTACAAATTTCGGTTTGGGCGCATTTCCAGACGGATTGCTAGAGCCAAAACAAAAAATCAAACAGGGTCACGCGAAGATATAATTTTGTAATTTTTCCAACGATTATTGTCCCTTCATAATTGTAATTATAACATGATATTTGTAATTATCTCATAAAATTTGTAATTATCAGGTTTAGGCTTTAGTGGGCCGTCATACGATTACCTTCAGATTATCCCCCCTTCCCCATCCTCCTCCAAACCCACTCTCAACTCAACCCCCTCACAACTCCCACTCATTCCCTCACCTCCTGGCCAACATTGGTTTACGACCTTTACTGTACAGCACATGTACTCTTTCTCCGGTATTACGCAATTTGGCAAGACCTCTCGATACCAGGCCCGAGTTGTCTAAGCCGAGCGTTGCGTAACTATTTGTGACAGATGCCGCCACTGAGATCCTTCCCAAGCTCAAAGAAGACACCTGAACGTTTGGCCATGTGTGAAAAACGAAGAGAGATGAAAAAGAAAAAGAATACCTCACAGGGCCTACAGAAAAACCAACAATGACATCCGAAAAGGCATGCGCACAGCAAAGGAGAAGTGGATAGAAGAGCAATGCCAGGAAATAGAGAACAGTCTGAACAAGAACAACAGCAAGAAGGCCTACCAGACTGTGAAGCGGCTGACGAGTGCTAAACAGCCCAAGATCCCACGATTCAAAGAAAATCTGGCACATGCCTTACCGAAGAACAAGAAGTTTTGGATAGATGGACAGAGTTAGTACTGCTCTGACCTTTACAACCTCACACCAAACGAAGACTCATCAGTTCTAGCATGTCCCTAGAACAGAGAAGAAGAAGAAACCCTCCCAATTCTCTGAGAAGAAGCTGAGGCAGCATTGCAATCACTGAAGAAGGGGAAGTCAGCGGGAGTGGACAATATTCCCGCGGAATGCTTCAAACAGGAGGAGAAGCAATGATTGACGCCCTCACCATTATCTGTAACAAGATCTGGCAGAGTGAGAAGCGGCCTACACCATAGACCCAGTTGCTTGTATTCACTCTTCCCCAAACGGGTAACCTTCAGGAGTGTGAAAATTACCGCACCGTCAGCCTCATTAGCCAACCTAGCAAAGTCCGCCTACAAAATAATACTCAGCAGGTTGAAACCCCAAGTTGAACCAGGAAGAAGCAGGATTCAGGGCAGGGCGAAGTACCACTGAACAGATTTTCAACCTCAGAATAATCTGCGAGAAATACCTACAACATCAACATCTATACTTCCATAATGGTACAAGACGCAGTCAATATAAAAATTTCAAAAATAAAAATTCGATCTTCTTTCCGTCTTCTAATAGCGATCTCCCTGCCTTTACACCACCTGTTTGAGTGATGGATGTGTGTTTGGTATGTGTGATGGTGGATGAGACAGGTGAGCGTGTATGTTGGTATATGTCGCCGCGCTTTGAGCCTGAATGATTTGGGGTAAGGCGCGTATAGCATCCTGTATTATTATTATTATTATTATTATTATTATTATTATTATTATTATTATTATTATTATTATTATTATTATTATTATTATTATCTATATTATGAGTTTATACACTTCAAGAAAGCGCTTGACCGAGTCTGGTATGCAGCTCTGTGGGCAACCATGAAAGTGTACATGTACATCAGCCCTAAAATTATTGAAGTAATCAAAAGCCTGTATGACAAGACTATCAGTGCAGTCCTCCACAACAGCGTCATCGGCAACTAGTTCAGAACAACAATCGGTGTGCGTCAAGGATGCCTACTCTCTCCAACTCTTTTCAACATCTTCCTAGAGCGCATCTTGTAAGATGTCCTTGCAGATCACAAAGACACAGTCAGCATAGGGGGTAGAGCAATTTCTAACCTCCGTTTTGCGGATGATATTGACGGATTGGCTGGAGAAAAACAAAAACTTGAACAGCTGGTACAGAGACTTGACACCACCTCCAGGGCCTATGGAAAAGAAATAAGTGCAGAGAAGACCAAAATGATGACCAACAACACCAATGTCATCAACATGAACATCATAGTCCAAGGCCAGTCCCCAAACACAGTGCATAGCTTCAAATATTTAGGAGCCATTGTATCAGACAATGGGTCCCGATAGGAAGTCCTCTCCAGGATCGCACAAACAACTGCTGCCTTGACAAGGTTGAAGCCCATTCGGAAAGACAGGACCATCAGTCTGCATTCCAAGGTAAGGCTGCTGCGCTCCCTTGTCATCTCCATCTTCCTATACGCTTGCAAAACACGGACCCTCACAGCAGATCTACAACGAAGAATACAAAGCATGGAGATGAGGTGCTACAGAAGACTTCCGGGCATTTCCTATATCTAGCACATCACCAATAACGACGAAGTCCGAAAGACCATCACACAAGCCATTGAACAACACGATGACATGCTCACATTGGTGAAAAAACGGAAACTGCGATAATATGCCCAGGTCACCAGAGCATCAGGCCTTGCAAAGACCATCATGCAAGGCACGATGCAAGGAGGCAGAAAAAGAGGGACAGAAAAAGAGGTGGGAGGACAATATTCGAGAATGGACTGGCTTGACCCTGTGCGAAGCCATGAGGATTGCTGAGGACAGAGAAAGATGGAGTACGCTGGTTAAATGATCATCTGTGGTGCCCCGACGACCTCCGAGTTACGGGATAGGATATGATAGGATAGGGTGTGCAATCGGTATGAATTAGTATTTATATTTGATAGTATTGTTGTGTCGTCAGTGCGATTGATAGTAACTTTCACTTTCAGTCAACTTAACTTTGATTGGCTGTTGTGTAGTAAACATGTGCTGCGCCATTTTAAAAGCGCTCGCTTATGGCAAAAGGTTGCCTAGAGGCAAATACAGTTAGTGGCGAGCAATCGAAACGTTTTGTAGCTCTTTTTTTTTTCTATACAACTCGGGTCTATGTAGACAAAAAGTTTTGTGTAGAACATAAATTTTTACAGGCGCCGTTATCGGGGGATGTGAGCGAAGTGGAATGCTGTCTGCATACTTATATTACTAGTTAGCAGAGAGAGAGAGACAGAGAGAGAGAGAGAGAGAGAGGGGGGGGGGCAGGAGGGGGGGGGGCAGGAGGGAGTCAGGTGAGAGAAAGAGAGAAGGGCGGACGCTATTCAGAGAGATACGGGCGACTGTGTAAATGATGCAGGTGTTTCGCCTAAAGAGAAGTTACTGGAGGAGGTTATTAACCTACACCTTGGATATATAATATCTCGGATTGGATGCTGTCCACCGGGGAGTGAGACAGGAGAATAGTTAGCTAGCTAGATGTGATTCCATCTGTGACCAAGGCTGTTACCAAGTGATTCGGAGGTAATTTAGGTAGACTACTACACTCTTTTCTCCCTCCCACCTCCCATCCCCACCTGTCCTGGGTGGCGCCGCTGTTGAGTAGCGGCTGCCGCAATTTCGCTGAGGAAATAGCCCGAAATTCGCCGCCGCATTGGTTACGTATAAAAATTGTATTGTATTGTATTGCATTGCATTGCATTGTATTGTATTGCATTGTATTGTATTGCATTGTATTGCATTGTATTGTATTGTATTGCATTGTATTGCATTGTATTGTATTGCATTGTATTGCATTGCATTGTATTGCATTGTATTGTATTGCATTGTATTGCATTGTATTGTATTGCATTGTGTTGTATTGTATTGCATTGCATTGTATTGCATTGTATTGTATTATATTGTATTGTATTGTATTCTATTGTATTGTATTGTATTGTATTGTATTGCATTGTATTGTACTGTATTGTATTGCATTGTATTGTATTGTACTGTATTGTATTGTAAAATTGGAAAACATGGTCTGAGAGAGACTTTAATAGCTGAAAGAAACCCACTTAGACCACGTCCCCTAGACAGATTCTTTTAACATTCACAGTGAGTGTTGCCCCAATTTAAAAAAAAGGCTTTCAACAAACAATAACTCTTTTGAAACTAGATTTATTTGTAAGTAAATATATTCCGTAGTTTTGTGACCATTAATAGCAACAGCCGTTGGCTAACCATCGACTATTCTGGAACTAAAAATAGCAGCTACCAAAGCCAGTAAGAGACAGGATCCGTTAAAAAAAAATTGCTCGTAAGGGTTTTTCGTTTTAGGTTGATAAAATACACCATACCCTACACCCCGGATACTAGAGACGCGCTCTTCCGCTTCGTTGTTGACTCAGAAATAAATTAGGGTCACACGGCTATGATAGGTCAATTCGATGTACTGTTTTTCCGGGGCAAATTCACGACTTGTCAGAACGGAAATTTAAAATTCAAAATTTAGCGGTTGGTTTGAGCAACGAAAGCCCACTGTATCATTGTGTAATGTGATAACAATGCAAATTGTATGGTACATTGAATTGAATTGATGGTAAACCCGTGTTTGACAACTGTAACCAAAGCCTTCGAATTGGGACTTTTTAAATAGCCTATAGTGGCCTATCGTATTTGTAAGGTTCGGGGGAGGTTACAGTAAGGGAGGTTCAAAAACTCCTTTTAGAGGTTCCTATAGATTAACAACTAAAGTTCCTGAAACTCTTTTTTTTTCTCCAAAATATTCAGCAACCTAGTTCGGGGTCTGAGAACCAAGAAAAAAAGTTTGCGTACCTCCCCGAACCTTCCACGAATCTTATGATTAAGACTGGCCATTAGGTTATCCAGTGCATTGTCGGAGTACTGCGAGATGGATTACCCTACTACACTAAGCTAAACTAGATAGGGCAGTTTGTTAAAGTTGATAGTTCATTTCCGCGGGCGTCCTGCGGCTGCTTTGAAGAAGATTAAGAAGAAGAAGAAGAAGAAGAAGAAGAAGAAGAAAAGGAGACGTAGACGAAGGAGGCGAAGAAGAAGAAGTAGATGATGATGATGATGATGAAGAAAAAGAAGAAGAAGAAGAAGAAGAAGAAGAAGAAGAAGAAGAAGAAGAAGAAGAAGAAGAAGAGCAACAACAACAACAACAACAACGACAACAACATAACAACAAGAAGTAGAAAGAAATATGTAGAAGACGGCGAAGAAGAAAAAAGACGTGACGGTGGTAGTGGTGGTGGTGATTATAATTATGATGATGATGGTGAGGAGGAGGAGGAAGAAGAAGAGAAAGACGATGATGACGATGGATAATGATGATGATGATGATGTTGATGATGATGTTGATGATGATGTACTGAATGTAATCTAGTAGCACTCAAACATTAACAACATTTACAGTGTCGCTCGATTCATTTGGTCAGGACGAGACGACGATGGGAAAGGAAGAAGGAGGAGGAGGAGAAGAAGAAGAAGAAGAAAAAGAAGAAGAAAGAGAACAAGAATAAGAACAAGAAGTACTGCCTCTTGTGGTACTGCTGCAGTTTGAGATGAGGAGGACCATCTAAAATAATTCTATTCAAGCAGACGACGAGCAATTACACAACCGCTCGGTTTATCCAGGGCACCAAAGAAAAAGAAACAGACATTGCTATGCATGAACAAAACGAAGGCACCAGACTCATGATGCCAGAATTGAAAAACCTAGAAGACATTTTTTTTTGGACAAACAATGCCATTTCATGCAGTCAAAAATTATATATATATATCATCAATCAATAGAAAGAAAACATAACACATGTGCCCTACACAGTTGGCACTTCGCATTCTTACTGGACATCTATATATCTACATGTACATGTATACATCTATATATCATTCTTTCTGGACATCTACATCAATATATCATTCTTATTCTCACTGATATTAATGTACAGATAACAGGTTAAAAAGTTAATTACATTAAAGTAAAAGTCATTCTGTTGTATTTTTTTAATGTATATAAGATCATACAAATCAATTCTAATGACAGAGAAAACTACACAAACAAAGAGGGGAGAACATATTTTACAAACCTACATAACAGCTGTCATTGCACAAATAAGCACCTACTGCACAGGCGACAAGTGATTAAAAGGAATCGTATAAATAAAAGCACGCTATTTATCTATCTATCTATCTATCTATCTATCTATCTATCTATCTATCTATCTATCTATCTATCGATATATATATATATATATATATATATATATATATATATATATATATATATATATATATATATATATATATATATATATATATATATATATATATATATATATATATATATATATATATATATATATATATATATATATATATATATATATAAACTCGCAAGCAAACTGCTCGGTTTAAAAATGATTGCCAATGGAGTGTATAACATGATGAATGCATGTGAGACTTTGCAAGATAGAATGTTGTAGTTCATTGTCGCCATGCCACACCAAAATCTGTGTAATGTTTTACTTCGTGAATTTAAAAATAAGTCCTATTTCATTTCTTTATCAAGGACTCAATAACAAGATTTTCATACAACCAAATTGACAGCAATGTTGACTACAACGTGTTCAATAAACCTACATGTAGTAGATCTAAACGTGGATTTTGTTAAACCATCTAACACGGCGTCTATTCAAGCTCACAACCTACCAACAAACGAACAAGCGATCACTCGGTTCCTTAAGGTCATGAACAAATGTGAAGATGTCCTTCCTGAACAGACCGAAAGTATCATGTAAGACTGGCGGCAATGTTTGACTATAAATGTACTTAATACATCTACCATCGTTTGGGAACAACTTAAACCGTTCTGTTCAAGCAGACGACCTATGGCTTAGGAAGCAACAAACGATCTGCTCGATTCTTCAAAGGTCAACAAGGACTCTAGGATCGCGGAAGGATCTTCCTGTCACTGAATAAAGAAACACTAACAAGGTGGCAAGCCAATCAAATGTACTTCCAGACATTCACACACATCGCCGAAAAAAATACGCATTTTTCAAAAATGTCAATTGTCTAAGCGATGTTGTGACTTGACTTTACATTTCGAAAAAAAAAGAGGAAAACGTGGAATTATTGGCCACGATCTGAAGTATCTGAAAACCAAAAAGTATTAAAATCGGGTCAGCCAATGTTTAGATACAGCGCAAAACGTGTTTAGAAACTAGTGACGCACAAAGACCTTGACCTTTGAGAAAGCAGAAATACCAATGATGGAACATGCTTAGCAGTAGTAACAATATTTTAAAAGGTAAAACTGATGGGAGGACAACATTCGAGAATGGACTGGTTTGACACTGAGCGAAGCCATCAGGGCTGCTGAGGACAGAGAAAGATGGAGTATACTGGTTAAACGATCATCTGTGGTGCCCCTACGACTTCCGGGTTACGGGACAGGATAGGATAGGATAGGAAACTGATGAATTTCTGTTGAGTTATTATTGATATAATGCAAAAAAGTTTTTTTTTTTAAAAACAACAGTTAAATTCGGAGCGACGGGCTGACCGATTTCATGACTGATACTGAAGGATGATGGCTCCTGATTTGAAGTACCTGTATAACAAATATCACCAGAATCAGTCTGGCCGTTTTTGAGATATTATGCAAAACGTGTTTAGCATCAAAATGATTCCAGTAATATTTGAGGTAGAGCAAATATGGGGTAACGGGAGGCAGGCCACTAACCTAGGTAATGTTCCTGTGAAATTTTTTTTTTTTTAGATTTTAGATTTTAAAGATTTTAATGCTTTATTGTCCCTTTTTATCGGTCAAAATCGCTCAATGGTTTTTGAGACATGACTTCCAACGGACCGTCAGACCGACATTTGGCTTGTTCTGGCTCCCCGCCGGCTGTTTCAAAGTATTTCCAGATAATTCTAGAAATCCCAAGAAGAGAGAGACCGCTGACAAGTGACCGATTGAGCATTTGATACTGTGCCCACTCCGCCGCGCTCAAGTCAATACTATATATGTTATGTGACTTGCTCGTCTAATGTCTACATTGGGCTATGGTCCGCATTGAACGTAATATATAGAGGCAAAGTTGAGTAATAGTCCTCATATAATATTAAAACGTTACAAAGCTCCAGATCAAACAAAGAGATGCTTAAGGTGCTAGCGGGAGCCTGATTCAGTGTGAACCCGCACAAAGACGTCAACTTGATGCACCCAAACTTCTTCCTTTACATTGTTGCGGCGCGGCCTTCAGCTTTTTGAAGATTCTGCAACCAATCTAAGCATCTGTTATTTTAAAAAGCCAAGAACAATGACAAGGAACGACATTTTGGACGGGGGAGATTATCCCGCCAGTTCCACTCTTTTGTAGCGATCGTCAACGTTAACCATTGAGTCACGCAAATAGACTTGCGTTTTGGGCGTGTTTATATGAGCTTGTTGTATCGACTGTCATGCCGCTTGGTGTGGCAGGAGAAGTTGAACACGGTCTATAGTGTCATTACTACTTCCCTTTCCTACTAGATTTGCATCTGTATAAAGGACTAGGCCATGTGATTTACACACAAAAAAAATCTGTCTGGCAGCACATTTCTGTGTAAATTAGTGGATCCCCGATAGCGGAGGGGTAGTGGATCCCCGATAGCTGAGGGGTAGATAGGATACCTACTACTGTGCTACCACTCCGCTATCGGGGATCCACTATCCCTCCACTATCGGGGATCCACTTTTCCTCCACTATCGGGGATCCACTAATTCTTTCCAAAGCTCTATCTTTCTTGGTTAATGCGCATGTGTCCAAAACACAACACCGAAAAACAAGTAAATGAATTGGATTAATAAATTAAAGGGAACATGGAATGCATAATGTATTTCACACCAAACAACACCTTTAACACATTGCCTGGTGTTCATAATACAGCCACTGTCGGTGACGTTAATAGACATTTGGCCACATCAACAACAATCGTATGATCTGATCGTATATTATCTTATCTCTATTTCTTAACAATGAATCTTATCTTACCTTATCTTATCTTGTCTTACCTATCTTACATTATCTTATAGTGTCTTATCTTACTTTATCTTATCTTAAATCTTCTGTACATGCTCTTGGGAGTCCCACAAACTCTGACACTCTGGAAGTTTCGGAAGCCTGGAAGCCACGCGCGTCTTTCCTGCCCAAACACCCGGAAACCATGGCGTTACCTTTCTGTTCTCCCCAATCGGAAGAGTAGCCCAAGAGTCGATAACTCGTAAACGGTGATCTATTTGGCCAGCCTCTAGACGGATATCGGATTTACTGCCCTTGGGGAGGTGAGTGATTAATGCCCTTGTCTCGATGATGGCGGTTTCTGTACAAGGGAAGGAAGACAAGAAGGCTTGATAGTTTATGGGAGGCGAGGACATTCCATACCACTCTTCAGACTTGGGCCCCAAATTCGGGCAGCATGGTCCATAATATGTGTGAATAGAAGTGCGTAGGAATAGTGGTGGTGGAGTAGGTGTGGGGGTGTGCATGAGAGTAAATAAGAGTGCTTGCTAATAGATAGTATAACCATGGCGACCCAATGCATCCCTTACCCTTGATAAAGCGTTCAATTGTTGGCTAAGATTGATCGGCGCACTTGCTCATAATAAACCTGTAGCGTACGATGTAAACTTCATGACGAAGCTCATTTAGTGAATCCAGCGTTCAGATTTAGCTTTAAATGGCTCTTGCATTATTAGTAGACTTTACTCCGCTCACATACCGATACGGGCCCCTGTGTTTTAAAAACTATACCCTTGTACCATGTACTACACCAAAAGGAGCCACGATCATGGTTCATCGCTAAAGTATGGAGAGATCATGCCTTGCTGGAGACGTCACGCCACAGGAGCAATCGTGACCCCAGTCACTCGTGCGTGACGACGAAGTTGAGGCCTGTCAGACAGTTCCGGTTCACTGACTCTGTAACACAACACGGCACAACTGACGACAGCTGATGATAGTCGGTAATAATAATAATAATAATAATAATAATAATAATAATAATAATAATAATAATAATAATAATAATAATAATAATGATGATAATGACAAGAAGAAGTTGTATCAATTTTTATTCTTCAGAATTTATAAGTTGTACTGATGTACAAGAAGACGACGAAGAAGAAGAAGAAGAAGAAGAAGAAGAACAACAACAACAACAACATCAACAACAACAATAACAACAACAACAAAGAGAACAACAACAACAACAAGAACAAGAACAAGAAGAACATGCAAAAAAAATTGTTTTATTAATTTGTATTCATCACATTAAAGTTGTATTGATGAAAAATAAGAAGAACAATGACAAGCAGAAGAAGAAGAAGAACAAGAAGAAGAAGAAGAACAAGAACAACAACAACAACAACAACAATAAAAACAACAAGCACAAGAAGAATATTTATTATTATTTATTTAATCGTACTTATATAGCGCTTTTCCAGCTCAAGAGCTGCTCAATGCGCTGGCCGATACAGGATCTAACTCAAGCCGCCCGAGGTAGCCTTTGGGCGCACTGTAATAACGCTCCAGACAACTGAGCACAATCCTGGGCAGCCAGGGATGGGGGAGAAGGACCTAGGTGCATGCTGGGTGTGTTCTTAATAAGAACAAGAATAACTACAACAAGGATACGAAGAACAAGAGGAAGTTGTTGCTTCAAATTGTATTCCTCAGATTAATATAAGTTGTACTGATGTAAAAGAAGAAGAAAACGAACAAGAACAAGCAACAACAACCAACAACAACCTCGTCGGCCATCCCAGCAGGGTCCTCCTGAGAATGATACTCAACAGGTTGAGGTCCCAGGCTGAGTAGCTCATGGCTGAAAAGCAAGCAAAATTCAGGGCGAGACGAGATGCCACTGAACAGATTTTCAACCTCAGAATAATCTTGCGAGAAATACTTGCAGCACCGGCAGAATCTATGTCATGGCGACCATGATAGTGTAAAGCATTGGCCCTAAAGTTATTGAAGTCATCGTGTGCCTGTGTGGAGGGACCCTGTGCGGTCCTCCTCGTCGGCGCCGTCGAGGGTTGGTTCTGTTTGGGAGGAAGTCGATGTGCGTCGGGGATGCCTGCTCTCTCCGGCATTCGTCGACATCTTCCTGGGGCGCATCATGTCGGACGCTCTTGCAGATTGCGAGGGCACAGCGTGGGGGTGAAGCGGTCTCCGGCTTCCGTTTTGCGGATGACATTGATGGATTGGCTGGAGAGGAACGGCAACATGAACAGTTAGCGGGTGCAGAGGCTTGACACCACCTCCGGAGCCTATGGAATGGAGGTGGATGCAGAGAAAAAACGTTATTACACGTTGAATCTTCTAACCCTCTCTACAAAGTTGAATCGACCAACTACTATCAAAGAGAGAGAGACAGAGAGAGAGAGAGAGAGAGAGAGAGAGAAAGAGAGAGAGAGAGAGAGAGGAATGCAGAGGGAGGAAGTACCAGCGGGGAAAGTGGGAAGGGTAAGAGGGAGGATTGTTTTTTAGGTGGGTGGGTGGGTGGGTGGGTGGGAGGTGGTTGTGGTGTGATGGGAAGTAAACCCTGTATGATAACATAAACTATAAAAGACGCACGATATAGGTGTACAAAGTCATGTTGAGCCATTAACAGTATCAGCACTCATGCAGTGATTTGGGGTAGAAGAGAAAACAAGATGGCAAGACATTCAAATGTATTTCCAGACACACACACACACACACACACACACAAACACACACTCATAGCACACAAACACTTATCCCAACCCTCACAGGAAGCAAAATAGCTGACAACAACAACAACATTTTGAAAATTGTGCATTTTCTTGTCGTCTTGGTTCTAACGAAGCAAACGGGAAGCATGGAATGATATGCCCATCTATCTGATCTATATGCCAAACAAGCAAAAACAAATCTACATCGGATCAACCAATTTTGAAACGCAGTACAAAATGTATTGAGAAAGTGGTGAATAACAATGACCTTGACCTTTGACAAAGTACCAATACGAATAATCTAACCTACTGAACAGTAGTTTAAGTATCCGTAAAGTGCAAACGAAAAATTTCGGTTCAGTTATTATTGAGATAAAGGGTAAAAAGTGTGTTTTTTAAATCAACAAAAAGTTACATTTGGAGCGATGGACCTACAGACTGACAGACAACCAGACTGCTACGGAAGGAAAGTCCATGATTTGAAGTACCTTTATACCAAAAATCAACAAAGTCGGTTTAGCCGTTTTTGTTATACTGAGCAAAACGCGTTTAGCAACAAATAAACTCAAAAATGACCTTGACCTTTTGTGGTAGAGTAAATATGATGACACAGGAGGCAGGCCACTAAACCAGGTAATGTTCTTATGAAGTTTGGTCAAAATCCGTTCAGTGATTCTTGAGATCTAGCTTCCAACTGTCTTGATAGACGGACCGACATTTAGCTCGTTCTGATTTCTTCCGACTATTTCAAAGTATTTCCAGATTTGTCTGGAAATATACAATCCACCACCTCAACATGTAGCCTACATACGAGCTAGACTAATATAAATAGAACAGAACATTGAGAAGACATATGTTCAACAGTTATTGATTGTTAAAAGCATATAACGCGTAATGGTGCGTTCACAATGATGGTGACACGTGAATGTTATCCACCTTTGCCACCTTGATTCATATTTCAACAGCATATTAAATACCCGCACAAAAGGGAACAAAGTATTATGTCTGCCAAATGCTGTTATATTTGTTTTATAGCGTATTAGCACTAATACCAAGTCGTACAGTTAGGTACAATGCTACTAGGTACGCGCAATGCTGCGTTGTAATTTTTATAGCAGATGACAAAACCGTACAAATGTGTACAAGGCATTCTGATCTGCAAAAAACGGATCCAAATATTGTACACTTTGGTGTGGTGTAGTTACATAAAACCGGTTCTCTTTTAAGTTGTATGTCAGATCGAAGAAATTAGCATCCCCAGGTTGATTTGTATTTATGCATCACCTAAATAAATATGTGCAGACAGTACACATTAGCACACATAATCACGCTGAATAATTATGGAGTTTTTAAAGCTGTTGCCCTCTTTTCAAACAGTGCTAAGACACTCTAATTAACACCTCAAGTCATAATTATTTCTGCAGGAACGCTTTAATAGTGAAAATGCGCCAAATGATACAAAGGCCCTGTGGGTTCGGGCACTGAAAAGAATAGACCCAACGTTTACCGGCGTGTCGTAAGAGGCGACTAACAAGGGTGATGTCAGCACGGCATCACTGGGCGAAAGTCTTCTACACAGAAGTCAACGGCCAGGACGGAGGAACCTCATGTTACTACAGGTTCAACAACCACGTGCTCGGGGTCAAAGCGAGCCACACTGTACTCGTGGATCTTGGCTGTGGCCAACAGCCTGGAGAGGATTGGGCCCTGCCAGGTCTTTCTTGCCCCAGACACACTGTCACGTGGGTTTTATGGGTTGCTGGGCTCTGCACAATGGAATGATGTAAACCTCACGCTTTATCCGATGGGAACTGCTAGTTAGTCACCCTGTGGACTACTATAATAACTTTATTTATTTAGCTCGGTCTGTGTTAAGACTGGGTTACAGAGATAGATAGAAAAATGGTAAAAGATTACTGTCACACTAGCTTTCACACGGCTATGAATCATATGTAGTCCAGCCACTTGATAACAGTTAAACATCACACATTTATTTCTTCTACTCTATACAAGATTTTCTAAGTACTAATCTACCTTAAACGTTAAATAGTCACTGTGAATAATTCGATCGCTGATAGTCTATGCAGCTAATAGTTCATCCTTGGGCACTGGATGTTATAGTTCATGAGAAGTGGACTACTGTGGTCCTGTGGCTCTCAGTTTTTTGTGTGCACACACGGTTATAGACTTAACTTTCAGTCTGGCGTGCTGTGCTGTGGTCGGTTTGTTGACAACTTGTGTTGTCTTCTTCTGGTTCTTCCCTGTGGGCAATTCTCAACGAAAAGAAAGTCGCGTTTCAGACCGGGGACCGTGCCGAACGCCACCGCGTGCAGACCAAACTGCGAACGGAGATTAAAGAGGCAAAACGGCGATACAAAGACAAGGTCGAAGCGCAGTTTGTCAGAGGTAACCTTAGCGACGCGTGGAGAGGCCTAAAGACGCTGACGGGTCAGGGGAAAGATAAGGCGAGTAGCGGTTGTCTCCCTCTCGACGAGCAAGCGCGTTTCGCGGAAGAGCTCAACGAGTTTTACTGCCGATTCGAGAGGGAGGACACGCGTAGCGATCTCGACGCCGTTGTCTCGCAACTCAGGGAGCAGGTCGCCGATGCCGATTCGGACGACTTAGAGCAGATCGCGATCGACAGTGCTCTCGTCGAAACCACCTTTCGTCGGTTAAACACTCGAAAAGCCGCGGGTCCGGACGGCATCGGTGGACGTCTGCTGAAGGTATGTGCCGCCCAGCTGAGCCTTGTTTTCAGCCGCCTGTTCACCTGGTCTCTTAGGGACTGCATCGTGCCTGACTCTTGGAAAAACTCTACCATCTGTCCTGTCCCTAAGAACAACAAACCCAAAATTCTCAATGACTACCGCCCTGTCGCTCTGACGTCCATTCTCATGAAATGTTTTGAGCGCATCATCCTATCCCGGCTTTTCTCTTTCACACAGCCCTTTCACGATCCTCTCCAGTTCGCCTATCAAAGAAATAGAAGCACTAACGATGCAGTCCTGACTCTTCTCCACAACGCTCTCTATCATCTTGAAAAACCTGGCTCTTTTGTCCGTATTCTCTTTGTCGATTTCTCATCTGCCTTCAACACTATACAACCTCACCTCATGGCTCAAAAACTACTTTCCTTCAGTGTTACTCCACGACTCGTTTTGTGGGTCGTGGACTTTCTTGTCCAGAGAACTCAATCTGTCCGCTTTCAGTCTGCTCTCTCTTTGCCTAAAACCACGTACACCGGCGCACCTCAAGGAACTGTCCTCTCTCCCGTTCTCTTCACACTCTATACTACCGACTGTCAAGGAACTCCCTCAATCCCTATCATTAAATATTCTGATGACTCGGCTATCCAGGACCTTTCAAACTCTGATTCTGAATACTTCGCTCAAGTTGATGCAAACTATCTTGATCTTAATGTCAGCAAAACTAAGGAGATGATTATCGACTTCAGGAGAAATTCCACCCCTATTCCTTCTCTTTCGATCCGTGGTACCCAGGTTGGCCGGGTGGTTGAGTACAAGTACCTCGGTACCATAGTGGATTCGAACCTTAAATTCAATGCTAATACAGAATCAATCCACCGCAAGTGTCAATCACGCATCTACTGCCTTCAGAGGCTTCGTAAGCTGAACGTCGCTCCGGACATCCTCCAACTGTTTTACGGTTCTTTTATTGAGTCCCTTCTTACCTTTTCTTTTATTTGCTGGTATGGAGGTTTGAGTGTGGGTAACAGGAGTGTGCTTGATCGTGTGGTGAATGTGTGTAGCAAGGTTGTTGGTAGAACACAGAGAAGTTTGAATGAGCTGTATGAATGTCGTGTGGTGAAAAAGGCAGAAAGCATTTTGAACGACAGCAGCCACATTTTGGCTCGTCAGTACCACCTTCTGCCACTGGGTAAACGCTACTGCGTCCCCATTCTCAAAACAGAACGCTGCAAGAAAACTTTTATTCCCAGGTCAATCTTGTTACTTAATAAACGAAGTCTGGACCTGTTGCAGATCTGTTTTAACCTGCACTGATGTATGTGTGTTAAAATGCAACAAAATGCAAACATGTACTGCATGTGTGTAAGTGTTAGTGAGTGTGTGTGTGTATGTGTGTGGGTGTCTCTGTGTGTGTGTGTCTCTGTGTGTGTGTGTGTTTGTGCATGCGCGCGTGCTAGTCTCTTTACAAGGATTATTCATAGTAAATTTTTAAGTTTTATGGGATTTTATGTGATTTTGTGTGTATGACCAACAACACCAATGGCATCAATACGGACATCAAAGTCCAAGGCCAATCCCTCGACACAGTGCATAGCTTCAAATATTTAGGAGCCATTGTATCAGACAATGGGTCCCGACAGGAAGTCCTCTCCAGGATCGCACAAACAACTGCTGCCCTGACAAGGTTGAAGCCCATTTGGAAAGACAGGACCATCAGTCTACATTCCAAAGTAAGACTGCTGCGCTCCCTTGTCATCTCCATCTTCCTATATGCTTGCGAAGCATGGACCCTCACAGCAGATCTCCAACGAAGAATACAAAGCATGGAGATGAGGTGCTACAGAAGACTTCTGGGCATTTCCTATACCCAACACATCACCAACGACGAAGTCCGACAGACCATCACACAAGCCATTGGACAACACGATGACCTGCTAACAGTGGTGAAGAAACGGAAACTTCGGTGGTATGGCCACGTCACCAGATCATCAGGCCTTGCAAAGACTATTCTGCAAGGCACAGTGCAAGGAGGTAGAAGAAGAGGGAGACCGAAAAAGAGGTGGGAGGACAACATTCGAGAATGGACTGGTTTGACACTGAGCGAAGCCATCAGGGCTGCTGAGGACAGAGAAAGATGGAGTATGCTGGTTAAACGATCATCTGTGGTGCCCCTACGACCTTCGGGTTACGGGACAGGATAGGATAGGATAGGTGTGTATGCTATTTTATGTATATTCTAAATTATGTTTTTAATTATGCATGTGTATGGGCATGTCTGTGATAAGTTCTGGTGCAACAGTGCACAAATTGTGTGTGATTTATTTAATTATGTGCTTGCTTGGTCATACTTGAAAAATTTTAGACTAATACATTCTTAATGCAAATGTTTTAGATAACTTATAACACATGTATATCAATGTTTTATTTGTCATGTTTCTAAATGTTGGCACCACATGCGAATTTCTCCCTGTTGAGATAATAAAGTTTTCGTATTCGTATTGGGTAGACTGGTTGGCTTTCCTCGCGCAATGCTGGGGATACCGTTGCAGCCAACTACTGCGTCGACGAGGTTTCGTCTGAGGCTGTGTTGGGCACACTACAGAACGCCTGTTCGTCTGTAACATATGAGACGAAATTCTGCACAACCTTGAATGATAGGTGTGTGCAGAGCGTCTCACTGAAGGTCGTAATAGCCCTCAGTGATTAGCTCCACATCTACATATA
This sequence comes from Oncomelania hupensis, assembly GCA_036898135.1. Lineage (NCBI taxonomy): Eukaryota > Metazoa > Mollusca > Gastropoda > Littorinimorpha > Pomatiopsidae > Oncomelania > Oncomelania hupensis. The sequence goes on along the minus strand of CM072521.1, from coordinate 35,528,181 downwards.
TAAGCGACGAGCATTCTGCTAGGTCCGTGGTCCACTGGAATCTCTACTCTAATTTCCTATACATTCATAAATATAAAACATGGCTACTTATACACATCAAGAATTAATAATATTATACACATTCATTTGTACAGTCACTGGTCTGTAAGCATACATATAAGTTAAACAACAGTGGTTCCGTACATAATTCAAGATGGCGTCTGCTGGTCGTCTTTTGCCTCGTGGTCGGCTTCTCCACGTGTCAAGTAAAGTCGGGCTACAATTCAATTCTATGCATAGCAAATTTCACAAACATAATTCAACAATAATATAATACCTCACGATGAAACAGAAATATGCTCATTTACCTTCGTGACAATATCAGGCCAGTGGCTACTTGAGTGAATTCGGATTTACACAAGTACTGCATCCTAGTCTTTCTTGGAGAGAACTACTGCTAAGCTGTGTAGCGATGTAGCTGTTATCTCTTCCTCGGTTTTAACTCGACTCCCGGTTCTTCTCTACATTCGAAGTAGTCAGACCTAGTTGAGCCTCTTCTAAGCTGTGTTCTCATTGGCGGATAACTGACTTACCTAACGGCGTTACGATGATGTCATTGCCTGAGCTAGGGTCCACAGCCACTGTGTGTAATCTGCAGTATGCTACTGCTACGCTTGATTACTTCCATCGTCTGCTGCTTGCTAACTTTGAAATTCTAATATTACATAGACTAACCAAGCTAAATATTAAAATAAGCAGAGTAAAACTAGTAATCTCACGACACACACCATACGATGAAAAGAACAACTCACTACACACCGGATCGGTCGTCGCCGAGGTCAACATGGACCGCGCCTTTCGTTGGCCACCAAGACAGAGGTTATAAGTGTGTTACTGATGGACAACTTGGCAAGATCCGCACGAGAGACAACATCGTCATAGGGACCTGGAATGTCAGAACCCTAACTGCGGAGGGAACATTAGAAGAACTGGCTCACGAGCTGGACCACTATCGATGGAATATGTTAGAAATCAGCGAACAGCGCTGGGAAAGGCCTAGATGAAACAACGACCGACAAAGGCCACAAGCTTTATTTCAGGGGTAGAGATGACAGGTTCGAACACGGCGTTGGGTTCTTGGTCGACAAATACATTGTAGCCACTGTCATGGGTCTACAGAACAGAGTAGAAGAAATCCTCCCATTCCCCGATAAGAAGTTGAGGCAGCAGTGCAATCGCTGAAGAAAGAGAAAGCAGCGGCGCGGTAGTGGGCAACATACCCGCGGAACTGCTTCAAGCAGGAGGAGAACCGATGATTGACGCCCTCACCATTATCTGTAACATCTTCTGGCATAGTGGGGAGTGGCCTACACCATGGACCCAGTCGCATATCATCACTCTTCCCAAAAATGGTTACATTCAGGAGTAAGAAATTTGCCGAACCATCAGCCTTATCAGCCATCCCAGCAAGGCCCTCCTGAAAATAATACTCAACAGGTTGAAACCCCAAGCTGAACAAATCATAGCTGAAGAACAAGCAGGATTCAGGGCATGGCGAAGTACCACTGAACAGATTTTCAACCTCAGAATAATCTGTGAGATATATCTACAGCACCAACCACTTCTATATCATGTGTTTGTAGACTTTAAAAAAGCGTTTGACCGTATCTGGCATGCAGCTCTGTGGGCAACCATGAGAGTGTACAACATCAGCCCTAACATTTTTGAAGTCACCAAAAGCCAGTATGCTGGTTAAACGATCAGCTGTGGTGTCCCAACGACTTTCGAGTTACGGGATAGGATAGGATAGGATAGGATAAGTATACACTTTGACGTATAGGTGTACATTTTTTGTTTGGTGTGACTGCTCATTCTTAAGGGCTGTACTCAAGACATTAATGTTTTGACAGCTGGATTCATATTTCTGCAGCAACGCGTTAAAGATTGGTCTAAAACAATATGATGTGCGGACTGTACTTATTTTCTTTGTTGTTTTTTCGTGTGGCGACCCAAACACATTGTACACTTTTTTTGAACGGTGAAATTTCTTTCAACTCTGCTTCTTTTCAAGGGCTATGCTAAAGACGTTAACCATTGACAGCTGCATTTTAATAACTTTTTACTGCACGCTCGAAAACCCTTGCATTGGCACCTGGATTCAAATTACGGATTCACACTGAACAGACCGGTGCAAACTGGTGAGGTGTGCAAATGGCCGAGTATACTGGTTGAGGAGAGTTTATGCACGCGACACGCCGGATTCAATCATAAAAAGCAGGCATGGGTCCATAAACGGGTAAGTATACATGTTCTTTTCCTTCTTTAAAGGCACCCATTTTGATCACACCCCCATAGACAGGTCTTTTTAACATTCACAGATAGTGTTGCTCTACTAAGAAAAAGCTTTCAATAAACAAAAAACAGACACACCAAAAAAAAAAAAAACCCACAAACAAATCTTTCGAAAGTACATTTATTTTTTAAATGAATAAAATCCGTAGTTTTTGTATGTGTGCCTATTAATAGCAACAGCTGTGGGCTAGCCAGGCAACACTATAGGGTTAAAATAACAGGTAGGTAAGAGACATTACCCGTAAAAAATATTGCTCGTAAGGTTTTTCGGTTCAGGTTGATAAAATAGATCCTAACCTACCGCAGACACCCAAGGCATACTCTCCAGCTTTGTTCTTCACTGAGGTTCTATTCAATTCAGTTCAATGCGTTATTTGAACGTCTGTTCACGTCCATGTGATGTTAGACCATACACTCTTTTCTCACGCATAGACATGCAAACACGAAAGCAAATCTAACAATTTAAAGTTGAACCATAACCTTAAAAAGTAATAATACTACAAAAACTTTCCAACGGAAATTATACGAACAATGTGTATTGTTGCAGGACTATGCAATAAAATGTCTATGGATTCTTTAATATTGATATGTCTTTCTTTATATAGTGGAACATGCATGTAAAATACGTTTGACAGATAGTGGATGTAAACAGGTACAAATTAAGTCTTAAATATTTAAAAAAAAAAACTTGGTGTTCCATTAAGTACTCTTAGTTTATTAATTATTCTACATAAATATCTTGGACAAGAAAAATTATCAACCTTTGTACCGCAAGGTGATTTAGAATACATGTAGATATAGTTTTCTTATAATGATAGTAATTCAAATACAGAAGGTTTTATATTGTTATACATAATACTATTGTAGGCTTTCATTGCTGTTTGTTTAGCCAATTTATCAACTACATCATTTCAATCAATGCCAGAATGAGACAGAATCCAACGAAACTTTAACCAATAACTTTAATTATTTAATGTATTAAAGACTTAATTTTAAATAACATATCTGTTCTTGTTTTACAAGACCAACATTGCAAAGAAAACCAAAACAGATTTTGAATCAACGCATATAAGTATGTTATAGAAGATAATTGGAAAAATACAAACGATACTTAAAGCCATAAGGATAGCATATAATTCTGCTGTAAAACTTTGGACATTCTTTCCAACATTATATGATTTTTGAATTTTTCAGGAATTGCAATTCCGGCTCCAGCATTTAATGATTCTAAAATTGAGCCATCACTATATATTTTTAAATAATTAGAATATTGTTTTTTCCATATGCTTCCAAGTCTAAGTAACAACTAACTGGACATTTTCATTTTTCTTAGTAAGTGAATGGTCATCATAAAATTTTGCATTTGCATGCTCCCATTGTGGAACCTGAGGTATAATAGTTAAAACAGGAATAGACGAAGTATCAATATTACCATTTGTTAAAATGTTACTTGTATAATATTTTGGCATTGGTTGAAAATACGACATATTTCTAGCTCGTTTTGGAAAATCTAGATTAGCGTCAATTAAAATGCCCTCTGAAACAGAATTTGGAACTGATAAACTTCTGAAAGCATATTTTGCAAGTGATAATTTTTGTTGTTCAATAAAAGATAACAAGAAAACTTCTTTATATGATTTTACTGTACTTGGATGTACTGCTTTACTGTCGATGCTTTGTAGTTTATTTAGCAATGAAATTGGTGCTGAAAAATAAACTTCTTTTCCATCACAAAGTACTGACTTCATTAACGATGTTCACTCAGAAATAGGGTCAAAAGTCACACGGCTATGGTATTCAATGTACCGTTAATAAGGGGAAATCACTTCCTGTCAGAACCAAAATTGAAAATTCATGCTTTGGCAGTTGGTTTGGGCAAAGACAGCCCACTTTATCATTGTGTATTGTGATAACAATGCGAATTTTAGATAAACCCGTTTTCGGCAAAAATCAACAAAGCCTTGAAATAAGGGACTTTTAAGCTGACACAGGTGAGCTCAAGCTTAGTCTGCGGCGTGCACGTTCGTACGTGTACATGCTCACAAAAGACAAAGGGAGGTCGGATTAAGAAATGCATCGATACATCATAGAAGCGCACGTGAACCCGCACACACACACACACACACACACACCTACACACATACACACACACACACACACTCACACACACGCTCGCACGCACGCACACACATTCACACAAACATGCTCTCAATCTTCTACAGACAAAGCACAACAACGTTGCATCCACCCTGTGACTTGGTAACTGGCTCTTTTTTTGGAACTGCGAAAAGGTTCACCAGCCAGAGATACCTTTGAGGAGTTGATCTCCGCTCTCATGCAGCTGACCCTGAGGGAAAAATTCACTTTCTCACCTTACTGCGACTGAAACGTTATCCAGAACACCTTTACCTTTCTTTAGAAAGAAGAATTTAAAATAAATATAAAAAGGAATGACTTTAACACCTAGATCCAAACCATTTTTAGGCAATAGATGTACATATTATAAGACGTCAATACATTTATTGTAATGTGCTCTGTCGCGTTTTTATATATTACTTATTTATAATGTTAGAGAGTTTGAATGAGTAGTTTTAAAAGAAATGTATAGAGAGAATAAATTTTTACCCTTCTTATAGCATCCAGAAATCAGTAACAGAGAAAAAAAAGGATAAATATCCTACCCTATCCTATCCCGTAACTCGAAAGTCGTTGGGGCACCACAGATGATCGTTTAACCAGCGAACTCCATCTTTCTCTGTCCTCAGCAACTCTCATGGCTTTGCTCAGTTTCAAGCCAGTCCATTCTCGAATGTTAATGTCTCTCTCTTCTTCTGCCTCCTTGCACCGTGCCTTGCAGAATGGTCCTTGCAAGGCCTGATGCTCCAGTGACGTGGCCATACCATCGGAGTTTCCGTTTTTTCACTACTGTGAGCATGTCATCGTGTTGTCCAATGGCTTGTGTGATGGTCTGTCAGGACTGCATCTGTATGACGCATTGTCTATGTCGCATTGTCTAGATGAAAGGCAGGGCGCTCGTATGCCAGTTTGAATGTATTTCTCATTCAATGTTTAAAGTTCGTCAGAGGTCGAGACAAAATTTGTTTTAAAAAATAACTGTAACATAAATGTCTATTTGACCCTTAGAGATTGCTATAATTATGCTTATATATTCATTTATTTTTGTGTGTATGTGTTTTATAATTGCGAAAACTGAATCTAAACTTCGTGTTCGACCATTCAAAAACTGATTTGCTAAAAGAGTTTGGTGTCTTTTACCACTTTTTTTTAGACTACATTCACAGGCGTGGAAAATATAGAGTTATATGTGTGTGACTCGGCGCAATTACAGTATCAGTGGCTTTCCCTTGTGGCTGTGTCTATGCGACTTGGTTCTCAGCCTGTTGTATCATACGACGTGTAATGACTGCAATGACGTTCATTTAGCTGGTAAGGGTGGGTTTTATACCCCAGGCAATGTACAAAGGTACGTGCTTACATTGTAGCCAGCGAATCAGATGCCCACCCGGTAAGGTCAGAGTTGCACGTTGTGAACTTGACCTTGAAGGGTCAGGGGGCTGGTTGTTTTTTTTAATGCGTAGACATTCATCCTTTTTGTGGTTATAGTTCAACTTTAAGCAAGGGCTTTGAGTAGAGTGATGTTTGAACGAGACTAAGTCTAATCAAAGGCTGCATACAAGTGGCCGCCTCTATTAGCGTAAGATACAGATTCTGTGTCGGCCAACGCCTTCAGCACCTCTTCAGCTGGAAAAGCGCTATATAGGAACGATTAAATAAATACTAAAAGTAATTTTTAAAATGACTTCAGACTCACTTTTAGACCTTAACTAGTTTAGTATGTTCCTGCTGTTTAAATTATTATTCCTTGTAAATAATATTTTTTTTAAAGTCTAATGCTGCTATTTAAAAATATATAATACGCAGAAGACGTCGAATAAAGAAAGCTGGAATAAAATTATAGAGTAAGGCGATACGGTAAGGTAGGGTAGGGTAGGGTAGGGTAGGGAGGCGGTTTGTGGGGTCAAGAGAAAGAAGGGACGTGATGATTAGGATAAGGAGGGAGGAGGAAGTGGAATTGGGGGAATAGTTTATGTTTAATTTAATGTGTGCTACTTTCAATTCGATCTGTTATTATGTGTGTGTGGTCCTGATTTGGCTCGGAAGAGTCCGCTGGACCTAAAGCAATAATCATGTAATGTAATGTTATTGTGTGTGGGTGTGCGTATGTGTGTGCGCGCGTGGGCATGTGTGTGTGTGTGTGTGTTATCGTGTGTGTATGTTTGCGTGTGTGGTCGTGTGTGTGTGTGTGGATTCGCGCGTGGTGGTTTGTGAATATATTATTCCCATTTAACGCTGTTCTAGTTTTCACTCGACCTTTCTTTATATAATAGCTGGACTGTACTAGCTACGCCTTCAAAGCCGCAGTGGGTTTATTGCGTTGCAGTGCGCGAGCATATCGCATTGACTTCATTTAATTAATCGATATTTAGGCGCAATTCTTTGATATGTGAATATCGTTTAATAGATGAAGCCAATGCGATATACAGGACAACGTTTAGTCTACCTTTAAAGGCGTATACACTGACTGATGTGAATTTATCAATGTACAAATTTAAATGCAATCCTTTGATATGTGAATTTGTACATTCATAAATTCATACTATTCAGTGTATACACCTTTAAAGGTAGGCTAAACATTGTCCTGTAGGTAACTTGCCGATAAAAGGCGAGAGAGACGTTAAGACCTCCTCTTTTTTTTACAAGGCCAGCTTCATGAGGGCGGTACCCTATCTCTTCTCCCTTTGAAATAAATACAGTGCAATCAAAAGGTGGGAACTAGAAAGGGGGTCATGTCAACCCTCCGCCCGCCAACCTAAACAAACAGACTACAGACATGACAGACAGACAGACAGACACACACACACGCAAACAAACAGGGCTGGTGAGGGCTGATGATGATTGATGCTGATTGATGATGATAGCGATGGCGAGGATAACGACGACGTTGATAATGAATATAGCGATGATAGATAACACATGACGATAATGGCTAAAACGATAGTTTTGTTTTACCTTTCATATTCTATCCTGTCCCGTAACTCGAAAGTCGTTGGGGCATCAGAGATGATCGTTTAACCAGCATACTCCATCTTTCTTTGTCCTCAGCAACCATCATGGCTTCGTTCAGTGTCAAGCCAGCCCATTCTCGAATGTTGTCCTCCCACTTCTTTTTCTGCCTCCCTCTTCTTCTTCCTCCTTGCACCGTACCTTCACCTTTATAGAGGGACAAAATTAGTGCTTACATCACAGCTTTTCAATTCTCTCTCAGTAATAAAACGAATGACTTTAAAATAGTAATTCATTCGTTTCCATTCAGTGATTGATTGACACGATGAAGCGATCTTGTTCTGATGCCGATTTGATTGGCACAGCTATCCACAGAGGTGTCAATACATGGAGGTGAACTCCGGCCTCTCGCAATCTGTACGCTCAATAGCACTCCGTGACTATTATTAGAAATGCTGTTTTTAGAATGGAGCTTGCGCACATTGTATGCACTGAGTTTGAAGAACCCTTCTTCAAAACCGAAGAGATATTTGCTACAGTGATTTTGATTATTTAAAAAAAAATATTTTATTTGTCACCCATGCGGGTCAAATTTCAGATTTCCTTCACAGCGAAAGCTCGACAGCCATAAGAGCAACGCCACCCATGAGCAAGGAGTGGCAGTTTACAGAGAAAGGAATTAGAACTCATAGTGCATCCTGGGCGTAGTTTTGGTGTAAGCTTAGCACTGACCTGTTTATGACATGGGAGTAAGGATCTTTAAAGAAGGGAGGGACAATCCATATATTTATCTAGCAGATTTCTCCCCGTATACCAAGTGGGGTGCAACCAGAAACGTTTGCGGTCATTGGTTTCGTTTGGTGTGAGCGCATCTAGCTCTTGTAATATCTATTCTATCGAATTGCTGTTAATTTCACGGCGGTGCGGTACTCAGCAGCGTAACTCTCCCGAGACAGCACATAAAAAGAAATTCGCTGCATCAGTGAAACTCTTCAAAGGTAAAGAGGTGCAGGACGTCTTATCTTTTATGGTATGAAGTTTGGCACCCATCCATGCTTTTCTCTCTGTCTATGTGTTGGTCTGTGAGTTTGTCTGTCTGGTTGTCTAGACACGCATCTTAGTTTTCCTCTGTCTATGTGTTTGTCTGTCTGGTTGTCTAGGCACGCATCCTAGTTTTCCTCTTTGTGTTCGTCTGTCTGGTTGTCTAGACACAGATCCTCGCTTTTCTCTCTGTCTGTGTGTTTGTCTGTCTGGTTGTCTAGACACACATCCTTGCTTATCTCTCTGTCTCTGTGATTGTCTGGTTGCCTAGACACATATCCTTGCTTTTCTCTCTATGTGCTTGTCTGTCTGATTGTCTAGGCACATATCCTTGCTTTTCTCTCTGTCTGTGTGTTTGTCTGATTGTCTAGGTACACATCCTTGCTTTGCTCTCTATGTGTTTGTCTGTCTGATTGTTTAGGCGCACAGCCTTGCTTTTATCTCTGTCTGTGTGTTTGTCTTCACTGGTTGTCTAGGCACACATCCTTGCTTTTCTCTCTGTCTGTGTGTTTGTCTGTCTGGTTGTCTAGGCATACATCCTTGCTTTTCTCTCTATGTGCTTGTCTGTCTGATTTCTAGACACATATCCTTGCTTTGCTCTCTATGTGTTTGTCTGTCTGAAATACCGAAATACCAAAATTACGTTAATTCGGCACAAAATATGTATGTCTCTATGAATGTATATAATATATATGGATGTGTCTATAGTTGTCTGGTTGTATACATGGTTGTATGTACAGTATATATGGTTGTCTGGTTGTATATATGGTTGTAAGTATGTATGGTTGTATGTGTGTATGGTTGCAAATATGGCTGTATGCATGACGTATTACTTAAGCGCACAAACATTTCCACACCAAAGGCATGATCACAGCGCTGATATGTACATTATGTATATGTGTATTTGATCGTTCTTATATAGCGCTTTTCCAGCTCAAGAGCTGCTCAAGGCGCCATCCGATACAGGATCTAACTCAAGCTGCCTGATGCGCCCACTTGGAGCCTTTGGGCGCGTAGTCTGACGCCCAGACGACTGTCGTGAGCACAATCCTGGTATGGAATGCATGCGTGCATAGACTTGACCTCGGCTTAAACTCTTATCCGAAGGAATAATGTGGTAAGCATGTATGTATGTATGTATGTATGTATGTAAGCATGTATGTATGTATGTATATAAGCATGTATGTATGTATATATGTATGTGTGCATGTATATATGTATATATGTATGTATATACGTAAGTATGTATGTATGTATGCATGTTTGTATGCTTATATGTATGTGTGTTTATATGTATGTATGTATGCATATATGTATATACGTAGGTAGGTAGATATGCATGTATGTATGTATGTAGGTAGGTATGCATGTATGTAGGCTTATGTATGTATGTATGTATGTATGTATGTAGGTATGCGTGTATGTATGTATGCATGTATGCATGCAAGTGACTGGCCGGTGGAGGGCATTCAATTTTCCCACTGGGGTTGTTTCAACAGATCTTTTATGCGGATCGGGGGTTGTCCGGTCCTGATTTGGCTCGGAAGAGTCCGCTGGACCTAAAGCAACAATAAATCAATCAATCAACATGTATGCATGCATATATGCATATATGCATGAATGCACGTAAGTATTAAGCTTGCCCATCTATTCTTCAAACTTATACCTAGGAGATAAAGGCGCTGGCAGCGATTCATTCACAAGATTTAAAGAAGAAATTAGAAACCTATAATATTTCTCTTCCTTTTCACGCCTATCTCTTTCCTCAGTCAAACGTTCCCTGTATGACAAAGACATCTGTGTTTTTCCGCAGAGACAATAGAAAATTCTCTCTCTCTCTCTCTCTCTCTCTCTCTCTCTCTCTCTCTCTCTCTCTCTCTCTCTCTCTCTCTCTCTCTCTCTCTCTCTCTCTGATTTGCGGCAGTCTGCCAACTGTCCTTAGTGCGCGTCAAAAGGGTCAAAGCAGGTGATCAATGCTGCAGGAAGTGGGTTTGCCCCAAGAATATAACTCCTGACCGTATTTTCGGCGCAACCAAATTAGTCTACTTTCGCGGCAAAGACGGGGAGGGGAAGGGGGGGCTAAACAGGAGAAGAGGGATGAGGGGGTGGGGGAGAGTGGGGGGAATTATTATTATTATTATTATTATTATTATTATTATTATTATTATTATTATTATTATTAGAGAGATAGATGCCTACGTACGATAAAAATTCATAAAAAATCCTTTTACATCATCATCATCATCATCATCATCATCATCATCATCATCATCATCATCATCATAATAATAATAATAATAATAATAATAATAATAATAATAATAATAATAATAATAATAATAATAATAATAATAATAATAATAAGAGAGTACTGCTCTGACCTTTACAACCATACACCAAATGGAGACCCATCAGTTCTAGCATGTCCCGAGAGCAGAGAAGAAGAAGAAATCCTCCCAATTTTCCGGGAAGAAGTTGAGGCAGCAGTGCAATCGCTGAAGAAAGGGAAGTCAGCGGGAGTGGACAACATACCAGCGGAACTGCTACAAGCAGGAGGAGAAGCAATGACTGATGCTCTCACCATTATCTGTAACAAGATCTGGCAGAGTGGGGAATGGCCTACACCATGGACCCAGTCGCTTGTCATCACTCTTCCCAAAAAAGGTAACCTTCAGGAGTGTGAAAATTACCGCACCATCAGCCTCATCAGCCATCCCAGCAAGGTCCTCCTGAAAATAATACTCAACAGGTTGAAACCACAAGCTGAACAAATCATAGCTGAAGAACAAGCAGGATTCATGGCAGGGCGAAGTACCACTGAACAGATTTTCAACCTCAGAATAATCTGTGAGAAATACCTACAGCACCAACAACATCTATATCATGTGTTCATAGACTTCAAGAAGGCATTTGACCGAGTCTGGCATGCAGCTCTATGGGCAACCATGAAAGTGTACAACATCAGCCCTAAAATTATAGAAGTCATCAAAAGCCTGTATGACAAGGCTACCAGTGCAGTCCTCCATAACAGTGTCATCGGGAACTGGTTCAGAACAACAATCGGTGTGCGTCAAGGATGCCTACTCTCTCCAACACTCTTTAACATCTTCCTAGAGCGCATCATGTCAGATGCTCTTGCAGATCACGAAAGCACAGTCAGCATAGGGGGCAGAGCAATCTCCAATCTTCGTTTTGCGGATGATATTGATGGATTGGCTGGAGAGGAACAAGAACTTGAACAGCTTGTACAGAGGCTTGACACCACCTCCAGAGCTTATGGAATGGAAATAAGTGCAGAGAAGACCAAAATGATGACCAACAACACCAATGGCATCAACACGGACATCAAAGTACAAGGCCAATCCCTCAACACAGTGCACAGCTTCAAATATTTAGGAGCCATTGTGTCAGACAATGGGTCTCGACAGGAAGTCCTCTCCAGGATCGCACAAACAACTGCTGCCCTGACAAGGTTGAAGCCCATTTGGAAAGACAGAACCATCAGTCTACATTCCAAAGTAAGACTGCTGCGCTCTCTGGTCATCTCCATCTTCCTATATGCTTGCGAAGCATGGACCCTCACAGCAGATCTCCAACGAAGAATACAAAGCATGGAGATGAGGTGCTACAGAAGACTTCTGTGCATTTCCTATACCCAACACATCACCAACGACGAAGTCCGACAGACCATCACACAAGCCATTGGACAACACGATGACCTGCTCACAATGGTGAAGAAACGGAAACTCCGATGGTATGGCCACGTCACCAGATCATCAGGTCTTGCAAAGACCATTCTGCAAGGCACAGTGCAAGGAGGTAGAAGAAGGGGGAGACCGAAAAAGAGGTGGGAGGACAACATTCGAGAATGGACTGGTTTGACACTGAGCGAAGCCATGAGGGCTGCTGAGGACAGAGAAAGATGGAGTATGCTGGTTAAGCGATCATCTGTGGTGCCCCTACGACCTTCGGGTTATGGGACAGGATAGGATAGGAATAATAATAATAAAAATGGCTCCCAGGTTCAACCGAAGTATGATTATTATGAGAGAAATTAGGGATAGTGGAAAATACAAAATAGGCCTACTAAATGGAAGAGCGTGCATGTCCGGCCAAACAAAGAATATTGGTGTTGTTTCATGGACAACAAAATTTATGAATGTGAATCTGAATATCTCTGTCTGTGCCTCTGTACCTGTCTGCCTGTCTGTCTGTCTCTCTTTGTTTGTTTGTCTGTCTCTGTTTGTTTGTCTGTTTGTCTGTCTCTGTCTGTTTTAAACGATTTAATGTTCAAAGATGTTACGCTACGTCCGTCTTCTACTGCTACTGGTTCATCATCAATATCATCGTCATCTTCTTCAACTTCTTCTTCTTCTTCATCATCATCATCTTCTTCTTTTTCTTCTTTTACTACTACTACTACTACTACTACTACTACTACTACTACTACTACTACTACTACTACTACTACTACTACTACTATTACTACTACTACTGCTACTACTACTTCTTCTGCTTCTTCTTTCCTCCTCCTTCTTCTTCCTCTTTTATTATTATTACTACTACTACTACTACTACTACTGCTACTACTTCTTTTACTACTACTATTACTACTATTACTACTACTAGCCTACTACTACTACTACTTATTCTTCTTCCTCTTTACTTACAGTACAAGGTAGTGTGATTCTGTCCATTTTGGTGGAAAGTGTTTATCGGGAGCAAGCACTGAGTAAGTCTCCCATTGTTTTGTATGATTGTGGGTAGGATCCGTTAACGAACCTTTTCAACAACTCCGTTGATCAAGTGCTGAACACAAAAAGCGAGGCTGCGTGTTTATCAGGTCTACAAGTGCAAACCCAGGAACACGTCAACTGACCGTGGAAACAGCATCCAGACTCGTGAATGTCGGGCTTAAACCGTCCATGGCTCATACAACCAATTTGACAGTTAACATCGCCATGCCAATAACTATAGGAATTCAGACAAGACTTGCGAAACACGCACACGCACACACATACACACACCCGCACTCTCTCATCCACACACACACACACACACACACATACCCGTCTTTATTAGCCCATGGGGTACTTCAGTGTGCATGTTTTTGCATAGTCAAAACAATCATCGTTGTGAAGAACTCATAAAACACAGCCTACAAACACACATTTCACATAAAATTCAACAAAATTTAAATTTTACTAAGAAAACCGAACCTGTTGATTGACGTAAAAACAAAATTGTTGCAGCAACACAATTACACTAAAACAGTATGACACCTGCTTTCTGAGGTATTATGCATGATGAATATTCATGAGGTGCCTCGCAAAGTACGCAAATAAAACCACACATACACACATTACAATGTGCCTCGCAAAGTATGCAAATAAAACCACACATACACACATTACAATGTTTTTGGTTATTGCAAAAATATCAATCCCTAATATGTTTAGAAGATGTTTAGGGACTTTAATTTACTTATGAAGAAGAAGATCAACATATAAAACTTCACTTGGTGCTATTATAGTGTTTATTGTTGATGAAAAGTGTACATTATAATGTTCTTCCACTAACAGCATTTGTTTGAGTCTGTTGCAGCCTGCCATTTCCAAAACAAAGGCGTACCAACTGCTTTGCTGCAGCATGAACACTGGTGTAATTAAACAAATACCAAATGTGAAACCTGTTAAGCAGACTCATAATACGCATGTTAAAGAAGTGAAAGACTGAATAAAATAAACTAATGTTTAAATGCTATTTTGCTAGTTGGTGTAGTGATAACGTTAATGCAATTAAGTTACATATTATTACCTTTATAATGATTGTTTCAAAATGTGATCTAACTCAAAAGAGCAAAGGTTAGTCTAATTGGTAGGGCAATCTCAATGAGACTAATTATTTCGGTGAACCCTTGTACTAACAGCGCAATGAGAAACTTGTCGTTGGAAAGTGTGTTATATAAAAACAATAATTATTAAACAAAGAAAAGCAAAATTGTAGACTTTGGGAACAATATTATAGAGACTGTGGAGGCAAGAGGGAGAGAGAGATGAAACCAAAAAAGATTTTTTTAAAAAAAGAACCACAAGTGAGCAATAACTAAAAGTATATAAAATATAAAACATCTGTCTCCACAGGCTGTTTTTACTCTGTCCAAGCTTTCCGCTTATTTTCTTCATCATGATTATATTGATTAATTTTTTAAAATATTTCTTTCACTTTCTCTTCAAAAATGGTTACATATTATAACATTACTCATTTACTGATATATATATATATATATATATATATATATATATATATATATATATATATATATATATCAGACCTGTTTACACCCAAGCAGAACCAAGAGGAATCCAGAAGGGTAAAAAGAGGAATTTGAGAATCTAAAGAGGAATGTCTTTGTCACGCAATTTGGGTCTAAATAGGAATCAAATAATAGACCAAGAAAAGATATTCACTTTAGTTTAAGTTGGTGTTTACATCTTCTAAATCATCAGTAACACATTATAAACATACAAAAATAAAATAAATAAACTAACAAATTTATACCTTACCTTGTCTGCTTTACTGCTCCTATGCAAGCTAGTACTGAAGTACAAACTGAGTTGGGTGACATGACATGTCTCACACAAGTTAATATCTCAGAGAAGCTTCTTATTTTGAAATTTGCAGGTTCAATATCAAGTCAGGTTTCCACTTGAAAATAAATAATTTAAAATACTATTGCCTTTCCTTGGCCATTCCATCTTTGAACACTCCACAAAATGTGACAATGACTAGCAGATAAAAGCAAGTGCGTCATATGTAGTTCAATCCAAACATATAAATGTTCCTTCATGACAGCCTACACATTTGGTCTAATTAACCTGCTAGGCTAACTCAAGTTATATCTATTGCTAGCACAAAATAGATGTAATCCACAAGTCTTGATAATTGCGCCATTCCTGAATAACTGCGAACGGAAATGCAACATGTATGCCTATACGATTAAACCTGTGCTATCTAAAAACCGAAAATTATACTTTTTTTTTCCTCAAGCAGATATTATGCTGAAAACGTAATTTTAGCAGCTGGCAAAGTTGAGTTTGAAGAGGCAACGTGGAATAAGATATTATTTATTACGCTCAAATCGTAATGTAAACAGGTGTGATATAATGTAGCCTATGTAATAGATTCGTGTCTGTTTACCTGGGTTTGTGAAGTACCAATATGCAGTATGGGGGACACTGTGTGCATATATTTGTGTGCATTATTTTGTCATATTCCATTGTTACTGTAATTCTGAGTTATGTACATGTTTGTGGCTTCACAATTAAACATAAGTTTTGAGTTCTTAGTGTTTATCTGTTTTTATATTTCTAAGCCGTTTCATTTTTTTAAAAATATTTCTTTCACTTTCTCTTGAACAAATGGTTCTTTCCACTTCATATTTTGATGTATATTTATAAAAATTTCCTTTGTTGACCTGTTTAATATATATGTAGTGCAATAATGTTGCAAGTTTCAATAGTGTTATTTATTTTGTCATATTCCATTATTACTGTAATTCGGAGTTATGTACATGTTTGCGGCTTCAAAATAAAATATAAGTTCTGAGATCTTAGTGTTTAGCTCGTATGAATGCATACATACCACACACAAGACGTACACATAAACAATACGTACACATACAGTCTTATTTAGATTTAATACCAGCAAACAAAGACGGTCAACATTGAAAAACAGAATTCAATAGAATGGTTCATTCCTTTTAATTTTGTCACTCAAATTGAAGTACATCATCTTAATAAAACACACATTATAAAGTACAGTATTGTTCATAAGAACTTGCTCTATTCACCTGTCCTATAATGTACTCAAAATTATATCTTGAGCTTCACAAATGTATATATATATATATATATATATATATATATATATATATATATATATATATATATATATATATAGGCTTATAAACTATGGTTTCTGGGCACCTTAAAAGTCACCAACCGGTCATTTGGGTACCCGACTTTGGATCTGGGGACCCAGCTGGGTCCCCGGATCCAAGGCGGCTCCCAGAAAACGATCTTAGGGTAAGCGCAGTGCCTCGACGATTAGGGTAAGGCAGTGCCTCGACGATTAGGGTAAGGCAGTGCGCTCGAAACGGGTTAGGGTTAGGGTTAGCGGTCCGTCTACAAGTGATAATTTACATGTAATTATAGTGGGGGTACCCAAAAGCAAGGGGGTATATATATATATATATATATATATATATATATATATATATATATATATATATATATATATATATATATATATATTCCTTTTAATTTTGTCACTCAAACTGAAGTACATAAAATAAAACATGTATTTTGATGTGACGTATTATTCATAAGAAATTGCTCTATTCAACTGTCCTATAATGTACTAAACATTATATCTTCAGGTTCACAAATCTGTGTAAAATAATAAAATCACAGATTCTAAAAAAAAATATTTCTAAAGCTGTACAAGAAAAGATTTATCTGCACCAGCCAGTGTAGCATTTGTTTTAATATGAAGTAATGAATGAAATATATACAACACCTACCATTCAAAGACTAGCAACAAAGTGTTAAAAAAACCATTTATAACACATGCCAAAATGGACAGTGCTGCCCATTCAAATGTCACTAAAGTACTGTGTTGTTTTCGCTGAGCTTTTTCCACTTTAGCTTTCTTGTACATTTTGTTAACCTATATTTTGAAACAATTATGGTTCCTTACACTAACAATAAAATAAAACACAATGAATAATATTAATTTTGCTCCATGGTCTAATAATGAACAGAAAATTATACATTCAACTTCACAAATCAGTGTAAATTAAACCAAATCAAAGACTCTTGAAACGTACTTCTCCGCTCACCCCCTTTGTTTGTTTTGTTTTAAGCACTGCCATGGCCATTTATTTTTTTCAGATGGTTTTGACCCATTTCATTGGAAATGTATAGAATATAAGAGCCGAGATGCATGCTCATGCCTGATACTCCAAAACTAAACTCTATTAGATGATGCCACCAAAGGAAACAAGTGACCACACAAACTACATGGAGAGCTAAAAGAGAAGCAAGATCATCTTAATATCCTAGCTTCACGTTCAGACTCAAGCAATATCAGAATTACCCCCCTCACGCAGAGGTTCAGAGTCAAGCAATATCAAGATTATCCCCCCCTCACGCAGAGGTTCAGACTCAAGCAATATCAAGATTATCCCCTTCACGCACAGGTCCTTTCACGTTATGGATGATTGAGCGGTTGCTGTCATCCAGGAACTCAACACAGACTTGTGTACACTGTCCCAGAGAACCTGTGCGTCCCAAAACTTTGGTCACTCTAGCGAGCTTGATCATAGGCACCTTAGAATCCCTTTTGCAGTTGGAAGTAGAGAAAGAGGAAGGGGTTTTCTAACAGGAATTGCAAGGGCACAATGGGAGGAAGGGGTCCGCTCACCCCAGTTATTACTCCACCCTTACCAACCCTAACCTACCCTTCCCCAACTCCTGTTTTGAACTTTTTTGAAGAAATGGAAAGGGGGTTGTAATTGAAACACAATTTACACTTTATTTTGTTGCAATAACCCATTATTCAGAATTACGTTAAAAACTGTAATTATTATGTTAATGAAGATTTAGCTGGGCAAATAAGGTTAAGAGCAACTGATAGTTATTCATTGCGTACAGAGTCCAGCGGACTGCAAAGAGTCGAATCATGACCATAAAATCATGACCACAACTTGGTTAAAAGAGGACCCGCCCCTGATCCATATGAAAGATCTGCTGAAACAACCCTAGTGGTAACACTGAAGGCACTCCACCAGCCGGTCACTTTACAATAAAGGCATCCCACGCAGGGGACGCTGAGGCTATACTCTAATTATCAAACCCCCGTTTACAAAATCAAAATAGAATACAAACATTATAAAATATCAACAACATACATATGCATAAAATGTCTACATTGCAAAATAATAATATCGTAGGAAGTCCTAGTAACCATTTGGCAGAAAGCATCCGATATTCACAAGCTTATGCAACAGACCCCATACACAAATGGAGAGTTTTGGACGAGTTTTCAAGAAAAAGGTAAGTGACTGGTCCAGAAGCAGATAGTATAGTAGATTGACAGAACAGAGTAGGAATCAGAAAGAACAAAGGAGAAAGACAATGACAGTGGGAATTTAAAGCACTAAATTTCCAGAAAATGGGGATACTATTTATACTGAAACCCCCGGCACCCCCACGGAGGTCGATAATGATATAAAAATTGGATATTGAGCTTCACAAATCAGTGTAAAATAATAAAAGCACAGATTCTTGAAAAATATTTTAAGTCTTTACAAAGAAAAATGTATCTGCACAAGCCAGTGCAGCATTTGTGTTAATATAAAGTCATGAATTAAATATATACCACACCTTCCATTCAAAGACCAACAACAAAGTGTAAACAATAACATATGTATAAAACCTGCCAAAATGGCTGAACTACAGCTTTGTTTTCCCTCAGCTTTTTCCATTTTATCTTAGCTCTCTTGTACATTTTGTCTACCTATATCTTTCAACAATATGGTTCTTTACACATAACAATAAAACAAAACATATAACGAATAATAATAATTTTGAAAACAAACTTGCTCCGCAGTCTTATAATGAACGGAGAAGTATACATTCACATCCACAAATCAGTGTCAAATATAACCAAATCAAAAATTCTAGAAATGTACCTCCAAAAGTATTTTTAAGCTTTAAAAAACTCAGATTCATCTGCACAAGTTTACGTAACAGTAGGCATCTAAAACTGAGCTTGTAGTTCTTTTTTTTTCCACATTTAAGGATGTTTCAATATATATACTATAGAATACAAAGCCAGTGCAATGTTAAACTTTAAAAAATGAATTTGCTAATTTTATATGGTTGTAATATTGTCAAGCACAAATGTCTGCCTCTCCCGTCTGTCTCCATTCACCCCAATCACTACACCACCACCCCGTAAGTTTAACGCATGTTACATTGTATTTTGTTGTAATCTACATTTCTTCAGAATTACGCTAAAACCTGTAAGGTTATTATATGTTAATGTCGGTTTAAGTGGGGATATAAGATTAAGAGCAATTGATAATTAGTTATTCATTACATACATGGTCCAGCGGACTACAAAGAGCTGAATCAGGACCACAACTAGGTTGAAAGAGGACTCGCCCCTGATCTATATAAAAGATCTGCTGAAACAACTGTAGTGGTAAAACTGAAGGCACCCCACAAGCCTGTCATTTTACAATAAAGGAGTCCCACGCAGGGGACGCTGAGGCTATACTCTAATTTATGAAACCCCCGTTTAAAAAAAACAAAATAGAATGCAAACATCAATATAAATTTTCAACAAAACACATACATATACAATGCTTACATTGCTAAATATATAATAATAATAATATATTTGAAAGCCCTACTGAACATTTGGCAGAAAGAGTGCAATATTCTCAAGCTGACCCAACAGACCCCATACTCAAATAAGGAGTTTTGGAGGGGGAGGAGGGGGAGGGTGGTGGTCACACATCAGTTACATTATTATTGCTTTAGGTCCAGCGGACTCTTCCGAGCCAAATCAGGACCGGACAACCACTGATCCACATAACAGATCTGCTGAAACAACCCTAGTGGTAAAACCGAAAGCTCTCCACCAGCCAGTCACTTTACAATAAAGACATCCCATGCAGGGGACGGCTGAGGCTTCACCCCAACTTATCGAACCCCCGTTTACAAAAACAAAATAGAATACAAACATCATTATAAATTATCAACAAAACACATACATATAAAATGCCTACATTGCTAAATAATAACATCATAGGAAGCCCTAGTGACCACCTGGCAGAAAGCGTCCAATATTCCCAAGCTGATCCAACAGACCTCATACACAAACTAGAGTCTTGTCCCGGAAGAGTTTTCAAGAAAAAAGGTAGGAGACTGGTCTAGCGAAGAAGACTGAAACCCCCGGCACCACAACGGGAGTTCACACATCAGTGTAAATCAATCTAAATACAGAATTTTGAAATATACCTATTCATTCATCTTTCTCCTAAGCATATGTGTCCCTTTGCACAAATTCTGTACAAGTTCTCTGGCAATCAAAACAATCGTTCTGCAAATTACCTGTACATAGACTTCCAATAATTGGACTTCCGATAATTGACCACACACATAACAATGCCATCACTCATAGTCATACATGTATTTGAATATGAAGTAATAAATCATGACTACCTGCAGCACTTAGCAACATCCATATCAGATAAAATAGTCAGTATGATGATAGAAAAATCATTTCATCGTTTCTGAAGCCTTAAAATTCTGACTTCACGTTCCCTTTTCTCAATTTCATTTTGAACAGTGCATTTGATTTTCAGCCAAGACTTCCCTGCAAGAAAAGGTTCGTTGTTCAACACACTTTCACATTCTGCTTTTCTAGGAACTTGCAAACTTTCTATCTGTGCTTTAAAGTGCTTTTTAACTGCTTTCATCTGATCACTTGTCATAAAGTCTTTATTTTGCAAAGACTTCTTCCCTGCGCCTCCATTCTTGGTGGATATTCTGTCATTTCTGCTTTTTGGACTTTTTGTTTGCACAAACAGCTTGCAGGAAGATGACGAAGAGCCAGGGAGTGGTGTTGGAGGATCAGATGTCTTCAATGGAGTGAGAGACGGTGGTGCTGCTGTTGATGAGACAGGAAGTGGTGTTGGAGGATCAGATGTCTTCAATGGAGTGAGAGACGGTGGTGCTGCTGTTGATGAGACAGGAAGTGGTGTTGGAGGATCAGATGTCTTCAATGGAGTGAGAGACGATGGCACTGCTGTTGATGAGACAGGAATTGCTGCTGGTGGATCAGATGTTACCATCGAAGTGAGAGACATTGGTGCTGCTGGAAATAAACAATTAAAAAAAAGTTAAAAATAAATTCTCTCTCTCTCTCTCTCTCTCTCTCTCTCTCTCTCTCTCTCTCTCTCTCTCTCTCTCTCTCTCTCTCTCTCTCTCTCTCTCTCTCTCTATATATATATATATATATATATATATGTGTCTCATAAAAGATCACTGACCTGCACAACAACTTTCTGTGTTCGCACTATGCGCCCAAAGGCTGCTGGTGGGCGCCTCTGTCGGCTTGAGTTAGATCCTGTATCGACCAGCGCCTTGAGCAGCTCTTGAATGCTTAATGTAAATTATATATATAAAACCACTCTCTTTAAAAATGTATTGACCCCGTTTGAATGCGTGTACATGTGTGGATTGTAATACGTCCCATCCTGTGGGAACAAATGATGTCAAGTATACATGAATAATGCAGAATAATAATCTAGCATCATTTTATAAAAATGAAATACATTATATTTGTTGTTTAATATATCACACTGTTTAACAGATTGTGGGACAAATAAGAAAACAATATAGCTAGAATAAAAAATCAAGCACATAGCAACTAATAGTGACCAGTCTCCCGTCTTTTTTGTTTTCAGGTAGGGTGCAAAATAATAATGTAAAACAAAATCCATGTCAAGCTAAAAGTGGAAACATTCTTTTAATTAGTCACTCGAATTGAGCAAACCTCTGATTAGATTATATATATTCTCTTCATTTAAAAAGTAAAAAGTATTACATACCTTCTGAGGCTGACAATTCTGCTATTTCTTCCAAATCACTGTCACTGCCTTCTCCGGACACGCTGCCGCTGGTAAATAAAAGCAAATTTTAAGGTACACCATTTGAAGTGCAGCTTAAACTGGACAATACAGATTGGTTTTATGAATTAGTTTTGGAGGGCAAGTGTACAAAACCTAGCCTAAACTAGGCCTATTAGTCATATAATTATTAGCAATGGACACTTCTGAGACACAGCCAATCCTAATAATCGTCAAACTATAGAATATTATAGCTGGCATCATATCCTGTTAAACCTCTTACCCTCTTGATAACGTGCTTGGAGCACACTTATTTGAAACTTTGATCGGAACATCAGGCATCAACCACCTGAAAAAAATGTTGCCTATTCCCAATTTGCAGATCAGTGGAATACATTTTGGAAGCTAGAAACCAACAGTGGCAATTTCATTTGGCAGACTGTTCCACATATTAGTGATTCTATTGGCAACTAAGTGCTTGTATAATAATGTTAGTATTAACAGTCCTCTTAACCAGTTCAAAATTGTGACCAATGTTAGGGTACCTCCAACTTTTGTTAGTACTGTACTTGTGGATTTAGCGCACACTAGGATTGTTCTCTGCCATCTCTGGTCATCCCGGATTGTGCTCTATTGTCTGGTTAGTCAGACGATGCGCCAAAGGGCTTGTCTTAATTGGAAGGTTCGTGAAGGTTCAAAAACTTGTTTTCCAATATGTCAGATTTCAATTTTTTTTTCTTCCAAAAAGCTTCAGCAACCTTTGTTTGGGACCTGAGAACCTCGAAAACAAGTTTTTGAACCTTCACGAAACTTGAAGTTAAGACAGGTCATTAGGCAGCAAGCGGGCACCTCGAGTTAGATCCTGTTAGATTCTATATCTTTTAAGCTAAAAATAGCGCTTTATAAGAAACATACAATAATATAAAAAAATCAATAAAATTATAACTACATTAATTGTCAGTAGACTGCATATCTCACCTGCACTTGCGCCCTTAAATGCAGGACAGGTGTTAAGATTACGGTTCAGCCACTTCAGGTGAAGACAGATGGTCGCCTGCAGACACTCCGGAAAACTCTTCAGCACCTGTTAAAGAAATAATAAAAATACTTATACTACTACTACTACTACTACTTATTTGCACTTCAATGCCAATAATTCAGAAACTATTTAAGATGCAACCAACATTTTTGGTGTGTAGATAGATAGATGACATTGTAATCTTTACAGACATCAGTAAAATTCAGTGTAATCATGTTTTTTGAACTAACTTTACACACAATCATAAAACTTGGCAGAAAGACTCCTGAGACCATGATGTAAAGAAATACAAGTATTATTACAAAGATATAATTAGAATATATTTGTGTTATTATTATTAATATTATTATTATTAATTTTATAACCTTGTTGCAATGTTCTGTGTAAGATTTGTTGACTTGGCTAGATCAGATCACTTTGTATTATCATGATTTATTTAGCTTGACACAATGGCATTAATGGTAAATTTTATGTTAGTTGTTCAGTCATTTAACGTTTAATACTCAAGCTAAGCCAACCACTAATTACATAATAGGTGTTATAATAAAAGAAACGTATACAGCATTACAAGAAGGGGAATTTTACAGACCAAAAACTATCGATTAAACATTGTAGCAGACGACACTTCCTATGCATTTCCGGTAAACGGTACGCGAATATTTTGCTAAATTATCAACATACCACACCATAAACTCATTACAATTTACCAGAAACTGGTCAATCCAAGACTGTAGTTGATGCTTATCCTTAACTTTATAATAATGGCACTGATTTTATCGAAAATCATAGCAAAGTCCAACCAGGTCAAAGCACAATTTTCACTAGTAGCAGCCATGACCTTCAAAGTCACGTGTTATAGGTTCTCGTCTTTCATTAGTTGAGTAGCCTACTACATTAAATGTAAACATGCCAGTTATCTTGCTACTAGTAATTTTGTTTCAACAAAAAATAAAAACTGAAAATTATCTAAACTAGAAAAAGGTGCCCTAAACTAACATAGTTATGCTACAGTCACAATAGACGCACGACGATCGCGCGACGTGTAAATCGGGCGATTTGTGCGACGATCGGACGGCGGCAGCGCGGAGAATCGGGCAAATCGCAGCGATTTTCGACGTCGGCCGAGCGTCGGTGACGTTTTAACGCGGAGTTAAAATTTTGCGATCATCGCCGCGATTGTCTGTGTCGTCCGGGCGTCGGACAAGCGCCGGCCGAGCGTCTCCCGATGTTTGGGCGATGATCGGAAGATTTTTTGTTATATATAAGGCCCCGGGTCTTCATCCCGTCATTTGCAACTGCTGCTGCTGATGCGAGATTGCAATCAAGACAGGATGTCGATCCCCCATCAACGACTGCGGCAGCTTCAGTTGCAGCTAGAGCTGGAACGAGCACCTCTGCAGTACGCCCGACTGGTGCTAGCTGTGAGGCGAGCAAACGAACTTCCGGCGAGACATTTACGTCAGCAAAGACGTTGGTGGGTGAAACCGTGGCTCCAGAGGCGCATCATGCATGGCCAGTACGAAACGCTCATGCAGGAGCTGATGCAAGAATGTCATGGCGACTTCAAGTCATTCCTGCGGATGGAAGTGGAGATATTTATGGAGTTGTTGAATAGGGTGGCCCCTGTCATCGCCAAGAACATGAGATACAGAGAGCCCCTCGATCCAGGCCTCAAGCTAGCAATTACCTTACGGTACCTGGCCACCGGAAACAGCTTCCATTCCCTTGTTAAGTTTACAGTCTCCAGCCCTAGTTATAGGATAAAAGGGGACTCTAAAATGGATTTGATATAAAATTTAAAATGTTACTTCATAAAATGTTAATGTGGTATTTAACCTCGGGGGAGAAAAAGTAAAGGGGGGAAGGGGAAATAAAAAAGTGATGATATAAGAATATGTTAAAAAAAAATTAACTGTGCCGCCAAGGCCGCCCCCAAGGACACCCGCAACCCCTCTCAGGACCACGACTAAAACCTTGGGGAATAAGAAAAAGAGTATGAACACACGCCGAACACACACTTTAATTCTTATTAAAATAATTACAAGCCTGCTGATTTCTCTTGTTTGTTTCCAGTTTATAGTCTCCAGCCCTATACACTGATTTCTCATGACACGAATGGAGGCTATGTACCCTCCAGAAAATCAAGCTGGCGTCGCCCGACGTCCCAGAGGGCGACGGGCGATGCTCGCCCGACGTCGGGCGATGTTCGACCGACGTCGGGCGATGCACGTCCGGGCGTCGCAACATTGGTACCGACATCTGGCGATGTCGAGCGGGCACCCTGCGGAGCCCGCTCGACGTCGCCCGACGCCCAGCCCGACAGCACTCCGACCTTTGCGCCCGACGTCTTTGAGACGTCTAACGGGCGCCGTGAGGGCGCCGGGCGACCTATTTACACCACCGAGAACATCGTCCAAATCGCCTGCGACGACCCCGACGTCTGGAAATCGTCAAAATCGCCCTAATCGGCCGACGTCGGGCATGTTGATGTTCAATTGTGACTGAGGCATAACGTAGTGATCTACATGACGATTGTGGTTACTTATCAGGAAAAAGAAAAAACTCGTGCACAGGAACGAACCGAAACCAACAATTGAGCAGACGCCACAAGGGAAAACTTAAATTCATCAGCAAAGCATGCATAAGAAACAGTATATTTGCCATTTATATTTTTCATGAAAAGCTTTGGTCCATGCTCCTAGCTAATTTACCCCAAACTTCAGTATTTCAACATCTCAGTGCAGCAAGTTTCTTTAACATATATTATGGCTGCCAGCAACAAAGAAGAAGAAGAAGAAGATGGCTGCCAACAACGGACTTCACAGCCTGTGATGGGCTGTAGCCTATTTACTCAACAGTATGACTCGCTTCCTTGGTATTGTTCCCCCATTATTATAATGTCAGTGGCCGGGGTGTAATGCAACAGGGATGCATGGTTACATAAATAAATAAATCAATCAATCATGGTTACATAAATCAATCAATCAATCAATATAACACAACATGAACTAAAAGAACAACTTACCTTCACAACATCTTTCCACACAATGGCGGGCTCCATCTCATGGCTTATTCAAACCGGAAACGGATCTTATGCATAACTAAGGGTCAGTCCCAATTTCAGCCAATGAAATTGTCTCATGACGTCACCTCATTATCTTCCCAGCGAAAGCTCGAAAGAGTCCAAAATGTGTGTACTGTGTGTGCGTACACACAAACGGCAGAACAGCGTCTTTTTGGGGGAGTCGCTAAAATTGCACAGGGGAGAGAAGGATAGCATCAGGAAGCAGGTTTTGGGGTTTGCCTTGTGGAGTAACGGGAAAAAGTTCCCCACAAAAAAAAGGTAACTCACTACCAACTTGGCAAGTCTCAATTTGTCCCCCACAACCCCCTACTTTCAAACACACACACGCACACACACACACACACACACACACACACACACACACACACGAAGCAGACCACAAAAACATTCATTCTAATGCGCTTTCCCGCGTGAAATGCAAAGTTTACCTAAGAAGGTAGAGAGGAAAAAAAAACAACTCACAACTACATACATCACCATACGATGTATATAACATGTTTTCAAATGTCAACTTCTTGTCATGGGTTGTAAATCAACCAGCGTGATGCCGTCGCGAACAAAAGGGCCGAGGGCCATTATGCATGACATCATGCGCCAAAAATAGATAACCCAATATAGGCTAATTCACACACATACACACAAACAAACACCCACACACACATATACACACACCTATATACACACATACATATACACATACACACACATACACACACATACACGCATACATACATACACACATACATAAACACACATACATACACAGAGTCTAAACCAGGTGCTTTCCCCCACCACAAACCCCAACAATACCTCTCCCCACAATAAATCTGAGTTCCTGGGTTTTAGACCCTCTTCCTTCATTCCGTCCTTCCTCCCTTCCTTCATCTATTTATTAATTTATTGTTTGTGCGTGTCTTAATCGAAGCTGTTTCTCTCTCTCTCTCTCTCTCTCTCTCTCTCTCTCTCTCTCTCTCTCTCTCTCTCTCTCTCTCTCTCTCTCTCTCTCTCTCTCTCTCTCTCTCTCTCTCATAGTTTCGGACTGTTGTTGTGATGTAGAGTCTATTATAAATCTGATTTCGTAATGTACATAATCAGAGATATTCATAAACGAAAGACTTTGGAATGGATTGATTCCGTTGTGTATTCAAACAACACGCAGTAAACTGGTCCGCTTTGAAGAAGAAGAAGAAGAAGGAGAAGAAGGAGAAGAAGAAGAAGAAGAAGAAGAAGAAGAAGAAGAAGAAGAAGAAGAAGAAGAAGAAGGAGAAGAAGAAGAAGAAGAAGAAGAAGAAGAAGAAGAAGAAGAAGAAGAAGTAGAAGAAGAAGAAGAAGAAGATGATGTTGTTGTTGTTGTTGTTGTTGTTGATGATTGTCACGTGGGGTTTATGGGTTTTAGGGCTCTGCACAATGGAATGATGTAAACCTCACGCTTTATCCGATGGGAACTGCTAGTTAGTCACCTTGTGGACTACTATAATAAATTTATTTATTTAGCTCGGTCTGTGTAAAGGCTGGGGTACAGAGATAGATAGAAAAATGGTAAAAGATTACTGTCACACTAGCTTTCACACGGCTATGAATCATATGTAGTCCAGCCACTTGATAACAGTTAAACATCACACATTTATTTCTTCTACTCTATACAAGATTTTCTAAGTACTAATCTACCTTAAACATTATATAGTCACTGTGAATAATTCGATCGCTGATAGTCTATGCAGCTAATAGTTCATCCTTGGGCACTGAATGTTATTGTTCATGAGAAGTGGACTACTGTGGTCCTGTAGCTCTCAGTTTTGTGTGCACACACGTGTTTAGACTTAGCTGTGAGTCTGGCGTGCTGCGCTGTGGTCGGTTTGTTGACAACTTGTGTTGTCTTCTTCTGGTTCTTCCCTGTGGGTAGACTGGTTGGCTTTCCTCGCACAATGCTGGGGATACCGTTGCAGCAAACGAATGCGTCGACGAGGTTTCGTCTGAGGCTGTGTTGGGCACACTACAGAACGCCTGTACGTCTGTAACATATGAGACGAAATTCTGCACAACCTTGAATGATAGGTGTGTGCAGAGCGTCTCACTGAAGGTCGTAATAGCCCTCAGTGGTTAGCTCCACATCTACATATATAAGCGACGAACATTCTGCTAAGTCCGTGGTCCACTGGAATCTCCACTCAAATTTCCTATACATGCATAAATATAAAACATGGCTACTTATACACATCAAGAATTAATAATATTATACACATTCATTTGTACAGCCACTGGTTTGCAAGCACACATATAAGTTAAACAACAGTGGGTCCGTACATAATTCAAGATGGCGTCTGCTGGTCGTCTTTTGCCTCGTGGTCAGCTATGCCACGTGCCAGGCAAAGTCGGGCTAGCAATTCAATTTTATGCATAGTAAATTTCACAAACATAATTCAATAATAATATAATACATCACGATGAAACAGAAATATGTTCATTTACCTTCGTGACAATATCAGGCTAGTGGCTACTGGAGTGAATTCGGAGTTTCACAAGTACTGCGTCCTAGTCTTTTTTGAAGAGATAGTACTACTACTGTGTAGATGTGTACTGCTCCGAGGTTCTGACACGACTGAAGTAAGCTATGCTAGGTTTTGACATAGTCAGAACTGGCTCTAACCGCTCTGCCTGCGTCTCATTGGTTACAACTTTCTCGCCTATCGTAATTACGAGGATGTCATTGCCTTCGCTTACCGTCCACTACCACTGTGTGTAGGCGGCAGTAGGCTATTGCTACGCTTGATTACTTTCATCGTCTGCTGCTTAACATTGAAATTCTAATCTTACATAGGCTAACCAAGCTAAATATTAAAATAAGCAGAGTAAAACTAGTCATCTCACGACAATGTGTGCGTACGTGTTCCCGTGTGTGTGTGCGTGTGTGTGCGTATGTGTGTGGTGGATGTGCGTGCATGGATATTCCCGTATGTGTGCGAGCGTGTTCATGTGCGTGCGTGTGTATTTGTGTGTGTGTGTGTATTTATCTGCTTGTCTATATGTATATATATATATATATATATATATATATATATATATATATATATATATATATATATATATATATATATATATATATATATATATATATATATATATATATATATATATATGTGTGTGTGGGTGTGTGTCTGTATGTATATAGCCTATGCATTATGTGTTTATTTGTCTATCTGTGTGTTTGGTTTTGTTGCGGCGATGCTGCATTTACGACGTTCTGCACATTACGCTTGCGTGTTATTGCTATGCTGATGTTGTTGTGCAGTTCAAGTCATGTGTGTGGGTTATTTGTCATGGGTCGCAGCTGCATAACCTTGTGCGCTAAATAGCAGTGAATCAGAACACAGTTTTTCAAATTCCCCGCGCTATTAGGTCATGACCAATTTCTTGTTAAAAAACAAACAAACATTGTTCAGCTTTTTAAGCACGTTAATACAATATAAATATATAATTTAAATTAATTATAAATACTAATGACTATTAGTTATTAGGCATCCACTTTTTAAAAAAAGTTCAGTTATGGTCGTAGTAGTAGTAGTAGTAGTAGTAGTAGTAGTAGTAGTAGTAGTTGTAGTAGTAGTAGTAGTAGTAGTAGTAGTAGTAGTAGTAGTAGTAGTAGTAGTAGTAGTCGTTTTTTTTGGATGGCGGTGGTAGTTTTTCTGCTTCAGCTGCTGTTGCTGAATTGAGCATTGTTGTCGTCGTTGTTGTTATTGTTGTTGTCGGTAGTGGTAATGATGATGGTGGTGGTATTGTTCTTGATGCAGCTTCTGTTGGTGCAGCTAGCGTTGTTGTCGTTGTTTCATGTTGTAAGTAGTTATGGTGGTGGTGATTTTCTGTTTGACAGTAATTAATGTTTTACATTCCTCAGGCCAGGTCATACTGCGTAACAAACATAGTGGGCTTACGTATCACGGTCCGGCCCTTTTTGCACTGACATCAAGTGCGCTGTTGCTATTCTTGTTGTTGTTTTTGTGGTTATTGTTGATGTTGCTGATGCTACCAATCATCAGATGTATGTAACGTATTTTATGTTTTTTGGTTGCACTTTCTAATGGAGAAGTTCACATATATTTGCTTTTAGGCGCCGTTGTTGATGTTTGTTGTTGTTGTTGTTGTTGTTGCTGTCATACAAACATCAGTGTATGTATTAAAGGGCCCCGAGAGAGCACATTTCATATTCACAGTGAGTGTCGACCCACTCGAATAAATAATCAAGTAAATATATAAAACAACTTCTTCTCAAAGTACAGTTTTCATACACATCGATCCATTGATTTGTTTATGTGTCTATTGTGTCTATGCATCAAGGTTGATTCTAAACACAAATAGCACAGGTGCGAAATAATGCATACTAGCAAAGAGCTTGTAATAAGATCTTTGATACTAGTAGGCACAGCTGTTTGTTTACATAATAAGGAAGGGACGCCTACAATTCAAAGCTTTAGCGGTCGATTTGAGGAAGGTTGACCCATTATTAATGTAATCGTTTTAAGGTGACAAAAGTGCAATTTTCCCAAGATGAAAAATTATTGTAACACACACAAATAGGTAAACCAACAGTTTTTTTTACTCTAGCCCCCTTAGTGTATTTCATTTCATTGTGGGCGTGCTTTCCGTACACGAAAATGAGAAATATATTATTTTGAGATACGCTAATTAATCTTCTAATAAGGCAGAACAAATACAAGAATTTGAATTCAGACATTTATAACAGTATAATCACCTCACCAGACACAATTTAATACAGAGGACAGACGATTGTCTGTAAACTGTAAATGGAAACTGGCGTGTGTGTGGGGGGGAAGGAGTGGAGGGGGGGAAGGGAAGAAGGAGTGGAGTGGCGGTAGTTGGCGGAGAGGGTGTATGCGTGAGTACGAATGTGTGTGTGAGTGTGTCAATCTGCCTGTATTTTGTTTGTTTGATTGTCTGCTTGTCTGTCTGCCAAGGACTGTCTGAAGTTGCGAGCAGGTGTATTGTACATTCCTAATACAAAACGTATTTTCAGCTTTTCGGAAAGATGGTAGCTGTCGGTTGGTGTTAGCAATAAGCAAGCTCTATATCATTTTGACATTGGGTGGTTTATTTTCATAAAGCAAGGCCAGGGTGACGGCATGAAATATGAGATCCCCTTTCATTTAAAAAGAAGACGGAAGGATCTGATTCAAAATGACTGCTTTTTAAAAGAAAGAAAGAAAGAGATTACTCTTAAGCCTATATACCGCCCTTAAAAGCTCAGAGAGCTTCTCAAAGCGCTGGCCACTACTATCCAAGCGGGAACTGTATACTGGAATCGGTCCCTATAAACAATGCTAACGTGCAATGGCAAAACAAAGTATGTTGCGAAAAGCAAGTTTTGAGAAAATCGACTTTTTCTGTTTCCGCAGTATTTTGAGCTATAACCCGCACCTTTTTTGACGTAGATCTGCGGAAAATCACAAAAAAATGTTCCATGCAAAATATTACATACATCACATTTGCAGTTTGAAAGATATTTCGTCTTTTTCTGAAGATACTTCAATCTCATTTTATTTTGAACACGGGAGGCTTGTTAAAAAAATGGCAAAACGAAGTATAAAATACTCTGTTTTGTCTTTGTATTTCTGACTTGGAACGCTTGCTTAAAAATCGGTAAAAGCGAGTGAGTTATACTCTGTTTTACCAAATTATTTGACTTTCCTCAGCTTATTTTTAAAAAAGGCAAATGTGGGTGAGTTCTTTCGAACACAAGATTATTGTGAAAATTTATTGCTGCTTACCACAGGCGCCTGACAGCTCTCGTTTTTCTTTTAATAAAAAACTGTACTTGTTAAATTTTAGTTCTAAAACGTAAAACAAATCTTGTTATATTTCATAAATATTGTTATTTATTTTTTATTATTATTATTATTTAATCTTTCTTATATAGCGCTTTTCCAGCTCAAGAGCTGCTCAAGGCGCTGGCCGATACAGGATGTAACTTAAGCCGCCCGTTGCGCCAACTTGCAGCCTTCGGGCGCATCGTAATAACGCCCCAGACAACTGAAGACAATACTGGGCAACCCGGGATGGGGGAGAAGGACCTAGGTGCATGCTGGGTGTGTTCTTGTCACCGGCACTCACCCGTCTAGGACATGAGCGTCAGGATCTATAAAGTCCGTTATGATGGAATGTATGCAACACAGACTAGACCTCGGTGTATACTCTCATCCGAATACATAATTTGGGCTAATATTTCACCGATTTGTAAAAATGTTTACTAATTTAGTCTATTTGACTGTAATAATTATCTTTTTATCTTTTTTCACTAACAAACTCGCAGTTTACATGATTGTGTATAGTCCTATTCATGCAGGCCTGTGCATGTGTAATAAAACAAATGCAGTTTTTTTTTAATATAGATTAGACGACTTAATTGATCTAATTATTATCTCCACAGAAAAGCGATTTTTCTTTTCTTTCTTTCTAAAACAACATACGCTTTTTTTTCGCAAATCAGTTTCGATATTTAGATTTAAACTTTAATGGAAACCTTCTGTCAATTAGTTTTTTTTTTCTTTTGTTTATGTCTGAATTTTATTAGAGAAGGAAGTTGCACATATACTCAGAATGCAATGATTTTTTAAAGATATTATAATCATAACTGAAGAATTCTGATTTGGGTTCTTTTAATCAGCCTGCTGTTGTGCTCTGCAGTTTTAGTTTGTTTTCCTAATTAGTATTGTTTCTGTTTCTCTAATCTATAAGCCTACGTTCTTGTACATTATGTTTCTCTTTCACAAGTTAAGAAATTAAAGTTTTTAATTTTGGTAAATATTTATTCTAAACTGGAAGTCTATTAATATTATAATAATTAATAATAATAATAATAATAATAATAATAATAATAATAATAATAATAATATTATTATTATTATTAATAATAATAGCAACAACTTGGCTGTTGTTGTTGTTGATGGTGCTGGTGGTTGTAGTAAAATATTAGCAGTAGTAGTAGTAGTAGAAGAAGTATACCAATTTGGCTGTTGATGTTGTTAGATATATGTACACATACATACATACATACATACATACATACATACATACACACAAACAATCATATATTCTGATAAAGAAAGACAGAGATGGAGAATTTTTTTAAATACATGTATATTACTGAACACAAACATTAGTTTGAATAAATATTTTATTAAATGAAAACCAAGA
Source organism: Oncomelania hupensis (assembly GCA_036898135.1). NCBI lineage: Eukaryota > Metazoa > Mollusca > Gastropoda > Littorinimorpha > Pomatiopsidae > Oncomelania > Oncomelania hupensis. The sequence continues at coordinate 35,494,689 of CM072521.1, read as the reverse complement.
CACAAGTTTGTTTGTTTTATTTTTTTCAAATTACTCTCTTCTGCACACTAACGTGCATCTATGTTGGTGTTCAGGGCCGGACCTGGGAAAAGTTGAGGGGGGGGTTACAGATTCAGCGAAGGCGCGAAGCGCCGAGCCTTCTAGGGGGGTCCGGGGGCATGCCCCCCCGGAAATTTTTTTTTTCAAGGATGCAAAATGGTGCAATCTGGTGCAATCTGAACCTTGAAAAAGCCATTTATGATGGTCTAAGACTTTGAGCTTTTTAAACAAATTGAACTGACAAACTCTGGGGTACAAAAATAATCATCTGCCCGTCCCTTAAAAAAACAACAAAAAAACACACACATACGAACATTTATTTATCAGCAGAGATGTTTTGTATACTATTATTATTCACTACATTTTGTTGATCGTTAACAGTATAAAGCTTTACCTTGTAATTTATGAACATCACCGCCCTGCTTTCACTTTCAGTCTTGCTGCACTAGGTTCCTCGGCATTAGTACCATTTGTGAATTGTATCTTCTGGCAAAACAGTTCACTGCCTCTTTGAAGTCAATATCAACATCCCTGTGCACTTTCAGTAAAGCAAGTCCATTGAGTCTATGTTGCCTCATTGTAGAGCGCAGGTAGTTTTTCAGGTTGCGCAACTGACTGTTTGAACGCTCACACTCGGCAGTAGTGACAGGCAGGGTGCAAAGGTTCTTTAGCATGATGAACAGGTTGGGATAAAAATCCCTGTCACAATGTTTCAGTGCTTCTGATGCCGTGGATGGGATGATAGCTGTCGCATTCTCAGCAGCACTTCGCCATTTGCAAACCCACCTTTGGTATTCTGCATCAAGGGTAGCATTGTCTGGTAGATCAGACTCCCACAACATTGCCAGTGTCTTCACCCCTTCTGGAACCTGCATGAAACCATCCTGGTTGTCTATTAAAGTGCTTGGCACCAGACAGAGACCATCAACTGCTAGGTCAGCATTTTTGAACCTCGAGTCCAATTCGATTGACAGGTGTTCCAAGAAAGGAATGGCAATGCTAATCTTGAAATATTCTTCTGGAGTGGCCGCAGGTTGGTTGTCACGGAGAGTCTGTCGGGATGCTTGACGAGGAACAATAACATCAGTTGTCAAAGCATTCGCCATTTTGCTGACTTCACCGAACCAGGCAACGAACGCTGTGTCGACATCTCTTCTAATAGAAGACATGCAGTTACTGACCGCTTTGATTTCCCTGTAGGCATCGACAACATCTTTTGTCCTTTTCTGCAGCTTCACTGTCGAGGGTTTTAAGTAACGCAAACAATTGCGGACGACAACGAATGCAACGAGGAAAGCACTGCTGCTCAAGGTGTGGAGAAAGCCAGTTGCCTTGGTCAGTGTCTCACTGTCCCAATTGTCACTGTCTTCACACATTTGTCCCAAACAGTCGTGAACAACCAGAAAGAGATATGTATAAACCTCCAGTGCTTCATGTTTTTCTACCCATCTTGTTCTGCACAGATCAACAAGCTTTGTTTTTGTCGTGTCAGGCTGAGATGATTCGATGGTATCTTCAAGTTTTCTTTGTCTCTTTGGAGAGTTTGAGAAAAACAGTGACAGTTCCCTCAAAGCTCCCATCATGTTTTTCACTGCAGGCAAGCTGCATGCTTTTTCAAGCTATGGGAAGCACAGTGTCTCAGGTAACAGAATGTAGTTACTTGTGATAAAAGAATCAGTGGTTGAAATTGAGTAGAGTGGAAGAGGATTTATTTTTTTATAGTGCCTAGGGGAGAGGGTTGAAATTTCTCCCCGGATTTACTTATGATTGTAACGTACCCCCCCTCCCCCTCCCCCCTCCAAAAAAAAAAAGAAAAAAGAAAAAAAAAGAAAAAAGAAAAAAAAAGAGGTACATAGTCAGGCCAGGGGGGGGGTTACGTAACCCCTGTAACCCCCCCCCCCCCCCTAGTCCGGGCCTGGTGTTCCACTTAAAAAAAAAAGAGAAAGGGTGAAAGAAATGCCAGGTTTATGGTATATCTTGAAACAAAATGTTTTGTGTTCAAAGCTGATTTTGCCTGTTTTTAGATTAATTACTAACGCTTATATTGAATGCAATTTGCCAATCTGCCCGTTATTAAGACAGTTCACATAGGAGGTTTCAAAGCTGTAAATACTTTAATTTGTTCTCAATAAAATTATTTTGTAAATAAAGTTAACAACGACATTAAAACAAAAGTTTACCTTCCTAATATTTTGGACCTGCATAAATATAATATGAAAAATTAACATCATAAGAAAAAAAACCTGTATCGATAGATTTACAATACTGCTTTTTGTCCCTTTACTTCATTTCTTGTTCTTGTGGGAATATTCTTCAATAAAGCAATAACAAAAAAACTGTATTTATTTATTTATGTATAATATGTATCTGAATATCACAACCATGAATCCTTCCTTATCAAGAGAACAGATATGCAGATTACTTTTACACAGCAACATAGTCTATAACAACAACAAAGACCAATCTATTGTCACGATTTACAGCCAGCATCGAGAAGAGAGTCAAGTTCTTGTTCTGGCTTGAACAACTGTCTACCCAGATGTTAATTGTGTCAGCTGATTCTGAGTACCACTTGATAGCTTGCTCGTACGCACTCGCCACATCAGCAGCCGTTCGAACTTCTATATGATTTGCAAATTGTTGTTATGAAGGTAAGGTGGCAATAAAAAAAAAATTGCACAAATTAATTATTTGTCCATTTGACACCAGTGAAAAAGATCTACTTTCTGTTTCTCGCTTTGGAGATCTGCTACGAGTTGGCGATCTTCGCTCAATGCACTGCTGCACAAACCTTTTTCTATCGTTGTAATCAATCTGCCAGTACTCGCCATGAATTGTTGATCTTGATTCTTCTCTAAAAGTCATCACATTTCTTTCTGCATTTGTAGGATTTATGGATGGGATGTTTATCTGCATCTCTTTTCTTTCTCTCAACTTTTGATCTTATTTTCTTTTGTTAGCTTTCAGGAACTATAGCATTGATCTCTGAATCTGATTCAAGGCAAAGAAGAACTTCATCTCTGGAATAACTTTCAGAAGAACTTTCTGAGTAGATGGTTGGACTCCTGTTGGTGGACCTGGTATATGTGAAGAAGCATCTCTTGCATCTCGGATGATATTGCTGAAACAAATTTTAAATGTATCAGAAGACAAGCTAGAGAGAGAGGTAGGGAGGAGGGAGAGAGAGAGAGAGAGAGAGAGAGAGAGAGAGAGAGAGAGAGAGAGAGAGAGAGAGAGAGAGAGAGAGAGAGAGAGAATGCACTTGTTACATTAAAAATGCCCTGAATCAGATCTTACACGGGAATACAGGAATTCAGATGTTATTCAACCAAGTGCCAATGTTAATGCACAAGGAAATTAATTGCCTTGAGTTTTGTTGAACAGTCATACAATGAACCAAATATCTGTCACTCTACTACTACTACTACAACTAATACTTCTACTACTATATAAAATACTACTATAAAATATTTTTGCACAGTGGTTTAAAACAGTTTTAAAAAATTGCACCTCTTTTAAAAATGTATTCTAGGCAACCAGAAAATGCCATTTTTGTCAAAAGCTGTCGCAGTGGATTTAGCCTGTTTGCAAGTGGACTCCTCAAGTAGTAAAACTGTCTATTTACATCTAGAAGCTCTAGAAGGGGTACATTTCTCATTAGCGTGTTTCCTAAGTGCAGGAAACAGGTAGATTTTCCTTACATTGGAAGAAAGTGAGTTTCATAGCGCAGCGTTATCAAAGCGCACGCTGCGTGCGTCTCATTAACTGAAAGGCTACAGCCAGAAGCGACTGCACTAATTTTACGAAGTAAATAAAGTAAGGAACAACTACCTTTTTCTAACGTTAGAAAATATGTCCCTGGGCTTAACTGGAATTTGTAATAATAATAATAATAATAATAATAATAATAATAATAATAATAATAATAATAATAATAATAATATCTGGGCAGACCAACCTATAACCCAGATTGCCAAAAATAGATCTAGGCCTAATATTAATGCCACTCATTGCCGCAATAAGCCACTAGGCCTATATTAGTAAACAACTAAATAGAACGATGAACAGTCTTAAAAAGCCTTCAACATCGCCCCTATCAAGTATCAATTAAGCTGCATCTTTCTAAAACCATTACCAGGCACACGTTTCATAAGCTAGATCTAGACGAGGAAAACGAGGAAACTGGGAAGTTAATGTTTTTAGCTACTAAGATTTTGAAGGTAACTAAGGTAAATTCCTAGCTTTCATCACCTGTAATCGCAATACAAAATAATACATTGATCAATTATTTAGGGGCCTAAAGTATAGGCATATTATATTGACAATTGACACTTGGCTTTACATAGACATTGCTGTGCTAGACACTAACAGTCTACAAACATCAATATTCAAAAAGATGTTAAAAATATCTAGAATCGAAAATAATTCATACAAACACGGTAGAGTTGTTTACACACTGATGCAACTTTTGATGCAAAAACAGTATATCTAAAGCAATGTCAATGGAAATCTAAACATCAGTTCTTTTAATTATACCCGCTTTATCTGAACACTATATACAAGAATATTATAAATCAATGACAAAAAAAAGAATAAACTGCGGCTTACCTTTGTTTCAAGTTATTGAAAACACTTGCAGCACTTGAAAAGTGCGGCTGCTTCTCGCCGTCACTATTCATCGTTTATCGCATCTCATTAAAAAGTCAGGACTGTCTGACAAGCCCAGATAGTAACGGTCTTTTTAATTGGTCAACCAAAAACAAAGCTGGCGCGTGATTGGTAAAAGACATACGTTGTTTTGCCGTTTTGTTCACGCTAGCGAAGAAAACAGTTACTTGAGAGAGTACTATTGAATCAGTTCTATTTATAGCGTTGCTCACTTACTTCGTTTTGCCATTTTATTCTGGTACTTAAAAAATATTTAACAAGCACAAGATACTAAAATAAAAACTGCAATATCTTTGTCAAAATTTGACATTTTTATTCGGGATTTTTTTTTAAAAGATGCGCCTCCTCCTCATCTATACAGCAGTATCAATAACTCATTTTCGCCCAAAACTGCAGATACTTTGCTTTGCCATTGCACGTTAGAATGGTTACTAACTAATCCTGGATTCGGTGTGTTAGAAAGAGCGCGTATATAAAAGGTCGCTTGAACACCCAGGTCAGACAACTTATAAATAGTTATTGATTTCTTCTGTTATGTGGGTTTTTTTTTTTCCCGAAGAAAGCCTTTTATATAATACAGGCGAAAATTTGGGACACTTGTATTACAATTTTGTTTGTTTGTTATTTACATTTCTTCTGCAAATAAATAGTAACGAAAGATTTGACTTGGAGAATGGAGATGTGATTAGCAGTTAAGTGAGACAGTGTTTATCTCGCTTACGGAGATGGGGCTAGAGTTTATTGATAGCATCTTGGATAACATCAGTATTAGATTTTATTTATTTTAACAACTTTATCATCACCAAGGTGAAATTCGGGCACTTTCATTTTCGAAAGTACAGCAGCCCCAAGTGAAGCGCTTTACCCAAGGTACATGCTGGGTGTGTTCTTGTCACCGGCACTCACCCGTCTAGGACATGAGCGTCAGGATCTTTAAAGTCCGTTATGATGGAATGCATGCGACACAGACTAGACCTCGGTTTATACTCTCATCCGAAGGAGTAGGAAACGGGAGTAAAGTGTTTTTCCCAAGCACACAACGCAATGCCACGGCCTGGGCTTGAACCCGGGACCTTCAGGTCCGCAAGCCAAAGCCCTACCATTAGGCCACCGTGTCTCCCTAATGGTAGATGGTAATCCTCTGTACAATGAGGGAATGATAGGAAAGATCTGTCTCCCTTTCTCTGCTGTCAGAGGTTTGCCTTTGCGGATTTGTGCCATTTTACAGATGGCCATTTAGGAGTAATGGAGTGGGGTGGGAGACAGAGACAGAGACACACAGAGAGAGAGAGAGAATATGTGTGTTTGTGTATGCGTGTGTTTATGCGTGTGCGTGTGTGTGTGGGTGTAGAGTTAGGGTTTGGGTTAGGGTTAGGGTTAGCTTCAAAAAATGGCAGCATGTCAAAATAATGTCAAAATCATGGTAAGTGTGTCAAAATAATGTATGTAGAGTTTCATGACAGTCATCACAAAGTCGTTTCTACAAAAATGTGTGTGTGTGCGTGTGTGTGTGTGTGTATGTGTGTGTGGCTGTGTGGCTGTAAAACGTCACAAATGAGAAACGGAATTTGACGTTCTTAGTAACAAATGGGGTAATTTGCTCGTTCCCCATTTGTCTGCCGTTCCCCATTTGTTCTAAGTACACGGGAGTGCTCTTTTGGTGCATGGGAGTGCAGTTGTAGTGAATGGGAGTGTTTTAAGTACAGAGGAGTGCACTAGTCGGGACGGAGAAAATGCAGTCCATTTCTGAAGAAATTTTGAAGAAATGTCGACCTAGTTCGTCCCCTATAGGAGACGAAGTAGGTCACCCAACTTTTCGAAGACGGGTAGGTTAAAGGCGCCCGTTTTCGAAAAATTTGACCTACTTCGTCCCCTATAGGAGACGAGACGGACTAGGTCAAGTTTCCTCGAAAACGGGTAGGTTAAGTGCACCTGTTTTCAAAAAATTTGACCTACTTCGTCCCCTATAGGAGACGAACTAGGTCAACTTTTTTCGAAAACGGGTAGGGTAAGTGCACCCGTTTTCGAAAAGGGGTAGGGTCAGGGCTAGTTGCAGCGCTGCAACTAGCCCTGACCCTACCCCTTTTGGAAAAAGGCCTTAACCTACCCGTTTAAGAAAATACCTTACCCTACCCGTTTTCGCAAAACTTGACCTAGTTCGTCCCCTATAGGACACGAACTAGGTCAAATTTTTCGAAAACGGGTAGGGTTAAGGCAGCGCGGCAACTAGCCCTTACCCTACCCCTTTTTGTGCTACCCGATTAAAATTACCCCATTTGTCACAGCGCACACGCATGTGTGTGTGTGTGTGTGCGCGCGTGGGTGCGTGTGTGCTGTTTCGCTTTCTGTGCAAAACTACTAAAGGACGAAAAACGTGAACTACAATTCCCCCCAACTCTCCCCACCCTCCACCCTTCCAATAAATGCAACAACAACCAGTCGCTTGTTTCAGTAATGTGTTTGGTCAATTTTTGAGTGGTTTACTATCGCGCTTGCTTGATGTTTGAGTGTTTATTTATTAATTTAATTAATTATTTAATCATTGATCAATTCATTCATTTTTTCAATCATTCACTCATTTCGTGTTTAAAGCTACTTTCATTTATCAAGCACGTCTGTTAGAAGCAAGTGTTTTCTTCCGTAAAATGTAAAAATAATGTTGTCGCAGCTACATAGATTTGGCCGCTCCGATAGGCGTTGAGTACGGAAGTGACACTATTACACAATAAAGTAACTAACTTTACCAATTAAACTCCATGGTAGATTAGTCAAGGCTTTAAAGGTAGAACAAAGCCACATTCCACCGCTTTAAGAAATATATTATACAGAACCAGAGCCTAAGGTATAATTCCATCAATTATTAGTCAGTCAAACTCACTTTAGTCCTTTAAAGTAGCTCTGATTTGTCAAGGTTGTTAACAACAGGAAATTCTCGACCCTTTAAATCAAACAGCACCAGAACAAGTCATTCGCGATCATCATCGATTTGTCACGAGTTTGACCAAAAAGGAAAATCAATCTTTAAACTAAAAGCGAAACAAACTACTTGTTCGGAATCGCATTCTATGGAGACACGCGCGTTACAAATGGATATCATCATTATAATCATCATTATCATCATCTTTATCATCATCATCATCATCATCATCATCATCATCATCATCATCATCATCATCATCATCATCACTATCAGCATCATCATCAGCATCATCATAATCTTTTTTATTTATTTATTTAATCGTTCTTATATAGCGCTTTTCCAGCTCAAGAGCTGCTCAAGGCGTCATTATATCATCATCATCATCATTTCGAGATCAAAATGCTTGGAACTTTCTTAAAACCAGGTTTGTGTTGTGGTTTTTTTAATAGTGCATTTATACAGCTCAATCATCGCTTCTCCGCCTGCTTGAAGCAAGTCTGCGGGTATGTTGTCCACTTCCGCTGACTTCCCCTTCATCAGCAATTGCACTGCTGCCTCAACTTCTTCTCGGAGAATTGGGAGGATTTCTTCTTCTTCTCTCTTCGGGGGACATGCTAGAACTGGTGGGTCTCCGTTTGGTGTGTGGTTGTAAAGGTCAGAGCAGTACTCTGTACATCTATAAAAGACTTCTTCCTATCCTATCCTATCCTATTCCGTAACTCGGAGGTCGTAAGGGCACCACAGATGATCGTTTAACCAGCGTACTCCATCTTTCCCTGTCCTCAGCAACCCTGATTGTTTCGCTCAGTGTCAAACCAGTCCATTCTCGAATGTTGTCCTCCAACCTCTTTTTCGGTCTCCCTCGTCTTCTGCATCATTGCACCGTGCCTTGCACGATGGTCTTTGCAAGACCTGATGATCTGGTGACGTGGACATACCATCGGAGTTTGCGTTTTTTCACCAGTATGAGCAGGTCATCGTGTTGTCATATGGCTTGTGTGATGGCGCTTTTCTGGCCCCTTCTTCTTCTCCTTCTTCTTCTCCCTCTTCTTCGCCTTCTCGTCTTCTTCTTTGGCTCTTCTCTGGCCCCTTCTTCTTCTCCTTCTTCTTCTCCTTCTTCTTCTCCCTCTTCTTCGCCTTCTCATCTGCTTCTTTGGCTCTTCTCTTGTGATATCCTCTTCTTCTTTCTTCGTGAGCTTCTTTCTCGTCTCTCGGAGTTTCTTCCTCTTCTTCTCCTTCTTGTTTAATCTTCTCAACTCTCCTTCGTTCTCCTCTTCTTTATTCTTTCGCTCGAGGCCCCAGCCGGAAACTTCTGCAGTCAACAGCTGCCAGAAGTACAAACACAACCACACCGTGGTACTCACAAGAAGAGACTGCCCACCAGTTTGAATGTGATTGGCCAGTCGTCACATGACTAGCTCAGCCAATCAGCATTCAGTTTTCAATTAAAAAAAATATTACAGATCTGCCGTGAGGGTCTACGGCTCGCAAGCGTATAGGAAGATGGAGATGACAAGGGAGCGCAGCAATCTTACCTTGGAATGTAAACTGATGGTCCTGTCTTTCCAAATTGTCTTCAACCTCGCCAGGGCAGCAGTTGTTTGTGCGATCCTGGAGAGGACTTCCTGTCGGGACCCATTGTCTGATAGAATGGCTCCTAAATATTTGAAGCTGTGCACTGTGTTGAGGGATTGGCCTTGGACTTTGATGTCCGTTTTGATGCCATTGCTGTAAATGTAACATCAGAAATGTTGACGACAAAGATGTGGTAACTCAGCTTAGAAATAAACAGAAAGTATTGAATAAAACCTGAAGTTAAGTTACCAGCCCTCTAAAGGAAAGTTTGCACATGTTAATAACCTCCTTGAGGCGTTTACTCCCGAGACAATCCAGCAGACCTCGCTAAACAAGAATGTTAGTTAGCTTACTCGACCATCTGACCAGGATCTCTTGACTGCTAAAGTAGCCATGCGACTCATATCTCTTTTAGATCTACTCTGCGTTTCGTCCCTGACACTCATGGTTGAGACGTAACCGATAAGGGCTGTTGTTTGTAGATTATAGTCACACGACACTTTCGCATATAGGTGACTACTGGACCGATTTATACTGACACCAGCGGGCCAGTTGTTGGTAAAGGGGAAAATAATATGATCACACGTTGACCAATCCGGGATTCGAACCAGCGACCTTTCGGTTACTAGCAAGACGCTCTTACCAACTGAGCTACCCGGCCCCTCTTTAAAAGGCTAGTTCGCGCGGTCTTCTTTTATCGGCCGGTAGTCACGCAACAGAATAGCCGAGACTCGTCGAGTACTCTCTCTCTCTCTCTCTCTCTCTCTCTCTCTCTCTCTCTCTCTCTCTCTTTCTCTCTCTCTCTCTCTGTCACTGTCTCTCTCTCCCCACCCCCCTCTCCCTCTCTCTCTGTCACTGTCTCTCTCTCTCTCCCCACCCACCTCTCTCTCTCTCTCACACACACACACATACACTAGCGGAGAGAGGGGATCGTAAGTTAGCCTCGGCTAGTCTCAGATAGGCGGTGTGACTTGGCTGGTAGTGCCTTTACTGGTTATGAACATTGGTGGTGGTGGTGGAGGGGGGGGGGAGGTGGTGGTGGTGATGATGATGATAACGACGACGACGATGATGATGATATGGTCTTGTATAACGCTGCATCCACGTCAGTATACACGTGCTCATTAACATGCAAGTTTTGGGGTAGGAGTGGATTGGAGAGGGAGGGGGGGGGAATGGGAGGAATTATCCAACAAGCTAGACCCTGTATCGCCCAGCGCCTTAAGCAGCTCTCGAGCGGGAAAAGCGCTATATAAGAATGATTAAATAAATAAATAAATGTCGGATGGCGGCAGGGATAGCTCAGTGGTCAGAGCGCACGACTTGTGTAAGTGCGTCTTGGGCGACGTGGGTTCGAATCCTGACTTCAGCAAACTATTTTGTGATTGCTGGATATTACGGGCCAGCGCCTTGAGAAGCTCTCAGAGCTTGTAAGTGCGCTATATAAGAGAAATCTCTTTAAATGAAAAGAGAGCAGCAGTAATGATTTCACCCATAGTTTTAGTGTATGCTTGGGGCCATCGGGAATCGAACTAGCAACCTCAGGATTTTGACCTCGTCGCTTAACCGACTGAGTTAAAGCCGCAGAACCCCTTTGCTTTGTTCAGCAGAGACCAAAGAAAATGAGCAACGTTAAATGTAGTCGTCTGCGGTAGCAATCAAACGTGATGTCTCTGGCGACCTACTTGTTGTCAGCTGGTAACGGCACTGCCTGAACAAAGAAAGCAGACCTACACCCTGCATACAAACCTGAACAGAGCAAAGATCCAACCATTACACACAGCCATGAACAAGTGAAACCAGCCCATCATTACATGCAACCACCATGAACAAAGAAACCATAGTAAACGAGCATTGTAACGAAGAGTTTACGAGTAATACAAGGAGCGCAGAAGAACGACTTTAATTTGAAAATGTAAAGGGCACTGGGGAACAAACACGATAACACAATGATTTCTAAAGTCTGCAACCAAAATCACACTGCGTAGCTGAGACTTGTTGTTTGTAGATTATAGTCACACGACACTTACGCATATAGGTGACTACTGGACCGATTTATACTGACACCAGCGGGCCAGTTGTTGGTAAAGGGGAAAATAATATGTAATAGCTCAGACTTCTTCGCGCCGACGCTTTTTATACTGTTTTCCCTCTCCATTCGTAGTTGACTTAAGGTGACTTCTCATCTATGCATCTATGCTAGCAAACTTGACTTGATCGGTTGGGAAATAAGAATTGGTATAATAATCACGTCTACTTGAAGTTAGGTGAGAAAATCGATCCGCTCATGCCAAGGGAAAGTTGCCAGAACAAATCGCTGATACAACACGGTTTACAATTATTAGCTCTTGTCTTTTTGTATCAATACTTGCCCCACCCTCCCCCACCCCTTCCCGTCCCTACTCCCACCCACATTTACCCTATTACCCCCCCCCCTATCCCCTACAGACTGAATAGCCATTAGGCCACGAAGCCAGTATAGTAATTGCTTACTGACTGGCAGATATTTTTCATTTGGACTCCTGTTTTTTGAGGCGTAAAGTCTGATTGCCTACTGTCATTATAAAGGGCACTTGATTAAGGTTTAAAAACCGAGACAAACGGTAAAGGGATCCACGTAAATATTGGCGAGAACAGCGGTTTAAGACTTTTCTTCTGGGCCAGCTTAATGAGGGCGGAGCCATTCCTCTTCTTGGTGGACTAAGGTGGGTGGAGCGCTTATAGTTTCCTTCATTTTATACGTGGTCTTCGTCGGTTACATATCCAAGTAGTGTCACGTCGCCCATCCAAGTACTAATTTACCTCGCTCGACGTATTGTAACGAAACATTTCTAGCGTGTGCTCGAACCGCTACGCTATCGTGCCACCCCGGGAAAGAGAAATCCGCAGATAAAGACTGAAAGAAAGGGTGCCGAGGACAACTGGAGAATATAGGACAAGTGGGTCGTGCAAACAAAGAGAACTTTAAAAAAAAAAAAAAGAAAGAAAGAAAGAATGGTGTGGGAGGAAATGAAAGTATGAAACGCGGAAAGCGTCAAATGCGCGTGCGACTGCACGCAAAAATGCACTTGCAATTGCACGCCCATCTAGTAGGTGATTGGCCGAAAACTTACACGCCAAACTGCGCAACCGTTAATGCACGCGCAATTGCACACGCAATTGCACGCGAATTTGCCTACGAGTCACATTAAAACTAGAAATGGGAAAATGTCTGGAAATACGTTATATGTACCATAATAATTTAATATTAATTGGCAAATGATTTATAATGAAATCCCCCGCAACCCTCACCCTCTCCTGCCTCCAACCCATCCAAACTAAATGTTATAATAATGGATTTTTTATATGTTTAGTTACGGAGAAAGCATCGGAGACCCGTATAGCTATCGTAGGAGTTATCTTTAGTGTAGCTTTCATCTTGTTAGATCTTCTGATGTTCTGAAAATACGAATTTCAGTAGCGGAGTAGGTTTATTTATCAATTTAGATTACGTTTGATCACTTTTCTAATTAGGTAGTTAGTTATTCATTGCTTACAGGGTCCAGCGGACTGCAAAGAGCCGAATCAGGACCACAAAATCAAGACCACAACTTCGCTGAAAGGGGACTCACCCCTGATCCGCATAAAAGATCTGTCGAAACAACCCTAGTTCAATAATATAATGGGCAGATGTTGTACACTCTCATGGTTGCCCACAGAGCTGCGTGCCAGACTCTGTCAAACGCCTGTTCGTAGACTTCAAAAAGGCGTTTGACCGAGTCTGGCATGCAGCTCTGTGGGCAACCATGAGACTGTACAACATCAGCCCTAAAATTATGTAAGTCATCAAAAGCCTGTATGACAAGGCTACCAGTGCAGTCCTCCACAACAGCGCCATCGGAAACTGGTTCAGAACAACAATCGGTATGCGTCAGGGATGCCTACTCTCTCCAACACTCTTCAACATCTTCCTAGAGCGCATCATATCAGATGCCCTTGCAGATCACGAAGGCATAGTTAGCATAGGGGGGAAGAGCAATCTCCAACCTTCGTTTTGCGGAAGACATTGATGGATTGGCTGGAGAGGAACAGGAACTTGAACAGCTGGTACAGAGGCTTGACACCACCTCACGAGCTTATGGAATGCAAATAAGTGCAGAGAAGACCAAAATGATGACCAACAACACCAATGGCTTCAACATGGACATCAAAGTCCAAGGCCAATCCCTCAACACAGTGCATAGCTTCAGGAAGTCCTCTCCAGGATCGTACAAACAACTGCTGCCCTGGCGAGGTTGAAGCCAATTTGGAAAGACAGGACCATCAGTCTACATTCCAAGGTAAGGCTGCTGCGCTCCCTTGTCATCTCCATCTTCCTATATGCCTGCGAAACATGGACCCTCACAGCAGATCTCCAACGAAGAATACAAAGCATGGAGATGAGGTGCTACAGAAGACTTCTGGTCATTTCTTATACCCAGCACATCACCAACGACGAAGACCAACAGACCATCACACAAGCCATTGGACATCACGATGACCTGTTCACAGTGGTGAAAAAACGGAAACTCCGATGGTACGGCCACGTCACCAGATCATCAGGTCTTGCAAAGACCATCCTGCAAGGCACGGTTCTAGGAGGTAGAAGAAGAGGGAGACCGAAAAAGAGGTGGGAGGACAACATTCGAGAATGGACTGGTTTGACACTGAGCGAAACAATCAGGGTTGCTGAGGACAGGAAAAGATGGAGTACGCTGGTTAAACGATCATCTGTGGTGCCCCTACGACCTCCGATTTACGGGATAGGATAGGTAACACTGAAGGCATTATACCAGCCGGTCACTTTAAAATAAAGACATCCCACGCAGGGGAAGCTGATTTATCGAACCCCAGTTTACAAAAACAAAATAGAATACAAAAATATCAACAAAACACATACATATAAATTGCCTACATTCCCAAATAATAACATCATAGGAAGCCCCAGTGACCTTTTGGCAGAAAGCGTCCAATATTCCCAAGCTGGTCCAACAGACCTCACACACAAATGAGAAGTTTTGTCCTGGAAGAGTTTTCAAGAAAAAAGGTAGGTGACCTGTCTAGCGAAGAAGAAGATAGTATCGTAGATTAATAGAACAGAGTAAGAATGAGAAAGAACAAAGGAGAAAGACAGCAAAAGTGGGAATTTAAAGCACTAAATTTCCACAAAGTTGGGATGTACTATTTATACTGAAACTCCCCGCACCCCCACGGGGAGATCACTTTTCTAAGGAGATTGTAGTTCGGCCTTTTGTGCTTAATTATTTGGAAGTCTGGATATATTTTTCTAAGATTTATTTTACATCACTGAAAAATACAGTCATAGCTGACTTTCGTCATCCAGAACTCTTTAGGCTTAGATCTTTACTACAGCTTTTTTTTTCTTTTCCAGTTTTTTCATCGCTACGCTACGCTGAGTTTTTACTGCTGCACTAAGTTGTCATCACTGCGAATAAAACCTTTTGGTGACGCTATCTGTACACTTGTTGTTCTATTGGTCACAAAGTAAAGACAGTATAGTAAATATACATTATAATAACATTTACTTTTGGGATTGGAGGCAGGGTCGGGTGTGGGTTGCAAGGGTTACATTGCAAGTTAATTGTCCATTTATATTAAATTATTTTGGTACATAAAACGTATTTCCGGACAATTCCCATTCTTAGTTTTCATTTGATTCGTAGGTGTGCAATTCCGCTGGCGCTTGCGCAGTTTGAAGTGTATGTTTTCAACCAATCAGCTGCTAGATGGGCTTGCATTTGCGTGTGCATTTTTACGCGCATTTGAGGCTTTCGGCGTTCCATAGGAAAAGAGAGAGAGAGAGAGAGAGAGAGAGAGAGAGAGAGAGAGAGAGAGAGAGCGAGAGAGAGAGACAGACAGACAGACAGACAGACAGACAGACAGACAGAGAGTACGCCTGCATAGCCTGCACATGTGTGTGTATGTGTATGCGTGTGTTTGTATGTGTGTGAGGGGAGAGAGAAAAAAGATATGAGAGAGATTATGCGTGTGTTCGCGCGCTTGTTTATTTGTAAAAGTGTGTGTGTGTGTGTGCGTTTGTGTGTGTGCGTCTGTGTGACTGTGTCAGTGTGTATGTGCTTGCGCCTGCATGTCTGGGTGTGTGTGCGCGCACGTGTGTGTGTGTGTGTGTGTGTGTGTGTGAGTGTCGCGCGTAATTGTGCATGCGTGCGTGTTGCGTGCGTTTATAATATATGTTTTTGTGTGTGACAGTGGCAGAGAGGTACAGACAGCGAAAGCCAACAACAGTAACAGCCTTAAGAGCGCAAGTGAAGCGACGGACTACTTACAAGAACAGTAATGCATGCAGAAAGAAGCCACAAACAGCCATCAGAAAGGGCATTGCCCTAACACACACTCAGTGTATCTGCGAATACTCTGCCCACGCTACTGGTCGTTAGTCTCCAACACTCCATGTATACACACACATAGCTGTTGTTCATACACTCTAGAACATTACATTACATGATTATTGCTTTAGGTCCAGCGGACTCTTCCGAGCCAAATCAGGACCAACACTCTAGAACATCCGACACTGCTGACGCATATAGGCTATAATCTGGTAACTATGCTATGCTATGATACCGCTTATAGCTATCATTCAAGGATCCAATCTACTTAGTTAATGGCCCTGTGGACTGGATCAGTTTCGGACACTGATAGAACTTGTCAGTGATGGATACTGACCCAGCGTATCTGAGACTCACCGAGACTTACGTTTGCTTGTGAGAGAGAGGCAGCCTACTCGGAGAGTCTCAGCTATGCTGTGTGTGAGGCATACTAAAGAGTATGGCGGCCTACTAGCGCCAAAACCTGATAATTACAATTATCATGTAATAATTACAAATATCATGGTATAATTACAAATATCATGGTATAATTACAATTATCAAGAGATAATTACAATTATCATTGAAAATTACAAATATGTTCGTGTGATCATGTTTAATTTTCAGTTTTGGCTCTATCAATCCGCCTGGAAATGCGCCAAAACCGAAAATTGTTATTATCACATAATAATTAAAATTTTCACTTGATAAGTATAATTTTCACGTGATCATGCCTAATTCTGGTAAGGCAGCTTACTAGCGTCAAAACCTGCAAAACTTAACATTTATCAGTGATAATTGTAATTAACACGTGTTCTGTGTAATTCACAGAGATACCGGTAATTCACAGTGTTAATTACTAATTTTCAGTTTTGGCCACGCTTTACTAGGGCCAAAACCCCAGGCGTGCAGGGAACAGTGCCGCTGCCGCGCATGCGCATCGCGTATCGGGCCGCGCATGCTCATCTTGATATTTATAATTTTCAGTGATAATTGTAATTATCTCCTAATAATTGTAATTATCTCTTGATAATTGTAATTATCTCTTGATAATTGTAATTATCAGGTTTTGGCGCTAGGAAAGCATGGCAAATACTGATAATTATTAATTAACACGGCGGATTACCGGTATCTCTGTAAATTGCACAGAACACGTGATAATTTCAATTATTTCGTGATAATGGTAACTCTCGGTTTTGGCGCTAGTAGGCCGTCATAAAAGAGTTAAGGCATTCGAGTTCAGGAACCTCTCCTCTGAGTATCGATTTCTACCTCTGATGCCGATTCCCATTCCATTTCCATGTGGAAAACCACATCACGCTGCTGACGACTGATATGAGCATCCTATACGGTACGATACGATAGAATACAATACATTACGATACGATACGACACGATTCAAGATTCAGGAATTAAAGAATACTTTATTATCTCAAAAGAGAAATTAAGACATGTTTTGCTGACAACAACAAATTGCAGTAAATGTGCAAGAAAAGGCGATTACAAATATCATTCACTCAGTAAACGTTGAAGAATGCATAGACTGTAACGAAGCAACAGGCAAAAAGAAAGTAATAAAATACACATAGTCCCAAATTGAGAACAGTCGCAAGAAAGACAAAATTAAGACAATCCAACGCAAACACACACATTTTGACAATTTATTCAGAAGTTTCGACAAAGCATTATCAAACAACACCTCGCCTTCTGATCATTATGAGATGTACACATTGAAACCCGCAGGCGCATGAAAAAACGAACTCGCAATGCACACAACACTCACCCCAATAGGCCTATCGTGAACACACACAGTAAACACATTTTCTTTGACATGAAATATCGGCAAATACACACACACACACACACACACACACACACACACACACATGCCCACACACACCCACACACACACGCACACACGCTTTTCTATTCATTCTGAGAAACACATTATTATTAACGTTTATTTAATAGATGTATGGATTTGGGGACAAAGTTAGATCTGGTTCGTACAATGCAATGCATTACAATACAATCCAATGTAAAAATATATAAATATATGCCCAATATTTGTAAAGTCTTTAGTAGCTCTTCAAACTAGATAATTAATTATACACCATATATAAGAACAGTTATACTTTTCACTATAAACTACTTAAGATAATCAGCATGTCGGCTTCTACTGGGAAACAAAGGCGAGGTAATTTTAATTTGTTTCGCCTCACGCGCAGGTCAATGAACCCGGCCGACACTCTTTCAAACGAAGCACTTTTATAAGAGTACAGATGGTTCACCACCCTCCTTGCCCATAGCGGTAGCTCAGTGGTAGAGCGCTTGCCTGGCACACCGATGACCAAGGTTCCAATCCAATGATGGGCAAGATAAAACTGGCCAATTTCACTGTCCATTATAGCTGTACGATTGCTCTGGTGGTTCAGTGTTGATTTAGGTCCCTACCCCTTGTTCTCTGGGATGGGTATCCCGTCTGCTATATCGCCAATGGAGTGTGTTAGACGTTATAAATTTCAGTGTTCAGCCTCCTCTCGCTGATAAAAGATTAGTCACTGCAGCACTAGAGCGATTAAGACCGCTGAACAGTAACGTACAACATTCTTTACTTAGAACGGGAGCAGTTATTTTTAGTTCTGTTTAGGTTTAAGCCTACAAACAAGCAGATACATTGAAGTGTATAAGGAAGTGCCTGCTGTTACGCCTTGCGTGCAGGACAATGAATCCGGCCGACACTTTTCAAACAAAGCAAAGGCAACAAAAAAAAATTTTTAAGTAATAAAAAGATACCTTGAGAATCTTTTCGCTTATAAAGGATTATTTTACTGCAGCACTAGAGAGACTAGACCCGGTGGACTATTACGTTTGTTATTTAGAATGGGAACACCGAGTTATATTTAGTTCTGTTTAGATTAGGCCTAGAAGCAAGCAGGTAAATTTCAGTGTAGGCAGAGTGCTTAGAGATGTTTGACTGTTGAGGTTTAATGTCTATCATATCCCACCCATCATCCATGGAATATTATGATGATAATAATAATGATAATAATTGTTGTTAGTTCCCGAAGAGTAAGCTGTCGGGAAGTATTGTATTTCTCCTATCCTATCCCGTAACTCGAAAGTCGTTGGGGCACCACCGATGATCGTTAACCCAGCGTACTTAATCTTTCTCTGTCCTCAGCAACCCTCATGACTTCGCTCAGTGTCAAGCCAGTCCACTCTCGAATTTTGTCCTCCCACCTCTTTTTGTCTCCATCTTCTTCTGCCTCCTTGCACCGTGCCTTGAATGATGGTCTTTCCAAGGCCTGATGCTCTGGTGACGTGGCCATACTATCGGAGTTTTCGTTTCTTCACTACTGTGAGCATGTCATCGTGTTGTCCAATGGCTTGTGTGATGGTCTGTCGGAATTCATTGTTCCTGATGTGCTGGGTATAGAAAACCCCAGAAGTCTTCTGTAGCACCTCATCTCCATGCTTTGTATTCTTCGTTGTAGATCTGCTGTGGGGGTCCATGTTTCACAAGAGTATGGAAAGATGGAGATCACAAGGGAGAGCAGCAACCTAACATTGGAGTGTAGACTGATGGTCTTGTCTTTCCAAATGGGCTTCAACATTGTCAGGGCAGCAGTTGTTTGTGCGATCCTAGAGAGGACTTCCTATAGGGACCCATTGTTTGATACAACGGCTCCTAAATATTTGAAGCTATGCACTGTGTTGAGGGATTGGCCTTGGACTTTGATGCCCATGTTGATGTCATTGGTGTTGTTGTTCATCATTTTGGTCTTCTCTGCACTTATTTCCATTCCATAGGCTCTGGAGGTGGTGTCAAGCCTCTGTACCAGCTGTTCAAATTCTTGTTCCTCTCCAGCCAGTCCATCAATGTCACCAGCAAAACGGAGGTTGGAAATTGCTCTACCGTTATGCTGACTCTGCCTTCATGATCTGCAAGGGCATCTGACATAATGCGCTCCAGAAAGATGTTTGTTTGGGGATAATAGGCATCCTTGACACACGCCGATTGTTGTTCTGAAGCAGTTCCCGATGGTGCTGTTATGGACGACTGCACTGGTAGCCTTGTCATACAGGGTTTTGATGACTTCAATAATGTTAGAGCTGACGTTGTGCATTTTTATGGTTGCCTATAGAACTGCATGCCAGACTCGATCAAACGCTTTCTTGTAGTCTACAAACATATGATATAGATGTTGTTGCAGTAGGTATTTATCGTAGATTATTCTGCGGTTGAAAATGTGCTCTTTGGTACTGCGCCCTGCCATAAATACTACTTGTCTGCAGCTATGATTTGTTCAGCTTGGAGTTTCAACCTGTTGAGTGTTATTTTCATGTAGTGTGTCTTGGGCAAAAAAGACCTGGCGGTGCCCAATCCTCTCCAGGCTGTTGGCCACAGCCGAAATCCACGAATACAGTGTGGCTCGCCTTGGTCCTGAGCACGTAGTCGTTGAACCTGTAGTAACATGAGGTTCCTCCGCCCTGGCCTCCCAATTCTCCGGGAAGAAGTTCAAGCAGCAGTGCAACCGCTAAAGAAAGGGAAGTCAGCGGGAGTGGACAACATACCCGCGGAACTGCTACAAGCAGGAGGAGAAGCGATGATTGATGCCCTCACCATTATCTGTAACAAGATCTGGCAGAGTGGGGAGTGGCCTATACCATGGACCCAGTCGCTTGTCATCACTCTTTCCAAAAAAGGTTACCTTCAGGAGTGTGAAAATTACCGCACCATCAGCCTCATTAGCCATCCCAGCAAGGTCCTCCTGAAAATAATACTCAACGGGTTGAAACCCCAAGCTGAACAACTCATAGCTGAAGAACAAGCAGGATTCAGGGCAGGGCGAAGTACCACTGAACAGATTTTCAACTTCAGAATAATCTGTGAGAAATACCTACAGCACCAACAACATCTATATCATGTGTTCATAGACTTCAAGAAGGCGTTTGACCGAGTCTGGCATGCAGCTCTATGGGCAACAATGAAAGTGTACAACATCAGCCCTAAAATTATTGAAGTCATCAAAAGCCTGTATGACAAGGCTACCAGTGCAGTCCTCCACAACAGCGCCATCGGGAACTGCTCCAGAACAACAATCGGTGTGCGTCAAGGATGCCTACTCTCTCCAACACTCTTCAACATCTTCCTAGAGCGCATCATGGCAGATGCTCTTGCAGATCATGAAGGCACAGTCAGCATAGGGGGTAGAGCAATCTCCAATCTTCGTTTTGCGGATGACATTGATGGATTGGCTGGAGAGGAACAAGAACTTAAACAGCTGGTACAGAGGCTTGACACCACCTCCAGAGCCTATGGAATGGAAATAAGTGCAGAGAAGACCAAAATGATGACCAACAACACCAATGGCATCAACATGGACATCAAAGTCCAAGGCCAATCCCTCAACAAAGTGCATAGCTTCAAATATTTAGGAGCCATTGTATCAGACAATGCGTCCCGACAGGAAGTCCTCTCCAGGATCGCACAAACAACTGCTGCCCTGTCAAGGCTGAAGCCCATTTGGAAAGACAGGACAATCAGTCTGCATTCCAAAGTAAGACTGCTGCGCTCCCTTGTTATCTCCATCTTCCTATATGCTTGCGAAGCACGGACCCTCACAGCAGATCTCCAGCGAAGAATACAAAGCATGGAGATGAGGTGCTACAGAAGACTTCTGGGCATT
The DNA here is from genome assembly GCA_036898135.1 of Oncomelania hupensis. Taxonomy (NCBI): domain Eukaryota; kingdom Metazoa; phylum Mollusca; class Gastropoda; order Littorinimorpha; family Pomatiopsidae; genus Oncomelania; species Oncomelania hupensis. Next base: position 35,473,429 of record CM072521.1, on the reverse strand, counting down.
TCCTATACCCAACACATCACCAACGACGAAGTCCGCCAGATCATCACACAAGCCATTGGACAACACGATGACCTGCTAACAGTGGTGAAGAAACGGAAACTCCGATGGTATGGCCACGTCACCAGATCATCAGGCCTTGCAAAGACTATTCTGCAAGGCACAGTGCAAGGAGGTAGAAGAAGAGGGAGACCGAAAAAGAGGTGGGAGGACAACATTCGAGAATGGACTGGTTTGACACTGAGCGAAGCCATCAGGGCTGCTGAGGACAGAGAAAGATGGAGTATGCTGGTTAAACGATCATCTGTGGTGCCCCCACGACCTCAGGATTACGGGACAGGATAGGATAGGATAGGATAGGATAGGATAGGATAGGATAGGATAGGGTGTTATTTTCAGGAGGACTTTGCTGGGATGGCTGATGACGCGGTAGTTTTGACACTCCTGAAGGTTGCCCTTATTTTGGATATGTGATGACAAGCGACTGCGTCCATGGTGCAGGCCACTCTCCACTCTGCCAGATCTTGTTACACATAGGCCTAATGGCGAGAGCGTCAATCATCGCTTCTCCTCCTGCTTGAAGCAATTCTGCGGGAATTTAGTTACCTTTCTCTGACTTCCCTTTGTTCAGCGATTGCGCTGCTGCCTTAACTTCTTCTATGAGAATTGGGAGGATTTGTTGTTGTTCTCTGTTATTTTTGTTTATTTAATCGTTTGAACATGGCGCTTTTCCAGCTGAAGGCGTGCTCGAGAACAGAATCTATTCAGCCCGCTCGAGCTCGAGAAGCCCACTTACTGCTGTATGAGCAACGTCTAACGCCTTAGACAATTGAGCACAACTCTGGCCGACCTGGGAAGAAAGGGATTTAGTTGTTTTTGCTGAGCCTATTTAGATAACCGGTACTCACTCACGTCACCCGTCTCGGACATGAGCGTCACGGTCTTTTAAAGTCCGTGGTGTGGAATGCGTGCGTGCACAGACCACACCTCGGTTTAATTATTATACTCCCTTTGTTGTCGTGACAGGTTTAATATTATGGTTAACAATAGTCTTATTCCTTTATTTAGAGACTGTATATGTTGATCTCAGATTTCATCTCACAGTGACGCCAGCATCCTATAGTGTATGGCCCGTCGCCTGACGGGTTAGAGTATAGATGAAGGGTCAGAGAAGTTTGGGAGAGAGAGAGAGAGAGAGAGGGAGAGAGAGAGAGCGAGAGAGAGAGAGAGAGAGATAGAAATAATTATAACCCAATAAGACAATAGAAAATTATATTGAGTCCGTGCCTTGTGTGTGTCTAGTCAAGGTAAACTTTAACAATACAACCACACAATATCATTCTCTATCCAGAAACAGCCCTACCTCAAAATCTGAGAGTTACAGTGTATCCTTTATGTAAACATCCTTGTCACACCAAAAAAAAAAAAATTCATCCGCATTTACTTGGTTTACCGAGTGAGTTGTAATATTATAGCGTAGTAGTAAGCCTACATAAGTTAGAATAAAACGAACAAATCCCCAAAATATATTTTTTTTAAATTGTGTATCAGCTCTGATCTGATATTACTCGTACCTTGTTCTCCGTTCATTTTATGTGTATCCTTTTGATTCTAGTTATTCATTGCTTACGGGGTCCAGCGGGCTGCAAAGAGCCGAATAAGGACCACAACTTGGTGGAAAGAGGGCTCACTCCTGATCCGTACAAAAGATTTGAAACAACCTCAGCCAGTCACTTTACAATAAAGGCGTCCCACGCAGGGGACGCTGAGGCTATGCTATAATTTATCGAAACCCCGTTTACAAAAAACAAAATAGAATATAAACATAATTATAAAATATGAACAAAAGACAGACACATAAAATGCCTACATTGCTAAATAATAATATCATAGGAAGTCCTAGTGACCACCTGGCAGAAAGCGTCAATTATTCCCAAGCTGATCCAATAGACCTCAGACACAAATGAGGAGTTTTGGAAGAGTTTTCAAGAAAAAAGGTAGGTGACTGGTATAGCGAAGAAGAAGATAGTATAGCAGATTGATAGAACAGAGCAGGAATAAGAAAGAACAACGGAGAAAGACAGCGACAGTGGGAATTTAAAGCACTAAATTTCCAGTTAGTTAAAATAGATTAACGTCCCCGGACACATAAGCGTATAGGGACGACAATGACAATTTCCAGAAAGTGCGGATACTATTTATACAGAAACCCCTGCACTCCCACGGGGGACCCTTCTGAAGTAATATATGGGCTACTAGGATTTCCAGTTCTCAGGCGTGGTTCTCTCCCCTGAAAAGCCTACGTGACTGGAAAAAGGGACTTCCCATTACATGTATAGATTAAATGCAAGATGACATCATGACAAACAGTGTGAAAGACGACGCGCCCTTTCTCATTTGAATTTAGTTTTACATTACCTCTCATAATATTACAAGGTAGCCAGAACGCACTTGTAAACGCACGTAGCCTATAGCGCCCTTGAATGCCCACATTGAGGTTCTTTTCTTAATAAAATAAGGTCAACATAGGACATTCATATATACAATTTGAGATTTTATGGCATAATCCTCCTGCAATATAAGATATAGTCCGTGTAATTTCCACGTATATCAGTTGGTGAAAAAGTTTGTAGTACGAGTAATGTTATTGTTTATGGCTGCAGTTCAATTATGTATAGCACAGAATGGAAAAAACAATTTCTTAAAAACGATAGAGCATTTTATTTCGTGGTTGACACAGGAATATGCGCGATGGACGAAATACCATTTCAACTTAGTTCGCATCCCCCCTACAAAAAACTACTTTAACAGCCAGCTACCATATCAATCTACTCATTGGAATAGTTGTATAAACCGAGGTCTAGTCTGCGTTCGCTGGCATTCCATCGCACGGTCTTTAAAGATTCCGACGGAATGTTCTAGACGGGTGAGTGCCAGAAAGGCCTAAACACCCCACAAGCATTATGTCCCTTGCCACCCCCACTGCACCCCAAACCCCAATCGCCCAGGCTTGTGTTCAGATGTCTGGTGTGTCGGACGATGCGCCTAATACAACGAGTGGGCGCTTCGGGCGGCTTGAATATTTTGTATCGGCCAGCGCCTTGAGCAGTTCTTGAGCTGGAAAAGCGCTGTATTAGCACGATAATATACAAAAATTATAAATTAATAGGGGTCTCTCGGAACGGGTGAAAGTGATTGTGTGTTCGTTTCGTCCAACGAGAGGCACGCCGTTGATTCTTACGCCGCGTTACGAAACGAAACTAACGTGTTTCTGTGCGCTTTCGATTCCAGCACCTAGTTTTGTTGTGATTTTGCGATAATGTAACGATCAGGTTGAACTTTAAAGATGGATTAGTGCTCTAACATTGAAGATATTTTACATTCTAGCTTCGAGTTTCATTTTTGTCACATAAAACAGTTTTTGGACTGCTGATTGGTGATACAGAATAGATAGATTCTAGACAGCCATGACGGCATGAGGGTTTGGGCACTCTTTTCAGTAGCTCGTTTGAAAATACGTTTTAAGTCTGAGACCGAGTTTAGATCCCCATTATTACTTCTAAAATTGTTGAGTAATGTACCATATACAAATTCAAATCATTTTTGGACATTTTACAAACGATTTAATAACCAAAATGTACTCACGAACATTAGTTCGTGGAAAACCTGATTTCCACGAAGTTTTATTCGTTGTGGTAGGCAGACTTCGTGACCTTTCACCACGGGAAGTAAAAGCGTCACATAAATTGCTGACGTCACAACAATAAGTAGTCCCGATTCACATTCACTTTCACTTTCACCCGCTTCCGAAAGATCCCTATTGTCTGTATTTAATGTGCTTCCACAGCCTTTTAAAATACAATGCGACTAGATTCCAATCCCTGATATTTACGGCGCAACAACCATATTATAGAGATCGTGCAACAACAACAAAAATTACTTCTATGGAAACGACCTGTTATGTGTTTTGCTGTAGTTCGCTTGTTTGAACGCGTCCATTTGAACTGATCTGAACCCAGCCTAATGACCTAGTCACTCGTATACATACGGCGAAACAACCATGCAATTAGAAAACAATACCTGTTTGGAGATGACCCCCGTTTTTGTGACGTACAGTATAATTCAATTGCTTTTCAACTGGTTGGTCCCTCGGATTCTTACCCTTGTCACGTGGGGTTTATGGGCTCTGCACAATGGAATTATGGACCCTCACGTTTATTCGGTGGGAACTGCTAGTAAGTCACCCTATGAATTACTTTAATAAATTTATTTGTTTAGCTCGTTCTGTGTTAAGGTTGGGGTACAGAAATAGATAGAAAAATGGTAAAAGAATACTGTCACACTAGCTTTCACACGGCTATGAATCATATGTAGTCCAGCCACTTGATAACAGTTAAAATCACACATTTATTTCTTCTACTCTATACAAGATTCTCTAAGTACTAATCTAACTTAAAAAGTCTCTTTCAATGCTAATAGTTCGATCGCTGATAGTCTAGGCAGCTGTTATTTCTTCCTCGGGCACTTGCTATTATATTTCATGTAGATTTGGACTACTGTGGTCCGTTTTACAGTTTCTGAAGAGTTGGACTACTGTGGTCCTGTTTTGATCAGGTTAAGTGCACTTTCGGAGAATACACTTAACTTTCTGATGGTGCGGTCGAAGTCCTTCTGTGAGGTAGCTTCTGGTACACCTTTGTCGTTGTGTAGTTGGGTTCCCTTGCCACGCTGTGGGGTCTGACAGGGTGTTTTTCAGGGTAGCTCTTTCCGTCTTGTGCGGTAGAGGATACTCCGCCAACTTGTTTCTGTGGAGTGGGGTTCACAGGATAGCTCGGGATAGCTTGCCTGCTCGTCTGTAATATAAGAGACGAAATTCTGCACAACCCTGAATAATCGGTTTGTGCAGAGCGTCTCACTGAAAGCCAAAGTAGCCCTCAGTGTTAGCTCCACATCTCTATACATAAGCGACGAACATTCTGCTACTTCCGGGTTCCACTGGAATCTCAACTCTAAATTCCTATACATACATAAATATCAATCGTGTCTAACTATACACATCCAGAATTAATAATATTATAAACATTCAGTGGTACAGTCACTGGTCTGCAAACATACATATAAGTCAAACAACAGTGGTTCCGTACGGGATACAACATGGCGGCGCAACCGGTCGTGTTTCGCCTCGTGGTAGGCTCTTCCACAAGGTCACGCAAATTCGGATTAATAATTCACATTTATGCATAGCAAATTCTTCAAACATAATTTCCACAATAATATAAATATATCACGATGAAACAGAAGGGGGTTCATTTACCTGTTTGACAAGTTCAGGCCCGTGGTGGCTTGATAGAATTCTAAGATTCTAAGTCCTGCTTCCTGGTCTAAGTGTGGAGAGATTTCTCTGCCAGCTTTCTAGCTGTTAACACTTCGGTGTATTCCTCCCAACTGACCAAAGCTGTGTTAGGCTCGGACCCAGTCAAACTGGCTCGAACCGCTTTGCCTAAGCTCTCATTGGGTAAAATATTTACGACTCTCGCACACAGTGCTGATTCACTGGGCTGTGAGGGTCTGGCTCGCAGTGTGTACTTTTATTGCTGCTGTGTTATATACTGACTCTCTACTGTTACAAAAACTACACAAGGCTGAATAGTCAATGAGCACAGTTAAAACTAGCCAGTTCATGACAACCCTTAAAGTGCGCGTGAGATTTGTTTACAAAAAAAAGTTCTGCACTAGGTAGTATGATGATTGAAGAGTTTATCATTAACCCACATTCCTGAGGTGAAAGCTCTAAAATAAACGTGTACGCAGCTTTAACAAAAATTCGTTTCCATTATAAGGTCACTTCTCGAGTTTCCTTCCATGCAGTCATTACGCGTCAACCGATGCAACAGGCCGAGAACCAGCCGCACAGAAACAACCACAGCTGAGCAAAGCTTTTCAACGCACGCTGATAGCATTGAGCCACGCACCGCTAACTCCCTGTATAAGTATTTTTCTAAGGGAGATAGATCATCCAAACCAGCGCCTACCGCAGACGGCCTTTTCAATGGTCGGACACGAAGTTTAGATTCAATATTTCACACACACACACACACACACACACACACACACACACACACACACACACACTCACCTACACACACACCCACACACCCCTACTTATACACTACAATGGCATGTAGTCTAATAATAATTATAATAAAGTAAGCAAACAGTCATGTGTTAGCGTGAATAAGACATTAATTTTATACATTGTTTTTGGGCAGCAATTTCTCCCCCGTTTGGGGTGCCGGGGGTTTCAGTATAAATAGTATCATCACTTTCTGGAAATTTAGTGCTTTAAATTCCCACTGTCGCTGTCTTCCTCATTTGTTCTTTCTCATTCCTGCTCTGTTTTATCAATCTGCTATACTATCTTCTTCTTCGCTAGACCCGTCACCTACCTTTTTTTTTTAATTGAAAATTCTTCCGGGACAAGACTCTTTATTTGTGTGTGAGGTCTGTTGGATCAGCTTGGGAATATTGGACGCTTTCTGCCAGGTGGTCACTAGGGCTTCCTATGATGTTATTATTTAGCAATGTAGGCATTTTATATGTATGTGTTTTGTTGATAATTTATAATGAGGTTTGTAATCTATTTTGTTTTTTGTAAACGGGGGTTCGATAAATTAGGGTATAGTCTCAGCGTCCCCTGCGTGGGATGTCTTTATTGTAAAGTGACTGGCTGGCGGAGAGCCTTCAGTCTTACCACTAGGGTTGTTAAAGAAAGAAAGAGATTAGTCTTATATAGCGCACTTACAAGCTCAGAGAGCTTCTCAAAGCGCTGGCCACTACTATCCAGCAATCACAAAATAGTTTGCTGAAGTCAGGATTCGAACCCACGTCGTCCGAAACGCACGTACACAAGTCGTGCGCTCTGACGACTGAGCTATCCCTTCAGCAGATCTTTTATGCGGATCGGGGGTTGTCCGGTCCTGACTTGAAGAGTCCGCTGGACCTAAAGCAATAATCATGTAATGTAATGTAATGGCAGCAATTTCAATCACGACTTTAGAGGCACTTTAAATATTTCTGCGCGACAGACATAGACTTAGTAAACAATACAGCCCTATGGAGACGACCGTTTTTTGTTTGTTTTTGTTCGTTGTCGCTGTATTTCATCTCTCTCTCTCTCTCTCTCTCTCTCTCTCTCTCTCTCTCTCTCTCTCTCTCTCTCTCTCTCTCTCTCTCTCTCTCTCTTATATGATCCTCTCCCTAACATTTACAACACTTACAGGCGAGGCAACCAAGGAATGAGTGAACAGTAACTCCTTGGCGACGACGACCGGCTGTTCTTTTGTTATTCATTATCACACTGCGTCGCTGAGACTTACCGAGGTTCACACCTCTCCTTCTCCCTTAATGGAATGGCGAAACTTAAAACTAGGCTATTCTCATGCTCAGCTAAGCAGTGTGATTCTGCTGCTGTATTTTTTAACTCGCTTGAACCGATGTCCTGATGTTCCGCTCCTAAATCTTTACGGCGAAACAACCATAATCATGATTATTTATTTATTTATTTATTTATTTATTTATTTATTTATTTATTTATTTATCCAATTGCTGTTGATGTTTAGTGTGTGTGTGAAAGCGGGTGAGTGAACGCTCGGAACAAACTACAAGTTTGGTTGTGCGTTATACAAGTTAAATTAGTAGTAGTAGTAGTAGTAGTAGTAGTAGTAGTAGTAGTAGTAGTAGTAGTAGTAGTAGTAGTAGAAGAAGAAGTAGTAGGAGGAGGAGGAGGAGAAGGAGTAGTAGTAGTAGTAATAGAAGGAGTAGTAGTTGTAGTAGTAGACGACAAACTATTGATCGTTTGATTGTTTATTACTCATATAGAGTATTGTATTGTACGTGTGTGTGTGTTTGTGATTAAAACCATTGTTAGCAATAAATAGACACAACAAACGCAACTCTATCACTCCAACAAAACGTTTCTAACGAGACATAAACATAGTAGTGAAAAACAACATCAAAGACATATTTTTGACAAAGAATCTGTTTGTAGATCCTAATTCGATTTGTCGATGATGATGTGACACTTCTGTGCAATGAAACAGCGGCACGTAAAGGAACCTGCAATTCTACCAGCCATAAAACGCAGTGTGCTCAAATAAGCTTAAGTACTTGATAAACACAGGTCAATCGAGGTTACTAAATTGGTCCGTGGCGTACGACGAAGCGAAGTCGGTTTTCAACAACACAAAGAACACACAAACAAGTCAATCGAGGCTACCACAGTGGTCCCTAGCGTACGACGAGGCGCAGAATAGCAGTAAGTCGGCTTAACAGTAATCGGATCCCTCGTACGACGCCTTGATTAGATGGTTCACTCGAAGGAAGGCACAGATCTTGCAGATTAGGTTTATTCAATAACACTAAATAATCTTGCTGTCCTGGTTTTGCTTGGCTGTGATAGGAAGTGCTATCGGTAGATTTAACCTTCTCTCTCTCTCTCTCTCTCTCTCTCTCTCTCTCTCTCTCTCTCTCTCTCTCTCTCTCTCTGTCTGTCTGTCTGTCTTTCTCTGTCTCTCTCTTTCCGTCTGTCTGTCTGTCTGTCTGTCTCTCTCTCTCTGTCACGAACTGGCTAGTGTTAACTCTGCTTATTACTATTTAGCCATGTGTAGTAATGGTAACATTAGAGAGAGTCAGTATATAACACAGCAGCAATTAAGATTACACAGCAGGCCACACACGGCGAGCGAGCCACCCACGCATCGTAGTGACTCAGCACTTGAGCTTTGAATCGGACCGTTTTAACCAATGGGAGCAGGCTAAGTGGGTAGAGCAGTTTTGACTGTGTCAAAACCTAGCACAGTTTGGTCAGTCGTGTGTGAGACGAGGAAGAAGTAACATCTACTTAGCTAGCAGAGAACTATCTTCACTCATAGACCAGGAAGCAGGACTTAGAATCTCAGAATTCTATTTAGTCAACACGGGCCTGAACTTGTCAAAAAGGTAAATGAACACCCTTCTGTTTCATCGGGATATATTTATATTATTGTTGAAATTATGTTTGAAGAATTTGCTATGCATAAATGTGAATTGTTAATCCGAATTTGCGTGACCACGTGGAACAGCCGAACATGTGGCGAAACACGACCGGTTGCGCCGCCATGTTGTATCCCACACGGAACCACTGTTGTTTAACTTATATGTATGTTTGCAGACCAGTGGCTGTACCACTGAATGATTATAATATTATTAATTCTGTATGTGTATAGTTAGACACGATTTATATTTATGTATGTATAGGAATTTAGAGTGAGATTCCAGTGGACCCCGGAAGTAGCAGAATGTTCGTCGCTTATGTATAGAGATGTGGAGCTATCACTGAGGGCTACTTTGGCTTTCAGTGAGACGCTCTGCACAAACCGATTATTCAGGGTTGTGCAGAATTTCGTCTCTTATATTACAGACGAGCAGGCGAGCTATCCTGTGCGTCCCACTCCACAGAAACGACTAGTTGGTTGAGGAACCTCTAACGCACAAGACGGAAAGAGCTGCCTTGAAAGACACCCTGTCAGACCCCACAGCGTGGCAAGGGAACCCAACTACACAACGACAAAGGTGTACCAGAAGCTACCTCACAGAAGGACTTCGACCGCACCATAAGAAAGTTAAGTGTACACCCAGAAGTGCACTTAAACTGATCATAACAGGACCACAGTAGTCCAACTCTTCAGAAACTGTAAAACGGACCACAGTAGTCCAAATCTACATGAAATATTATAGCAAGTGCCCGAGGAAGAAATAACAGCTGCCTAGACTATCAGCGATCGAACTATTAGCATTGAAAGAGACTTTTTAAGTTAGATTAGTACTTAGAGAATCGTGTATAGAGTAGAAGAAATAAATGTGTGATTTTAACTGTTATCAAGTGGCTGGACTACATATGATTCATAGCCGTGTGAAAGCTAGTGTGACAGTATCTTTTACCATTTTTCTATCTATTTCTGTACCCCAACCTTAACACAGAACGAGCTAAACAAATAAATTTATTAAAGTAATTCATAGGGTGACTTACTAGCAGTTCCCACCGAATAAACGTGAGGGTCCATAATTCCATTGTGCAGAGCCCATAAACCCCACGTGACACTTTAATTGGCGAGCCTAGCCAGGATCTGTGTATAATAGGAATTGGGTATAACCGGACCTAAGTACAATAAAATTAGATAACAGTAGTAGAGGTAGAATAACTTAGAATAGTGTAAGGGTATAACACTGATCAGTTCTGGTGCACTATTCTTTAGTTAAAAACTTTTTTGCTTCAAATGTTTTTGTGCCTTTATGTTGCATTGTTCTTTTGCAGGTTTTGCTTAAATAACTGTTGTATGCCATTTGACTCTTGTTTTATTCTATTATTGATTACGAATTGTATGGTCTTTGCATTGTTTTTATTGACTTGCAATATTGCTAGTGTTTTGGTATTCCACTTGATTCAGAGGGTGTTCATAGACACGTTTGGCAATGTCGGACCCAGTGGCCTTGAGATTGCGCTTCAAGGAATTAGGGGAAGCTTTACACTTAGCAGGGGGAGACCTAATTGCGTATATCAATGCAGAGGTAGAGAAACAAGAGGCTAAGGCAGAGAGAGCAGCAGAGAGAGAAGCGAAGAAATTAGAAGCTGAACAGAGAAAGGCAGAATTAGAAGCAGAGCAAAAGAAAGCAGAGTTGGAAGCAGCAAGAGAGCAAAAGAAATTAGAATTAGAAGCAGAGCAGAAGAAACTAGAATTAGAAGTAGAACAGAAGAAGGCAGCATTAGCAGCAGAGAGAGAAGCAGAAAGTAGGAGATGGGAGTACAGGGGCGGACGAGGGGGGGGTTTCCAGGGTTTCCGGACCCCCCCCCCCCCCCAGCCAAAAAAAAAAAAAAAGGAAAAGAAAGAAGAAGAAGAAGGAGAGAAAGAGAGAGAGAGAGAATACAATTATAAAAATAAAAATAAAAATAAACATAAAATAAATACTATATATATATATATATATATATATATATATATATATATATATATATATATATGTATATATATATATATATATATATATATATATATATATATATATAATTTATTTTATTTATTTATTTTTTTTATACGAATTTTGGAAACCCCCCCAAAAAAAACTAACTGATCCGCCCCTGGAGTATGAGCGGGCAGAAAAGGAAAAAGACAGACAGCATGAGTTAGAGCTAAGAAGATTGGGATCAGGAGCTTCAAGTTCTTCCTCAACCCCTCCCCACTCAGATCAGCTAGAGGTAGCACCCAACCCTGTACAAGGAATGTCATTTCCACTGGGAACATTCAATGAGAGAGAAGAAGGTCTAGATCTCTATCTGACTAGGTTTGAGCGTCTAGCAACGGAGTACAAACTAGATCCCACTCATTGGTCTTTTAAGCTTAGTCAAGGGCTTAGAGGAAAGGCTTATGACATCTACAGTAAGCTACCGACTGACAGAGTGACGGACTATCACAAAGTAAAAGAGGCACTCCTAACGGGATTCGAACTAACAGGAGAATGCTATCGGCAAAAATTCCGCACCAACCGGAGAGTGAAAGGAGAGAGCTATGCGCAGTTCGCGGATCGGTTGTCCACCACGCTGGATAAGTGGATTAGCCAGTCAGCCACGGCTAAGACGTATGATGGACTGACAGAACTGTTAGTATGGGAACAGCTCCGGGAAACCATGACCCCCGAGCTGAGAACATTCTCAGTAGAGCAGGGCGCGGAAAGACTGGAAGATCTGGTCAAGGTCGCAGATAGGTACGTGGCCGCACACGGAGAAGCCAAGAGCTTCAGGCGAGACCTAAAGCCTAACGGGAAAGAGGCACAGAAACGAAGCCCTAACCGGGAAGAGCGCACCGCGAATAAGCCGAATAACCCCAGACCTGGGCAAAATAAAGGACCCAACGCGGAATTCGGGAAAAGAGGTCCCGCAGAACAGAGACGGTATTGTTCGTTCTGCAACAGAAACAATCACTCCACCGCAGAATGTTTCAAGTTGGCCGCACAACGTAGGGAAGAGCGCGAAAGCCGGCCAGCGCACAGAGTTCTAACTCAAAGCAGCGGTAACAAGCCACACACAATCGGAGATCACCCATCGGTGACAGACACGGTCAAGGTCAACGGAACAGAAGCGAACTGTCTGTATGACACAGGTCTATCATACGACGCGATAGTTAGCGAATCTCTTGTATCGCGCGCGGACTTGACAGACAAGACAGTCGACTTACAAGGAGCAGACTTGACGAAACCGACGACTACTTGCCCAATAGCTTGGATAGAAGTAGAGAGTAGGTACGTCACAGGACGAATCCAAGCAGCTGTTTTACAGAAACCCCTGTATGATCTAGTGCTAGGTTGTAGGTATGTGTTCTTAGGCACGCCCCCTAAAACTGTAGAGATAGCTGCAGTGCAAACCAGGGCCCAAGCTAAAACCCAACCACCCCAGCCCGAGTTCGCTCCGAATCCAGGACTCGAAGAGATCAAAACAGCACAGAAAGAAGACACCTCGATAGCGAAGTGCTTCCAGAAGCTACCCAAGGCGCACACACCCCCGCACAAGGGAGACTTCTACATGGAAGAGGGAGTTCTACATCGACAAGGAGATGGAGATCACACCCAACTAGTACTACCAGCCACACTTCGAGCCCAAGTACTAGAATTAGGCCACAGCATGCCACTCAGCGGACACATGGGAATTGGAGCCACAGTGCAGAGAATCAGCGCACACTACTATTGGCCAGGAATCACGGAGGATGTCAAGCGCTACGTGAAATCTTGCCACCAATGTCAACGATATTCCCCGCGACATCACACCGTACCAGTTACCTTAGGACCATCGGTAGTAGTCGGCGTGCCATTCCAGCAAGTCTCAGTAGACATAGTAGGACCACTACCCATGACCAAGAAGCGGAACAGATTTCTACTCACACTCGTCGACGCATGTACGATGTGGTGCGAAGCAGTCCCGTTGCCAGCGATCGACACCAAGAAGATCGCAGATGCACTCATCGCCATCTTTACCAGAGTCGGATTCCCGGACAGCATTAGAACGGACAACGGATCTCAGTTCACCGGCCGCCTGATGCAAGACGTGTTCGAGTTGATACAAGTTCATCACATTCGCACACCACCATACCACCCAGCCAGCAACGGACAAGTAGAAAGACTGAATGGAACCCTTCTCACCATACTCAGGAAAGTCGCCGACGACAATCCAGAAGCGTGGGACACCTACGTGAATGCAGCACTGTTCGCATACCGAGAAACGCCCCATGCAGCCACAGGCTACACCCCGTCAACATTGCTATTCGGCAGACCGCTAGCAGGACCGCTAGAAGCCCTACGCAGAAGTTGGACGGAGGCCAAGATAGACGACACACCAAGAGGTGCCACCAAGTACGTCGCAGACCTGCAGGAAACCCTCAAAGCAACGTGGAAGAAGGCTGGTGAAGCACTGAAGAAGGCAAGAGCCCGTCAGGCGAAGTACTACAACCGCCACGCGAAGGACAGAGAACTGCAAGTCGGCGATCCAGTGCTACTCTTACTTCCAAGTGGAACCAACAAGCTGGACATCGCTTGGAGAGGACCGTACCGGGTGACTGCCAAGAAATCCAAGACAGTCTACCAAGTAGAGGTGAACGGGAGAGCCCGGTACCACCACATCAATCTCCTCAAGAAATACACGGACAGACCAGCGACCCCCAGCACTCACAACTTGTTAGCCATCGCCATCGCGGAAGAAGGAGAAAGCATGGAGACCAATGCAGTAGAGTATCCCCTGCACTCCAAAGAAACCTACAAAGACGTGATACTCAACGGAGACCTAGCCGCTAAACAGCAACAGCAAGTACGACAGGTCATTCGCCAACATCAGACTGTGCTAACAGACCGACCAGGGAGGACAGACCTCGTCGAAGTAACCTTAACGGTGACCGACCCAACACCCGTCCGCCAGAAGCTCTACCCGATGCCACTGTCACAGCAGCGAGCCATCAAGGAAGAGATAGACACCTTACTGGCAGCCGGAATCATCTCAGAGTCTACTTCACCCTACAGCGCAGGCACGGTATTGTTGCGAAAACCCAACGGAGAGCATCGACTGTGCATCGACTTCAGACTCCTGAATGCGGTAACGCCAGAGCCACTCCCGGACCAGACCGACCTATTTGCCAAGCTACAGCGAGCGAAGTACTTCTCACGCATCGACCTCAGCAAAGGATACTACCAGATACCAGTACAACCACAAGTCCGAAAGTACCTAGCGTTTAGCACTATGGAAGGACACTTCGAGTTCAATGTACTTCCATTCGGACTCCACAACGCACCCAGCATCTTCAGCGCCATGATGCGAAAACTCCTGGCACCCCTGAGCAGCGAGCACCTACATTCGTTTATGGACGACATCCTCATCGCTACACCTACGTGGGAGGAACATGTCACGCTCCTACAACAACTACTCGCCCGCCTCAGAGACACGGGATTGACGGCAAGACCCACCAAATGTCAGATTGGATTCACGGAACTAGAATTTCTGGGACACACCATCAGTCAAGGAAGCCTGCGACCGGTAGAAAAGACAGTGAAACGCCTACTCGACGCTCCTAGGCCCAAGACCAAGAAGGAAGTGCAGTCATTTCTAGGACTCTGCGGCTTCTACCAGAAGTTCATCCCCAACTACAACAGCATCGCCGTACCACTGACAAATGGAACCCGGAAAATCGCCCCGGACAAAGTAGTTTGGACAGCGGAATGTGAGACAGCATTCCAAACACTCAAGGACAGAATGACATCGGCGCCAGTACTCCACCTACCCGATTTGACTCAGCCATTCGTTCTTCGCACCGACGCAAGCGACTTAGGCCTCGGAGCAGTACTGCTACAGCGCGACCCCAAGAATGCGGAGACGCTATTCCCTGTCGCCTACGCCAGCAGAAAATTGAGACCCGCCGAGACCCACTACGCCACGTCGGAGAAGGAATGTCTTGGACTAGTCTGGGCCATACAGAAGTTTCAACTCTACCTGTATGGGACCCACTTCACAGTTCAGGTGGACCACCAACCACTATCGTTCCTGGCAGCCTCCAAGTCTTTGAACTCTCGCCTGATGAGATGGGCACTCACCCTTCAGGCATACTCATTCCAAATCGAGTACATCCCCGGCAAAGAGAACCACGGAGCCGACTACCTCAGTCGCCATCTCGTGGAGGACACAGCAGCTGTCGCCCACCCATCACAACTAAGGGCCACAGCACCAGAATTCGTCCCCGTCCAGTAAAACCCTGTCACTAGTGTCCATAGCTACCTGGCACAGCATTGCAGCTCAGGTAGAGCAACTTAATTAGTTTGTAAATAGGACCCTAGGATAGTGCAGTGTTAAACTAGGCTCTGTAGTAGAAAAAGGTCGAATCCAGTAGTCATCGCCTTTTTTCAGTTGAGGGAGCCTGTCACGAACTGGCTAGTGTTAACTCTGCTTATTACTATTTAGCCATGTGTAGTAATGGTAACATTAGAGAGAGTCAGTATATAACACAGCAGCAATTAAGATTACACAGCAGGCCACACACGGCGAGCGAGCCACCCACGCATCGTAGTGACTCAGCACTTGAGCTTTGAATCGGACCGTTTTAACCAATGGGAGCAGGCTAAGTGGGTAGAGCAGTTTTGACTGTGTCAAAACCTAGCACAGTTTGGTCAGTCGTGTGTGAGACGAGGAAGAAGTAACATCTACTTAGCTAGCAGAGAACTATCTTCACTCATAGACCAGGAAGCAGGACTTAGAATCTCAGAATTCTATTTAGTCAACACGGGCCTGAACTTGTCAAACAGGTAAATGAACACCCTTCTGTTTCATCGGGATATATTTATATTATTGTTGAAATTATGTTTGAAGAATTTGCTATGCATAAATGTGAATTGTTAATCCGAATTTGCGTGACCACGTGGAACAGCCGAACATGTGGCGAAACACGACCGGTTGCGCCGCCATGTTGTATCCCACACGGAACCACTGTTGTTTAACTTATATGTATGTTTGCAGACCAGTGGCTGTACCACTGAATGGTTATATTATTATTAATTCTGTATGTGTATAGCTAGACACGATTGATATTTATGTATGTATAGGAATTTAGAGTGAGATTCCAGTGGAACCCGGAAGTAGCAGAATGTTCGTCGCTTATGTATAGAGATGTGGAGCTATCACTGAGGGCTACTTTGGCTTTCAGTGAGACGCTCTGCACAAACCGATTATTCAGGGTTGTGCAGAATTTCGTCTCTTATATTACAGACGAGCAGGCGAGCTATCCTGTGCGTCCCACTCCACAGAAACGACTAGTTGGTTGAGGAACCTCTACCGCACAAGACGGAAAGAGCTGCCTTGAAAGACACCCTGTCAGACCCCACAGCGTGGCAAGGGAACCCAACTACACAACGACAAAGGCGTACCAGAAGCTACCTCACAGAAGGACTTCGACCGCACCATAAGAAAGTTAAGTGTACACCCAGAAGTGCACTTAAACTGATCATAACAGGACCACAGTAGTCCAACTCTTCAGAAACTGTAAAACGGACCACAGTAGTCCAAATCTACATGAAATATTATAGCAAGTGCCCGAGGAAGAAATAACAGCTGCCTAGACTATCAGCGATCGAACTATTAGCATTGAAAGAGACTTTTTAAGTTAGATTAGTACTTAGAGAATCGTGTATAGAGTAGAAGAAATAAATGTGTGATTTTAACTGTTATCAAGTGGCTGGACTACATATGATTCATAGCCGTGTGACAGGGGCTAGGGGGGAAATCCAATCTGTACGATATACTTCCTTCTCTCTCTGCCTGTGATCAGCCGTCTGCCTATTTAACTCTGTCTCCGTCTCTCTGTGTCTGTGTCTATTGGTCTGCCTCTCTGTCTGTCATTGTCTGTCTCCCCCTCTGTCTCTGACTCTCTACCGTTGAAGTGAGAGTGATGATATAAGGACATATTGTATAAGATTAGGATTATTATTAAAGCCTAACATCTCAATCCTTGTTGTAAATAAAATGTTTGAATCTGAGTCTCTCTCTTTCTCTCACTTCCCCCCTCCCCCCACACACACACATATACTCACACACGCACGACCACAACCAACACGCACACTCACACAAATACTCACACACACACGCACACACACACACACACACGCACACAACATTACTAGACCCACAAAACAATATCAAATAGCATGCAATAAAAACAATGTAAAACAAGGACCATGAATTTGTATGCATAACATACGTATAAACAAGGCACACGGAAACAGTTACTTTCCCCCAATGAATCACTGGGCTTCATTTGTAGTGTAATGGGTTTGGCACACATTAGCAGATGTTGCATGTTAAGCCGTCTGGAAAAGAGTTAGTACAGGACCTGGATGGGTCATCCACCAAAGCACACACACACACACACACACCCACACACACACACACACACACCCCACACACACACACACATTTTGATAATTTATTGGGGTAGCCTCGTGGCGCAGTGGATTTAGTCACGTACGAGACTATTCAGGTCACCGAGGATTTTCTCCGGGTACTCCGGTTTCCTCCCCCCACCTCTCAACAATGGTATTGGATGCGGTTAATGTAAAATACAACAAATAAAAATTCGATTTCCTTTCCGTCTTCTAATAGCGACTTGCCTTTACACCACATCTTTGAGCGATGAATAGGTGTGTGTTTTTATTGTGTAAGTAAAAGTGTCTGTAACATGTGAGCGTGTAGGTTGGTTTCAGATCGCCGCTCTTTTAGTGTGGTTTAGGAATAAGGCGCGTATAGCATCCATTATTATTATTATTATTATTATTATTATTATTATTATTATTATTATTATTATTATTATTATTATTATTATTATTATTATTATTATTATTATTATTATTATTATTACGCTAATTAAGGACCAATGACGAAGTCCGACAAACCATCACACAAGCCATTGGACAACACGATGACCTGCTCACAGTGGTGAAGAAACGGCCACGTCACCCGATCATCAGGTCTTGCAAAGACTACCCTGCAAGGCACAGTGCAAGGAGGTAGAAGAACAGGAGAACCGAAAAAGAGGTGGGAGGATAATATTCGAGAATTGACTGGTTTGACACTGAGCGAAGCCATCAGGGTTGCTGAGGACAGAGAAAGATGGTGTACTCTGGTTAAACGATCCTCTGAGGTGCCCCTACGACCTCCGAGTTACGGGATAGGATTTGATAGGATAAAATTATTATTATTATTATTATTATTATTATTATTATTATTATTATTATTATTATCATCATCATCATCATCATCATCATCATCATCATCATCATCATCATCATCATTAATGTTTAAAAAAAATTCGACAGAGCCATATTACACAAAGCATCGTCTTCTGATTGCAATGAGATATAACATAAAAACAAACAGGCAAACGAAAGAAAACTCACAGACACACACACATGCACGCAGACACAAACGCACTAGAAGTAGAACCTACGGCCTGTAACACCCCCCCCCCCCCCCCCAAAAAAAAAAAAAAAATAACACCAAACAAAACAAAGACTTTCCCCTTCCTATCCCCTCCCCCCTCCCACCCCACATTACATGCGCCTCTTTAGGATCGCTCAGTAGTCTAAGGGAGGTTGGCGAGCTGCAAACAAGCAGGAAGTTATCGCCTTGGACGACCTGAGTAAGATTGGGTTTTGGGACATCGCTTTGAGCAGCTCTCTGAGCCGGCAAAGCGCTGATTTAGGACACATCACATTACATTCGTTCACTCATACGCACGAACGCACGCGCACATTCACACACACATCCTGCAACCCACCACCTCTGCTTTCTTTTTGCCCCCGCCACCATCACCATCACCCACCTCGCTGCACTCTCCTTACCACACACACACACACACACACACACACACACACACGGGCACACACACATACACATACACACACACACACCTACATACACATACACACAAGATTTTTTTTCGAACTGTTTTGGAACTTTGCCCTTTTATTTCACTTAACATGATTTAAATATACAAAATGACAAGAGGCTCATAGCCCTGGGGACTGTATAGCCAAAAAAGGTGGGGTTGAGCATCACAAATTCGGATACACATAGCATTCGTACCATGAACGGCATTGTATAACACTACAGCTACATTTACAATATTATATTCAGCAACTAGACCGACAAACACTAAGGAATGTACAATCACAAAAATAAATGTGGGCCACAAAATAAATACACAGAACAATTCCAATTTAACATTATACCAATTTAACACAATAAGACAAATAACACGTAAATCAGACAAAATGTAAAGTAAAGAGTCAGCATATTGCACTTTTAAATTCGAGGAAAAAAACCCCTGGTTATAACCAAGAAGAAATGGTTATTTCCAGAAAGAAATCAATCTTGAGACAAATTCTATTTCAGTGTAATGATCATGATGAAATGCTAGTTCTATTTAAACAGAAAAGATAATTCCAATAAGACGACTCAGTTTTCATAACCTAGTTTTAGATTTTGAATTCATCAGTTGATGCATGTTATAGACATTTGGATAATTTCTATAGTATTGAGGTATAAGAGAGGATCTGCTGTCAATAAGTAAAAGATGAAAACAAGCACACGACACACACACACCCCCCAGTCCACCCAGCTGCTTTGGAAGGATACCTGATCCGTTTTAGAACCGGGAAAGGTAAAGCAGCGAGGGAGAGAAGGAGACAGACACCGCCCTCATTAAGCTGGCTTAGAGAAAAGGGAGATACCACACGCTTTCCTCCCCAACGAGGGAATATCTTATAATTATACATCTGTATATCATCCCCCTTCATCCATTTAACCCCCCACCCTACCCCACTCCCCACCTTCCACCTTCATTCACATCCTTTGATCCACTTTCTCTTATTCAGATTGTTCCGCGTAAATTTAAATGTCCTAACTTTTGAACTGACATTTCAGCTTAACAAAATCAACTTTACAAATGACGTGAAAAAAAATTAAGTTATTCCAAGCGGCGAGTTCTTTCAAAAAAAAAAAAAAAAAAAAAAAAAAAAAAACGTACGGTTTTTATATAAAATATATACATTTATTTATTTTTGTTTTATTTTGTGTGTGGTTTATCGTGCGAGTCACCACATCAACTACAGACCATCACCACTTCACCAGAGCATCCGGCCTTGCAAAGATGGTCCGGGCGTCAGACCATGCGCCCAAAGGCTGCGGGTGGGCGTCTTGGGCGGCTTGAGTTAGATCCTGTATCGGCCAGCGCCTTGAGCAGCTCTTGAGCTGGAAAAGCGCTATATAAGAACGATTAAATAAATAAATAAATAAATAAATATCCTGCACAGTACAAGGAGGCAGAAGATGAGAGAGGCTAAAAAGAGGCGAGAAGACAATAATATATTCGAGAATGGACTGGCTTGACACTGAGTGAAGCCTTGAGGACTACTGGGGGCTGAGAAAGATTGGGTACGCTGGTTAAACGATCATCTGTGGTGCCTCAACGTCTTTTGAGTTACGGGATAGGATAGGATCGTGCAAGTCACTGACCAGAAGCCGATTGTGCTCGAATTTTCGAAAATGACAAAAAAAAGTTTCCTCACAAATCTTAATATTTTTTGGACTCTAACCAGTTCGCCCATATAAAAACCAGACAAGAACTGTTATTAGACCTTATTTATCGTTTTAACGGATTATTTGCACATTATTTGCACATAAACCTTGCGAGAATGAGATTGCTTATCTAAATGGGCAGTAAGAACTGTGTACAGCAACGGCGCTACGCTTTTTCTGTTGCCTGCGAAGCACGTCTGAGTATTAAATAATACAGTTTGTGTGTGTGTATGCGTGTGCGTGTATTTGTGTGTGTGCGTGCATGTGTGTTTCTTGAGTCTTGTATCCCATTTCCAACAGAGAAATATGTTAACGTCGGAAAATCTTTGTATTGTAATCTCAAACGTCAAAGAGTAGCGCACGCAAGTGAACAGCTGAACGGATAGCAGAAACTAAGCGACACTTATCTGGATTGTATTCAGAGTTGAACTCGCGCCAAGCAAGCATAGTTCTCAAGTCCGAGCTACTCTGCTACCCTCTCTGCAGCGCAGCTACTAAGAAATGATAACAACAACACCACCAATGCCAATAACACCAACAACACCAATTACACCCACCAGCATTTCCCTTGTTAACCACTTGTTTCACTCAGACTCTCTGTCCGACCGCCGTAGCTCAAGTGGTAGAGCGTTCGCTTAGCACTCCGATGACCCAGGTTCGAATACCGTGGTGGGGCGAAATAAACATGGCCATTTTTTCACTGTCCATTTTAGCAGTATAATTGCTCTGGTGGTTCAGCGTTGATTTAGATCCCTACCCCCTTGTTCCCCGGGATGGTTATCACCGTCTGCCATATCGCCAATGGTGGGTGTAGACGTTAAACCTCAATGGTCATTCAAACCCAGATTCAGATGATAAATATGGATGAGGGGGATCGGATTCGACTTCTGTGATAGTAAGCTGCGATGCACACATCCCCAGTGTGAAATAAACAAAGCCCTTGAACTCCCCAACCCCGGCCTTTGCAACAATTTATGACGGATCTGTACTTAACACGCCTAGTACTTTTATGATACCTATCTCGCTACACACATCTCGATCTTACCTGCACTCTCACACTTGTAGTGAAATTACACAGCTACACACGTTTATACACTACTACTACTACTACTACTACTACTACTACTACTACTACTACTACTACTACTACTACTACTACTACTACTACTACTACTACTAGTAATAATAATAATTTATACAGCATAAAAAATTAATATACTTTCAAAAGAGTCGTTTGTTTGCTTGCTTGTTTTGTTTTATTCTAAGCTTATTTTTTATTAAGTAAGAAAAAATTATAACAACAAATACTTCTACAGACTACTACTACAACAACAACAACTACTACTACTACTACTACTACTACTACTACTACTACTACTACTACTACTACTACTACTAATTTATACAGCATTAAAAATTAGTATACTTTCAAAAGAGTCGTTGTTTGTTTGCTTGCTTTGTTTTATTCTAAGCTTATTTTTTTGTACTGGGGCAAGACTCATGGTGAACGTTAAAAGGATCTGTCGAGGGGTAGAGGAAGGGGTTGGGGAAAGGCGGGGTGTGCGTTGTCAAAGTGGCCTCCTTGAAGTTGTCTCACATATTCGTCTTGATATTTCGTACACTGCACATTTTATTATTGCTAGAACGGTATGGGGTCGAGCAGTTTAGCTTGGCGGTAATAAGCGACAGCGAAACAGCTGGAGCATTGAATGTTGAACAATAAACGTCCAGGCTTGGGCTGACGGCGAGGAATGCCGACACAACAAATAATAATAACATGATCTTGACGTACTGGCAACGCCTCTTACTCCTTCGGATGAGAGCATACACCGAGGAACATTTTATAAACGGCTTGCTAGGCTTTGTTTTTTCCTTTTCTGCTGAGGTCTAGTCTGTAGACGTACGCATTTCATCGTAAGGGCTTCTTGTTATAGATCCTGCGTGCATTGTGCGACGGGAGAGGAGGCTTAAACTCTAAATAAATAAATAAAGATACAAAACATTGTAACACAACAGATTACAGCAGTTGTTGTATTTATCACTTCACGATGACAGAAAACAAGGCCAAAGGGCTGTAATGTTATTATCAGATCGTGCTAAAAGAAGTTACCCATCATTCTCATTTGACGTCAGTGTGCATGTGGGATTAGACAAAAAGAAATTACCACAAGTTTATTCCCAAGTCAAAGACGTTTCTGATATTGTTGTTGTTGTTGTTGTTGTTATTGTTGTTACTGTGTTGCGAAGATGGAGGAAACGAAGAGGAATGGCACGAGTGGGGACGAACAAAAGGAGGATAAGGAGGAAGAGAAGCAGGTGAATGAAGGAATGAATGAACATTGAAGTTTAAACGTCTAAAGCCACCATTGGCGAGGACCAATATGAGGGGGGGGGGGGAGGACACTGAGTAAGGTAAAGGTAAAGAAAACCGTTCTGACCTCCCTTTTCTTTAGCTCTGGGCCAGCTCAATGAGGGCGGTTGCTTTTCTCCTCCCCCTCACTGCTTTACCCTCCCGGTTTAAAACACACACACACACACACACACACACACACACACACACACACACACACACACACACACACAAAACAACAAATCCTGGCACCCATTCAGGGCTGGTTGTATTGGGGTGTGTGTCGTGCGCTTGTTTTGTGGTTTGGTAGATTGCCTTTCCAGCTTAGTCACCCATCCATGTACTAACCCGTCCCAAAGTTGCAAAATATTATGAAACATTGCTGGCGAGAGGCCAAACCTCTTACACTACGTGCGAGCGTTTAGACCAAGCTTTGAGTTCGTGTTTGCACTTGAGATTATTATTATTATTATTATTATTATTATTATTATTATTATTATTATTATTATTATTATTATTATTATTATTATTATTATTATTATTATTATTGTTGTTGTTGTTGTTGTTATTATTATTATTATTATTATTATTATTATTATTATTATTATTATTATTATTGTTGTTGTTGTTATTATTATTGTTATTATTGTTGTTGTTGTTGTTGTTAATAATAATAATAATAATAATAATAATAATATTATTATTATTATTATTATTATTATTATTATTATTATTATTATTATTATTATTATTATTATTGTTGTTGTTGTTATTAGTATTATTTTATTGTTTTGAAGCTTCTTTTTTTTTCGAGCACATTTTGTGTAATATGATTTAATGTCATCTGTAGTTTTGAAAGTGTGTGTGGTGGGGGGTGGGGGTGAGAGGGTGGGTGGGTGGGTGGGTGGGATGATCGAATGAGGGTGGGGGGTAGAATTTAACAGTAGAACAATAACTAATTCAAACTAAATACATGTAAAACAACATTTCTCAACTTGTGCATTTATTTTAATTTAAAACTACCCGCTGTTTGTATGTGTGTGTGTGTGTGTGTGTTTGTGTGTGCGATGGTGTGTGTGTTTACGAACAAGTGCGCGCATGACACGTGTATATTTCTGCACACCTGCCTGTGTATGTGTGTGGTGTGTTGGCGTGTGTGTGTGTGCGTGTGTCACAATGTGTGTGTGCCACAGTGTGTGTGTGTCATAGTGTGTGTGTGCGTTGGGGTGGGTGCGTGCGTTGGCGTATGGGTGAGTAGTCGCATGTTTGATGTGTGTGTGTGTGTGTGTGTGTGTGTGTGTTTTGAAGTCCTTTGTCCACAAACAATTCAAGGCCTACCCCAGTTTTCACCGAAAGGTCGACCAAAAAATTACCGCTTTTTATGCATTTAAGGGGAAAAGAAGTTAACAACAACAACAACAACAACATCAACAACAACAAACGCCCCACAAAGACGGCAATTACCGACACGAGGGGTCGCGTGTCAAAGTACCATCTGTCAACTTATTCGGGTCACCTTACACGCACGAGTACTATTATCACCACACACCTTTCCCCTCTATCCGTCCCAACCACCACCACCACCTCCACCACCTCCACCACCATCACCACCTCACCCCGTCCCTCCATCCCTACCACCACCAATCCCTCTTTCTTTCAAGTCAATTGTCACGCATCAATAACATTGCTAGACCTTGACACAGAAACCCAGGTTGGCCTCTGAAACACACAATTACACACACACACGCGCGCGCACACACGCACACACACGCGCGCGCACGCACACACACACACACGCGCGCAGACACACTTACTCCCACACCCAAATCCCTACACATATTTCATGGGAAATATTTCATGGGAACATGATCGTTGCCAAACAGAATCCCTCTTGTAAGCATTGCCAATTAATTGTACTGTTGTTTTATAGACAGCGTTCTCTTATTTTTTATTGGCAAGGTGACAAATAAAGCTGTTCTTTCTCTTCTTTGTATTCTATTTTCCAGTGCACTAACTGCTTCTGTGACATTGTTTTAGCCAGGTAACTAGCAGGTTATAATTTGAGTTCTAAAACATACATTCTAATGTATAACGTCAATGAACCTTGGCTTCATGACTCCCTCACTTACACAAGCAAATAAAACGAAGTTTTGGCGTTTTATCCATGTCATAAATAATAATAATAATAATAATAATAATAATAATAATAATAATAATAATAATAATAATAATAATAATAATAATAATGATAAAGAAGATTTTGCGTGGCATAAAAAAAAAGACGCACCCTTAGCAAACAGACACAAACACTAAACATTCACACACACACACACACACACACACACACACACACACACACACACACACACACAGTTAGCAAGCTACTCGTTGTGCAAGTTTAACAAAAGCGCGCGCCAAATCCTATAACCGTGTTCTCAAGGAACCGCAGCTTGTCTAGTTGTCAGCCTACACAGGGGGTATTAAAGACGGGCAGGATATCCGCCCTGCTACGAGCATTATTTTGTGTGAACCAATGAAATAGACCATCTGGCCTTTCCCAATGGGCCTGGAGCTACTGAAACCTCTGGTATACAGTCTTGTTTATTACGAGTTCATAGTCATCGACAATGTGGTGCAGTGACGACGCTTGGTAGAATTGTCTCCCTTGAGGTTACAAGAGGGATTTTTTTTTGTGCTGTCAGTCTAGCCTCGTTCCTGCTATGGTAACCCTTGGATTATGCAAGACAAGGCTTTGAAACGACTTGGTTTTCTGAGGGGAGGAGGGGAGAGGCGGGGGAGGTTAAGGAGGGGGGGGGGATAGGAGGGTCTTTGGATATGCTCAGGGCTAACGTGTCGACTGACATTGTGGATCTAGTGGTTAGAGAAATGGCGAGATATTTCAGAAGCCGAAATTCTTGCTTAAAGGATTATAATAAATGATAAGAGAACACTATCCCCCCGTCAGGTCACTTGGTTAACGTATGGACAGACCTTTTGTTATGCTTGACTAACTACTTGCCAGTATTTCAACGTCTGGCGTGTCCGTGTTGTTGTCTATGACTTAACAGGGGCTCACAAGCCTTACTTACGCCTTCCGGTTACTACAAATATTGGAGGAACCTGTTCAACGGGACCTCCTTTTGCGGTTAATTGGCTGCGAATAATTATGTCTAAAATCACAAAATGAAAGGGAATGGAAATTAAACTTGTTTTAAACATTATTATATTCTGAAGACGGGAAAGAAAAAGAAAAAGAAAATTCATATGAATTGTAACAGCGCGCTAATAATGTTAACAATATACAATACAATACAGCGGAGTCAGAAGATGTTTGGAGATGGAAGAGAGGGGAATGGGTATGAGGAAAGATATTTTCGAGGAGTTCGAAGGGGGAAGACAGGGGGAGTGGATATTGAGAGGGTAAATTATTCATATCCTATCCTATCCCGTAACTCGAAAGTCGTTGGGACACCATAGATGATCGTTTAACCAGCGTACTCCATCATTCTCTGTCCTCAGCAACCCTCATGGCTTCGCTCAGTGTCAAGCCAGTTCATTATCGAATGTTGTATTTTTCTGTCTCCTTCTGTCCCATTGCACCGTGCCTTGCGGGATGGTCTTTGCAAGGCCTGATGCTCTAGTGATATGGTCATACCATCGGAGTTTCCGTTTCTTCACCACTGTGTCATCGTGTTGTTCAATGGCTTGTGTCGGACTTCGTCGTTGATGATGTGCTAGGTATAGGAAATGCCCAAAAGTCTTTTATACCACCTCATCTCCATGCTTTGTATTCTTCGTTGTAGGTCTGCTGTGATGGTTCATGTTTGGCAAGCGTATAGGAAGATGGAGATGACAAGGGAGCGCAGCAGCCTTATCTTGGAGTGTAGACTGATGGTCCTGTCTTTTCAAATGGGCTTCAACCTTGTCAGTGCAGCAGTTGTTTTTGCGATCCTGGAGAGGACTTCCTGTCGGGACCCATTGTCTGATGCAATGGCTCCTAAATATTTGAAGCTATGCATCGTGTTGGGGGGTTGGTCTTAGACTTCGATGTCCGTGATGATGCCATTTGTGTTGTTGGTCATCATTTTGATCTTCTCTGCACTTATTTCTATTCCAAAGGTTCTGGAGGTAGTGTCACAGCGGCTCAACCAAAGCTTTTCAGATTTTGAGGTTAGGTCAGTCAGACCAAGCGTGTTTGCCAGTATCAGATTGTTGTATCTGGCAAACTCCTACAGTCTCAGATCTCTGTCATTTAATTGTCTTGTTGTTGCAGTGGGATCCACATGTGTCTCCCCAGTTCTTGGCCAACTTTGGCATTCCAATCGCCTTGCACAATGACTATGTCCTTCTTCGGCACTTGGTCAAGGACAGTTTGCAGGTGTTCATAAAAATCATCGACTTCGCTGTCATCGTCTGTTGTTTGGATATAGGCCTGGATAATGGTGATGTTGCTCTCAGACGGATGGTAATGAGTCTACTGGAGACTGGGCCGAAACCCATGACAGTGGCTAGAATGTCTTTTTGGACCTAGAATCCAACGCCGTGTTCGTGCCTTGTCATCTCTCCCGCTGAAGTAAAGCTTGTGGTTTTTGTCCGTGGTTGTTTCACCTATGCCTTTCCTGATGCCTAATATGTTCAATCGATAGTGGTCCAGCTCGTGGGCCAGTACTTCTAATTTTCCCTCCGCAATTAAGGTCCTGACATTTGAGGTTTCTATGACGATGTTGTTTCTCTTGCGGGTCTTGCTAAGTTGTCCATCAGGAACACACTTACACGTATCACCTCCGTCCTGGTGGCCAACGGAATGCGCGGTCCTTAAAGACCCAGGCGACCACCGATCCGGTATGGAGTGAGTTATTCAAATACTAGTTTTGACAAGGTTATTAGCACTGCTGAAAGTATAAATAATTCTATTATACTTGTGTTTCTCCCAACTACCAAACATGGTGCGATTTAAGTATACCGGCGAACAGTTGAGTAACGGGATCTTTCTTCACTGAGGCAAAGAAGGTAGGCTATGCGTAGTAGATATTCTTTGACTGAGGTCGCTCGCTTGTAACGCGATCATGCTGACCATTATTTATCTACTGCGGGGTGATGGCTTTCTTCCATTGATTCAATAGGTGTTCAAAAGCCGAAAATTGGTGCTTATTACAGCTCAAAGAGTATCTTAAGATCATACCAAGTCGCTGGCAAAATTATTTAGCGTTACGTAGTAACAGTATTAGTACATAATGACACCATCTGGCGCTGATCTCAGCAGGTTTAAACGTTCTGTATGGTTGACTGGTTCAAGTGGAACGTCGCCGTAACACTTGATAACGTGAGGGTTATTTAATGTGTGGCGAGGGTTTTGACCTTTATGCCAATTAGTAATAGTTGAGTAATGGCAGTATTTCCTCCAGGTTTGACAAACGAGTCGATAATAGATTTCGCTTGTAAAAGATATTAATTTTGAAACCTCGTTACCCCCTCTCTCCAGGACACTGAAGCCAAAACAGTTGTAAAGTTAAGCTAAGTTGTTTCATTTGAGAACAGGAAATAAGCCAGTTTTCACTGTACATGCGACCTTCCGTCAGAGATCTATCTATCAATCCTACATAGGCTGTGTGTAAAGCCGTTATGCATGACCTCCAAAACTTCTGACACTCGGATTGGGGTCAGCGTCGCTTTCGTGTCGACTGCCTCTATAAGCTTAGTAGCACCCCTATAACGGCAAAGGGTAGTAGTATATCTTTATTAAAGTCCATAAAACATTGAAGTCAAAGAGGACTAAAACACCTTGATATCGCTGGGGGTGGCTGGGGGGAGGGATATATGTACAAAAGGTTTACAAAGAAAAATGCTATTTACAAAGAGCAT
The DNA here is from genome assembly GCA_036898135.1 of Oncomelania hupensis. Taxonomy (NCBI): domain Eukaryota; kingdom Metazoa; phylum Mollusca; class Gastropoda; order Littorinimorpha; family Pomatiopsidae; genus Oncomelania; species Oncomelania hupensis. Next base: position 35,444,531 of record CM072521.1, on the reverse strand, counting down.
TAAACCTTATACAACACATACAATACGCCAACATACAAACAGGTAGCATTTTATTTACTTCAAAAGAAAAAAAATTAATTTAAACAAAAAAGAATTTAAAAAGTTAAAAAATACAAAGGGACATAGCATTTTAAAAAGAGTCTGTCACTACCCTATAACGGCAAAGGGTCTGAGGTTACAACAACATACGATGTCGTTCTACCTATAGAAGCAATGTGGCACAAAAGTTGCAACTTTTATTGGTGGTAGTGTAAAACAAAGCCAGCCCATGACGGCCTACTAGCGCCAAAACCGAGAGTTACCATTATCATGACATTATTGAAATTATCACGTGTTCTGTGTAATTTACAAAGATATCGGTAATCCGCAGTGTTAATTAATAATTATCAGTATTTGCCACGCTTTCCTAGCGCCAAAGCCTGATAATTACAAATATCAAAAGATAATTACAATTATCATGAGATAATTACAATTATCATGAGATAATTACAATTATCATGAGATAATTACAATTATCATGAAATAATTACAATTATCAAGAGATAATACAATTCTCAAGAAATAATTACAATAATCACTGAAAATTATAAATATGAATTTAATACTGATGAGTATGCGCGGCCCGATGCGCGATGCGCATGCGCGGCAGCGGCACTGTTCCCAGCACACCTGGGTTTTGGCCCTAGTAAAGCGTGGCCAAAACTGAAAATTAGTAATTAACAATGTGAATTCCAGGTATATCTGTGAATTACACAGAACACGTGTTAATTACAATTATCGCTGATACATGTAAGTTTTCCATGTTTTGGCGCTAGTAAGCCGCCTTACCAGAATTAAGCATGATCACGTGAAAATTATAATTATCAAGTGAAAATTTTAATTATTATGTAATAATTACCATTTTTAGTTTTGGCGCATTTTCAGGCAGATTGATAGAGCCAAAACTGAAAATTAAACAAGATCATGTGAACATATTTGTATATTTGTAAATTTTCAATGATAGTTGTAATTATCTCTTGATAATTGTAATTATCCCATGATATTTGTAATAATCACATGATATTTGTAATTATCAGGTTTTGGCGCTAGTAGGCCGCCATACCAGCTGGTTCAAATGGACCCCCCTCCCACCTCCTTCTTTGTGGATTTTGGTGAACTATGAAGATCGAGCCTCTGTTGTCAAGGGATCAATCACCCTTTGAGATGGCCTGCGCCTAGAGGTATCAATTTGTACGTGAAGAGAGTTGGACACACGCTGAGTTTCACTCATCGCCTAGGGCTAGGCTAAAGGCCTGTAGCTGTGGGACCTTAAGGCTACGTTTAGTTATCCTAAATCCAGGATTTCCTTTGTATGTCGGCCTTCGTTCAGGTTTATTTTATTGTCTGTTGGTTTAAACATAAATGTATTGAACAAACCAGATAATAGTGCAAGGCAAAACATCATGGCGCACAAAAAGCACAAGGCTTCAATGAGTTCTACCCAAATAATAAATAATGTATCAAAAATATCACTGGCGGACGACAGGAAACAACAGACAAAACATTAATAAAAAAAGCAAGAGAGAAGCAAATTAAAGATAAAAAGTAATAAAATAGTATTTTTAAAAAAAATGAACTGAATAAAACCATACAGACAAACAGAAACGTCTGAGAAGTTATTAGACATAGTTAAGTATCACAAACTTAATTAACAGTTGATAAGCAAGGAAAAGGGCGAAGGTGAGGGAAGAGGGGGGGGGGTGGACAGTTAAAAAAGTGCTAGTATTTTCTTGCAATCATAATTCTGCATTTCCAAAGAGTAGGGTATTAACTTTCCTGAGGATGGGATCAAGAAAACCAGTCGTTTGTGTACGGGCATGGTCAAACCATGGTAAAAATTAAAAAAAAGCAGGATGTGTTCAGACGTTTCGGCTGGGTGTCCGCAACGGCAAACCGTATCGCCTGTCAAATGACGACGATACATATCGTAGTTAAGGTTGCTTTCACCCAGCCCAAATCTGCAGTGATTGTCTGTTATAACCATACGGGTGGGTAAGATTATGTTAGTTGTGGTTTTTATATACATGTACAGTAATGTCTTTTGCTTTTCGTTTTCGGCTGGATAAAACAGTGGATGACATGCTCACAGTGGTGAAGAAACGGAAACTCCGATGGTATGGTCAAACCAGTCCATTCTCGAATGTTGTCCTCCCACCTATTTTTCGGTCTCCCTCTTCTTCTACCTCCTTGCACTGTGCCTTGCAGGATGGTCATTGCAAGACTTGATGATATGGTGACGTGGCCATACCATCGGAGTTTCCGTTTTGTCACCGCTGTGAGCAGGGCATCGTGTTGTCCAGCATTGCATTATTGGTCCTGTTCCTTCCCGCCGTCCTGGGTGGCGCTGATCTTTCGGCTGCCCCGCTTTCGATGAGAAGAAAGACCAAGTTTTGCCCACATAAATGACGAATACAATCCAAAAATCCAAAAAAGGTTGTAAAAATTGCAGAAGGACAGCAATATGAAGTCTTGTTGAGGACCACCAGAGATCTTACTACATAAAAAGTCACTAAGTACTACATAACATAAAAGTAGGCCAACTAAGTACTGTATAAAAATACTACGTCATTAAGTACTACATCATACGCCAAGAAATACTACATAATACGTCACTAAGTACTACATAATAAGTAATTCAGTAATACATAATAAGTAATTCAGTAATACATAATAACATGCTAAAGCACTAAATGCTACATAATACGTAACTAAGGACTACATAATACGTCACCAGGTACTACATCATACGTCACTACGTATCTACAAGAAGTCACTAAGTAGTACATAATAAGTCACTATGTATTACATAATAACATACTAAGTCACTAAATACTACACATCATACGTCCCTAAGTACTACATAATACGTTACCAAGTACTACATCATACGTCATTAACTACTACTTCATAACGTCATTAAGTACTACAATAATTCACCAAGTAGTTCATAATCAGGTACTATATATTACATAATAAAATAATACGTGAGTAAGTACTATATAATAAGTCACTAAGTACGACATAATGAATTTTCTGAATTCGATCACTGTATACATGTATGCTGGCTTGACTGGACCTTCTGATGCAACAACGATTACACACCTTCCAAGTTACTAGCACAGCTGTCAGCTGGTATGACGGCCTACAAGCGCCAAAACCGAGTTATCATTATCACGAGATAATTGAAATTAACACGTGTTCTGTGTAATTTACTGAGATACCGATAATCCACAGTGTTAATTAATAATTATCAGTATTTGCCACGCCTTCCTAGCGCCAAAACCTCATAATTACAAATATCATGAAATAATTACAAATATCATAGGAAGATTACAATAATCAAGGGATCATTACAATTATCAGTGAAAAATTACAAATATCTTTGCGTGATCATGTTTAGTTTTTTGTTTTGGCTCAAGCAATCCGTCTGGAAATGGACAAGAACCAAAAATTGTATTTTTCACTTGATAATTACAATTTTACATGTTAATTGTAAATTTGTTGTTGATATTTCTAATTATCACATGATCTTTGTAATTATCAGGTTTCGTTGCTAGTAGGCCGTCATAATATGAATTACACAGAACACGTGTTAATTACTATTCTCAATGACACCTGTATAGTAGAAATACACATTTTGGCGCTAGTAAGCCACCTTAGTCAGAATTCAGCATGATCACGTAAAAATTGTAATTATGAAGTGAAATTTGTAATTATTATATGATAATTACATTTTTCGGTTTTGACGCATTTCCAAGCGGATTGCTAGAGCAAAAACTAAGAATTAAACATGATCACGCCAAGATATTAAAAATTTTCAATGATAATTATACTTATCCCTTGATAATTGTAATTATTCCACGATATTTGTAATTATCTTATGATATTTGTAATTATCAGGCTTTGGCGCTAGTAGGCCGTCATAAACTGGTTCAAATGGACCTCATATGGACGATTACACTGAAGATAATACTTGCAGACGAGTATGGCGTACGAACAGCGTCAAACGCGCGATGAAAAGTAGCGATGCTTTGCATCGATACTATTCTCATAAGGATCAATCCGTTTAGGAAAGTATCGCTACTTTTCTCAAAAGGATCGCACATTTTTTCAAATGGAACGCAAATTGCGAAAGTATCGATGCTTTCTGAAAAGTATCGATGCAAAGCATCGCTACTTTTTAAAAAGTATCGATACTTTGCATCGATACTTTAGCTCGAGCAGTTTCATCGCGCAGTTCCGAAGTTTACCGAGGCGAAACACGCTGTTTCTGCAAAACTTAAATCGGTCACGCTAATGAAATAATATACATGTATTATGTAACATTCCGCAGTTCCAGTTGTCCTTTGCAGAGCAAATTAATTAATAAATATAACAGGTCTCTCTTCAAGTTCTCTCATTCGATCGTCGATAATTTCAATCGCATCCATTTTCCCGCCTCAAGTAACGCAAAACGAAAGGAAAGCAAGCAGATTGGCGCGATTGCCTGTTTTGTGTTCCGCATTTAGTTCCGATCAAACTTTTGGAAAATTTGCATACTGTGTATTCGGAAGAACTCGGAAATGCGCGATGAAAAGGATCGATCCTTTCGTAACGGAGCGATGCAAAGTAGCGATACTTTTAAAAAAGTATCGATGCAAAGCATCGCTACTTTTCATCGCGCGTTTGACCCTGTTCGTACGCCATAGACGAGAGGGTCGGGCCCTGAGGGTTATAGTTGAATAACAGATCTTTCTTCAGCAAGATTACTTGTGTAGCAATAGACTGGTTGATACCAAAGGCCTTGTGTACTCGATTTACAAGGTGGTTGTTGTTGTTGTTGTTGTTGTTGTTGTTGTTGTTGTTGTTGTTGTTGTTTATACCCCGGTAATCAGTCTATGGCGTACCGTGAGGCAAAAATCCCCTAGTGTCACCTAATAATTTCGCAGAGGTTCATTGACAAGCTGATAATGTAGTATAAAGATGAATCTTTTTGGGATGTTGTTATTAGCAGGCCAATAGACATTGTTCGTACTCGGTTGCTAAGCAGCCAAATTGTGGGCACTTTTTCGCATTCTTCCCTCTTCATTTCCTCTTCGTTCCCTCAGCATTCCATATTCATTCCCTCTTCATTCTCTCATAATTCCTTCTTCATTCTCTCATCATTCTCTCATCATTCCCTCTTCAGTCCCTCATCATTCCCTCATTCCCTCATCAGTCCGTCATCATTCCCTCTTCATGCTCTCATAATTCCCTCATAATTCGCTCATAATTCCCTCATAATTCCCCCATCATTCCCTCTTTATTCCCTCATCACTCCCTCATAATTCCCTCATCATTCGCTCTTCATTCCCCGCAGGACTGCATCTAATAAAAATTGTATCCAGGGCGCTATCAATAAAACCCAGTCCTGTCTCTTTAGGTGAGTGGTAGTCCCCCAAGCGCCCGGTGTTAGGGGACTGAAATGTAAACGAAGTAAATTAGACGAGACACCAGTATCATGTGTGGTTCTACACAAACTTTTTGTATCCCCGATAAACAATCTTGTTTAGACTAAAATCACGTGGTGTACATGTCTTAAATGAAATAATAATACTGGACGGTTTCCCCCCCCCTCCCCGCCCCCCAAACCATTATAATCAGTCTCAAAGCGCTGCGATCTGTATCCACATACCCGCTCACATGTATCACCCACTCTCACACACACACAACCGAAACGCATCTATCACTCGAACATTTGGTGTAAAGGCAGAGAGATCGCTATTAGAAGACGGAAAGGAAATATAATTTTATGTTTGGAAATTTAAGATTGTATCCGATAACCATTATTTGAAGGGAGGGAGGGAGGAAACAGGAGTACCCGGAGAAAAATCTCGATGACCTTGAATAGTTTCGTACCATTGTTATATAAGTTCGGCCCTTGCGGAAGTGGAAATAAAGGAAGGGGGGAAGAGGGGGGGGGGGAGGTGGAGTCTGTTAACGCTTGGCTAACTTTAACTGTAATTCAACATCTGGACAGACTGGACTTGGTCTAAACTCACAAGTCACCTCAGTCTAGTCTCGGTCAACACTCAGAAGCCATCTCAGTATAGTCTCAGTGTAGTCTCAGTCTACGATCAGAAGCTAACAGTATTGCGTAAAGATGTCTACTTCCGGTGCTAAGTGTAGTAGGTCAATGGGTCACCTGTATTCAAGAATGCGTAGCTTTTTTTTTTTTACCTTCGTTGCCTAGATTTCTAAACCTCTATGTTGTCTTGAATATGATTGTTTGGGAGGTGGTGGCATCTTGTTCACTTGTCGACCATCTAACATACTATAGGAAGAGGGATCCTTGAATTCTTAACATTGGTGGGAGTGGAGCGTGGACTTCGGCCCTTAGAATTAGTTTAATAATGAGGTCTTTCCAACTCAGTGAGTGTTTTAGATAGCAGATTTCACTTGAGTAAACGTAAGCGATTTTGATTTGAATTTATTATTTAAATGTTAAGTAGTTGAGGCGGAAGGTGACAATGGTGCATGATAATTACAACGGACCCTAAAGATAGAAGATGTCAAACCATTGTGCCAGCTGTTCAAGTTCTTGTTCCTCTCCCGCTAATCCATCAATGTCATCTGCAAAACGGAGATTGGCGATTGCTCCACCATCTATCATGACTTTGCCTTTCATGATCTGCAAGGGCATCTGATAAGATGACTGACCACCAAACGCTGGCATTAATTGACAACGGCGGCGTAACAACATCGCTCGTCCATCGTAACAGTCCGTCCGTTATTCAACTTTCACAATTGACTCCCCGCTAATCTGGAGACTGGACTTATTACTAACACCACTTGTGGGTAGTCCGCAAATCTTTTTACCTGCCCGCAGACGGAGTTTTCTCCGAAGACTAAGTTTGACCTAGTTACATTTTTTCAAGCCGTTGTACCTCTCTGCCTTGTTGTAAACATAAAAAAAAAAATTAAAAAGTTTTCGTCACCTAAATATATTTCGCTCCAGTCATGTGGACACACACAACCTTAGCTAGTGCAAAAGGCGGAACAAAGATCGCTTTAGGAAGAAGGTGTAGCACTAGAACACAACTGGGGCGAAACAAAGATGTGAAACTTTTGACTCACACTTGACGGAACTGGTCTGCATATTAGTTCCTTATCTATTGTCATGAAACAAACTCGGCAAATATTCCATTCAGTGTTGTCTGTTTAAAAGGCCCCAAATCGGAGTCTCCCCTACCTTTTAGCGCAAACGAGTTTTACCCTAAAATTCGCATTGTTCTTACATTAAAAAAATGATAAAGTGGGATTTAGCTGCTTTTTAAAACAACCGCTTAAGTTTGAACTTTTCCTTTCTGTTCTAACAGGGAGTGATTTCCCTTGTTTAACCGTTAAACAAGGGAAATCACTCCCTGTTTAAAAAAAAAATCCCTCTTGCATCCTGCAGAACGGTATAATACCATAGCCGTGTGTCGCTTTGACCCTACTTCTGAATAAACCATGCGGCTTAAAGAGTGCGTATTTGCTGTCTGGGGGTAGGGTAGGGTCTGTAGCACGAACTCAAAAGGACTTGTGCCTCTTCCCGGATTTGGTAGATGCTATCGATGTCTATCGGCACACAATCTACGGAATTTATTGATAAAAACATAAAACAAGTATACTTTCGAAATAGTTGTTAGTTGGTGTAAGCTTATTTTGTCAGTGGGGCAACACTCACTGTAAATGTTCAAAGGCTCTGTCGAGGGAGTGGGGAGAGGTAGGCGTGGTCAAAGTGGGTACCTTTAACTTGCTGGAAAACAGCAACAATACAATGAGGAACCGAGATACTGAATACTAGCCTGCGTTTACGGGTTTTCGTTTTCCTGGTTAGTGTTGTTCCGAGTTCATCAGAACTGAAACTGGAAGTCATTATTAATACGAAACTTTCGGATAAATTTCATGGTGACTAGCTCTCGGCTTATAGCAACAAACATTTCCGGTGAAGTAAAATCATTTCTCAAAATAAATAAATAAAGAAAGAAAGAAGAAGAAGAAGAAGAAGAAGAAGAACACTCGGTTTTGTTTTCCCAAATTCATGTCAATGGTATCGCTTGTGTATGTAAGCCTAACCTGGTATTTGATGATTTATCATTTGTTGGTTATTTAGTCCTTGTACTAATTGATCTGGCGCCCATTGAAATTTATTTCTCACTGTATGTAGGCCTTCCCTACGATTTTAACACTGTCAATTATGTTTTGAAAAAGTGCCGAATAATTATAAATCATTGGCTTCTTGATGAGAAAATGAAAGGGATGATGTTTTTGGTCACGCCAACAAAGCACATTTATTTATTGACTAATGGTTTTGTACCCTGGCAAGCCAGGGTACACAGGTTGTTGTTTAAAATGTAGACAGAGAGACAACTGTTGTCTGCGAGTTTCATTTGGACGATGATACCTCCCCATATCCCCCTTGATACCTCCCCATACCCCCCCCCCCCCTGATATCTCCCCGTCCCCGCCCCATGATGCCTCACCATACCCCCTTGATACCTCCCCGAACCCACTTGATACCTCACCATACCCCCTTGATACCTTCCGTACCCCCCCCCCCCTTTGTAACCTACCTGTACCCTCCTTGATACTTCCCCGTTGATCGTTTCGCAGGTATGGATGAAAGGAATCGACCATTGTTGTTGTTTGTAGATTATAGTCACACGACACTTTCGCATATAGGTGACTACTGGACCGATTTATACTGACACCAGCGGGCCAGTTGTTGGTAAAGGGGAAAATAATATGATCACACGTTGACCAATCCGGGATTCGAACCAGCGACCTTTCGGTTACTAGCAAGACGCTCTTACCAACTGAGCTACCCGGCCCCTCTAAGGAATCGACCATCACCATACCCCCTTATATATACCCGTATCCCCGTTATGCCTACCCATGCCCCTTTAAACCTACCCGTAGCCCCCTTTTACCTACACGTACCACCCCATCCCGTTCCTTGGTAATACTACTACTTCTACTACTACTACAACTACTACTACTACTACTACTACTACTACTACTACTACTACTACTACTACTACTACTACTACTACTACTACTACTACTAATATTGAATATAGAATAATACAAATAGAAATCATAAAAAACACCAAGGTTTTAAAAGAAAATTTGATATAAGATATAATAATAATAATAATAATAATAATAATAATAATAATAATAATAATAATAATAATAATAGTTTATTATTATTATTATTATTATTAGTTTTATAAATAATAAAATAATAATAATAATAATAATAATAATAATAATAATAATAATAATAATAATAATAATAATAATAATAATAATAATAAATTAAAGGTAAAAAGACTAAATTAAAAAGAAAACTATCCATATTGTAGTGTAAAAAAAAAATGGCCCGCGTGAGCTTTGAACTTGGGTTGCCTTGCACGGTAGGCGAATGTTTTACTAAGTAAGCTACCAAGGTTTCCTGAAAAGGCCATCAATTTTTTGGTCTATATGGGAAAACATGCTGAAACCTCAATTTGATTTTTAATGGAAGCGCGCGGAATGAGGCTATTGCAGTTTGTGGACATTTTGTTTATTTATTTATCTCAGAAACGGTTAAACGTTCGGTAAGGAAATGTCGGCTATAACGATTTCGCTGGTTTTGAGCACACAGCAGGCCGATCCATAGCGCCCAGCACCTGCCCAGATCAGCGTCCATACCGGACAAACTTTATAGTAGAGGCGAAGAAGGACTTCCGGCTAAGCAATTTATATATAGAGATTGTAATTTTCTGTTTGACGACGTGCATAAATTGCTTGTGAATTGTTAACCGTTCGCAATTCTGCACACACAACCCGTGGTACTAAATGATTTTCTCGGTGTTTTAACGGAAATTAATTCATGCCATTTTCTATTATTTTTAGAGTGTGAAAGAGAAAATTAATATTATCACCAGTCACATCCTCAGTAAACATACCAATTTTCGTTTCCTTTGTTTGTTTGTTTGTGTGTGTGTGTGTGTGTGTGTGTGTGTGTGTGTGTGTGTGTGTGTGTGTGCGTGTTTGTGTGTCTGTGCGTGTTGTAACTCTACACTTTCCCCATTCAGCCAAGTAATCAAGGTAAATATATCAAACAGTAAATTTAATATTGGTTTGTCGGCGCATCAATATTTAGTATAGGACTACTTCTAGTCTTTAATACTAACGTTACTGCTACGAGACGCTTTCCAAGTCTGAGTTTGAGGTTAAAGTCTTCATTTAATCGCCGCCATCTTTGGAAAGATATCCTTCTAACCACTGCACAATTTAATCCTCTTATGCAGTAGAACATTTATTCACTCGTTCAGTTAAGAGTCAAGGCGATAGCTGTTGTTGGTTTTTTCACGTGAAATTCTGTCGCAGTCCCACGGGGCTGTGGAAATAAAGTCTTGGCGTTCGTTTATCACTTGAAATACTGCCGCATTGCGTAATGTTTTCACGTGCAGATGAGTCGCAGAGACAACTCTTTTACGTGAAATAAATTTGCAGTCGAACATAATTTACAGCGACACAATTTCACGGGTTATACTCGCCACATTACTTTAGTCGCAGAATTGCCTTCCACTTCCACTGTATTTTAGGGGCCACACAGTTCAACTCCACCGCGTTGTTGACCCCTCTAGGACAACACTGTAGGAGGTCCGGCTTGTCCTCTTCAAGTGCGAGATTAAGTGCTGGCCATGCTGTTCGGTGAGTGCTTCTGGGCTGGACTTCATAAGGCTACAATCCTGATCTTTGGTGAGGTACAAGGACAGTCACGAAGTAGAATGGATCGTCGATAGCAAAGCGGCAGTGGATCCGCGATAGCGTAGCGAGTAGCAGTCTTATGGTCCTACCACTTAGCTATTCAAGGGTCCACTTTACTTGATTACTTACCCAGTGGCTATCTCAAGGGCGTCTGACTTCATATTTAATTCAATTTAACAAAGCCTTATTATCTTTCGCAAGGAATTATGACAGGCGTTAAGCATTCCTCGAATAAATAAAAGATAATCAGTCTTTCAAAATCATTAAGTATAAAATGTAAAAATGCATGCACACATAACGCTTGAAATCTAACGCACTCGCTTCTCCCCTTACACACACATTTCATCGACAGTGGATCCAACACCCACCAGATCACTTGTCCTTTAACGCTACCTAGCCACTGGACGTTAAGCATTGAAACCGCTCTAGTAGCACAGGGCCTCGTTGAACAACTGTCATAGTTGGCGTTGGATCTAAATATTAGGTGAATTCATCCCTCATCTTTTAACATATTTTAAGCAATAATCATGTAATGTAATGTAACTGACCATGACAACAAGTAAAGTGTTCACATCTCCCACCACGAACCTCAACTCCTTTCCCCTCCCCACTCCATCCCCAGGGTATGTCCAAGTTACCCTCCTTTTTTTTAAAATCAGTTTATAGTCCCCTCTCTTCCCGTTAAGGATTTTCAGAGAGGAGACTACTTACCCTCCTCAACAACACATACGAGCAGAATTATTTATTACTTCCGATTATAAGTTAGATAACAGCAGCATTGAGCGATCGGATGACGCTGGGTATTGGCCCAAGGGTAATTGTAGATTATAGTCACACGACACCGGAGCGTATAGGCGACTACTGGTCTCATTATTCTGACACCAGCGAACCAGTTGGTGGTAAGGGGAAATAATATGGTCACACATTGGCCAATCCGGGATTCGAATCAGGCACCTTTCGATTACTAGTAAGCCGCTCTACCAACTGAGCTACCCGGCCCCACAACGGGGCGTGGGGTGTGGTGGCCCAAGGCTCCTGACCATGCCACAATACTTTATCCCCACGAATGGCAGGAAGGCCGCTGCCCCGTCCGCTCTCAGTCTAGCGAATGAGTGAGGGGTTTGACTTGTATGGCCTATCCTATCCCGTAACTCGGAGGTCGTAGGGGTACCAAAGATGATCGTTTAACCAGCGTACTCCATCTTTCTCTATCCTCTGCAACCCTCATGGCTTCGCTCAGTGTCAAACCAGTCCATTCTTGAATGTTGTCCTCCCACCTCTTTTTCGGTCTCCCTCTTCTTCTACCTCCTTGCACTGTGCCTTGCAGGTTGGTCTTTGCAAGGCCTGATGATCTGGTGACGTGGCCATACCATCGCGGAGTTTCAGTTTCTTCACCACTGTGAGCAGGTCATCGTGTTGTCCAATGGCTTGTGTGATGGTCTGTCGGACATCGTCGTTGATGTGCTGGGTATAGGAAATGCCCATAAGTCTTCTGTAGCACCTTATCTCCATGCCTTGTATTCTTCGTTGTAGATCTGCTGTGAGGGTCCATGTTTCGCAAGCGTATAGGAAGATGGAGATGCCAAGGGAGCCCAGCAGTCTTACATTGCCTTACTTTTATGGCCGCAGCCCTTAATTTAAGGACCACAACAGTACTCCTCCTCCTCCAGGGTTGTCCCTTCTCAAGTAGTACGATTAAAGCCGCGTGGTCTCAGGCGCTAGTCAGGCGTGGGATCGATCCGCCTCTGGACGTTATGTTACTCCTAATGTTACATGTATTTACTTTCGACTCTGGCAAAGTCTCGGGGGTTTCTCCGGGTACTACGGTTTGCTCCTACATCACAAATTTAACAGATGATCGTTTAACCAGCGTACTCCATCTTTCTCTGTCCTCAGCAACCCTCCTGGCTTCGCTCAGTGTCAAGCCAGTCCATTCTCGAATGTTGTCCTCCCACCTCTTTTTCGGTCTCCCTCTTCTTCTGCTCCCTTGCACCGTGCCTTGCAGGATGATCTTTGCAAGGCCTGATGCTCTGGTCACGTGGCACTAAAATCGGAGTTTCCGTTTCTTCACCACTGTGACCATGTCATCGTTTGTCCAATGGCTTGTGTGATGGTGTGCCGGACTTGGTTGTCGGTGAGGTGCTGAGTATAGGAAATGCCCTAAAGTCTAAAACACGATGGTACTACTACTTTAGGGTAAAACGACCATAAAAGGAAAAATCCCTCCAATAGTTTTGGAAGAAAATTCGATTAGAATAAAAACAAATGATCACTTCACCACGAAGACGTCAAAGGGATCATTATGTTCTAACTACATTCCAAGTTTTAAAGAAACCCCTCCACTAGTTTCAGAGAAAACTGTGTAAAAGTGCCGGACGAATGGGCAGACGTCAGAGAGAGTCAAAACTAATAGTTACTACAACTTACGCTTCGAGAACTAATCACACATACAGGACCGCGCCTTCCGTTGGCCACCAGGACGGAGGTGTTAAGTATGCTACTGATGGACAAATTAGCAAGATCCGCACGAGAAACAACATCGTCATAGGAACCTGGAATGTCCGGACCCTAACTGCGGAAGGAAAATTAGAAGAACTGGCCCACGAGCTGGACCACTATCGATGGAACGTTCTAGGTATCAGCGAACTGCGCTGGAAAGGCCTAGGTGAAACAACGACTGACAAAGGCCACAAGCTCTATTTCAGCGGTAGAGATGACAGGCACGAACACGGCGTTGGATTCTTGGTCCACAAGAACATTCTAGCCACTGTCATGGGTTGCCGCCCAGTCTCCAGTAGACTCATTACCATCCGTCTGAGAGCAACCCCTTTCAACATTACCATCATCCAGGCCTATGCCCCAACATCAGACTATGAAGACAGCGAAGTGGAGGATTTTTATGAAAATATACAGGCGGTCCTTGACCAAGTGCCGAAGAAGGACATAGTCATAGTGCAAGGCGACTGGAATGCCAAGGTTGGCCAAGATGCGCACCACAACTGGGGAGACACATGTGGACCCCACTGCAACAACGAGACAAATGACAGGGGTCTGAGGCTATTGGAGTTTGCCAGATACAACAATCTGGTACTGGCAAACACGCTTGGTCTCCACAAAAAATCCAGACGATGGACATGGCACAGTCCCGGCGGGGAACATCACAACCAGATCGACTACATCATGGTCAAGAAACGCTTCAGATCAAGCATCAACATTGGCAGGACACGCACTTTTCCAGGAGCAGACATTGGAAGTGACCACGATCTCGTGATGATGTCTTTCCGGCTCCATTTGAAGAGAGTAAATACAGCAAAGTGCACTAGGCTGAAGTTCGACCTGGACAAACTGCAAGACCCGGAGGTGGCAAAAATATTTCAGGCCACAATTGGAGGGAAATTTGCACCACTGCTTATTTTGGGGGCAGGCGAAGTAGATGTCAACACCATGACCAATACCTTCAACTCAGCTGTAACAGATGCCGCCACTGAGATCCTTGGCAAGCACCGACCAAAGAAGAAGCCGTGGATCACACCTGAACTTTTGGATCTGTGTGATAAACCGAAGAGAGTTAAAAAAGAAAAAGAACACCTCACAGGGAGCTGATGTCTACCGAAAAATCAACAATGACATCCGAAAAGGCATGCGCACAGCAAAGGAGAACTGGATAGAAGATCAATGCCAGGAAATAGAGAACAATCTGAACAAGAACAACAGCAAGAAGGCCTACCAGACTGTGAAGCGGCTGACAAGTGTTAAACAGCCCAAAGTCTCCACTATCCAAAGCAAGTCTGGCATATGCCTTACAGAAGAACAAGAAGTCTTGGGCAGATGGACAGAGTACTGCTCTGACCTTTACAACCATACACCAAATGGAGACCCATCAGTTCTAGCATGTCCCGAGAGCAAAGAAGAAGAAGAAATCCTCCCAATTCTCCGGGAAGAAGTTGAGGCAGCAGTGCAATCGCTGAAGAAAGGGAAGTCAGCGGGAGTGGACAACATACCAGCGGAACTGCTACAAGCAGGAGGAGAAGCGATGACTGATGCTCTCACCATTATCTGTAACAAGATCTGGCAGAGTGGGGAATGGCCTACACCATGGACCCAGTCGCTTGTCATCACTCTTCCCAAAAAAGGTAACCTTCAGGAGTGTGAAAATTACCGCACCATCAGCCTCATCAGCCATCCCAGCAAGGTCCTCCTGAAAATAATACTCAACAGGTTGAAACCACAAGCTGAACAAATCATAGCTGAAGAACAAGCAGGATTCATGGCAGGGCGAAGTACCACTGAACAGATTTTCAACCTCAGAATAATCTGTGAGAAATACCTACAGCACCAACAACATCTATATCATGTGTTCATAGACTTCAAGAAGGCATTTGACCGAGTCTGGCATGCAGCTCTATGGGCAACCATGAAAGTGTACAACATCAGCCCTAAAATTATAGAAGTCATCAAAAGCCTGTATGACAAGGCTACCAGTGCAGTCCTCCATAACAGCGTCATCGGGAACTGGTTCAGAACAACAATCGGTGTGCGTCAAGGATGCCTACTCTCTCCAACACTCTTCAACATCTTCCTAGAGCGCATCATGTCAGATGCTCTTGCAGATCACGAAGGCACAGTCAGCATAGGGGGCAGAGCAATCTCCAATCTTCGTTTTGCGGATGATATTGATGGATTGGCTGGAGAGGAACAAGAACTTGAACAGCTTGTACAGAGACTTGACACCACCTCCAGAGCTTATGGAATGGAAATAAGTGCAGAGAAGACCAAAATGATGACCAACAACACCAATGGCATCAACACGGACATCAAAGTACAAGGCCAATCCCTCAACACAGTGCACAGCTTCAAATATTTAGGAGCCATTGTGTCAGACAATGGGTCTCGACAGGAAGTCCTCTCCAGGATCGCACAAACAACTGCTGCCCTGACAAGGTTGAAGCCCATTTGGAAAGACAGAACCATCAGTCTACATTCCAAAGTAAGACTGCTGCGCTCTCTGGTCATCTCCATCTTCCTATATGCTTGCGAAGCATGGACCCTCACAGCAGATCTCCAACGAAGAATACAAAGCATGGAGATGAGGTGCTACAGAAGACTTCTGTGCATTTCCTATACCCAACACATCACCAACGACGAAGTCCGACAGACCATCACACAAGCCATTGGACAACACGATGACCTGCTCACAGTGGTGAAGAAACGGAAACTCCGATGGTATGGCCACGTCACCAGATCATCAGGCCTTGCAAAGACCATTCTGCAAGGCACAGTGCAAGGAGGTAGAAGAAGGGGGAGACCGAAAAAGAGGTGGGAGGACAACATTCGAGAATGGACTGGTTTGACACTGAGCGAAGCCATGAGGGCTGCTGAGGACAGAGAAAGATGGAGTATGCTGGTTAAACGATCATCTGTGGTGCCCCTACGACCTTCGGGTTATGGGACAGGATAGGATAGGATAGGATAGGATGAATGAATGAAAATGTATTAACCGCCTAAACATTTGCACGCAAAAAGCGTGATCACAGCGCTGGGGGAAAAAAAAGTAACCTATGTAGGTTTAACAGACATCATAATTATGCCTGCCTGCATGCAACATACAAAGAGATCTTTCGGCTGTCATAATTATGCCAGTGGTTTCACAGGAAGCACCATCACTGCGTAGCTGAGACTCTCTCCGGTAGGATGTCTCAGCTAGGCAGTGTGGTTTGATGGCCTACAATTAGAGGGCAAAGTGCATGGAACAGCTGGTCAACAGTGCTGTTGACCTTGTTATGCAATCTACAGCTCGGGAGATTTGAGGCATAAGACGCATGGTACACAGCCTTTGAGGCTGACGTTACACAATGCGTAGCTGAGACTCGCCAAATTTCTCTTATTATAATCTCAGCAGCTGTTGACAGCTTTGGAAGTTCAGCTCCAATCCTTATTCAGTGACTTTATTTTTTTTTCTCGCCCCCCCCCCCCCCTTCCCCTTAGACACCGCCGTAGCTCAATTGGTAGAGCGTTCGCCTGGCACACCGATGATCCAGGTTCGAATCCCGTGGTGGGCGATATAAAATGTGGCCATTTTCACTGTCCATTTTAGAAGTATGATTGCTTTGGTGGTTTAGTGTTGATTCAGGTCCCTACCCCTCTTTCCCTGGGATGGTTATTCCCGTCTGACATATCGCCAATGGTGGGTGTAGACGTTAAACCTCAATTTTCTCGCTGCCTCTATTTTTAGCTACTTAGAAATGCGAAAAACAATCTACAATAGACGAGTTGAAGAGAAGAAGAGTTGTAGGCCTAAATTTAAAAAAAAATTAACTAATTGTTTCCGAATAATAGTAGGGACTTTTTGCCGGGAAAGCGCAGTACACCAGAAAAGACGAGGTAGACCTTTTGCTTTTTTGCTGTTACTAATCTTATATAGGCAGTTTGCCAGAAAGCGATGATGACCCCAGCCAGAGGCTGTGGAGGGCATAGGCCCACACACAGCTGAAGCTTGATAGATCTCTGACACTCAGCTAGCGTCAAGATCGCCTGTTGAGTGGACACTGGCCTAATTATGCTTTCCGGTTCAGCTGAGATTCCCGAGAAGCAAACGTGAGCCTCGGCCACTACCAGCTGCGCGGTGTGGCCAAGAGGATGACATTGATCCAGTGTGTGTCTCACTGAGTTCAGATCAGTCAACGTTATCATTGCGCAAATGAGGTAACGTTGTACACTAAAGGACGGATCTGTTGGGACAGCGGCACACCACCTTTGAACTACACTTACTAAGGCAGGTCTGGGTCCACAAAAAAGGCGTCAAGACTCACAATGTAAACCGATTGTCACAGCCTACCCCCCAAGTGTCACGACACCTCACACCAATAACCTGTCACTTTTAACTTACCGACGCTGGTGACGACAACCCAAGTCAAGTGAAGTCAACAAATCTTTATTACCCCATTGGATCATTAATGCAGCACATATTAAAGCAATAACAAACCCAATACACACACACTCACAAAACCCAGACATAAAACAACGTCTACACACAAAAACAATAAATCTGAGCAGACTTAGAAGCGCATTAATCGGTGATCACAAACTTTACAAGTCCACGCGCGCGCTCTCACACACAAACTCACACACCTACGAAACACACAATGTGTTTTATGTAAAACGATCAATGAAAGCTTGAGTTCAAGTAGGACGGTTACAATGTGGTTGTGGTGTTTATGTTGTTGTTGTTGTTTTCCCACAGTGGACGGTACAGCAACAGAACAATTTTAATGTATCACAGTGGGCCTACTATTTTTGCGTAACACCGATGCATGATAACGGTGATAATGAATGATTAGCCACTGTACGACTTCACAGGGTATTTTGATAGTCCGATAAGGGTCCATTCCCCAAAGCAAAATGGTAGCGTTAGATTTCTCTTTCGGGGCAGAAATAGATTTTCTCTTTGAATGAATGGTTGAGGTCTAACACCGAGGCTATTGCAATTTATAGCACGCCACTTTTTTTTTAATAATGCCTCTTTAGGCGATATGCACTTCCCACAAACCTATTCTACACCGTGTCGCCACACCGCGTTGGTGACCCCGGTAATTTTCTTCAAGTGAGTCTGAGGTAATTCTTTTTCAAACGTTTTACGGTTTACACGACATCAAAGGATCTTGAATTGAACGCTTTGTTTTGTGTTCGTTTGAAATTTCGGTGATTACTGAAACTCAGTAACTTATTGCAGGAAAGCGATCTGAATAGCTCGATGACGAAGGGGTATGTGCATTGTTCAAAAACTATCCCGCATAAACTTGTCATGGGACAATGTGTCAAAGCTCCTTGAGTAGCTCTCTGAGCTTGATATATGATCTAATCAAGTACACCCAGGTCAATACCAGGAATGTAATAGGTGAAGTGCGTCTCAGATCCAGATCAAAATGGCGCAAAAACGTATAAAATATAATGTCGAAGCCAAGCTAAGTGGACTGTTACTCTTATCATATATTCATGCTTTTGTTTGTGTCTAATAATGGCGACAATTGAATCTAAACTTCGTGTACGACCATCCGAAAAGTCGTATGTTGTAGGCACTAGTGACTTTCCGCCCTTAGAAATACAGGTACAGTCGTGGAAAACTGTGTTCTCGGCCTTTTGTTGCGTTGGACCATAGTAGGGAACTCGCGAGGTGACGACGTCATAAATAGTAAATAAATAAATAGTCTTACTTGCTCACTTATTTGAGAGTGTTCACCTCGTTAATTATGATTTATGTGGGTTTATAACCTCTTCAATTATAATCAAGCTATCTATTGTAAAATGCTTGAACAGGTGACCTCACACGGCTGCGTCTGTTTAAGTACACTGGGAGCATGCATAATATTGAACATCACGCGTGCGTCGATATCGCAAATGACAGATGTTCAATATTAGACACATTGTACGGTAGTCCAGGCTAGCCATCTCTCTTCCCCTCCCCCAATCCCGCCTCCCCTGAGGTTTTCCAACAAAGCCGCCAGACAGCTTCAATCGACCTGGTGACACATTTGTTATGATTATTTTACAGCCAATAAATCTTATCCTATCCCGCAACTCGAAAGTCGTTGGGGCGCCACAGATGATCGGTTTAACCAGCGTACTCCATCTTTCTCTTTCCTCAGCAACACTTATGGCTTCGCTCAGTGTCAAGCCCGTCCATTCTCGAATGTTGTCCTCCAATCTCTTCTTCTGTCTCTCTCTTCTTCTTCCTCCTTGCAACAGGATGGTCTTTGCAAGGCCTGATGCTCTGGTGACGTGGCCATATAATCGGAGTTTCCGTTTCTTTACCACTGTGAGCAGGTCATCGTGTTGTCCAATGGCTTGTGTGATGGTCTGTCGGACTTCACCGTTGGTGATATGCTGGGTATAGGAAATGCCCAGAAGTCTTCTGTAGCACCTCATCTCCATGCTTTGTATTCTTCGTTGTAGGTCTGCTGTGAGGGTCCATGTTTTGCAAGCGTTTAGGAAGATAGAGATGACAAAGGAGCGCAGCAGCATTATCTTGGAGTATAGACTGATTGTCCTGTCTTTCCAAATGGGCTTCAACCTTGTCAGGACAGCAGTTGATTGTGCGATCCTGGAGAGGATTTCCTGTCGGAACCCATTATTTGATGCAATGGCTCCTAAATATTAGTGCTATGCACTGTGTTGAGGGATTGACCTTTGACTTTGATGTCCATGTTGATGCCAGTGGTGTTTTTGATCATCATTTTGGTCTTCTCTGCACTTATTTCCATTCCAAAGACTCTAAAGGTGGTGTCAAGCCTCTGTACCATCTGTTCAAGTTCTTGTTCCTCTCCAGCCAATCCATCAATGTCATCCGCAAAACGGAGGTTGGAGATTGCTCTACCCCTTATGCTGACAGTGCCTTCGTGATCTGCAAGGGCATCTGACATGATGCTCTCTAGTAAGATGTTGAATAATGTTGGAGAGAGTAGGCATCCTTGACGCACGCCAATAAATATGCATGCTAAAGGTATCCTACAGCCATTAGGTGTCGTAGGTGCTTGTATCGGGACACGCGAGCGCCTATGACGCGTCTCCCTTCTATGCATGAAAATATCTTCATGATCACGTGTATATACGCAGGTTTGCACGTGCGTGCGTGCGCACCTAAACACAACTCACGCATGTAAGACAAAACTTATAGCCACCGCCGTTGTTCGCCTGGCACCTTGATGACCCAGGTTCGAATCCCGTGGTGGACAAGGATTAAAGTGGCAATTTTCACTGTCTCTCTGAGCAGTGTGATTGCTTTGGTGGATTGAGGCCGCTTTCCTGGGATGGTGATGGCCTGCCTTCATTGAAACAGGCCATTATCTCCCTCTGCCGTATTGTCAATTGTGGTTGTGGACCTTAGAACTTCAATCTTCGTTCATAAAGCATATAACAGTCCTTTGCGACAGTGAGATCATTCATATAATGAAGCAAAAGGACGTGGAATATTAAACAGAAATTCCCTAACCTGCAAAAGAGCGCAGGCTGACCTTCCTGCATGTTAATATTATAATATAACATAATATAACATAGCCTACTAAATTAATATACTGTACATGTATGCATGCACTGTTTGCACACGTCTGAAAACTGTTATCCTATCCTATTCTATCCTATCCTATCCTCTCCCGTAACTCAAAGCTCGTTGGGGCACCACATATGATTAGTTAACCAGCGTACTCCATCTTTCTTTGTCCTCAGCAACCCTCATGGCTTCGTTCAGTGTCAAACCAGTCCATTCTCGAATGTTGTCCTCCCACCTCTTTTTCTGTCTCCTTCTGCCTCATTACACCGTGCTTGCAGGATGGTTTTTGCAAAGCCTGATGCTCTGGTGACGTGGCCATACCATCAGTGTTTCCGTTTATCCTACCTCTTTTGGGAAGAAAAAAAAAAAGGAAATGTTTGACGCAAAACAGGGAATGGTGTCAATGTCGATAGAATAAAAATAAGACGTGCATGCATGTGTAACGTAAATTCCTTTTTCCTTTCCCATTACTAAAATAATAGATGCGCACACTAATCCGTCAAGGATGCTCACTGTTACAGCGTAGCCGAGAATCGCCGAGCGCCTCTTAACACTTTATTAGTGGAGAGGCGAGCGTATATCTCGGCGGGTCTTCGCTACGCAGTGTGTGGTAAGGTGGGTGGTTTATTCTGGCCCTGTGTAAGGATTGCCACAGGAACCTGACGAAGAAGAACCAGAGCAGATACATAATTATACTATACACAGCCTACTTATACGCTGGAATAACAATTATATATGATAAGCCTCTCTGGTGATTTTGGTTACTTTTTTCACCTCATACGTCTAGCTATAATGATGATGAGGATGATGATGAGGATGATGATGATGATGATGAGGAGGAGGAGGAGGAGGAAGAGGATGATGATGATGACACATAAGTCTGTCTACTCAAGGCGAGTGTCATAAACTTACCAGGACTACACATGCAGCAATACCCTCTATGGAACCACAATGTCTTGTCTTTCTAACGCTCTTGCGACGGAACGTTTAAAAACTGCCAGCCTATCGTGTACTTAGTCACCCGATACACATTGGTCGAACGCTACCAGAAGCATGCGTTTTTCGTCGCCTCAACAGGCTATAAAGCACGCGTCCCCTATACGCTTATGTGTCCGGGGACGTTAATCTATAAAACTAACAGAGCACTGCTTTCTATACGCTTCAAGCTCTATAGTCACGGAAAAGGCGCAATTTCACTGCAGTGAACTCATGAAAATAGAAAAATGTAAATTTCGTCTCCTCTAGGGGACGAATTAGGTCAAACTGTATTAGTTTCTAGGTCAGCTGTCTTTTACGAACCGTTTGACAATGTTTTTGAACCGTTTGTTGACGCCGGATAGTGTCCTCACTTGGTTTCATGCAATTTAAGAATCCAACAAGGCAATTGGGTTTTTGAGACGGAAAGAGCGGAATGTTGTAGAGCAACATTCTGTATATATTTACAGTGAAATTGCGCTTTTTCCGTCACTATAGCGCTTGAAGCGTGTAGGAAGCAGTGCTCTGAAGCATGAGAGCATGCTTTATCGCCTGTTGAGGCGACAAGTAAAACATGCTTCTGGCAGCCTTCGACCAATGTGTACCGGGTGACTTAGTTGTGTTTCTTCTTCTTCTTCTTCTTCTTCTTCTTCTTCTTCTTCTTCTTCTTCTTCTTCTTCTTCTTCTTCTTCTTCTTCTTCTTCTTCGCCGTCGTCTTATGTCCTTCTTCCTTTTCTATTTCTTCTTTTCAAATTGTAAAGATCAATTAAAATCCAGTTTTGTTGTTATTGTTTTTGTACATGTTATTATTTGTTTTCAATCGTTAGCTTTCTTATTGTTGGCATCAAACATGGTCGTACGGCATGAAAGGAACATAATTATAAATGATATCCATTACAAGTGTGTGTGTGTGTGTGTGTGTGTGTGTGTGTGTGTGTGTGTGTGTGTGTCCGTGTGGTGTGTAAGGGTGGGGTATTTCTTCCTCCACCATATGTATTTATTCATGTTGCTTTGTTTACTCATATGATTGGACTCGACATCCATAGTTTCACAATTTTTCTAGGTATCATTTTCAATTACCTGTGTGAAAGTTTGCCTTGAATTACTCCTTTTGTGTGTGAGATATATGGGCTATATAAATCTTTGTATTTTTTTTAAATTATTAAGTTACTAACATCACCATAAGCTTCAACGTTTGTACGCGTGCTGTCGTAAACAAAAGGTTTTAACACATTGAGCTCACAATTTGTAGTTTAATAATAGATCTTCTTCTTCTTCTTCTTCTTCTTCTTCTTCTTCTTCTTCTTCTTCTTCTTCTTCTTCTTCTTCTTATAGTGTACGTAGGCCACGCGAACCTAGTTTCAATAGATGAGCAATATCTGTAGATGACTGATGAACTGTGTCAAGGCAAATGGAATGAACAGTCAGTTTAGCCTACTCACATGTTCATAACCTCAACGCTGATAATTTATAGCAGAAAAGAGATGGAGTGGGGGTTTGAGGAGTGGGGTGAGGGGTGGGGGAAGAGAGTAGAGGAAGAAATGAAGGGCTCGAGGATACAGAGATAGGTAAGGTGAAACAACATCTATATTATGTCTTTGTAGACTTCAAGAAAGCGTTTGACCGAGACTGGCATGCAGCTCTGTGGGCAACCATAAGAGCGTACAACATTAGCCTTAACATTTACTGAAGTAATCAAAAACCTGTACGACAAGGCTACCAGTGCAGTCCTCCACAACAGCGCCATCGGAAACTGGTTCTGAACAACAATCGGCGTACGTCAATAATGCCTACTCTCTTCAACACTCTTCAACATCTTCCTGAAGCGCATCATGTCAGATTCCCTTGCATATCACGAAGGCACAGTCAGCACAGTGGATAGATCAGTCTCCAACCTCCGTTTTGCGGCATGCGGATGACATTGATGGATTGACTGGAGAGGAAAAAGAAAAAAAAAACAAGCTGGTACAAAGGCTTGACACCACATTCAGAACCTTTGGAATGGAAATAAATGCAGAGAAGACAAAAATGATGACCAACAACACCACTGGCATCAACACGGACATCAAATCTCAAGGTCAATCCCTCAACACTCCAAAGTAAGGCTGCTGCTGTTGTCATCTCCATCTTCCTATATTCTTGCGAAACATGTACCCTCACATCAGACCTACAAAGAAGAATACAAAGCATGGAGATGAGGTGCTACTGAAGATTTATGGGATTTCCTAAACCCAGCACATCACCAACGACGACGTCCGACAGACCCTCACACACCCTTGGACAACATGCACACAGTGGTGAAGAAACGGAAACTCCTATAATATGGCCACGTCACCAGTGCATCAGGTCTTGCAAAGACCATCCTGCAAGGCACGGTGTAATGAGGCAGAAGAAGAAGGTGACAGAAAAGGGGATGGGAGATCAACATTCGAGGATTGTTGAGGAAAGAGAAAGATGGAGTACGCTGATGAAAGAATCATCTGTTGTGCCCCAACGACTTTCGAGTTACGGGATAGGATATAAAGGTGACGCAGTGAACACGTGAACGTGTGAGAGAGAGAGAGAGAGAGAGAGAGAGAGAGAGAGAGAGAGAGAGAGAGAGAGAGAGAGAGAAAAGTCGAAGTCAAAATCTTTAATAGGGTAATAACATTAGGTCCTATGGACCTGTCTTATAGCCTTCTTTAGTAAACAAGTTAAAACAAACAGAATAATTAATTTAAAATTAATGTGAAACTAACGTAATCTTAACCATGGTAAGACATAACTAAGACTATTAATGCACCTAAAAATAAACATACTCCCCCCCCCCATTTTCATCTACCCCCTCAGGCCTCTAACTTCCCCTACTTTCACGTGGCATTAGAGAGAGAGAGAGAGAGAGAGAGAGAGAGAGAGAGAGAGAGAGAGAGAGAGAGAGAGAGAGAGAGAAGATAACAATTTTATTCAACAAGGGTAAAAGAGTAATAATGGACTGGTTTGACACTGAACGAAGCTATGAGGGTTGCTGAGAACAGAGAAAGATGGAGTACGCTGGTTAAACGATCATCTGTGGTACCCCAACGACCTTTGAGTTACGGGATAGGATAGGATAGGAAAAGAGTAAACACTGAGTGTGCTTTTTTACATTTTGCCCTTGGGGCTTGTAACAATAACAATTAGTATAACAAAATAACTTTATAACAAAAACATCATAGTGTAACACACACACATCTACACACAGAGAGAGTTATTTAAAACAATTAATGATATTAATGAAAAACTACAACTAATTAGCTAATGAAACAATTTTTATATGTTGTATAAGATGTTTTTGTTTTAAAGATCTGTAATTAGTGACTGCACTGCGGAGAACTTCAGGAAGTTATTCAATAAAGAGGAACCCAAATATGACAAAACTGGTTTAAAAAACAGATCAATTCTTGGAAATGGAATATTTAGTTTGGTTGAAAATCGGGCTGTTTTCCTAGTAAAACGAGAAGACAGATAGGGCAGGAGGGATGGGGAAGGGTGAGAGGGGCATTACCAGAAAGGACCTTGTGCAATAAAATTCCTTTGTTAAATAAAAATGAAAAGTTCAGCGAGAGAGAGAGAGAGAGAGAGAGAGAGAGAGAGAGAGAGAGAGAGAGAGAGAGAGAGAGAGAGAGAGAGAGAGAGAGAGAGAGAGAGAGAGAGATGTAAACAAACCAAACTTGCACTTCAACCCCAAAATACCGCTTACTTTGCTGATCTAAGAAGTCCACACCACCTACTTACCATCCTTCTGCCTCTACAGTTTTTGGTCTACTTACTGTTCTTTGTATGTCACGCCATTTATCCTTACTGAAAAAGGACAGGCGCATTTGGCTTGCCTTAGCGAGCTCGCTCTCTCCGCGCGAGGCCCATGTGCGCTCTGTTTATGTTGCTGTGCGACCTCTAGCCCACGTGACCATGTCGTCATCATCCGCCTGCTTGCAAAAGATAAACAGACGAACTCGCGCCTTCAGTCTGCGTCTATTCACAACCTTCAGACAGCTTTGTCCAGTCCACCAGAGTTGAATTTCAAGCTGCTATTTTGTGAACACTCGGACTGTATTCTGTTTGTGACTGGATCTAAACGCATGTCTGGAAGGTAAGTGTCCTTCAGTTTCTTTTCATTCAACCGTTTTTGCTGCTTGGCCCCTGCTCACATGTGTCGTCTGCTTCTGTGAAAATGGCGATTGAAAGGTAGTGTTTTGGTTTTTCAATCGCAACAGTTTTACCTTATTTAGTGTACCAGACTGTCAAGTGTTCACAGAGACTTGGACAAAATCTATTCTTCGGTATGAAGTTAGACGAATGGTTAGTAGTTTTGGTTGATTTGATGTCGAGAAAGCATGTGTTTTTGTCGACGTGCAAACTATTACCAGTGTGTGTTTTTTTTTAATAACCACGTCTGCTGCAGCTACGACCGACTTTCAAAACAAAGGCCTTTATCTCCAGGTCGCAAACATAAATCATTTTATTAGCGTTATCTCGTTTAGATTAATAGGTATGATATGCTAACATGGGTTAATAATGTTTTCATGAAAATTGTAAAATTTCAAGCTTAAGTCGGAGTGTTTGGCAGCTCGTGCCTTTGTTTGGAACCATGCCACACGGTTTATGCATGGTATGGCAAGGCCATCTGTAAGAATCGATACAAGCCCACAGCCTGCTCTGTCTAAATTTATCGGGATCCTGGATGCAACGGCCACCCAATGACCTGGCAAGAAAACAACAACAACCAAGGATTATAAACGGAAGATTTGTTGCCATGGAAATTGTCTGTCGTCGGCTGTAAGAAGTCGAGATTAGCAGGCCAAGATCCCTTGTTCCAATAGCTGTGTGCAAAGTCTGTGTATGCCAAACAATCGACCAAGGTGTGTTCTATTCTGGGCGACTGTGGGTTGTGTTTTGGTAAAAAGTATGGCTAAGGCTGGATTGCGGTTTTTGGAATTACGTAGTTTCCATGCTTGCAACCAGGTTTCCTTTCTTTATTATGGGCAGCAGAACTGTTTTGGTTCACAGTCAGAATCGTGCAAATAATAAAATATCAAGTAACAAAAGAAAACGTTTGTTATTCTTGCCCTTCCACTAAGTACTTAATATTACCTGCACAATATTTCAATAAACAAACATTATGTTATGCCTACAGCACACATGCACAAGGCGTGTGTTATTTATTGTTGCTGTTATTGTTAATTGTAAGGATGTTTACTATACTATGATGGAAATTCATCAATCAACTTAAAATAATTTTAATGGAACAGGAAGTTACTTTTCTTCAACTACTACCACATTCTAGGACACATTAACTATACTGCATGTTGCTGTTGTGGTCAAAACACATCAATTTGGTGGATTATTTTGAATGTGAAACAGGACCTGAGTTGGCGTAAAGACATAATATTTAATGTTCTTCCTGTACCTTTGGATTATGAAGTAGAAAATGTAGGAGTGTTATTTCAATGGTAAAGATTGTTATATCTCAGGAAGAGTATCATTTTGGAAGACTTATTTTTTTTAAAATGTGAAACAGATTATTTGTTTTGACACAAAAAAATGACTTGTTTCCTTTCTGCCAGGTCTAAGAACTAAGTTAAAAAAACAACATAAAAAAAACCAACAACAAACTGTTGGACATTTTGTAATGTATCAAATTTTACCATTTTAGTATGTATGAAACAGGGGTGTTAGCATGAAAATGCAAATTTAATTTGCTTCCTTTACCTGAAGTTCAGGTTTTAAATTGGACCAATATTCAAATATTTTTATATTGGTTTCAACGGTAAAGGTAGTCTAAGGAAAGATTATTTGTTGCAAACATTGTAATATGTTTTATGTTTGTTATAGTGGAGGCACTGTGGTCTAATGGTAGTGCTTCGGCTTGCGGATCGGAAGGTCCCGGGTTCGAGCCCTGGCCGGGCCATTGTGTTGTGTCCCTGGGAAAGACACTTTACTTCGTTTTCCTACTCCTTCGGATGAGAGTATAAACCGAGGTCTAGTCTGTGTCGCATACATTCCATCATAACGGACTTTAAAGATCCTGACGCTCATGTCCTAGACGGGTGAGTGCCGGTGACAAGAAAACACCCAGCATGCACCTAGGTCCTTCTCCCCCATCCCTGGCTGCCCAGGATTGTGCTCAGTTGTCCGGGCGTCAGACCATGTGCCCAAAGGCTGCGGGTGGGCGTCTCAGGCGGCTTGAGTTAGATCCTGTATCGGCCAGCGCCTTGAGCAGCTCTTGAGCTGGAAAAGCGCTATATAAGAACGATTAAATAAAAAAAATAAAATAAAATAAAATAAAAATAAAAAAAATATTGTAATTTGTATACTTCCTTTCAGTTTATACTTCAATATTAATAAAAAGCAATTTGTTCCAATCAAATCCATTATCCTCTAAGTAGGGTATAGCTCCGCTCAGTTAGCATGCCCAGGGCTATGTGGACAGGTGGTTTTGGCGGATAGGTTTGAATGTGAAATTTCAGTCTCAGGTGTAGCTGTAACCTCGGTTACATATATACATTGCTTAGGAAGCAGAAGGTGTGCAGAGGTAACTGACAGGTAACCTGGCCTTGCCCTTGCTTGGCAAGTTTCTCTCTAGGCTGTTCTACTTCTATTTTCTAATCTACCTGCAATAATAAACCACTGAGGTAGTAATTAATAGATACATCCATGGTAATTGCTGTACCACTCTGAAAAGTGTGAAGCACACATGCAGCAGGTTGCAACCTTTAATCTAAACTGATTTGGTGAATACTTTGAAATTATAACACTACATAACTTGCAAGCAGGTCACATCATGCACCCATCTGAATGAAATTGTTATCTATTGAATACATGAATAATTTCACATAATTTTTTGTATGATGATGAATACAAATATTTTGACAGAAATGAGGTGAGGTAAAGTAATACTAACAATAAAAGTATATTTTTAAAAAAAAACCACAGAAAGTAATGTCGATACAACAACGAAAACAACACAGTGCATGTTTATTGAATTGAGATTTTATTTAAGTACAATTTCAAATATATTTGACATGGAAACTGGTGGACAAGAGATTAGAACTGTTAAAAGGAGCACTAACTCATTATCTGGACAAAATCTATGGTCTGGATACTATTTTCAGTTTTAATTTATAAACAAATTTAACAGATAAAACCTGTCATATGTAATATAGCAGGTGGTATTTAACCTGATAGTATGGAGGCAGGGGTAAAAACTTACGAAATAATTATATATCAAGGACAGCATTGAGTGATGGCACAATGCCAAATGGACTAAACCTAGGGCATCGTGGACTATTTGTAGACATTGCCCAGAATAACAAGGAAACTTGTCCTTTGTTATCAATGTACCCAAGATACAACCTATGACATAATAATAGAGCAGGTGGCTTTTAAGCTGTAGTATTACTGGGGTAGAGGTAAAAAACTTATGAATTAATTATATATTAGTTAAGAGGGTGTTAAGTGGTAGTGGTTGATGCCAAAGGGAGTAAGCTTAGGGCATGGAATGTTTGTAGACGTTGCCCTAGATAACGAGGAAGTTCAGTCTTTGTTATCAATGTATCACAGTCTACCTGTTAAAAGTAAGCCCTAATTTTATAGCCACGACTTCTCTTTTATTACCTTTCTTGCAGTACTTTGCTGGGTTTTCTTGTGTCCCTATTTTTTGTTGTTTTCCTGTCCAGTCCATGCATTGATTTATTGTCTGATTGAGCTTGTTCATAGCTAGAGTTCTTGTGCACCTATTTTTATTCTTTAAATTTGCTAATGTATCATGTAACATTTTCTATGAATTTTTATTACTTTGTTGTCCCTGTAGTATAGGGTATTGGGCTCACATTTTTCTTCCTTGTGCAGTCTGATTTGTTGTCTATTTACTTTATGACCCCGCTTCTTATACACCCTGTTTTCTGTCCTGTATTCAGTGTTTGCATTACTTAAGTGGGTATTGAGAGCTTCAATAACCTAAAATTAAATGTTACATATTTTATTGGTCCTTGTGCATTTAATGTTCTTCCAGGTTCTGTAATGGAGGTAATTTAACACAGAGTGTTTATACAGCCTTCTGCAGAGTATTTAATTATACATTTGTAAATCAGGGTGTCTACACAGGTAGACCATAGAAGTGCTGATTGAATCTGTTATATTTACCTTAGACTGCCTCAGGCCTATGGCTACGCCCTTCACACTTGAATCTAGATAAACTGAAAGCCCGTCGCTGGTTCCTATTACAGTATTTTAAATATTAGTAAGTAGCTAGACCAGTACAGACCAGATTGTTTGAATAAAAGGTAATATTTATTGTTGTTCTGCTCTGGTTAAACTGGATGAGTGTGTCAAATTATCCTTTGCTTTGCAGTATATTTTTGTCACATGTGACATTACTGCAGTGGCTTGCACAGACTGTAATTGTAAAGTGGTTTGCACAGACTGTAAAGCTGTTGTATTGGTATCATTGCTTGTACTTGTAGTGTTTGCATTTTCTTTAGATTTCTAAAATATTTTTTCTTCTTCTATAGTATAGGACTGCACCTCTAAAGCCTTCATCAGATTTACTATGTGCAGAGCATGGAAAGGTGATACTGATAGTATTATTTAAAATATCTAAGCATTGCAAATTCACATTGTAAATGTTTTTAAGTGTGTGCATGCTTATCTGTGTGTGTCATGTGCATTTGAGCATGTGCAGCCAATGCTCCCTCTCACTAGAAACATGGTTAAAATGACATTGCTTCCATCCTAAGTGACTTGTGTATGGAGATTCCTCTCCTCCTACCCCCACCCCCCCTCTATCACACACACCTCCACTCTCCTGCCCCCTCCATCCCAACTTGACCTAAAACACTTGGGCAACTTGGACAGAATCCAGTTCTGCCGGAACACCATGACCTTGTGAGATCAAAATGCCTAGCCTGGTAGACCTGTGTTCTTGATACATAGCTAGCAATAGCTATAGGTGTGCTTGAAACCACGTATAGTCGTATCAAATGTTGATGACATTGTACCTAAATAGATTCCTGTGATTAACACTTTTTATCAGGGCAGAGTCTTCAGTTTCTAATCAGTGCAATTCTATTTCAATTATCAATCCATGCGTTTATTGATGAGAGAGAGAGAGAGAGAGAGAGAGAGAGAGAGAGAGAGAGAGAGAGAGAGAGAGAGAGAGAGAGAGAGAGAGAGAGAGAGAGAAGGTGGAAATTGGGTGGAGGGAAGGGTGGGGAGGGGGGGGGGAAAGAAGCTGTTTACTTTGCTGACTGTGCACAAACGTTTAATTACCCTGTTGAGTTGTTCTTAGGTTGGTCAGACTGATTGAGGAAAAGTTTGCTCAGCATTTTAGCTAGCCAATTGAGTTTTCTTTATTTTAAATTTTCTTTTTTTTCTTTTTTTCTTGCAAGCCTACTTTTGGCAACGTGAAGTATTCTAGACCACCTTTTCATGGTCAGATGCAGCACATCTGCACGCACTGTTTTGCTCCCGTAGTGTATCAGTACTCTTTTAAATCCATTTGTGAATGTTGAGTACATGATCAGAATAATTCATAGACAGTGTATGTAGTGTTATTGAGACTTTATTGAACATTTGTGTGTGTATGCTCTGCAGTTATTTTCCACTTATTAACATACTACAAATTAACCATAGAGGCTCTCACTCATCAGTTGAGTTATTTAGAGGTAGGTTTAGGTTTGTGCTGCAGAGGATGATGAATGTTTGTAAAAGAATTTTGGCTCGACTGACACTTTCCCATTTTTTAACTGGGTCCAATGTTTGTGAAGAGGGGAGAGGGTTGAAGCTGGTAATGTGTAGCTGGTTTAGGTTTGTCGGTGAATGAATGGGAAGAGAGGCGGGGGTGATGAGGGTATAGTGAGATGAGGGGATTGGGGGTTAGGATTGTTGAGGAGAACTGCATCTTATTGTGCAGGCCCATAAGTGTAGAGAATGAGGCATTGAAGGAGTAGGAGCAGAACTGGAGGGGTGAAGGACATACTGGAGAGACACTGAGAGAGAGAGAGAGAGAGAGAGAGAGAGAGAGAGAGAGAGAGAGAGAGAGAGAGAGAAGTGGGAGAGCGGGGGTTGGGTGCCGCTGTAAGAGAAGGGGGAAGAGGGTCAGGTTGGGTGCAGCTCTAAGGGATGGGGAGGGGGAGGGTCAGAGAGAACAGCTGTTTGAGGAGTGTTTTTTTTTCTTTGTATGCTAGTGTGTCTCCAAAGAAGGAAATGGTTTCCTGTGACCTCAGACTGATTGTTTGGAAAAGGAGGAAAGCCTGCATGGCATGGGTTTGTTGAGTTTGATGTTGGGCACACACACAATCACACACACACTCACACACACAAAAAGTGTAGTGTGCTTACATTGTGACTTGCTGTCTACAGTTAGGAAACTGGAAAGTCATTGTTTGGTAGGGTCAAATATGTTACATCTTGAGTTCATTGTTGTTTGTCAAGATGGAACATCCTAAATATTCACTTTACTCTTTAGCATACAATAGTACACACTCTAACACTTGTATCAAGTAGTTTACTGACTGAATGTGTGCGATTTGAACATATACATGATGATGATGAACCTTTAGAGAGCACATTTTGACTCGCATGCAGAACAGTTAGTCTGTGTATTCACACCTATCCTATCCTATCCTGTCCCGTAACCCGGAGGTCGTAGGGGCAGCACAGATGATCGTTTAACCAGCATACTCGATCTTTCTCTGTCCTCAGCAGCCCTGATGGCTTCGCTCAGTGGCAAACCAGTCCATTCTCGAATGTTGTCCTCCCACCTCTTTTTCGGACTCCCTCTTCTTCTACCTCCTTGCACTGTGCCTTGAAGAATAATCTTTGCAAGGCCTGACACACCCCGAAATTTTCCAGATATTGGCAAATCTGTGCAAAATGAGTCCTAATTAGTCTAAAAATGACTTAAAAATTTTCGTCCATCCATCCGTGCAAAACGTGCAAGTGGATTAATATCTCAGAATCTATTTCAACTTTCATAATCTATTTCAACTCTCACAACCGTATTTGGTAAGATGGTGTAAATGAGACCTCATAAATGATCACTTCACTTCAAGGTCAAAGTCACACGGTCAGCAAATGTTAGTAGTAGTCAAAAAGTTGTAATTTTCCACAAAATTTCACTTGTTTTTTTCAAAGTTATTGATATTGAATTCATGAATTCTTTGATGCATGATAGATATCAATGAGACACATATTATGCAAATTTGGTCAACCTCACTTCAAGGTCACTGGAGCTGTCCAAATATTTGAAGTGACCTTATTAGACATATAAAGACTAAATCTGTTGTGTTTAAAGATGATAGATTGATCTTTCATATATGTTTCGTTTTTGCGTTGATCTGGAAGATCAAGGTCATTTTAGATTTAGCAAAAACATACAAAACAATAGTCCTCATAGTGCACAACAACTTTGGGTTATTTGATCATGCTTGAGCTTGAGAGGTCATGTGAAGGTCATCCCAAGGTCACTGCTTTTTGGCAAAATAATTTTTTTGCTGCAGTTTATTTGATATTACATGAGTGTATTTGGACCCGAAGGTCAAGGTCATCTCAAGGTCAAGAGAATAGAAAGATCAGTCTTTATTACTTTGCATTTTAATGCCACTGTTTCATTTCGTTTTTTTCTGGGCACTCATGTTCATGTTAAATATTGCAAGTTCCATAAGAGCATGTGAGTCATAGGGACTGTTTCCCTTTATAGTTTTCCTTGCTAAGAAATCACTAAGCGTATGGTACCTTTGCTCATTTACTTCTGTGCTTGGAAAATGAACAGTGTGTTTTTAACTATTGTTGCAGATTGTCCATTTGCCCTAGTGCTCCTCTCAAGACACTCCAAGGCTGGATTCATCGCGAACACCAGCTGTAGTTTTATCAGTCTGCTGCATACGCCTGTACTCTCTGTTACTGTTTGAGTCGTGGCCAGAGTTATATGATTGCCTTATCGTCTACTCTCCGCCTCTCATCGCGGTGAGCTACTGCTACACCCAGTGTGCATTCGTCACCAGCACTACCTTCGCTTTTCTTGTGAAACGGTGGCTCATCCCAATTGGCAAGACGGGGTGTTCATTCATCTGCTTGTTTGGCCCCCTCCTCAACCTCAAAATTCCCCGTCAGTCCATTCGATGTCTTTCCAGCTCAGCCACCATGGTGAAAACATTCCAGGCCTACCTGCCGAACAAGTGTCACCGCACCTATAGCTGTGTCCACTGCAGGGCCCACCTCGCCAACCACGATGAGTTGATTTCAAAGGTATGTTCTATGTTTTTGATTAATAGAGCAACTAATATGGTATTGAGGCGAAAACAGGTGCACTATAGTATAATTGAAGAAGAATGTGTTTCAGATTTGAAATTTTATCTGACCTGGTATTGTCGGTGAAATCATACTCTATTTTGTGCAGTGCGACAACAACCAACCACCCAACCAACATTCTTCCCCTACCCACCCATCCCCACCCCTTCTCTTCCAAACCCTCCCACTTCCTCACCTCCAGTCCTTCCACAATAGCCATGACATCTGCAATCAACTATCCCCGTTAGGGTCCAGGGGTTATCTGTATAAACAATATTCCTACTTTGTGAAAATTTAGTGCTTTAAATTATCGCTGTTTGTGTCATTCTCATTTGTTCTTCTCGTTTCTAACATGTTCTATCAATCTGCTATAGATCTTCATCGCCAGACCAGTCCCTACATTTTTTTTCTTCTTAAAAACTCTCCCCAAACTCCTCGTTTGTTTATGGGGTCTGTTTGTTCAGGTTGGGGATATTGGACACTTTCTGCAAAATGTTCACTAGGGCTATTTTATGGTATTATTTAGCAATGTAGGTATTTTATATGTATTTGCTTTGTTAATATTTTATAATGGTGTTTATATTTTATTTTGTTTTTGTAAACTGGAGTTCGATAAATTAGAGTACAGCCTCATTGTCCCCTGCATGGGATGCCTTTATTGTAAAATGACCGGCTGGGGGAGTGCCTTCAGTGTTACCATCACGGTGGTTTCAGCAGATCTTTAATACGGATGAATGAACATTGAGGTTTAACGTCTACACCCACCATTGGCGAAATGGCAGACGGGGATAACCATCCCAGGGAACAAGGGTAGGGACCTGAATCAACACTGAACCACCAGAGCAATCATAGATTGCACAGGCTCTGAAAATACACCTCTCATTAAGTACTCAGATGACTCTGCCCTTCAAGACCTCTCCAACTCTGCAACTGTTTATCTAAAGGAAGTGCAAAGGTTTATTGCATGGTGCAAAGAGAATTTTTTAAATATAAATGTGAAGAAAACTAAAGAACTGATTATTGATTTTAGAAAAAACCCATCTGCTGTGCCTGACTTAGTGATTGATGGAGAAAAGGTGGAAAGAGTCTTGGAATACAAATATCTGGGAACAATACTTGACAATAAGCTTACCTTTGATTCCAACACTACTTCCATCCATAAGAAATGTCAGTCAAGAATATATTGCCTCCAAAAATTGCGCTCTCTGAAAGTCAACAAGTCTGTTTTATGTAACTTTTACAGATGTTTTATTCAATCGGTGCTGACCTTTGGTTTTCTTTGCTGGTTTGGAGGTCTCAGTGTGAAGAGTAAGAATGTGTTGGATAGAATTGTGAAGGTGTGTGGGAAAGTGGTGGGTGAAAAGCAGGAAAGTTTGTGTGTGTTGTACGAAAGGCAAGTAAGAAAGAAAGCGAGCATGATTGTAAGAGACTCCACTCACATCCTAGCCCAGCACTACCAGCTCCTTCCTTCTGGTCGCCGTTTCAGAGTGCCAAATGTTTCTACAGTTAGAGCTAAGAACAGTTTTATACCCAAATCAGTACAAATTCTTAATAAGTGTTGACTGAATGAGTTGGGTGCGAGTGGTTTATGGGAGTACTAGAGATGAATTTTATAATATTTGCAGCAATTCTTCAACTATTCAGTATGTATCTAGTTAACTAATGCATAAGTTTTAAAATCTGTGATTGTCAGTGCTAGAATGATACGCAGAGTTTGATGATTGTATATTTTTCTTAAGATGCTTTATAACGTTTATAATTTTATAATCTCATGTCTAACCCATGTGTGTGTAGATGTGTGTGTGTGGGTGTGTGTGTTTGTGGGTAGGTGTTTTATTTATTTATGTTGAAGTGCAATAAGGACATGTAGTGTGATATGTATTTTAAGTTTTACAATGTGTCGGAAATGTTCTTGTTAATATGTACATAAGCGTGATTACACGTACATGTTTACATGTTTATAGTATTGTTACATTTTATTACCTTTTGCTGACAGCAAATCCATGTTAGAATTTCTCCTTGGAGATAATAAAGTTTTTCTGAATCTGAATCTGAATAAATGCAAAAATGGACAGTGAAAATGGCCACATTTTATATAGCCCACCGCGGGATTCGAACCTGGGTCATCGGTGTGTCGGGCGAACGCTCTACCATATATACGGATCAGAAGAGAGTCGTTTTTCAACCAAGTTGTGGTCTTGATTCGGCTCTTTGCAGTCCGCTGGATCTTATAAACAATGACTAACTAACTAAATCTGCAATCAACTCTAATTAAATTTATTTATTTTTTTAATAGGAGAGTTGATCAATTTAGTTTTAGTGATTGTTGATCCTTGGGTCCTTTTCATTCTCTTAAACAGGTCAGCTCAGTACAGTTTTTGTGTTAATTTGTTAAGAGCATAAATTTACGGTGATCTAGGAACTTTGACTTTTCTTCTATTAAATGCCATTGATTTGCCAACATGGACAAAGAACCTTTAGACTGTTTACTGTATAGGTTTGTTAGATCTGTACAGTTTGCAGGCACATTACTGGGTTATTTAAACAATTCTTTGTTTTGTTCAATGTTCATGAGCAGTAGGGTGGCCTGGTAGCACAATTGATAGGGTGCTTGTTTTATATGCCCAAGGTGGCATGTTTAAACCCTGCATGAGATGAACTTATGTGACTTAATTACGAGAATTTTCAGGACACTAGGGGTTTTCTCTGGGTACTTCCGATTTTCTCCCTCCCTTCTATAATAATATTGCATGCAGTCTATCAAATTTTTTTAAAAAACCTTCTATTTTCTTTTTTTTCTTCTTATAGTGACTTGCCTTCATACCACATGTTTGCATGATGAGTGTGTTTGTTGGTTACTACAGATCGCCGTGTTTTGAGTCTTGATGTAGGAAAAAGGCGCATATAGCATCCAGTATTATTATAGTTATAGGCCTAGAGCTGTTCTAACAGTGGTGCTTAGGATTACTCTACACCTGTACATGAAGACGAGACAGAGCTAAAAGTTAAAGGAGACAAGACGCACCAGACTATGCACGTGCATTTAGAATCAGAGAGAGAGAGAGAGATAATGAGAGAGAGATAATGAGAGAGAGAGAGAGAGAGAGAGAGAGAGAGAGAGAGAGAGAGAGAGAGCCGTGTTAATGTTGTTGTGGTAGAAAGTAGGTCAGATAAAATTAGCCTCGCCTCATGGGTGATCTGGGTTATTCTGTCAGCAGTTTGTTTATTATTGTTGACGTAAGGTTACTGTTGAGTTGCGCAGTTGTTGGCAGGTATGCAGGTTATCAGGTGTGGACAGGGCGAAGGGCGTTAACAGATAAAAACACACAGATAAAGAATAGCGCCACAGATAAAGGAAGGCACACCACAAATAAAAAACATGCCACATTGTGAAACAGAAGCACCAGACAGATCAGCTTTTGCCAAAATTAAATTTAAATCAGCGTTTTTGATCAGGAATATTTTTGTTTGAAGGCACTTTGCCGAAGAATACTAAAATATTCTGCCAAAAGATTTTTGTAAGCACAAACTGAAATAACTACACAGGATCATTAAAAAAAAAAAAAAAAAAAGAAGAAAGCATAGGGTTTCCTCTCCGTCTTCTAAGTGCGATCTCCCTGCACATGTTTGAGTGATGGATGTGTTTGTTGTGTGTGTAAGAGTGAGAATGTATGTTGGTAAAGATCGCCGATTTTTGAGCCTGATTGATTTGGGGAAAAGTGCTTAAATAGCATCCATTATTATTATTATTATTATTATTATTATTATTATTATTATTATTATTATTATTATTATTATTATTATTATTATTATTATTTAATCCTAATATCTCTGGCTGCTGACCCAGAAATGATGATAATGGTGCGTTGCTTGTAAGATTATTGTGTGTTGCAAAGATGTTGTTTGTTAATTATTTG
This sequence comes from Oncomelania hupensis, assembly GCA_036898135.1. Taxonomy (NCBI): domain Eukaryota; kingdom Metazoa; phylum Mollusca; class Gastropoda; order Littorinimorpha; family Pomatiopsidae; genus Oncomelania; species Oncomelania hupensis. The sequence continues at coordinate 35,406,488 of CM072521.1, read as the reverse complement.
ACCAGGTGTTGCCGATAATTGTGTGTTGCTTGGATAAATTATTTGCCATGAATTCAATGTATGGTGTGCGCAGTGAAGAAGTAAACAGCCAAACGAGAAGCTTTAATCATATAGAAGTAGGGCTCAGTTTGCTAGCTGTAGACTGTAGACGTGTAGTGTTAGGATGAAGATAACGGAGCCAAAGTGGCCTGTTCCTGAGTGGGGTGAATTGAAGTGTTCAACTTGGTGCAATCTGGACCCAGATCCCGTTAGCTGGCTGGGCCTATTTCAAGTAAATCAAAGTGACACACTTTTACACAGCTGTGGCAGTGTATAACGTATTACTTACCCGTCGATAATGTCAGCTTTGTTTGTATTGAATGCTTGCCAACAAGAGCTGAGGTAAGTGCAATTCAGACTGATAGAAATGAAGCGATGTTATGACTGTACTCATGAAAGTCAAAAGAGAGAGAGAGAGAAAGAGAGTGGGGGAGGGATGGGGAGGAGTGGGGATGGAGGGAGAGAGAGTGTGTGTGCGTGAGTTTGCCTTTCTCCAAGCTATATTTATTGGTATTAAACATTCTATGAGTAACCTTTATTAGCATTCATTGTATATTATCGTCTTTCACTAGCCTTTCCTAATGATGTCGCCTGACATTTTAGTCCGAAGTTCAACAAGGATTAAGATTTTTAAAAATAAAAATCCACAGGTTTCTTTGCCATTAAAAAAAAAATGAGATTGATGTTGCAAAAATAAAGGTCAGTTATGTGTGTTAGGCTTTTCAGTAGTTGCTGAAATTCAGTATTATGTCTTGCTGTCAAGATAAAAGCAGACCACATTCACAGTTGGTGTCCAGCTGTTAGTATTAGTAGTTTTATGGATCACATTCACAGTTTGAGTTTTCCTTACACGCATGGCTCCATGCACCTTGATCTTCATCCTAGTCGTGACATCTATTAATAGTTAAACTTCTGTGAACAAGCAGTCAACTGCAATCAAGGTTAATGTTGAGCACACGCTCACATTACCTAAATATAGTTTTTTTTAATGGGTCACACCTTCACAGTATTTGTGTTTTGCTTTAAGTTTTAACGACCATGCATTCATATCGATATTCACTTTAATAATTACCTTTTTGGTTAATAATAGCTGAACGTGTGTGAACTTGAGGATATCAAGGACATGGGCTAAGGACAGGGTCTTAATGGTTATAACATGAGGACAGTTACCCCATAGCACCATATTCTTAGGCCTAAGGCCATACACACTATAAATACTGTACACTATCACAAACTAAGGCAGAGAAAGATCTAAAACTGAATATGACACCCTATTAGGATTTACACCCTAAAGTGTAATGGGTGTAGGCCCTCTATTGTTTGGGTGCCGCTCTATAGAGGCTACTCACCACTCCCACCCCCTCTACTCCTCCAACAGACTTAAAATAATATTAACACAGGTGGTCCCTCTTTATTACTATTAGTCTTAGCTAAACAAGTTTTGTTTTACTTCCCACACCCCTTTACTCCCCTTATTCCCTTCTGATACACAATATGCATTATAAACAAGATCACAGAACAGTATAATTACTGATGAACGCAAAGACAGACTTTGTGAGTACTTTGATGTAGACCAAATATAAAACTTCACAGAGATAGACTATTTGGTACTTTGATGTAATACTAAAGATATAGACTGTATGGGTACTTTGATGTTATTAAACAAGATTCGTAAACGCGACTGATGTCGATGAACCCTGAGATACACTGGGTATTTTGATGTTACGATAAAGAGATAAACTGCATGGGTACTTTGAGTTTATAATAAAGCACAATAAAGAGATAGACTGCATGGGTACTTTGAGTTTATGATAAAGCTGCCGTCTCAGTTTTCAAGAAACACTGTGCAGGACCTTCCTTATACAATAACAATGATTTAGCACATTATTTTCTCAACATTCATTGTTATACTTGGAATTTAATTTCTCTAAGGACATATTCTATCCTGTATAATTTATAACCTGGTTTAATTGATCATGTATTTTTTTTTCTTGGCCTTCGTGACTTTTTGTAGTTCTTCTTCCAACATTTTTTCCTTTTTCCTTGTCAAACAGGAAAACTAACCCATTACACCTTATGGTCCCTTCCCACTGTGATTCAGCTTTACCAACCGGTTAAAGGTGTTTGGCTCAGCACGACTGGGGCAAACTTTATATAAGCCAATGTGAATGTTATTGTTGAGCGCGGGGCCGGGTAGCTCAGTTGGTAAGAGCGTCTTGCTAGTAACCGAAAGGTCGCTGGTTCGAATCCCAGATTGGTCAAAGTGTGATCATATTATTTTCCCCTTTACCCGCTGGTGTCAGTATAAATCGGTCCAGTAGTCACCTATATGCGAAAGTGTCGTGTGACTATAATCTACAAACAACAACAACTACTGTTGATTCACAAACTTTTTTGTTTGTTCCTTTTATTATTTATAGGCGAGAGTGAATCAAGGCAAGACAGATTTGTTAGTAACATTATTGGTGTAAACTTTTGTTGTTTGTTTTGCTAAAGGATTGGTGCACCATCAATAAAGGTTGATTCATGCGTCCATAATTACTTCGTATAATTTATGGCTCTGCACTGTACTTCATTTGCATCTACTTTTGCATAGGTGGTGTACTGGCATGACAGTTAATGAGTCATTTTTGCACAGATCTGATATATGATCTAGGTAAATGAACGCTTTTGCGCTCATTTTGTGATATATCCTAGCCTCTGTGTCATGAAATTGGCTTTGAGTTGTGTTTGCAGAGGTTGGGAAGGAGGTGGGTGGTGTGGCTAATATGCAACTGTTTGAGGATGATAGGTAGGTGGGGAGTCTGTACAGTTTTTGATTGAGGCAATCATCGTCCTCTCTCAACCCTTGCACATCTTTTTAAAGTCAAATTCAGTAAAAATGCATTGTTTTTTCTTTGTTGCAGTCATTTCAAGGCAGTCAAGGACGAGCCTACTTGTTCAATTCAGTGTAAGTATACATTTATAATTTTTTTTTTTTTTTCGTTAGCAAGCTCTGTATGTGACATAATATTGAGAGAATATTCCTGCACTTAGAGCAAAATATAATTTCCTTCTTGGGTTGTCAGTTTGATGGATGATTGGTTTACATTTTACATTACTTTAATTTTGTGTGCGACATATTACTAATATTGATTTATATTAGCTAAAGGGATGTGTAACATATTACTAATATTGATATTACATGAAATAATATTTTAAAATATGTGTATTGCTGTATCTAAAAGAAAACCTCACTCTTCTTAAGTTAATAGCCTTGGGAGCTTATTAATGCCAAACAGGTGTTTTGTGCAGTTTCTTCCTCCTAGCAACCGACCGCCCTTTATGCTTATTGATTTGTTATCAGTTGTTGCTCTGTGGAGCCAATGCTGTGGAACTGCTGCACTTTAATGCAGTCTTGCACAATCACTTGCATAGTGATAAGCAGGCGGCCAGGCTGAACTGGCTTGCTCATGCTATCGGTGGTTCATTTTTCCTCGTGCCTTCTCGGCTATCACTGTTTTCACATACTCCTCATGCTATCTCGGCTATCTCTTGGTCTTCTACCTTTCCTCAAGTCATGCTACCTGGACTATAGCTGGTTCACACTCTCTTCTCCGTGCTAGCTCAATTTCTGGTTTATTTATTTTTTCGTCATTCTTTGTCACCGATTCACATTCATACTAACTCTGCAATCTCTGGTTTGTTTAATATGCCCCCCCCCCCCTCTCCCTCCTCTTCCTCCATCCATCCATCCAATACCCATTCTATCTCGGCTATTGCTGGTTCATTTTTTCCCTATATTATGTCGGCTATGGCAGGTTCAGGTTCTCTCCGTATGTAATTGCAGCTTTCGCTGGTGCATTCTTCCTTTTCTTGCTGTCTTGGGTTTTTATTTCCCAGCTTTTATTGATCTTGTCGAAGGCAGTTTGTCTCAGTGATTACTGCCCTTGCCGTCATGACGATTGGGTTTGGTGGCATGATTTGTTGTTATGGTTTTGTTATGCTCGCCTTGAACCATAGGGTATGATAGTTATTATGGCGAGATTATTTGGATTGCAGACTTTTTGTAGACAGAAAATATTTGTTAGAGTTGAGCAGATGAGAGGAGAGGGAAGAAGAGGGAGGGGTGTGCTCCCCAAATAACTCTTCTTTAAGGAGTGTAGGGGTGGGGTAGTGGTTGTGAAGAGATGATCCTAAGATTTGGAGGAAGCAAAAGCAACATATATGGCACAATAATAGGGAGAGGATGTGTAAACCAAAATCCTGCAAGCCAGTTGGGCATGTTCCCATGCCATCTTATGAATTTATGCATGATCCTTGACCTGCTGCAAGATCTTTTTATGCCGAACATGCATATGTAGTCATGCTACCTCATGAATGAATGCAAGCATCAGAAGAAATGAAAATAAAACAGAAATCATAATATATTTAGTTAAAAATTGTCTGGTTCATAAATCCTGAGCCGTTACACCAAATATCAAGATCAAAACTCTTTGTTTTTTGTTTGCCAGATGTGCACGTAGAGTTGCACTCTCATGAATTTATGCATAATGCGACTCCACTGTTGCATTGTTTTTTGACTCGATTGCATAGTATGTGAGTCTGTGTCATCACCGAAATTTTTTTTTCTGTTTTTCGCAAATCTGTGCGAGATGATTCCTAAATAGTCCACAAATTATATATTTTTTAAAAATCAAGCTGTCTGTCTGTCCGCCATCTGTCTATTAAAAAAACCTTTAAATGGCTAAGTACTCGGAGCCTATTTCAACTATCACAACCAAACTTGGTAAGATAGTGTATACTCATGAGACCTCATAAATTATCAGTGAATGAATGACGTCAAGGTCACAGGGTCATTAAATGTTATTCAAAATGAAAAAATATTCACAAAATTTCACTTTTTTCGGGTTTAAATTATTAATATCGAACTTAATGATTCTTTGATGCATGATAGATATATATCAGTGACAAAACACATACTATGCAAATTTGGTCAACCTCACTCCAAGGTCAGGGTCACTGGAGCTGTCCATGAATGAATGAACATTGAGGTTTAACGTCTACACTCACCATTGGCGATATGGCAGACGGGGATAACCATCCCAGGGAAAGAGGGGTAGGGACCTGAATCAACACTGAACCACCAAAGCAATCATACTGCTAAAATGGACAGTGAAAATGACCACATTTTATATCGCCCACCACGGGATTCGAACCTGGGTCATCGGTGTGCCAGGCGAACGCTCTACCAATTGAGCTACGGCGGTGGGACATGGAGCTGTCCAAAGTTGATTTGTTTAGGTATAGGTACTTTAAAGTGACCTTTACCCTAAACTATGAGAAATATAAAGTCCGAACTTGTTGTATTTAGAGATGATAGATTGATCTTTCACTTAGGTCATCGTACAGTGGAATGGCTATTTATTTAACTCTAGTACGCACCAACATTGTGTTATTTGATCACACATGCATGAGAGATCACATGAAGGTCAAGGTCATCCCACGGTCACCGTTTAAAAAAAAAAATTTTTTTTGGGTGGGAGGGGGCATTATACCACTTTTGCTGTACTTTATTTGATTGTACATGAGTGTATTTGGAGCCAGAGGTCAGTGTAATCTCAAGGTCAAGAGCATAGAAAGATCAAAATCAATATTACTTTGCTTTCTAATGCCACCATTACCTTGCTTGTTGCCACCATTTTATTGTATTATTTTTTTAAATTTTTAGGGGGTGGTGGGGGGGGGGGGGGGGAGGCACTCATTTTCATGTTAAATATTGCGAGTTCCAAAATAAGCATGTGAGTCATATGGGCTTTGCCCTTCTAGTGTATGTTTGTTAATAGCATTCATGTTTTGAGAGGGAAGACAAAGAAAGAAGGGGGAGGAAGGGTGGGAGATGGGGTTATTATTATCCAGTGATGAATGTGTAGTCTATAAGATTAAACCTTATGTCAAACATGCTTGTAACTATGACCAGGATCATGCTAATTATGAATTGTATATACCCAATCCAGGGGTGCTGAAAGTGGCACCAAATGCCAGTAAAAATCCTATTGTGTGACCCAAACCTTGTTGCGGACTAACCTGACGGGCGACCATTTTATTTTGTTTTATTGTGCTACCTTCATGTCCTTTCTGTTAAGTGAATTTCACTGAATTGCAAATCTGGGTTATGAGGTGCTTTGTGTGATAGTTGTTTACAGACTACTGGGAAACAGTACTGGGGAGTAACTTTGCCTTCAGGAGCAAGTTGATATCTGGCGTTCAGCATCATGGCTGTTGTGATCAATAATTATCTGTTTGGTTTGACAAATATGTTCTCTTTGTGAATTTATTCATGCACATCAATGACGTTGTGATGTTTAGTTTGGGTAAAGCCCAGATCAGATAATTTTTAAGGCGTACATTTATGAATTTCTGCGTATGTCATTTGGTGGAATGTTTTTTTGTGTTGTAGAGTAAACGTTGGCTGTGGCCCTGCAGAAGAACGAGTTTTGCTGACAGGTCTCCATGCGGTCGCTGACATTTTCTGCGAGTGCTGCAAGACCACGCTCGGATGGAAATATGTAAGACGTTATTCTATTTTTTTCTGTCAAATTAATGAACAGTTGGGGTCTTTTTCGTAGCAAACAATCATGCTATTGTAGCATGCTCAATTCTCCTGTGAAAGATCATAAAATCAAGAACACGTAAGCCACCCCAAGCTGTTATTTTCTGTCCCTTCACTTCAGTCTTGAGAAAGGTTATCATGAGAGAGTTCATCGGTCCAAGGAAATCATTACTTTCTGTTGTTTTTTTATTCATATGCAAGATGACCACCAACTCAAGACTGTCAATTATTGTCCATAATATATACCGGTTATTATTCAAAATAGGACAACAAAGTCATTATTTGGTGAAATTTGTGAAAGATGACCAATAGAAGGTTTTGTTATAAATAATTGCCTGAAGGCAGTCACATTTGTTATCACATTTCAGTTGCATTGAAGGAACATGAACAATAGCATAGATGGAATGGAATGAAACAGAATGTATTATTTGTTAGTTTTATCATAATGATCGATCATTGACTGATGGTGGGATATATAAACCACATTTTGATTTTGATCATTGACCAGTGAAAATAAACCGTATTATGAATGTGATGGCACAAGATTTGCTTTTCAGATTGTTTTTTCAAATAATTTTTTTAGAATATATTGGGAAGTGAGTCTTAACTTTTTTTATTCCAGCGTGTATAATTTTATTACTTCTCAACCCCACTCCACCGACCTCTTTTCCACACAAATGATACTAGATAGAAGGACTAATGTGAGGGGTTTACCTAATATTGCTATTAGAGAAAATCAGATCAATTGGTCAATTGACCAATGGATGGACGTAGATGAGCTACAAGACTATTGTGTGGTCTTGTGGATGTGTGTGCTATCGTGTGTGTCTGCCAGACTCTTTTTGTAACTATGTATGTTTCAGGAAGCATGACAGAAAGGCAGTTTGTGTATCTTCTGACCCTTCTACTATGTATGTATGTATATATATATATACATGTTCTACTATGTATGTTTGCAGGAGCATGCCTTCGAGTCCAGCCAGAAGTACAAGGAAGGCAAGTACATCATCGAGCTGGCTCACATGATCAAAGACAATGGCTGGGAGTGAGGGCGGTAGGGGAGGGAAGGGGGGCTTGCCCACCCTACAACATCTTCTGATCTGCATGAGAACATGGAAGGGCCGCTGGGGCCAAGAGCGTGAAATAAGAGCAGCACGCTTTTTTCTTTTAGTTTCAATAAGCCCTGCAAGAATGACTGTTCCGTGTGAAAAAAATCCGCACGTGTTATTTTAGTTGCAGCACAACGGTTGTACCGTTTGTCTGTCGTTAGTTATTCTCGTCGTCGTCACCTTCTTCTTTGGGCCTGCCTTGTGATGCCGTCGCCATAGTTCACAAACTTGCTTCATGCTACCCGAATTAAAGTTTGGATATGAGGACTGAAAAGTCACTCAACAATATTATAGTCGAGTCATTATCCCACTTTTCAGCACATTTAAAAATAAACACGCTGTACTTGGCTTCAATAGAACACTGTGTGCACTCCAGGCTTCAGTATTGGAAAAAACTGTTTGCTGATCAGCTCCATGCTTCAGTACAGAAAATACCCAATGTGTTTGTCTTCTCCAGGCTTCAGTATGAACAAACTGCTTGTGCTCAAGGCTTCAGTATGAACAAATTGTTCTCCAGGCTTGAATTATATAAACCATCAAACAAACTTTTGTGCATGCCGGCTTGATCATGCGTTATTCACAATACAAGGACATTTCAGCTGCCTGTGTCTCCTCATCATGCTATTGCGAACTGACGTAGTGCCGATCTCATATATACGTCTGAAATAGCATTCAGCTTCTGTACTTTTTCCACAGACAGTATTTTTTTAAAATTGTGTGTGTATGCTGTGTGCCCCGTCACTCAATGTATCTCGCGTTATGGACAAATGGCATGTTGAAGCGAAGAAAATGGGACAATCCGGAGAGACTTTATTGGCAGGCCCAGGGTTGGGGTGAACCAGAGAACGAACAAGACTCGAAAGCAATAGAAAAGACTTGGCGATGTACCAAGGGATCTTTTTCATTTGTATGAGCTAAAACACTCGTTATGACTCAACAGCTTATAAAAAAACAAAAAAAAAAACCAACACAACAATCTTCAGTTGTCTTGTTTTATTTTTATTTTATTTTATTTTTTTTATAATCCCTGTTTTTGTGATGATTTTAGCATTGTCCTAATCATCATCAGACTTTATACAAACTTTTAATAACATGGGAAACAGAACATAACAACAACCAATAAGAGCTGAGTGAAAACAAAAAGTGTTTTAGACAGAAAAAACCCAAAGAAGACCTAAATAAATGCAGTTTTTATCATAAAGAATAAGGATATTAACTCGATTATATTTTTTAAAAAAAGAAAAAAAAAGAAGTAAATGTATTAAAAGAGGAAAAAAAGAATAAAATACAGAAAAAATACAGAAAAAAAAAAGAATAACCCGTCTGTGCTTTCAAAGTGGAGAAGATTGGTTCTCATTTTTCTCATCGGAAATGAAGAACAGTTTATATAAATAAAGATATGACATTGTCTCATCTAGATGAATATATATTTTTCACACAAATCATTATTCGAGTCATCATTTCAGCACCACCGTCCCTCAATCATTTTTTTCATGCTGAAAACCCCCATAAGGTAATATAGCCTATATAATTTGTGTACTGGTATGTGAAATAGACAGCTGTACGTATTGTATGTAAGCTGCTAGTTTTGTGGTGTTGTTTGTTGTCAGTTGTCAGCAGTGTTGGCTTGAAGTATGTTTGTGGAAATTTTCAATCATCACGTAGAAAATTTCGCCCAGCATTATATCACACCGTCATTGCCCGCCCTGACAATAAACATCGTCGGTAGATCGTATTTCTAACTTTCTCCTTTAGAGGAGATCATATTTCGAACATCCTTCTTTCAATGGAGATAGTATTTCTAACATTCTTCTTTTGATGGAGATGTATTTCTAACATTCTGCGTTCAGCGGATATGTGTTTCTGATCTTTTTATGATGGAAATTGTATTTTCAACGGTCTTTTTTCAATGGAAATTGTATTCCTAACATTCTCCTTTGGAACCGAGATTGTATTTCTGACTTTCTTCTTTCGCTGGAGACTGTTTTTCTAACATTATTTTTAAAATGTTTTTTAACATCTTCCATCTTCAGCGTTTTGAGGATTGTGCAGCAATTGCGGTGGTGGTTTTCCCTTGGCGAGGTGTGCATTGACATTTGCTGCGTCTTCATCATGTAACTTTGTTAGCAAAGTTTTCATTGCAATACACTAAGTCACTGTATTTTTTAGCGTATGCATGCTTACAGTACGTGATAGGAATAATTCTATTCTTGCTGAACCAAGGCTGATATACCTAAAGTATTTAGGTTTGCTACAGTTTGACAATTTTAAATTTCATGACGAATGGCTAACTTAAAGTTAAAAATATTTGAAGGATTCAGTGTTTGATTTCGATTGTCTTCAGTTTCAAATGATTTTTAATACATGTGTAAAACTGGACAGATAATAGTATTATGTCCTTCAACCACAAATGACATACATAGTTCTCAGCTTATGTATTGAGAGATCTCTTTATTGACAGTATAGCATTTGTATACTTGTCAAATGATTTGATCTTACCCATGAATTTCTTCCTAAGAAATTGATCCTAGATGGCTAGGATCAACAGAACATCTAAAACCAGGACAGAATCATGGCTAAACCTTTGACTTAATGCAAACATGAGAAATATTGAGTTCTGAAAGGCATCAACGACCTAAACGTTTTTTGGTCACATTGTGGCGGTGCAGAACAAAATGGCTACTTGACAGTTTTAAAGTGTTTTGCAAAACACGCCTGATCTCGAGATAATTTGGCTTCAGGCTCTGCTGTTTTAGTTTCGCTTCAGGCTCTGCTGTTTTAGTTTCCCTGTTTATAATAAATAGAATCTGAGCTATATTGTATGATAGCAGGATTCTAATAGAATACTAAGTGGATAGCATTGAAACTGGAGGTTTTGAATGACAGCAGGAATTTTATTTTGTAGGAGTGAGAAAAAGGTACAGCTTCAGCTATCATTTATTATCTCAGCTTCTCTGTTTAACATAAGTTGCTATTTGGTAAACATAAAAGCAGTGCTGCTGCCAATTGCTATCCTGCCAGTTCTTTCATGTTCGGTAGGGGAAAGCTATCTGCACACATTTTAAAGTGAATTATCAATGAAGAAATAATTTTCATGAGCATCACTATTATAACGTGGGACAGAGCAGGTGCATTCATGACTTAATGCAAGTCTGTTAATATACATTTGTATTTTATCATTTGTTCCTATTGTGAAAGTCACATAAATTGCATGCCTTGCTTTCAATGATTCCTATTGAGAAATGGGTGTTGGAGATCATGACGAGCACAAATTTGTTCCATCTCTGATAAAAAAAAAGACAATTCCAGTGTTAAACCTGTAATAATTTATTTAAAAAGTTGACGTAAAGATACAGTCTTTGAGAATTTCAGTATGTTTGTACGAAATGTCCTCATAACGTACATCAATATCCTCATAACATACATCTATCCGTAATTCTTAATTTCAGCATGCACGCTAACTAGACCATTGGGTTTTTTTCTTGGTAACAAACCCCCCGCACGGTACATGAGGGTTTTGAACGGGTAGTGCAATTGCATTCGGACATTTTATCATTTCATAGAGTACAGTCCATCCTTCATCTTGAGACTCTTCAATGTTTGTTGTGCATTCCAAGCTTAGATGTGCTATTAATGTCATCAGTAATCATCTGTAATCAATCCAGCAGTGCCATCACATTACTAACCTGTAGTGTAAATACAATCTTTGATATGAAAAAAATGTACTTTAAAGTTTTTGTGGATGTCAGACTTGAAGAAAAAAAAAGACTGCCGTGATCGGTGTTTCCCATGCTTTATTAGATGCTTTAAGATAAAACGTACCACAATTAAAAAGAATTGTTGAATGTTACATAAAAGTGTTATGTATCTCATGGACAAAATATATTACTGAAAACAAAATCATCAAAACAAGAAAATTGCTTTCCACTACCATAATCAGGGGTCCTACCTAACAGGCATGGCACAACATTTGGGAAAATGACTTTCAATGTGTCTAAACATTTCCTATAATTTGAGAATGTCATTTCAATGTGAAGTTGAAGAATGTAGTACTCGAGCTTAACATTGTAGCGTGGTGCACATCCCCAAGCTGCCAACCAGCAGTGCAGGAATGGAAAGTGACATTTTGATGCTGAAATGTGTTTTCCAGCAAAATGGCCGGTGTTTTGGGTGCCCCTTATCTCCCTGTGCATTTGTATCTAGAATGTTATCAACCTTGATCTGTCAGCATGCTAACAACAGAGCTTCTCGTATAATACCTATTTCTGGGAACAGTCAGTTATTTAGAGGGGTTGGTGTAGGCCCTATATGGGCTAGGTAGAGTGTCTGATTAAAGGATTCGGACTGTTTGTAATGCTAAAAAACTGTTAAACGCCTTTCTCTCATCAGCTTAGTATAGAGAGCTAACGTGGCATACACAATAAAAGTTTGGTATAAGGCATTCGCCTAATTTGTGGCTTTTATTTATAAAAAAAAACAAACAACAAAATTCACATTGGATATATCAGTTTGAGAGAGTGTGTATTTTGCTATACGCCTAGACAAGTTCTGGGGTTCATGATTACTGGAGTGTGGATTTTGTAATGTAACTTTTGGCATTTTATTGTGCATCTGCTCCATGATAACAGTAGTTTTGTGTAGGCCAGATACCTGGATGTTGGCAACATAATCCACAGATACAGATTAGTATGGTGGACGAGCTTTGGCACTGTTAGTATTATTCGCCCACCCACTTAAAAGGAAGAACAACAGAAAAGATTTATTAAAATTATTAATCAACCTAAAGTCTACTTAGACATGTTGTTTTAGCTTGCTTTCTGCAATTCCCAATCTCTGCAGCCTTTGGCATATTTGTGTGTTTTAGACAAATTTTCCTGGGATAAAAATTTCACTTTTATATTTTTGTTCTGTGGCTATGATTCATCCGTTTGCATTTGTTCCACAGTTTACAGATTCAGCACAATGCATGTGTTCTATGGCTAATATGTAGATTCGCCAAAATGCTTTTATTTATTGGGATAAAATTAGTCTTAGTTGAATTTTGCGCACGCGCATTAAACAAAACAATATCTTAGTACGTTGTTTATGATAACATGTCATCTATAGTATGTGTTGATGGCTAAAGCAAACAAACAAACAAACAAATCATCCAGTTGTATAATTTGTATTGATGTAGCTTTATCATACTTCACTGTTGTGGTGGATTTTTAGACTATCCAGCTGTGTTTGTGTTTGTGGTTGGTTGGTGTGCATCATTGGTGTTTTTGTCAAGTTTACCGCCATTCATTGATCATCATTACAGACGAGATATTATAGCTAACATTACTGAATCCTACTATGTTGCCTTGATGGTGTGAGGCTTGCGTCCAAAAGATGGAGAGTCTTGATGTGTTCAGAAACTGCGAGTATAATTTTATTTTAAAAATTTTATTTTATAATTGTGCCCATTTTTGGTGCCAGCTGTGTGCTAGGTGTGAGATTACTTCGTTGGGAACGGAGCGAAAAATGTTTGGATCTATATATTGGTTGATGTGTGTGTTGGGATACATGGCAGGGGATGTCCGTGTTGAATGAAACATGAGTCTGTGGAAGTAGAGTAAGGGAGAGGGTGATTGGAAGGACCGGATGGGTAGTAGAAAGTGATAATTTGTGTGGTTTGTGAACCTTATTGGGCATGTCAAGAGTGACTCTAAAAAGGAATGATTGTGTTATGAACTTGCATAGAAGAACGCAGTACATAAATGTAAACTATAGAACATACAACTTTACATCCCTAACCATCATTATAGTGATCATCAAGAAATCATTGTGATAACCATCCAGAAATCATTACGATAATGTAATGATCTAAATGAGTGAATGGTTGCGTAAGCATTTTAAAGTTGTTTTTAAAAAAAAGAAGAAAAAAGACATTCATATTCATCAAATAATTTTTGTACTTGTGAAAAATGTTCCTATTCATACTTATCATACTTATAACAAAATTTACAAATACTTCATATTCACAGAGTCCATTTTATGATAAAAAAAATTTCCTTTGGCATTAGAATTTGTTATTGTACACCTTTACAGACTGAAATCGAATGGAATCCTCAGAAGCTTTTTGACGTGTGCGTCTGTATAGTCGATGGGATGTGTGGGAATAGCCAATATATGAATATGTGGGTTGGTTGTGCATGATAGTTTTAGAAGCGAGTGAGTGACAAGAGAGACCATATATCAGTAAGAAAGAGAAGACAAATGAATACCATTTTCGTGTATTCTATCATACTTTGGATCGCCTTTTCATTATTACATGGAAAATGTGCGTTTTATTGATCTTTTGCATTCAGTTTGACTGTATTCGTACAGCTATATAAAAACTATATGTGGTGAGGTAATCTCTTGAAGTATAACGTCTGTGTTTTTCACTAACACAAGTGTTTTTTTAAAACTTAAGTTTGGTTGTATTTATATATATAGATATATATTTGTGTTACTTTGATGTACGTTCATCGTTTTAGTGGTTGGTCATGGTTTCTCATCTTTTCACAGTGTAATTAATTAATTTGGTGTGTGTTAGATGTATATTACGATGCAGTGTTCTATTTTTATATATGTGGTGTGCTAATTGTCATAAATAGTCATATCATTATTTTCCATTTTTAATTTGTGTGGGTGAGTGCGCACGCGTGGTGTGTGTGCGTGCATTGATGGTAAAGGGAGTTGTAATTTTTATTTTTGTTCTTCTTTCCCTCTACCGTTTCCTAATATTGAATTGACGAGCTTTAAGAACTTTTGCCGTCTGTGAATATCTTAATACAAAAACTTTGAAGGAAAATCTTTCAAGATCAGATTGTCATAGTTATTGTAGAGCTTCACCATTCAGCGCATCAACAGTTTGAAGATCATCACAGTAAGGATGTTTTGTAGGTTGAAATAATGATTGTGAATTGATTGAACTCCTGAATAAATTAAACTCAGAAGAAGAAGAAGAATAAGAAGAAAAAGTGTGACCTCCCAAATAATAACAAAGAAGATGAGCTTTTGATGCTTTAGTTTTCATATTTTGGGTTTTTCAACTTAAGAACTGTTAACGAAAACAGGAGGGGAAAAAATACATTCAACACCCTTGTCCAGTAACAACTAAACAATAGAAATACACCTACATTTTTATAACCTGTTGCTATCTACCATAGGATTATAGCTCAACCTGGTCCAGTACATAATAATGGTAATAAAATGCGTTGTTTTCATAGATACTTCAATTTTGAAAGGAAACATTTTCTTGTCCAAACTCAACTTTAAAAAAATGTGTTTCTATATTGACATAATGTACATGTGGCAGCTGCTATTGAAATTTGTATTTTTCTTGCCTTTCTAATTTCCAACCTGAAACACTTTTATAATGTGAGTTGAATTCCAGGCAAGGGGAGAAGTTGGTTTGTTAAATATTTCTACTTACTACTTTCATCTTTTCATACTTGAAAAAAAAAAGTTAACGATGTTGGAATTTTGGTGTATATAATGTTGAATGTTTAGAAAGTTTATGTCAAAAGAAGTTTGTTTATATATATATATTTTCCTCTACATTTTATTTATTTGTGTGTGCTGCGTGTGACATTGTGTTAGGGCGAGCAGGGAAAAAACCCTGTTTCTTTGTGTGTGTGTGTGTGTGTGTGTGTTACATTGCATTTATAATTTTCAAGTTTTCTCTCATGTCCAAAAATATTAACTAGATGGCAGGTAAGTGGATAGAAGCAGTTTGCGTAAAGCTCACACACACACACACAGCATGAACATAATATGCGCATGCACACACACACACACACACACACAAACATACATTTAATACTGTGTGATTCTCTCTGATTTTCACACTTCTTTTCCTAGTCGGCGTGCCAAAATGTGATATAATTAATTTAAAAAAAACAACAAATTTATCTTCTAAACTTGAAAAACAAGAATACTATTTTGAAAAATGCATTCTTGTGATTTAACTGGACTTACAAAACAGATAAACACGTGCAATGTTGACAGTTTGCTTCAACTTGTGTCAATGTATTTATTAATTGTTTAATGATGTACATATTTTTCTCCATTTACTTGGAAAGAAAGGACAAAAGAGTGGGTATACAGGTAGAAGGTTGTTATTATTCTTGTAGTTATGGTTTATCTTTCCTGTTATTTTTTGAGTTGTTAGCTTTGTTACATTCAAAGATATTAGCTGTGAGCTGTTTATTTTGTTCTGTTTTTAGCGGTTAACTTCACACCTATCCCAGCTGCTCTATCATAATTTTGCAGGTATTGATTTCCACTGTACTTGGACTAATAGAATTGAACATGGCACATTGATAGTGTGAGATCCATCATGGCCAGGCTTACTAAGCCTACGCCTTCTCAGTAGCTTCCCATAATTATTCATTTTGCATTGGAAAGTTGATAGTTTTGCATTCTTACACCTCATGTTATTAGAAGATTGACTCATTCATTGTTGGTTAACTTCATGTTTGCTTGTTTATTTTGTTACAATTAAACAAAAATAGTTTTGCTTGTTGTTAAAAGTCCTTGTTTTAAAATTTATTTTTAAAAATGTTGTAACATTTATTATTATTATTATTATTATTATTATTATTATTATTATTATTATTATTATTATTATTATTATTATTATTACTATTATTTTTATTATTATTATTTTTTTTAAAACAACACATGATTGCCTCCACTCAGATAATCATTGATTTGATGTTTTTGTTTACTGAATCATTGATTGGTTTGTTGTTTTGTTTGTTGTGTCATTATTATTAATGTTCATGATTGATGTTGATGTTCATTACAGAGTTGTCAAAGTTTATTGATCAATTAATTATATGTTGTTGTTTTTTTTTCTGTACTGTAAGCTTACTTGGCTGTACAATACAAATAAAAACTTGTCAATGTTGAACTCTTTTGTTTTTAAAACAAATGTTTGAAGGTTGTGTCTGGGTGTAGGAGTGTGTGTACAGAGTGGCGTGAAGGGGGGTGGGGGTGGATGGTGAGTGTGTGTGTGTGTTTCTCTCTCTCTCTCACTGTATCTGAATGTATACAGGTGTTTTGTGCACATTCCACTGTAAAGCTTTTTGCTAGTGTTCTGAAATTGTATGCACCTCTCGCAAGTGGACTCGTTTTTGTAATTGCATTTTTTTTCTTCTTCTGGAACCCCTTGGGGTCATGAGCAATCTTGCCACTGTAGATTGTTCAAACCTATAAAGGGAACAGTGAAAGCCACAGTTGAAAACCTGTCTTTCCTTTATAGGCAAGACGCTTCACTGCGGCAACAGTACCCCCGTTGGAGTGCCGGGGGTTTTCAGTATAAATAGTATCCCCACTTTATGGAAATTTAGTGCTTGAAATTCCCACTGTCGCTGTCTTCCTCATTTACTCTTTCCTATTCTTGCTCTGTCCTTCACTCTGCTATACTACCTTCTTCTTCGCTAGATCAATGACCTACCTTTTTTCTTGAAAACTCTTCCTGGACAAGACTCCTTGTTTGTGTATGAGGTCTGTTGGATCAGCTTGGGAGTGTTGGACGCTTTCTGCCGGGTGGTCACTAGGGCTTCCTATGAATGTTCTATTTAGCACTATAGGCATTTTATATGTATGTGTTTGGTTGATGATTTATAATGATGTTTGTATTCTATTTTGTTTTTGTAACCGGGGTGTTCGCGTAGTTGAGGTCAACCCTCAGCCGTCCCCCGCGTGGGATGTCTTTATTGTAAAGTGACTGGCCGGTGGAGGGCATTCAATTTTCCCACTGGGGTTGTTTCAGCAGATCTTTTATGCGGATCGGGGGTTGTCCGGTCCTGATTTGGCTCGGAAGAGTCCGCTGGACCTAAAGCAACAATAAATCAATCAATCAATCTTCTTCTGGAATAATCAAAGATGTACAAGTCAAGTCAAGTCAACCAATCTTCATTACCTACAGCGGAGAATCCATACAGCAAATTGCATCTCAGCTTTAGAACACATAGGAAATAATACAAAAAAAATCCCAAGATAACTTAGTGCTAACATTTTCCCCAATAACTAACTATAAATTATACGTTTAACTATACACGTAACATGTACACACACATACGCACACATACACACACACACACACACACACACACACACACACACACACACACACACACAGTCTTTTTCAGCTCCCTTACTAGTAACTCACCCACACCCACCCCCATTTCCCGCATTAAAAAAAATTCGTTTGATTGACAGAACTATACATATTACATTCACATGACCACAATTCCATTAGCCATAGTATGCTGTTAACTTATAAAGGACTACTTATAAAGACATTACTTTGCAAATCTAAATACATTCAATTTAATCAAAATGTGAACAAGCATTTTGCATACCATCCTCTACTATTTGATTTACATACCCCCATGCAGTTTACTCATGGAAGGTCAAAGGAATACTTATGAATACATTGCAGAACGTTTCTAAATTTATATATTCAATTTATTCAAAATTTGATATGGCATTTACATAGCCACCTCATATTTATTATTATTATTATTATTATTATTATTATTATTATTATTATTATTATTATTATTATTATTATTATTATTATTATTATTATCATCATCATCATCATCATCATCATCATCATCATCATCATCATCATCAACATCATCATTATTATTATTATTATTAAATTTATATAACGATCAACAACGCAAAGCTTGCAGTATGAAAATGAAATAAGGGCTTATAAAAAAAAGGATAAAAAGTTAACAATAATAATAAATAAGTTTCGTAAATAACGGATTAAACACATAAATAATGCTGATCAACATAAATTTTCTTTTTATTTTAGCGGTAAAAGTACAGGCATTCTGATGTAAGGGAAGCAGCTGGCACATTTACTAACCGAAAAAGGTTCTAGCGAAATTGCTTCCCTTGTATAGTAGTTTTCTCTCTCTCTCTCTCTCTCTCTCTCTCTCTCTCTCTCTCTCTCTCTCTCTCTCTCTCTCTCTCTCTCTCTCTCTCTCTCTCTCTCTCTCTCTCTCTCTCTCTCTCTCTCTCTCTCTCTCTCTCTCTCAGTGTGTATTATCTGTGGGCATGAGTGTGACATTAAATATATCAGGCAGGCAGGCAGGCAGGCATGTAGATTAACATCCCCGGACACATAAGCATAATAATAATAATATTATAGGGGACTTATTAAATATATCAGTATGCGTTGTCCCTTATGTATGTAGCTATGATTATGACATTTTAAAAATCAAATCTTGCAAACAGTGCTGAATCATGGTGGTTAGGTGTGATGAACAGTATCAACCGATTCCCAAACATTCGGTACCACCTATGATCTTACGAAATATCACCATAGGAGCGATGATGACAGATTTCAAATAGTACATTACAACAGGTGTTTATCTTGAGACGGGAAAGATATGAGATGACGTCATATTTTACCTCTAACGTTCTTAGTCACAGTATGGGTCACTGGCCTTAGTACAAGACAAACGTTGGATAAAGTCTTGGAGACAGTGTAAATATACTGGCTTTGTTTCATTTGAAGCAAAGTTGGCACAGTGGTGTGTACGAAGTGCAGTGTCCTCGAATGTCAGACGATAACATTGCAGATTGTAGTGGCTCAAACCCCGTTGACGTCCTGGAGTAAAATAAAAATAAACAAAAATAGTATTTAAAAAACCACCCAGAGAAACTGCGCCCCTACTCCTTCGGATGTGAGTAAGGGTATAAACTCCCAGCAAAAGCATTTCGTTGCAGCATCTATGTATCTCTATTGTGGGAGAAGAAGTCGCCTCGCGACCACCACGAAAAGAAACATTCCCACGAAGTTGGGGATTCGGAAGTAGCTTAGTATTTCGCCAAGGGACATAATTCTTTACAAAACATATCTAGCATATATTTTTGTGGGTTAAACATTCTTTTAGAAAAAAAAATCTATCACTCTTACCACTGACTTTTTACCCATCACAATAATCCGAACTTACTCAGCCACTAACTCTTTCGCCTGAACCTCTGTCTCACGTCCACTCTTTCGCATAACACAGCACACACACACAAACACACACACACACCAACACACACACACCCAAACACACACAGGCACACACACACACACCCGCACACAAACACACATACATCTACATCTACATAGACATACTCCACACACTACAAACGCAACACCAACGATTGAAGGTGTACATTAAACCATGTAAGAAAACATTAGCTTGATTTTTTAAAAAGGAAACAATTTAGGATAATTACCCCCCCCCCCCCCCCAAAAAAAAAAAAAAAGAAAGAAAATAAACATACATAAAAAGGCACAGTTTAAACGCTGAACAATTTATTTTAAAAGACGTAGCTTACTAGGGAAGTTGTTACAGCGAACTGGGATACAGGTGTTGATACAGGTCCACTACTAAGGTGAGCGACCGAGGTCAATCACATAATAGATACAAATACCAAGTTCAAAGGACTCCCGTTCTCCTCCTTTTCTGGTCTCTTCCTAATTCGCAGTGAATGAAATAGTGTTCACGACGCTTAGCCGTGAAGAGGTTAACCTCTAACAACAAAAATATACACCATTTTCGTTAGCATAATCAAACGTAGTTATCATCATTATCTTCATCGTATTCGAAGTGATCATCATCTTTGGTGTCAAGGTCACTTTTTTTTAGGTGGAAAGCGAGCGAGGGAATTATCATTATCGTCATCATCATCGTCGTCGCCGTCACTTATGACAAGCAGCGTTGCAGGCGTCCAGTGTGTCAAATCTGTTAACGTTGCCTCCGCAGCCACTGTAGATAAACTCCTCACATTGCCCAGAGGCCTTGTTATAGAAATAGCTGGGGATATTAGCATCGCACGGTCCAGGTTCGGCTGGAAGAGTGCACGGAGCTGAAATGACAAAATGCAAAAATGCCAACACAATACTGTTAGAATCAGAATCGGAATCAAAATCAGAATCTTTATTGTCCCCATGAAAACACAAGGAAATGTGTGTGCGGCGTATACTTCATGAACACAACGGCACAAAAGCAGTAAGACACAAAAGATTTCAGGGATTAAAACACCACACACCACAAACAACAGAAAAGCATGTGTACACAACATGAATGTAGCTTATCAAATTATAAAAGTCACACATCCTACATTCTAACCCCTAACAATGACACACACACACACACACACAAACACACCACCACACACACACACACATACAACCGTGTAGAAACGACGTTGTGATGACTTTCATAAAACTCAACATATGTTACTTTGACATTTTTACAAATTTGTCAATTTTTTGAAGCTAATTCTAACTTAAACCCTAACTCTAACCCTAACCCTAACCCAAACCCTAACCCTTAACCTAACCCTAAGCCTAACACAGCCCTAACCCTAACGGAACACTGTTTTCACATCAAAATAACGGGGTCATTCAAAAGAAAGTACGTAGAGATTCAAGTGTATGTCAGAATAAAGGCGTTTCTACCTAGCCACACACACACCAGAAGTTAAACAAAAGTTACCGTTACAGTATTTAATGCAGACTGTCACTGGCCACATTACAACTCCAAACACCGGTGTGATTGGAAATGTTTTAAAAAAAATAAAACCATGGAAACAAACAACACATATATGCTAATGCCATTTCCTCAACAGTAGCAGTTAAAGCTGGACCATTCTTATACATGCACGTTGTGCTGGTATTGAGTACACCGATGACGTTGGTTGTCAACCAGAGGTGTCTTTTAACATTCATATGGAAATGTTCATCGTTATCTTCATCATCATTATCACTGTCGCCGTTATTACAATTCTCGTTGTTGTCTTTGTTGTTTTTATCGTCATCACCGTCATCTTCACTGATCTTATCGTTGCAGTTTTCATTCTTTTTATCGCCGTCGTAGTTATAATAAATTGTCATCGTCATTTTCCATAACAGCGGCATCATCATCATCATCATCATCATCATCATCATCATCATCATCATCATCATCATCATCATCATCATCATCATCATCATCATCATCATCACCATCATCATCATCATCATTCTTGTCGTCGTCGTCGAACTTGTCGTCGTCGTTCTTGTCACTTACCACAAGCAGCCTTGCAGTCGTCCAGTGAATAAAATCTGTTAGCGTTGCCTCCGCAGCCACCGTAGATAAACTCCTCACATTGGCTCGAGACCTTGTTGTAGAAATAGCTTGGGAAATCGGATTGGCACGGTCCAGAGTCTGCTGGCAGAGTGCACAGAACCAAAATGACAATGCAAAACTGTCAACAAATTACTACTGCACAATAACATTAAGATAAGATAAGATAAGATAAGATAAGATAAGATAAGATAAGACAACTTTATTATCTTTTACAAGAAATTACATTGTGGTGTACAATTACAATCAACAAGGAATAAACATCACAATAATAATAACAACAATCATAATGACAATGAGGATAAAAATGCACAGTCACATATGAATGGAATTACACTTATGCATGCTAACATTAAAAAAAAAAGAAAAAGTGAAATGAGATTATTTTGGGCAAACAAAACACACACACACACACACACACACACACACACACACACACACACACACACACACACACACACACACACACACACACACACATGTCATTTATTAAGTAATGAGACAGCCTTTGGAATAAAACTGTTTTTCATTCTGAGAGTTCTGACCCTTGGTGTTTGGTAGCGCCTTCCAGAAGGCAGGAGCTGGAAGTGGTGCGCAAGCACATGAGTGCTATCCAGCACAAAGCAAATAGCTTTCCGCACAACACGTCTTTCATACAACACCTGCAGACTCTCTTGTTTCACTCCCACAACCCTCCCACAGACGTTCACTACTCGATCCAGAATACTTTTGTTTTTTACACACAAACTTCCATACCAGCAGATAAAAGAAAAGGTAAGAACGGACTCAATAAAAGAAGAGTAAAAGGTCTGAAGGATGCGGCTACTGACTTGGAGATTTCGAAGTTTTTGAAGGCAGTAAATTCTAGACTGACATTTTTTGTGTATGGCCTGGGTGTTTGCAGTGAAGTTCAGTTTCTCGTCAATGATGGCTCCCAGGTATTTGTATTGGGTGACTCTCTCGACTGTAACACCATCAATGACAAGGTCTGGAATGAGAGTGTTGTTTTTACGAAAGTCAATGACCAGTTCCTTAGTTTTCTTGACATTTAAGTCCAGATAGTTTTGTTTGCACCAGGAGCTGAACCTATCAACTGCAGAGAAATACACAGCATTTGAATTGGACAGGTCCACAAGGGCAGAGTCATCCGAGTGCTTTATGACCGGTGAGGCATCAGTTCCTCTGCAGTCGTTTGTGTAGAGCGTGAAAAGTACCGGAGAAAGAACCGTACCCTGAGGAGCTCATGTGGACGTTTGTTTGAGAGATGAGACAACAGAGTGAAAGCGGACAACCTGAGATCTGGACACGAGGAAGTGAACGATCCACAGGACGAGTCTAGGAGGGACAGTGTAAGACAAAAGCTTCTGAGACATGAGGTGTGGCTGTATGGTATTGAAAGCAGAAGAAAAGTCTATAAATAGAATGCGGACAAAGGAACCAGAGGTCTCTAAGTGATCATACGCATTGTGGAGAAGCGTCAGAGTAGCGTCGTCGGTACTACGATTGGGTTTGTATGCAAATTGAAGAGGATCAGTGAAAGGCTGAGTGTGACAAAGAAGACGAGAGAGAAGAATCCGTTCGAGACATTTCATAGCTATGGATGTCAGGGCAACAGGGCGATAGTCGTTGAGTTCTTTGGGTTTACTGTTTTTGGGCACGGGACAGATGATAGAGTGTTTCCATACACTAGGTACAACACAATCCCTGACTGACCACGAGAATAGCTGACTGAATACTAAGCACAACTGTGCAGCGCACCACTTCAAGGTCCTACCCCCTATACCATCAGGGCCAGTGGCCTTTCTCAGATTCAGTCTTTTAAACATGGACTCAACTGTGGCACCATCGATCTCAAAGTCAGCATCACCATCAACCACGTCTTGTTCTAAACGAGAAATAATATCATCAACGTCGTCTTTTGTGTCATCGCGTTCAAAACGGCAGTAGAATGAATTTAGTTCTTCTGACATTTTAATTCGGTTTTCAAAAGGAAGGTCACAGTTAGTTGACTTCAGCTCTGCTTGACCGGACAGAGTTTTCAACCCCTTCCGTGCATCAGCCAGGTTACCACGCTCGAACTGTGATTCTACCTTTTCCTTATATTGCCGTTTAGCATCCTGAATTTCCTTTCTTAGTTTTAAAGCGGATGTTGCTTATTTTCTTTTTTTTTAAATGCCAAATTTAAGCGCTGTCTCGTTTGTGATACCTTTAAATGAAAGAATGTGTATAGTCACGGAGGCTGACAACCGTCTCTATAAACGCCGTGAGCGCCTGTGGTAAGAAGCTCAATCAGATATCAAAGGACAAAACGGGCTTTCACGTTTGTGACGCAGAGAAGATGGTCGAATGTGTGCTGTATCTGGACGTGGAATTGTATCCAGTCATAAGATTATTATGGCATTAGCTTGCAACGACAGATACTAAAGGCAGTGGATCAATTTCTATCCAGACCACGAGTGTGTCAGGGTGTGTGATGTAGGAGTGGAAATTCGAGTTTTTACGTTGCGCTAGCAATTGCACTCGGCAATCAACCTTCGGAAACGTGAACTTTGCTTAGGGTATATATGGCGGCCCGAGTGGGGTTCTATAGAAAAGGGGCTCGAACCCACAAAAACTGTTTCTGACGGGTTTAGAAGCCATTTAAAACAGCTATATTTATTTGTTTGCTTTTCTCCTTGCTTAATTTTCGAAATAACAAACAAATTACAAACAAACAACGAAACACAAATACACCCCTGGCTATAAGGTCTTTACGCTAAAACCTTTCAGATGGCAGACTACTTACACTGTGGCGGCATGTCAGTCATAACCATCAATGTCTGAGCGACAACAGCAACAGCAACTATCGACTTCATGTTGATGTAGCTTGTAGGTTTTTAGAATAGTGGTTCCTCTGAAAACGGATGCTCTATTCCGTGCAAGGAAACCAGTTGTGAAGGAACCAGGCTCTTGATCCTGTATTGATAGCGCCTGACGTGCCGAAACAAACAAAATAAACCCAACAACGTGATCCTGAGACATAGGCTGGTGTTACACTCGATATGATGTTGGTGTTTTTCTATCAGTATCTGAATCAGCCCCGATGCTTGAATTCCTGATAGGCGTGTGTAACTTAGATTCGTTTATCCACGCAGCCTGCTCAAGCAGCATACAAGTCACAAAGTCGACGTATGAAGTTTTCCACTTTTTATTCAGCACACATCAACAACTGCATACAATTCTCAACTCAACTCAACAACTTCACTATCAACAACTACTTTTTTTTTACAACACACGGAGCATCGAATATATAATTTTTTTCTCTTTCGAGATGACGACAGGTCGTTCTAGAAATGACGCATTACAACCAACCAATCAGAATTAAAGATCGTCATCACTGACTTACGTCATACATGTCAAAAGAATGTTCTCCATTATCTACGTCCATCAAGAAACTTCGATCAATAGTAAACAAACGGATCCAGAAAATTCTCCAACAATATCGACTAACGAAAATTATCAACGTTATACAAAGCCTCTCCTAACAACAATGCAAACTCAAATCAAAGGTAAATAAACTCCATTATTGAATACTTTGCAAAACGAAACGATTAGATCTATCGTGCGCGTTTCCGACATACTTTCGTACGCGTTTCAACGTAACAGCTGGCTCAGTGGCGTAGTCAAAGACAGAACAACTAAAACATGGAATGTCCAATGATAACTATTTCAAACTATTTCAAAGTATGATGGCCGGTCCTCACCTTTACACAACGGATGTCATTGCCAAATCTGCCTGGTCATCTTTCACAGCTGCGTATAAGCTTATGCACTCTCATTGACCACTGTGTATTGCAGTTGATGTTTAAAAAATATTCCTACAAAAGGACATTAAATATGCAGTGTTTGACGGGAAGAATTTAAAATGAAAAACATAAATTTCACACTTGAATTTATATTGTCACAGTAACAATCCAACCTTCGTTTTGCGGATGGCATTGATGGATTGGCTGGTGAGGAACAAGAACTTGAACAGCTGATACAGAGGCTTGACACCACCTCCAGAACCTATGGAATGGAAATAAGTGCAGAGAAGACCAAAATGATGACCAACAACACCAATGCAATCAACATGAACATTAAAGTCCAAGGCCAATCCCTCAACACAGTGCATAGCTTCAAATGTTTAGGAGCCATTTTATCAGACAATGGGTCCCGACAGGAAGTCCTCTCCAGGATCGCACAAACAACTGCTCCCCTGGCGAGGTTGAAGCCCATTTGGAAAGACAAGACCACCAGTCTACATTCTAAGACTGCTGCGCTCCCTTGTCATCTCCATCTTCATATACGCTTGCGAAACATGGACCCTCACAGCAGATCTAAAAGGAAGAATAAAAAGCATAGAGATGTTGTGCTACAGAAGACTTCTGGGCATTTCCTATACCCAGCACATCACCAACGACGAAGTCCGACAGACCATCACACAAGCCATTGGACAACACGATGACATGCTCACAGCGGTGAAGAAACAGAAACTCCGATGGTATGGCCACGTCACCAGATCATCAGGTCTTGCAAAGACCATCCTGCAAAGCACAGTGCAAGGAGGTAGAAGAAGAGAGAGACCGAAGAAGAGGTGGGAGGATAACATTCGAGAATGGATTGGCCTGACACTGAGCGAAACATCAGGGTTGCTTGGGACAGAGAAAGATGGAAAACACTGGTTAAACAATCATCTGTGGTACCCCAACGACTTCAGAGTTACGGGATAGGATATGATAAGAACAATGCGGGCAGTTCCACTGAATGTGAATATATATACAATATTACTGCTGAATGGTTTCTTTCGTTCAGGATACAATTTCAAAGGCCGTGTTTTTATACTCAACACAACCACCTTAAGTAACTTTTTATTTCATAAATTAAGTGTAGACGTTTTGCTAATTGCAGCAATTAAAACCAAGAAGATTAATTGGGGAGGGGGTGTAAGATGAACGATTTATACGTTTGTATTTCCACAAGTTACAGAAACGCGTCTGAAGTTGTTGTACACAACCTGCACAGCTCCATCTGTTACCGTCACAATATAAATTCAGGTTTGAAATGTATTTTTTTTAAACTTTAAATTATACTAATCAAAAACTGCTGACTGTATTTTTGTATCAGGAATGTGTTAATACCTAACCTGCAATATACAGTTGTCAGTGAGAGTGCATATAAGCGCGTCAGCCTCTATCAATACAGGAAGAAGACCCTGGTTTCTTCACAACCGCTTTCCTTGCACTGAATATCAGCATCAGTTTTTAAAGGAACCACTGTTCTCCAACCCACAAGCTACATCAACATGAAGTCGGTTGTTGCTGTTGCTGTCGTCGCTCAGATGCTGATGGTTATGGCTGTCGCAAGAGGACTAGGTTTACTCTGCTTATTTTAATATTTAGCTTGGTTAGTCTATGTAATATTAGAATTTCAATGTTAGGCAGCAGACGATGGAAGTAATCAAGCGTAGCAGTAGCCTACTGCCGATTACACACAGTGGTAGCTGACGGTAAGCAATGACATCATCGTAACGCCGTTAGGTAAGTTAGTTATCCGCCAATGAGAACACAGCTAGAAGAGGCTCAGCCAGGTCTGACTACTTCGAATGTAGAGAAGACCCGGCAGTCGTGTCTAAACCGAGGAAGAGTTAAGAGCTACAGAGCTACACAGGAGCAGTAGTTCTCTTCAGAAACGACTAGGACGCAGTACTTGTGTAAATCCGAATTCACTCAAGTAGCCACTGGCCTGATATTGTCACGAAGGTAAATGAATATATTTCTGTTTCATCGTGATGTATTATATTATTGTTGAATTATGTTTGTGAAATTTGCTATGCATAGAATTGAATTGTTAGCCCAACTTTGCCGAACACGTGGCGTAGCTGACCACGAGGCAAAAAGACGACCGGCCCGACGCCATCTTGAATTATGTACGGACCCACTGTTGTTTAACTTATATGTATGCTTACAGACCAGTGACTGTACGAATGAATGTGTATAATATTATTAATTCTTGATGTGTATAAGTAGCCATGTTTTATAGTTATGAATGTATAGGAAATTAGAGTGGAGATTCCAGTGGACCACGGACTTAGCAGAATGCTCGTCGCTTATATATGTAGATGTGGAGCTAATCACTGAGGGCTATTACGACCTTCAGTGAGACGCTCTGCACACACCTATCATTCAAGGTTGTGCAGAATTTCGTCTCATATGTTACAGACGAACAGGCGTTCTGTAGTGCGCCCAACACAGCATCAGACGAAACCACGTCGACGCATTAGTTGGCTGCAACGGCATCCCCAGCATTGCGCGAGGAAAGCCAACCAGTCTACCCACAGGGAAAAACCAGAAGAAGACAACACAAGTTGCCAACAAACCGACCACAGCACAGCACGCCAGACACACAGTTAAGTCTATAGTCGTGTGTGCACACAAAACTGAGAGCTACAGGACCACAGTAGTCCACTTATCATGAACTATAACATCCAGTGCCCAAGGATGAACTATTAGCTGCATAGACTATCAGCGATCGAATTATTCACAGTGACTATTTAACGTTTAAGGTAGATTAGTACTTAGAAAATCTTGTATAGAGTAGAAGAAATAAATGTGTGATGTTTCACTGTTATCAAGTGGCTGGACTACATATGATTCATAGCCGTGTGAAAGCTAGTGTGACAGTAATCTTTTACCATTTTTCTATCTATCTCTGTAACCCAGTCTTAACACAGACCGAGCTAAATAAATAAATTTATTATAGTAATCCACAGGGTGACGAACTAGCAGTTCCCATAGGATAAAGCGTGAGGTTTACATCATTCCATTGTGCAGAGCCCTAAAACCCATAAACCCACGTGACAATGGCTGACGTGCCATCACAATGTAAGTAGTATGACATCTTAAAAGTCTTAGCGTAAAGACCTTAAGCGGGTGTTTGTGTGTGGATTTTTTTTCTTCTAAAATTAGTCAAGGTGAAAAACAAACAAACAAACAAATAATGTCAGGCTATCAAATAATAGTCTGCAATAATACTATAGTCCGAGTAAAATACCCGAGAACACAGCTCAAATGGAGCGCTGAAACTTTCAACGAAAGCCAGAAGTGTTCAACTCTACCCGCACTATAGAAGCCTGTAGTCCCCCATCTTGTTCACCAGCCCATAACCAACTGGCACACGCAATGAACTAAAAAATGTGTCTGCATCTTGATGAGGGACAGTGCATAATTTCAGTGAAACGTGACACAAAGAATCTTTGGGTACGGAAAAGTGGGGGATGAGTGTACTTTGTTTTGTTTTTAAGTTTGAGGAACTTGCATTAAAGCAACTCATTCCAGACTTAAGAATGCTCGGTGCACTCAATATCAGCATTATGTACATGTACATAAGTATAGACCTATACTTAGGTGTTACACTTGAGGTTATAGTATTAGCTCATATGTACGGTTTGGTGTCCGTGATCTTACTTGACTCAACAGAAACATCCCATCACACCAGTGTTTGCTGTTTTAAATGGCTTCCAAACCCGTTAAAAACATTTTTTGTGGGTTCGATTGTACAGCCATACAACAATAGTCTAAAGGCGTACCTCTTTTTTGTAGAACCCCACTCGGGCCATCGTATATACCCCAAACAAAGTTAACGTTTCCAAAGGTTGATTGCCGAGTGCGATTGAAAAAAAAAAAAAAGAAAAGGATAAAGGTAGTCCCATAGCCTTGTGGCCGTAGGGGAGCGTGATGCTGGAGATCACACTTATCTTGGGCCAGCGTAGTGAGGGTGATGCCCATCTTTCTCCCTCGCTGCTTTACCTTCCCCACCCTTAAAAGAGTAGGTACTCAGTCACAGTTGAGTCAACTGTGGGCGTTGTTATTTGTCGCTTCAAGTTTTGCAGTCACCCATCCAAGTGCTAACCGCACTGGACGGTGCTAAACTTGCGAGACAGTAGCTAGTGCTCCAACCACTGCGCTATCCGATACCCCAATTGCGATTGCAAGCGCAACGTAAAAACTCGAATTTTCACTCCTACATCACACACCCTGATAATCACTCGTAGTCTTTGTTACACTCGATGTTGTTTTTTATCAGTTGATTCAGCCCCGATGCTTGAAATCTGATAAGTGTAACTCAGATTCGTTTATCCACGTAGCCTGCTCACTCATCAAAAAGGCAGAAGTCGTCGTATGTAGTTTTCGAACTTTATTCAGCGAACATCAACAACTGCATACAATCGCTTTTTTCACTCTCAACTTTTCACAACTTTCCACTTTACAATTCTCTCTACAACTTTCAACCACCTTTTGAAACAGTGCGGCACTATATATATAGTCTCTCTACATTCCATAAAGGGTGAGAATACCCCAGCGTGACACACCTCAACCAATCAGAACAAACTTCGTCATCACTGTCTCACGTCATACAACCTTATTTGGGATGGAAGCTTCTTTAGTTACCACTAGAATTATCCATACGCTTCGATCGATAGTATACAACCAACTCTAGAAAATTCTCAAATAATATCGACCAACTAAAATTATCAACGTTATACAAAGCTTCTTCTAACCACAACGCAAAATCAAATCAAAGATAAATACACTCTATTATTGCATGCTTTGCAAAATAAAACAATCATATCTATCGCGCGCGTCACAAACGTAACAGTCTTGATAGAAACTGATCAATTGCCTTTAGTACTAGCTGTCATTGCAAGCTAATGCCATAATAATCTTGTGACTTGATGAAATTTCACACCCAGAGACATCGCACATTCGACCCATCTTGATTCCCTTTTTTGCCTCACCAACGTGAAAGCCCCTTTTGTCGTTGGACATCCGAAGTAGCTTTTCACCTCAGGCGCTTACATTCGGGTCTCGCGTCGTTTAAGAGACGGTTGTCGGTCGTCATGACCTTAAAAATACTTTCATTGACAATAAACGGCACAATGATTAAATTTGCTGTACAAATAACTACACTATATCCACTATAATGTTACTGGGTAACAAACAGTAATGTGTTGACATTTTGCATTGTGTCATTTCAGCTCCGTGCGCACTGCCAGTCGACCGTGGACCGTGCGATGACATTTTTCTAAGATATTTCTACGACAAGTGGTCGAGCCAATGTGTGGAGTTTTACTACGGTGGCTGCGGAGGCAACGATAACAAATTTGATACACTGGACGCCTGCAAGGCTGCTTGTGGTAAGTGACGGAGACGACGACGACGACAACTATGATGATGATGAAGATGATGATGATATGATGATGACGACGACGACGTCGATGACGATGATGATGATGATGATGATGATGATGATGATGATGATGATGATGATGATGATGATGGCGCAGTAGCATAGTGGTTTGGCTACATGCTATTTCATGTTAAGCAGCGTCGAGCAGGTTAGTACTTGGATGGGTGACCACTGACTGAGCAATAACCATGCAGGTAGTGGTTCGAACCTGACTGATGGTCTGGAGTGCCAAGAAAAAAAAACAACAACCAACCCAAAATAACACGGTCCTGATGGACAGGCAAGATCTTCCCCCCTCCCCCCTCCCACCCCCCTACTACTTAGGATGAAAATATAAACCGAGATCTAGTCTGTGCAGTAAGGCATTCCATCGCACGGACGTTACAGAACCTGACATGGTAGGTCGCGTGGTTTGCGGGGATTATTAATTTACTTTACATTATTCAACATCTTCCTAGAGCGCATCATGTCGGATGCTCTTGCAGACCATGAAGGCACAGTCAGCATAGGGGGTAGAGCAATCTCCAATCTTCGTTTTGCAGATGACATTGATGGATTGGCTGGAGAGGAACAAGAACTTGAACAGCTGGTACAGAGGCTTGACACCACCTCCAAAGCCTATGGAATGGAAATAAGTGCAGAGAAGACCAAAATGATGACCAACAACACCAATGGCATCAATACGGACATCAAAGTCCAAGGCCAATCCCTCGACACAGTGCATAGCTTCAAATATTTAGGAGCCATTGTATCAGACAATGGGTCCCGACAGGAAGTCCTCTCCAGGATCGCACAAACAACTGCTGCCCTGACAAGGTTGAAGCCCATTTGGAAAGACAGGACCATCAGTCTACATTCCAAAGTAAGACTGCTGCGCTCCCTTGTCATCTCCATCTTCCTATATGCTTGCGAAGCATGGACCCTCACAGCAGATCTCCAACGAAGAATACAAAGCATGGAGATGAGGTGCTACAGAAGACTTCTGGGCATTTCCTATACCCAACACATCACCAACGACGAAGTCCGACAGACCATCACACAAGCCATTGGACAACAGGATGACCTGCTAACAGTGGTGAAGAAACGGAAACTTCGGTGGTATGGCCACGTCACCAGATCATCAGGCCTTGCAAAGACTATTCTGCAAGGCACAGTGCAAGGAGGTAGAAGAAGAGGGAGACCGAAAAAGAGGTGGGAGGACAACATTCGAGAATGGACTGGTTTGACACTGAGCGAAGCCATCAGGGCTGCTGAGGACAGAGAAAGATGGAGTATGCTGGTTAAACGATCATCTGTGGTGCCCCTACGACCTTCGGGTTACGGGACAGGATAGGATAGGATAGGATACATTATTTTGGTACGTAGAACTTTCGGACATTTCACATTCCTAGTTTTAATGTAAATCGTAGATAAATGCGTGCGTATTTGCGCTTACGCAGTTTCGCGTTACAGTGTTTGGACCAATCAGCTACTAGATGGGCGTGCAATTGCGTGTGCATTTTGGCGTGCAATTGCACGCGCATTTGACGCTTTCCGGGTTCCATAGTAATTATAGGTCTCTTGAGCAGAGGAGGAAAAAAGAGGTGATGCGAGGAACTAATGTGATGATGATGATGATTAATGTGATGATGATGATGATGATGATGATGATGATGATGATGATGATGATGATGATGATGATGATGATAATGATGATGATATTTTATAAACTGCTGGCGATAATGACGACTATGATCTCAAGAGCGAAAGTGATTCTGCCGCTGTTATGGAAAATAATGATGACAGCTTATTATAACTACGACCGCGATTAGAAGAATAAAGACTGCAACGATAAGGTCAGTGAAGACGACCACGATGACGATAAAAACAACAAAAATTACAATGAGAAGTGTAATAACGACGACAGTGATAATGATGATGAAGATAATGATTAACATTTCCATATGAATGTTACAGAGACATCTGGTTGTCATCGGTCCGCTCAATACCAGCAAAATGTGCATAAGAATAGGCCTATGTACTGTTTGTGTCCCCATACTGGAAACAAAAATTTCTTCCAATAACACCAGTGTTTGGAGTTGCAATGGTTTTACAGGTGTTGACATTGTTGCATTGTGTCATTTCAGCTCCGTGCACTCTGCCCGCAGGGACTGGACAGTGCAAAGGCATTTTCCTCAGGTATTTCTACAACACGTTCTCCAAACAATGCGAACAGTTTATCTACGGTGGATGCGAAGGCAACGCTAACAGATTTGACACACTGGACGCCTGCAACGCTACTTGTCGTAAGTGACGACGATGACGACGACCATGATGACGATGATGATGATGACGACGACGACGATGATGATGATGATGATGATGATACCCCCGCCATCTTTACTCCTGAAATAGTAACACAATGAAGCGATGAAGATTACGATGATAACGACGTTTGATAATAATGTTCATTTTTTTGGTTGTTACAGGTTTACCTGTTCACGGCTAAACGTCGTGAACAATATTTCATTCACTGTGAAGGAGGAAAAGACCAGAGAAGAAGGAGAACGGGAGTCCTTTGAAATTGGTATCCATATCTATTACCTGACTGATCTCGGTCGCTCACCTTAGTAGAGGACCTGTATCAACACCTGTATCCCAGTTCGAAGTAACAACTTCCCTAGTAAGCTACGTCGGTTGAAATAAACTGTTCAGCGTTTACACTGTACCTTTTTATTTATTAGGGAAGTATTGAATTTGCTTTGTCCTTCCGTCCGGCGTGCGTCCGCAAGTGACCTTGCTCACTATTCTCTGAAACTAATAGAAGGATAAAAAAAAAAAACAACAACAACAACTTGGTATTTAGTTAGGAAATAGTGACAAAACAAAGTATGCATATGCATATCGGTTGGCGTCATCATGGTGACGATGACGTCATAATTTGTTGTGTTTTGTTCTTACCCAATTTTCTACCAAACTACCGGTGGGATTTGGTTTAAGT
This sequence comes from Oncomelania hupensis, assembly GCA_036898135.1. Taxonomy (NCBI): domain Eukaryota; kingdom Metazoa; phylum Mollusca; class Gastropoda; order Littorinimorpha; family Pomatiopsidae; genus Oncomelania; species Oncomelania hupensis. The sequence goes on along the minus strand of CM072521.1, from coordinate 35,372,333 downwards.
TTGGTAAGCTTATATCTTAGACTTTACCTGTGCCTCCAAGGTAAAACCAAACTTATGCAAATCGATTGACGTAATCTTCGTGGCGTAATATTTTGAATTTAATTTGTTTTAAACTTCGTATGTAATTGGAGTGTATAGATTCCTTGAGCCTTAAACGAAACTATGGTATAATGAGTGACGTCTTTGTGCAAATCTTATCAAACATATTAAAGGTTAAGGTATACGAAACTCTTTATATTACATTTCTTTATCCCTATTTTATGAGACATGTTTATAATTACTTTTTATGTATAATTATATTAGTGATTAGTTTTCATTATCAAATACGGGAAATACGTGGTTTAAAATATTATTCTTAGTTTTGATTGGCTGATCTAATAGGATATGGAAAATCCTATTGACTGATATAATTTATAATAATATAATAAGTTTTCTGTATTTTTCATAATTGCACAGCAAATATGATTTTTTTAATGAACATAGTTCTATTTTGGAAATATTATCAGAGAGGAAGTTGTCAGTCTTTTCGTAGCCTTAGTGCCCGCAGCGTCTCAGTCAGTCAGCCAGTCAGCTTTGTCAGCTTGTGTGTATCATAGGATGTGATAGTATTGAACTTATTTATTGTTACTTTTTCAAGTTCAAGTTTGTGTTTGTGGTTGGGTTGATTTCTTGGACCTGTTTCACACTGAATCGGTACGTTGATTATTTTCTTATTTTTGAATATTGCATTGATTGTGAACTTTGCATTAATTTTCCGGTTTTATATTTATATAACTTTTGTAAATATATTTTTATAATATCTGTTGGTGAACTCGACTTGCTTAGAAATACATTTTCGGGGATAAGGAGTGATTTTTATAAGTCATCATCATTCTAAATTGTAATGTATTAATTCTTTTTGTATTAGATTTATAGTGTTTGATATTATTAATTACTTGTTATTGATAGATGATGATGATGATGATGATGATGATGATGATGATGATGATGATGATGATGATGATGATGTATTTTCATCATGTAGTAAAACGTCGAGTTTATTCATTAAGTCATTTATTTATTATACCCTTCAAAAGTTTAGCCCATTTAATTATTTTTTTATTTGTACATTTTACACATAATTTATAATTGTGAACTCTAATTTTGAGTCACCGGATCGCGGAAGTGACTCCGGAAGTAACCTACCGGATGTTTTGATTATTACAATTGATTATGTTGTTTAATATTTTGATTACTACTTGTATAAACATTTAAAGATTAGAGACCTATATTTATTAGACCCAATATTTGTTTTCAGAGTCGTCTCTTGTCCTATCTCATCTCATTATTCCATCAATAACAAGAAATAAAGTCCTTGCCTGAACTTTACACAACACGCTTGGTGTTCGTGGACATAATTATGCAACCCACTGGTGGGTGTGTGAATGACTCTGCTTTTTATCACCACACCCACACACCCATTTTACATATATATATATATTAAACTTTGTATGCAATGAGAGTGTACAGATGCATTGAGTCTTTGTCAAAACTTATGTAAATCGAGGGATGTCATCGTGGTGACGTAATATTTTAGTTTTCACGTAGTTAACTATATTGCACACTTTTCTCTGAAACTAATGGACGGATTTCTTTCAAACTTGGATCTTAGTTATAAAATAGTGAACCCTACCGGATGAAAAAATAAAGATGCATACTGGGTGATGTCATCATGGTGACATCATAATTTGTGTTGTTTTTCTTCTAATTTTATTTTCTCCCTTTCTACTGGTGGGATTTGTTAAAAGTTTTATTATTTGAGGAGAACAACACAAACAGCAACACCCAAGTTGAGGTCTGAGGCAATATTTCGATTTTTATTCAAATCTTTATCAAGCCATGTATTAAAAACATCACATCAAGTCTTTATATACCTATTCAGTAAAACTACAGTTCCCTGATGAGAGCAGTTCAGAAACTACAGTTCACTGATGAGAGCAGTTCAAATAACAGGACCTAGCACAATAATCAATATGATTGTGTCTAAAAGGTTAAAAACCAAAAGATTAAAGCTCAAGAACACTGCTCATGAATAATAATTCAAAGCTGAACAATAATATTATAAATATTATTAATTACTATTTACTATCACTAATTATTATTTACCACCATTATTACTGTCATTATTATTTTATACATATACATACATATAGATACACATACACACACATACACAAATAAATGAAGTTTTATTATTATTATTATTATTATTATTATTATTATTATTATTATTATTATTGCCTTTGTTGAAGGAAGTGTGTGTTACAGCACGGGTAGTACACACAGAACATACGTAAAACTGTAGGCTGGCTATTCTACACTAGTGTGATTAGGTTCACGGTGGTTTCTCGTCTTCGTAATGGTTAGAGGTTCAATTTTTCTGCGGGGAGACTGTGTTCTTTGATGATTTGTTTGCTTTGTTGTTGCGCACTTCAACTCATAAGTTAGGGGTACGAGTATACATTTCATTTCTTTGATGTGTGCCGCTGAGAAGTCGTTACATTTTTAAAAATAACAAGAACAGATTTTTTTTTTTTAAAGAAAGAAAAAAAGAAGTAAACATTTTGCGAACGGTTGGGTTTTCACACTATTCTTAATAACTGAACAACGTACGGCTATTGTAACAGCAGAAATAGTGACGACAAAATGTAGGAAATTAGCTTAGCGCAAAATAGATAGCATCGAGTAAAACTTGACGTTAATTCATCAGTTACCTAAAGAGAAGCACACACATGTTAAATTAACCTCCTTCAGACAGTCACGCAGACAAGTCTCCAGATAACATCTGACAGACTTAGCGATCCAAGACTAGTTAGCATACTTGAGCCAAAACTGACCAGAACGTCGTTCCCGTTAACTAGCCTACTCCACTATGACCAGAATCACTGAAACACTAAGTAGCCTAGGCTCCGCTAATCGCGATTACATCTATCCTACATTCTACCTCTGACACCCCAATTCAAGGATAATTATACGGGTCTCAGAAATAGGGCAGGTGAAGGAAAATATTCAAATAAAAACGAATAATCCCGTATATGCGAGATTAACTAAAACGAGAGTTAAACGATTGGTCAAGAAGACTAGAGAACGCTTGCATGGCCCAACTTTAGCTCGTCAGTCGCATACGAAAAACGAAGCTGCGAGGGTCAAACCAAGGAACAAGCTGCAGTGAACGCTTATCCTCAGCCTTATCATCAAGATAGACTAGAGACGGTTTCACGGATCCCAGAGTCTAGAAGTAAGATAACATTAGTAGTTTTGATATGTGTATGTTTATTTTATATTGATTGCCATGTATTAATAATAGGTTCTTGATATATATATGCAGAGACAGTATGCATGTGGATTGATGTATCTTAGCCTTAAGATTCTTATCGAATTGTGCATATGGGAACCTTGCAGGTGTCTGATGCTATGGACACTTTGCAGAGGAGACCGCACCCTTATATCTAACGAGAATATTGTAGCCAGAGCTCCGACTTTTACAGGTCAGCTCTGGGACGGTTTGTGGAGACAAACGCATTACGCTTGCTCCCGTGGTACAGAAGGAGAACAACCTAGATTCTACCTCTCCACATCCGAACCTCGTAGCTACAAGACTCACCCGACTCACCCGCTCAACCTGAGAGGCAAGACTTCTCAGAAGGACTCCATCACTCGCCGACGCACAGTAGATAAGTCACCCACAAATGCAAACTGAGTGCTACCCTCGAGAAAATAGTCAACCACTTGAATATAACCGCGTAGCATAGGATGAAGAAGACCTGCTGACAAACTTTCCCAGCACATCGAACTCTTAGAATTATTAATTTACCTGTTTAATGAAGTACATGTAAAAGTTGTGTTGAATATATAAAACGAGAAATTACATACATACGACTGGTGTTATTCTATTTGTATTGTTGTGTAGCTATTAGTTTTCTTCTCTCGAGACATAATAATCTAGTCTTTTAATTAGTAATCAGCGTTCCTCAAGTTGAGCCAAATGATACTAAAAAGCCCGAGAACAAATATAAATTTTATGTGACCCAGCGCCGTGATCAGTCTCTCACACAGCTATGGAAGTCTGGTAAAAGAATGATCGATAGTGGTAGCCCATCGCCCATCTATCAATAAGTCTTACCCCCTAGTAAGATAAACGTATCTTCCCCAGAATATTATCACAGCTATGAATGCCAGAGTTAAGTGTGATGTAATTAGGTTTGATGCTGTGATATCGAGCGTTGCACAAGCAAGCTGTTCCACATTTACACAGCAATGGAAGATTGTGTTTATGTGCTTGAATAACTGTCTGAGAGATTACTTAATGTTAATATCTTAATGTGTGTGTGTGTGTGTGTGTGTGTTTGTGTTTGTGTGTGTAGTTGTCTTTTTATACTTATTGTCACAGAAGGCTAATTAGACCCTGCACTAAGACTTCTCACCTTAAATGGTTCAGCCTGCTGTAGCCTTTGTAAATTAAAGTCCATGCCAAGAAGACGACGCAAGTCAGATGTGTGCTAAGCATGTGTATGCTAACGCTGGCTCAGTTAGGCAATTACCTCATTCAGCTGACGTATGGCCAGAGACACCAGCTAGAGTACTAGTTTTCGCGGGCTTTTGCTGACCGCAAGGCTAGGCTGTGATTCTGTGCTTAACTCTCACACGAGACGGAGCAACGCTCTGAAAGATCGCTAGCAGATGACTAAAGCAGGGACGGGTGAAATTCAATTCAACCTAGTATAGCCACAGCCTGACATTGTCAAAAAGGTAAATGATATATCTTTTGTTTCATTGCGCTTTATTGATATTATAACTGTATTATGTTTGTGAAGTTTTGCCATGTTTAGAATTGTAAATGTTAGTCAAACTTTGCTTGACCACGTGGCGGACACGCGACTGGTTTCGCCACCATGAAGTATCCCCTACGGACCCACTGTTATTTCTCCTACGTGTATTATTGCAGACCTGTGGTTGTACCAGAGAATATGTATATTGTTAATTACTTCTCCATGTGTTTAGTTTAGCCATGATGTGTATATGAATAGGAATTAGAGTGGAGATTCCAGTGGACCACGGACATAGAAGATCGTTCGTCGCTTATATATATAAGTGAAGCTATCAATGAGGGCTATTTCTGTCATCAGTGAGACGTTCTGCACACCCTTAGTAAACACGGTCAACCCTGACATTCGGCATGCAGTGGAGCATCCAGCACTGAGCTACGATAGCCCAAAAGTCTACCACCAAGGAGGAGACACCATCACCACACCTCAAACTGCAGTTAAGTGCACTCACACTGACATAGAAGGACTGTGCGGTAGTCCACTCTCCTGAAACCAACATTAGGCCAACCAGAACAAATAGCCCATTGGTGAGACATTAGCAAATATCAAAAACAGTAGCAGCATAGACCCATCAAGGAAGGAACTATTCGAAGTGAATTTGGACATTTAAGTTAAGAGAGTGTTTAGAGAATTGTGTATAGAGTAGAGGAAATGAATGTGTGATATTTACTGTTAAATAATGTTTGGGTGTCGGATAGCGCAGTGGCTGGAGCACTCACTACTGTGTCGCAAGTTAAGCACCGTCCAGTGCGGCTAGCACTTGGATGGGTGACCGCAAAACGTGAAGCGACAAATAACAACGCCCCCAGTTGACTCAACTGTGATTGAGTACCTACTCTCGTAAGGGTGGGAACGGTAATGCAGCGAGGGAGAGAGATGGCATCACCCTCATTACGCTGATCGGCAAAAACTATATAACAGCGTCTACCTAAGCCAAAACACATCCACTGGGCTCTTCAATAAGGTTCAGTGAACATACTTTTGTAGGCTATGCAGTGAAAACATTCATACAATGACCAAAACATCCTTCCAAGTAAAAAGCAATGCAACCATTGGCAAAAAGTATGTCTACAAACGCACATATGAACTCACCAAAAATCACAAGGAAGATGATTGTGAAGGGGTGTCTGGTTTTATGTCAGAAACTTGATCCATGATGATTGCCCTTTGGCTAGCTATAAAAACTATCTGTCCAAGCTGCATCCCGACATTGACTACCCATATTGCTATCCGGTAGATTCTTTTTGTTATCTATCTCAAACGTACACAAATCATAGTGTCCGGTCCACAGGGGCGACAGTATTGCACGAAAACCACAATACCCCCGCTGAAATTATGGTCGTCCGGTCACAAATCTGTTTCTTCACTTGCTATATATTAACACACGTTTTCCGACCAAACGATGCAGATGGGCATAACACATCTCCGGTACTTCGTCTGCTCTTCAGCCTGCACAGCTACCGCATAGGCAAACTTCGAAAACCGCTGACAGGCGCCAACACACTGTGGCACCTTCCAAACTCCACAGTGGAAACGATCCGTCCACTCAGGAATAGCTCAGCTTTATTTTCAGTTCCGTGAATGAGCCTCTCCCCGTAACCCAGCCTCAAACACCAGTCCTGTTTAACAACTGCTCCTGCAACGGTCCAGTAACAATCAATCTAATGAATAATTGACTAGTACCTACCCTAACACCTCTAATCTATATATATAAATTGCTTAGCCGGAAGTCCTTCTTCGCCTCTACTGTAAAGTTTGTCCGGTATGGACGCTGATCTGGGCAGGTGCGGGGCGCTACGGATCGGCCTGATGTGAGCTCAAAACCCACGAAATCGTTATAGCCGACATTTCCTTACCGAACGTTTAACCGTTTCTGAGATAAATAAATAAACAAAATGTCCACAAACTGTAATAGCCTCATTCCGCGCGCGGTTTCCATTCAACCCGTGTCAAGAACGTGCTGTTCCGTAATACCGTAAATTTTGTTTTATTTCCATTCAAAACACTTTTGCACTCTTGTCACCAATCTTACAAAATTTTGTGTTTAACTAATTAAATTTGATTAATTAAAATCGAATCGGGGTTTCAGCATGTTTTCCCATATAGACCAAAAAATTGATGGTCTTCGTACCAAGAATTGTGAGCTCACTTGGTAAGACATTCGTCTACCGTGCTGGAGACCCGAGTTCAAATCCCACGCGGGTCACTTTTTTTTTTAAATGTTTTTTTTTTTTTACAAAAATTATGGATATTTTTTTTTTAATTTAGGCTTTTTACTTTTAACTTATTAATTATTATTATTATTTATACTACTACTACTACTACTACTACTACTACTAATAATAATAATAATAATAATAATAATAATAATAATAATAATAATAATAATAATAATAATAATTATTATTATTATTATAATTATATCTTATATCAAATTTTATTTTCAAACCTTGGTGTTTTTTAAGATTTCTATTTGTATTATTCTATATTCTATATTCAATATTAGTATTATTATTATTATTATTATTATTATTATTATTATTATTATTATTATTACCAAGGATCGGGATGGGGTGGTACGTGTAGGTAAAAGGGGGCTACGGGTAGGTTCAAAGGGGCATGGGTAGGCATAACGGGGATACGGGTATATATAAGGAGGTATGGTGATGGTCGATTCCTTTGTCGTCCCCTTTACGCTTATGTGTCCGGGGACGTTAATCTGTTTTAACTAACTATCGATTCCTTTCATCCATACCTGCGAAACGATCAACGGGGAAGTATCAAGGAGGGTACAGGTAGGTTACAAGGGGGGTACGGAAGGTATCAAGAGGGTATGGGGAGGTATCAAGTGGGTTCGGGGAGGTATCAAGGGGGTATGGTGAGGCATCATGGGGGGGGGGACGGGGAGATATCAGGGGGGTGGGGGGGGTATGGTGAGGTATAAAGGGGGATATGGGGAGGTATCATCGTCCAAATGAAACTCGCAGACAACAGTTGTCTCTCTGTCTACATTTTAAACAGCAACCTGTGTACCCTGGCTTGCCAGGGTACAAAAACCACTAGTGTAAAATAAATTGAGACACGCCGTTTCATTGACCGTGACATTGTAAACACAGTCGACCCAACGCATAAAAAAAGGATACGTTGACATTTACTTTTATTTTGTTAATTATTACTAGTTACAAGTCACCTTTTGATCTGTTCTCCATTATGATGTTCACCGCCGTTTACTATGTTTGAGTTTTAAAAACAATTAATTGAAAATTTGTTATTTATTTCCAATTTTATTTATAAACATAAACATTTTAAATTTGGTCAATATATGCAAAAACTATTCTTTAGCAAAGTCATTAAATTTCAATAGATTATAAGCAAAACTGTGACAATTATGATGATTTTAATGGAGGTGTGGGTAATATATATATATATATATATATATATATATATATATATATATATATATATATATATATATATATATATATATATATTTTTTTTTTTTTTTTTTTTTTTGACAATCCAGGACCATCGAGGAAGGGTAAAATAGATAAAGGAAACGTTTCTGCTTTGTGGACCATTTCGTGTTACGTGAGAGTGAAGTGTGTTAAGTGAGAGTGAAGTGAATGGAATGTCGGATGTAAAGCTGTTGCCTGCACCGGCCCATGAGCAATCTCACTTTGTTTTTTTAATTGTCAATGATTCAGTTTAGTGGGTGATTTCAAGAAATCGATACAAAAATGCTATCGGCATCTTTGCGTGGAATATGACATTCGATAATTCGCGATCGATTCAACGTTTCACTCGCCTGCGACTCGTAGAAACATTGATTCGTTCTCGAATTGACATATGTCAAATTCCATGCCAAAATGCCGATAACGTATAATGTATCGATTTCCACCAGTGTCTTACATTTTCATTGGCCAAGTAGAGTGTGCCTAAAACTGATACTGCATGGCAATTGAGCAATTACAGGTGGCATTAGAAAACTTTTGATCGACCAGCAAAACTTGGTTCGTAGTGATCCCTTTCGTTTCCGATTATCCTATCCTCTCCTATCCCGTAAATCGAAGGTTGTTGGGGCACGCAAGATGATCGTTTAACCAGCGTACTCCATTTTTCTCTGTCCTCAGCAACCCTCATGGCTTCGCTCAGTGTCAAGCCAGTCTATTCTCGAATGTTGTGCTCCCATTTCTTTTTCTGTCTCCCTCTTCTTCTGCCTCCTTGCGCCGTGCATTGCAGGATGGTCTTTGCAAGGCCTGATGCTCTCGTGACGTGGCCATACCATCGGAGTTTCCGTTTTTTCACAACTCTGAGCATGTCATCGTGTTGTCCAATAGCTTGTGTGATAGTCTGTCGGACTTTATCGTTGGTGATGTGCTAGGTATAGTAAATGCCCAGTAGTCTCATGTAGCACCTCATCTCCATGCTTTCTATTCCTCGTTGTAGGTCTGCCGTGAGATCCATGTTTCGTAAGGGTATAGGAAGATAGAGATGACAAGGTAGCGCAGCAGCCTTACCTTAGAGTGTAGACTGATGGTCCTGTCTTTCTAAATGGGCTTCAACCTTGTTAGGGCAGCAGTAGTTTGTGCAATCCTGGAGAAAACTTCCTGTCGGGACCCATTGTCTGATACAATGGCTCCTAAATATTTGAAGCTATGCACCGTTTTTGGGGATTGGCCTTGGACTTTGATGACCGCGAGGTCTGCTCCCGGAAAAGTGCGTGTCCAGCCAATGTTGATGCTTGATCTGAAGCGTGTCTTAACCATGATGTAGTCGATCTGGCTGTGATGCTCCCCGCCGGGATTGTGCCATGTTCATCGACTGGATGTTTTGTGGAGACCAAGTGTGTTTGCCAGTATTAGATTGTTGTAATTGGCAAACTCTAAGAGCCTCAGACCCCGGTCATTTGTCTCGTTGTTGCAGTGGGGTCCACATGTGTCTCCCCAGTTGTGGTACGCATCTTGGCCAACCTTGGCATTCCAGTCGCCTTGCACTATGACTTTGTCCTTCTTCGGCACTTGGTCAAGGACAACCTGTAGATATTCATAGAAATCCTCTACTCCTGTGTCGTCATAGTCTGATGTTGGGGCATAGGCCTGGATGATGGTGATGTTAAAAGGGGGTGCTCTCAGACGGATTGTAATAAGTCTACTGGAGACTGGGTGGCAACCCATAATAGTGGCTAGAATGTCTTTGTGGACCAAGAATCCAACGCCGTGTTTGTACCTGTCATCTCTCCTGTTGAAATAAAGCTTGTGGTCTTTGTCGGTCGTTGTTTCACCAAGGCCTTTCCAGTGCAGTTCGCGGATACCTAAAATGTTTCATCGATAGTGGTCCAGCTCGTGGGCCAGTTCTTCTAATTATCACTTCGCAGTTAGGGTCCTGACATTCCAGGTTACTATGTCGACGATGTTGTCTCTCATGCGGATCTTGCTAAGTTGTCCATCAGTAACACACTTATCACCTCCGTCCTGGTGGCCAACTGAAGGCTCGGTTCTTGGTGACCCGGGCGACGACGGATCCGGTATGGAGTGAGTTGTTCTTTTAATCATGCGGTGTGTCTTGGGTAAGAAAGACCTGACAGGGCCCAATCTTCTCCAAGCTGTTGGCCACAGCCGAAATCCACGAACACAGTGTCGCTCGCCATGGCCCCGAGTACGTGATCGCTGAACCTGTTGTTACGTGAGGTTCCTCTGTCCTGGCAGGTGACTTCTGTGTAGAAGACTCTCGCCCAGTGATGTTTCCGGTTATGCAATCGGGAAATCCTTATGAACGTTTCTTCGTGCCTACGGTTCTTATCCAGGGGAGGTAAAGGCCATCGTAACTCTTTAATTTTGGAGCCAGTTTTCCTCGAAAACGCACGAGTTTGGATTTGGTTCATCACGGGCTAAAACAGACACCTTTCCCAACGAAAGTTTAGTTAAATTTAGAATAGAGCATTGGTCATTTTTTCTTCTCCTTTAAAAAGAAAAAGAAAAAAAAAGAGAGATCTTCAATGGCCCCAACTTTTATACATTGTTTATGCTAACCTTCTAACTAGCCCGTTTACGCCTACACACGTAGTAGTATAGGGCTCGTTTAAACCAAGGGCTGTTCGTGCAGGTTCATAAGGATACACCAGAAAAGTGATTTTTACATCTTTACCATGCCCATAGGAGACACTTGAAACCTAGATATAATGCAAACCTTATGTTGAAAGTCTCAATCACAACCACAAACTCCTCCACCATTTTACATCCGAAAGCAAAAGCAGTCCAAGAATATCACCCTTTCTTCGGAGCAAAGTACACCTATTTTAATAAATCAATAACAACGACAAATGGTGAGAGAATATAGTCAATAATTTATTCAAGCTCACGTTTAAAGCAATTGACCCGATATTTGCAAAAAAAAATAACACAAGTTTATATGAGAATCACGATTCGACCAAATGATAACAATTTCGCATTTTCACTCCGCGAGGTTTTCTGCGTAATGCAAATGAGGAAGTCGTGACCTTCCAGAAGCGTTCCAGTTAGATCTATGATGTCCTATCCTATCCTATTCCGTAACTCGAAAGTCGTAGGGGCGCCACAGGTGATCGTTTAACCAGCGTTCTCTATTTTTTTTCTGTCCTCGGCAACCAGCATGGCTTCACTCAGTGTCAAGCCAAACCATTCTCTTTGTTTCGTAATGTAAGTTGCTACTTGCATGAATATATAGATTCTGAATACTGAGGGAGAAAAAAACCCCTTCGTGCTTCTATTTCTCTACTCTTCTTCCCCTCACCAGGGAATGCACTTATGTCGACAGTACTGCGGCCTGCAAAATGGAACGGGAACATTGAAAATTGGACCGCAGGACATAGGATAAAGGATTTCAGGCTCTAAAGCCTTGGTTTTAGTGGGATTTGATTGGGAGGAGTAGGGGAATGGAAGAGCCGAGGAAAGGAGGGAGAGAGAACGTGGGCACGACAAAGGAACGATTTTTAAAAAATGTAAATTTATGTTTAATTGTAACTTTCGTCCTTTTATGTAGCGAAAACCAAACGTCATTCCAAGATGAAATAAGTCTCGCAGCTCAGGGGACATTGAAGCCAAAAAGAAAAAAAAAAGGAGGATTGGGGTGGGTGGGTCGTAAATGCGAACTGCTGTGCTAACCAGACTGTTCAGGGGCCACGAGGAGAGCAGAGCATGTACGTGCAGGCTGCCAGGCCGTTGCTTCCGCAATGGCACGTATTGCAGTCGTCTTTGTTTAAGCGGCAGGAGGGCAACCCATGAGCGTGCAGCCAACCAGTCCGTTGTCGCAGAAGCAGGTATTGCAGTCGTCCTTGAAGGTCTGCCCGTGGGCGTATTCTACCCCGTTGTGCTGGCAACCAGCCTTGGGGGGACAGAGCATGAGCGTGCAGGCTGCCAGCCCGTTGCTTCCGCAATGGCACGTGTTGCAGTCGTCCTTGAACGACTCTCCAGGGGCGTAGGTGATTCCGTTGTGCACGCATCCTGCAGGGGGAGGGCAGGCCATTTTCGTGCAGCCAACCACCCCGTTGCTACAAAAGCAGTTATTGCAGTCGTCCTTGAATCTTTCTCCAGAGGAATACGTCTCTCCTTTGTACTCACATCCAGCCTCTGTAACATTTCACGTAAAATTATTATTATTATTATTATTATTATTATTATTATTATTATTATTATTATTATTATTATTATTATTATTATTATTATTATTATTATTATTATTATTAATTAATTAATTAATTTTTAAAAAAATTATTATTATGTTATTAATATTATTATTATCATCTTTATTATCATCATCTCACCATCATCATCATTATCGTCGTCGTTGTCGTCGCCACCGTTATCATTGCTTTCGTCATTACCTCTCTCGAATTCATCCTCTTTATCGTTTGTATCTTCCTAGTGCTTGTCATTAAAATAAATAAAAAAATAAAATAAAAATCTTCATATTTATTGCTATCGTCGTCATAGTTTAAGTGGCCTCATCTTCTTTGTGGGTTTAGTCTTCATCCTGCTTATCGTTAAAAAAAAATAATCTTCATAATTATTATCATCGGCCTTGCCAGCGTTACTTCACACAAGCGCAGCATGCTGAATCGCTATCACTGTCGTCATGATTATGGTCAATATCGCTAGCTTTTCATTTACCACTATGGTGGCCCAATAGCTCAGTGGTTAGTGACCTGGTTTCCCTGATTGCCGAAGGACGTGGGTTCAAACCCCGCAGGGGACGAACTTATGTGACTTAGGTAAGAGACTCTTAGGTGTTGGAGAGTTTTCTCCGCGTACTCCGGTTTTCTACCTCCCTTCAATAATGGGATTGGATGCAGTCTGTCTACAATTTCAATATAAAACGATTTCCTCCCTGACTTCTAATAACGACTTTCCTTTACATCACATGTGTGAGTGATGAATATTTATTTAGTTAGTTATTCATTGCTTACAGGGTCCAGTGGACCGCAAAGAGCCGAATCAAGACCACAACCTGGCTGCAGAGGACTCACCCCTGATCCGCATAAAAGATCTGCTCAAACATCCCCAGTGGTAACACTGAAGGTACTCCACCAGCCGGTCACTTTACAATAAAGACATCCCACGCAGGGGACGCTGAGGCTATACTCTAATTTATTGAACACCCCTTTACAAAAACGCAATAGAATACAAACATCATTATAAAATATCAACAAAACACGTACATATAAAATGCCCACATTGCTAACTAATAATATGATAGGAAGCCCGAGTGACCATTTCGCAGAAAGCGTCCAATGTTCCCAAGCTGATACACACAGATGAAGAGTTTTGTCCCGGAAGAGTTTTCAAGAAAAAAGGTAGGTGACTGGTCTAGCGAAGAAGAAGATAGTATAGTAGATTGATAGAATTGAGTAGGAAAGAGAAAGAACAAATGAGAAAGTCAGGAACAGTGGGAATGTAAAACACTAAATTTCCAGAAAGTGGGGATACTACTATTTATACATAAACTCCCGGCACTCCCACGGGGGTTGAGTGATGATCAATGTGTATGTAGGAGTGTCAGTAACATGTGAGCGTGTAAGTTGTTTACAGATCGCCGCACTTTGAGTCTGATTTATGAAATAAGGAGCTTAAAGCCTGCATTATAATACTTCTTCTTCTTCTTCTTCTTCTTCTTCTTCTTCTTCTTCTTCTTCTTCTTCTTCTAATATTAATAATAATAATAATACTAATAATAATAATACTAATAATAATAATAATAATAATAATAATAATAATAATAATAATAGTACTATAATTAGTATTATTATTGTTAATATCATCATCATCATCATCATCATCATCATCATCATCATCATCATCATCATCATCATCATCATCATCAACAGGTTCCTTACATCATCATTATCATAGTAGTCGTCGTTAAAGTTGCCCAGTTCAAAGGATAGGTTTATTTTTCGCGAAAATTACTTTACCCTAAAATTCGCATTGTTTTAAAAACAAAAACAGAAGATACAATGTATCCTATTTATCGTTTACATGCTTAAACATTTTGGTAGGCCAGGAAATCTCTTTTTAAAAAGAAATTATTTTATTTCCTGATAATATTTGGAAATACTTAGAGAAAGTCACAAATCAGAACGAGACAAAAATCGGTTCGTCAGTAGGTCCGTTGAAAGCCATATCTCAAGAACTACTGAACGGATTTTGACCGAAACTTCATAGGATGAATCCCCGAAAGTTAGTTGTCAGCCTCCCGTGCTATCATATTTGCTCTACTGCTAAATCAAGATCGCAGGGGTCACATTGTTAATCCTAAACACGTTTTGCTCAATATCTATACCATTAAAAAAACAAAAACACCCCCAACCCAAAAAAATCCATCTCCAACAAAAACAAAGCAACAAACCCCAAAAATAGTCTAAACCGTGACGTTATCTGCTATCAAGAACCGCAAAGACGTGTTCAGTGCTTACACGCCCTTCAGAGAGCTTTTACCTCAATAATGTGGATTAATAAACTCTTCTACGATCATACTATCTAGTGGTAAATGTTTGAAGATTAAAAACATCAACAACAACATCCTCAAACTCAAACCTCCAACTCGCTTAGAGTGTATACTGACTGGACTATACAATATTGTTGTTGCTGACAATATTGTTGATCGCCTGTAAATCTTTTTGCCTGTTAGCACTTTAACCTACTGAAGGGGTTTTCTCCGAAAGCCAGGTTTTAACTACTTTCATCAAGCCGTTTCACCACACAGCACAACCTTTCAAAGGTACCGTTTACTTCCTGACTATTGGCCTAAACTATAGATGATGAAACTGTTTAATTCACCTTGAATGATTTTCAAAAAATCCAAAAGATCCTATAGCACACACAAAAAAAAAACTCCAACCCCCCCCCCCCCCCAATTTTTTAGCAGTCACCCGCTTACCTTGTGCCTCAGCCGCAAACATTAGCGTCAAAACGACGGCAGCAGCAGCAACAACAGCAGACTTCATCTTTGATGTAGCTTGTCGGGTAGTAATAGAACAGTCAGTGGTTATTCTGAACACGGATCTTCTTTTCAGTGCAGGGAAAAGAGCTGTGAAAATACCAAGGGTCCTGCTCCTGTATTTATTGGGCGGATTGTGTGTGTGTGTGTGTGTGTGTGTGTGTGTGCGTGTGTGTGTGGTGTGTGTGTGTGTGTGTGCGTTGTTCAGTTTGATGGATGTAATTGGCAGATTTAATTTCCAACCCGCTTTATTGTTCAGTTTGATGGATGTCATTGGCAGATTTCATCTATTTCCAATCCGCTGTATGACAACCTACACCTATGAAACAGTTGGTATTACAAGGGAGCAATAGATGTAGCTTACTGCTATATTTCACTTTTACATAGAGGGGTCACTTGACTTCGTGTCATCGCTTATCAGTTAGTATTAGAAAAAAAAAAAACGACAAAGTACACTCAGAGAAATATGAGACTTTGCAAAGCAACGTGACTTATCTTGTAGTCAACCCGTGGGTCGGATTGCTTCGATAACTACTGTTTCACAAGTGATAAAACAAAAACTACTGTATCACAGTACTACTACTACTACTACTACTACTACTACTACTACTACTACTACTACTACTACTACTACTACTACTACTACTATAAATAATAATAATAATAATAATAATAATAATAATAATAATAATAATAATAATAATAATAATAATAATAATAATAATAATAATAATAATAATAATAATAATAATTTCAAGAAAACAAAATTATAATCTGTTTTATGTTTTATAGCGCCTTTTCGCCATTAAAATTAAACTGAAAGCGCATATCTCGCAAACTGAGAAAACAACGTACAAGAATAATTTATAAACGTAAAACGTTAATAAAGACTATTTAAATAACAGACAGACATTAACAGTCAAAAGGAATACCCCACACCCGAAATAAGAAATAAAAATATACTATTCTAAAATTACTCTTATAATCAAATCAATGTAAGTCAAGAAATCTTTATTCACGAAAACATACAATGAAAAATTGGCATGCCCCGTAAGATATAATATACATGTACACACCCCACTCCACACACACACACACACACCCACACACACACCCACACACACACCCACACATATCTATATATATCTATATACCTATCTCTCTCTCTCTTTCTCTCTCTTTCTCTCTCTCTCTCTCTCTCTCTCTCTCGATAGATATATATTTATTTATTTATATATTTATATACAGGGTATTCATGTAGGCTGAGTGAGCTTTTGTCTTCTGCGTCATTCAGTCAGTGCCAGGCCAGCAGTCAACACAGAAGAACGACGACACCAATAGGGTCAGCGATGGCGACGACGACGACGACAGTGGGTGAAAATGTCGGTGTAGTATTTCCCTTTCTTGGTTTCTTAGGGAAATGGTGTGAGGCTGATAAATGGTGTGGTGGTGTTTGATGATGGTTTATCCATGTAAGGGACGACATCAAAGTTCATTTAGGGCTTCTGGTGTTAGTTCTTACAAACCAGGAATAAGAGACAAGAGTAGGCACCGCCGCCTCGAGTTCTCGATTCCTCCCATTCCCTTATAGTTAGAACTTTGCTGCAGTCTGGTAGCTGGGCAGTGGACAGATACGTATCTGTGAAAGGGGCTGGCGTCCTGGCCTCCACGGGTCGCTAATTCTGCCTTTACACTTTCCAGTAGGTATCGAGGACCACAACAGCGCAGAAGGAGGACAGCCGGCCCAGGACGGAACACCGCGGCCGCGGAAGAGGGGATGGGAAGAGTTTGAGGAAAGTGAGAGGGTAAGGTGCGTAAAGAATGAATCGTGAATGTTTTGATTTAAAGTACTTACTTTGAGATCTCTTAAATAAAAGGAGCAATTATAAAATGAAGGATGACAAACAAATACAGTTACGTTCCTTTTAGCGCAAGGGTTCAACAAAGAATAACCTCAGCCACTGGAAAACATATATATGTTTTCAACACATTCTTCATCAAGAGCAGGAGCCTCGAATCCTTCCTGTAAGTCTCTGAGTTTACTAACACTTTTAGCTAAAACAAACCTTGTGGAATTACCAGACCAGTTTGAAGCATGGCACATAGAATAATACTAAAATAAATTAGACCTCAATCCAAATATTATTATAAAAAATAAAAACAAAAAGGTGAGCTGCATACGTAGTGAAACTGTTTCTTTGCAGCCTGCATTACTTTATTGCTGTCATATTCGTTCGAATACCCTACAGGTGCGAACAAAAAACGTGGAGTTATCGGGTACGTGGCTTAATCCTATCAGCGTGTGTTGGAAGGCTGTTTCTATGCCACTGGTTCTCGTCCTTGTGTATCGGTTGACGCGTAATGGCTGCATAGTAGGAAAGTCGCGAAACGGAGACGTTATAAACGGACATGCTTATATTTTTGTAAGCTCCGAACACACTTGATCGAGAACTTTCGCCTTGCACGTACCACTGAGCCATCTGGTATCCAAAACATATTGAGGTCATTATTACATGACGTAACATAAAAGTTGGGGCTACAATAAACACAACAAGAAAATGTATGTGTGTCATGTCACTGCTGTCACTACCTTATTTTATGGTGGCTGTTGGTTTACACAGATGCTGCTGTTGCTGCCGATGAAGAGGATAACGATCTCCATGATGATATATTACCGTGCCCTATTATACATTTCTGTTGTAGGGGGCTTGTGGTTTGAAGAGTTATAGTTTTGGTCGGGATGAAAAAAATTGAGGAAATTGATATTACGGTGATGACAAAATCAAAAGTGACAACCACAACGACAACGACGACCATGATGATGATGATAATGATCATGATGATGATCATTATCATGATGGTGACAATAACAATGATGATGAGGACGATGCATAATTTTATCACGACGACGACGCATGGTGAAATCTTGAGGAACGATGAGGGTGATGATGATCTGGTAATCATGATGATGATGCATACAACGACGACAATGATGATAACGACGGCGACAATGATGACGATGATGACTCTAATGATGATAATAATGATGAAAGTGGAGATGAATACAACGACGACCGCGATGATGATGGCGACGATGATGATAATGTCGACGAAGACGATGATGATGATGATGACGACGATGACGAAAACGATAACAACGACGACCAAAATGGCTATATTACTTCTACGTTAAAAGACAAAGGACTTGTATCTTTTATATTTATATTTCTTATATTTAATGTGTTTTATCTCATAATGTTGCATGATACTGGTTAAGTATTTATCCTTGAGTGTGTGTATGTGTGTGTATGTTAATGTATGGGTGCGTGCGTGTGCTTGTGTGAGTGCGAGTGCGAGCGCTTTACGCAAACTTTTAGTTTGACTTAGCGCGTAAAAAAACATTAATATAATTATTATAAGGCGGCCAATGGAGAAAAAGAAATCCTCCCAATTCTCCGAGAAGAAGTTGAGGCAGCAGTGCAATCGCTGAAGAAATGGAAGTCAGCGGGAGTGGACAATATACTCGCGGAATTCTTCAAGCAGGAGGACAAAGCAATGATTGACGCCCTCAACATTATCTGTCACAAGATCTGGCAGAGTGGGGAGTGGCCTACACCACGGACCCAGTCGCTTTTCATCACTCTTCCAAATCAGGATAATCTTCCTTAAAATTACCGCACTCTCAGCCTCATCAGCCATCCTAGCAAGGTCCTCCTGAAAATAATACTCAACAGGTTAAAACCCCAAGCAGAACAAATCATAGCTGAAGAACAAGCAGGATTCAGGGCAGGGCGAAGCACCACTAAACAGATTTTCAACCTCAGAATAATCTGCGAGAAATACCTACAGGACCAACAACATCTATAGCATGTGTTCGTAGATGTCACGTCACCCTAGTGGGTGCCGTGAACGATCAGCTCAAACAGCGAGTGGAAGGAATCGAACTCAAACAAAAGAAACTAACACAAAGCCATATGAACAATCACACTCTTTTATTCAACAACAAACGCTCACACACACAGGACGATGGGAATCTAAACCTCCCTCAACCCCTATCCGGACCCACAAACCCGTATTTACTGTACAATTACCTCCCTTGTCTAATCTGAAAACCCTAGAAACTATACACAAGAAGTGCCCCACAACAATAAGTAACAATTATAATATATAACAATAAACAACTGGTAACAGTGAACGAATCAGGCAAGAAAATAGATTTAATTACAAGCTAAGACACTGGCCAGCAAAAGCTTGATGCACAAATTAGTTTAGGTTAAATTGGCTGGCTTAATAGATCACTGTTCACTGCTTTTAGAACTCCTATCTTTAGCTAATCTCAAAAGTGGATGAAGAATCTACACACAGATAATAAAGTATATTGCACAGATTCCAGTCGACGCAAGTGTGTTTATGTAAGTGAATGCAAGTATGATTGAGGAGAACTAGGGTGTGGTATGCAAACGCCCAGGTGGTTATCTCCCTGTCGTCCGGAGCACAAGAAGTGTACAGGCGGAGATGAACCCCACAGTCCCTCAGACAGCACACTCGACCAGCATGGAGGAGTAGAAACAGTAGCCCCACAGATACTTCAAGTGGAAATAACAGAAGTAAGTATGGTAGGTATGGTAGTATGATAGGTGTAGTAGTAGCCCCAATCTGGTTATAATAAATTGTCCTACTAATCTAACTTTATACACAATGTAAGCACTACATAAACAAATACTCCTCCGGCCGGCCGCCATCTTGACCTGTTTATATGTGCATGTAAACAATTCAATGCGATTCTCAATTCTATTAATTTATATTTCTTTCCATAAACATGATTGTTTACCCAAATATACATTACAAATATAATCACACTTCAAGTCAAACAATCCTAATTCAACCTCATTCTCACCTTCATCACCCCTCTCCATATTATAGCACATTATCTCCCCTCATTCACAAGTATCCCTCTCTGGCATGCTATAATACAACATCATCCTTCCCTCATATTCATCACCCCCCCCCTCTCTCATTTTAACATATATATTTCACCATCACCCCTTGACCCCATTTTGGCATGATGGTGATAATGATCTAGTAATCATGATGATGATGATGCATACAACGACGACAATGATGATAATGACGGCGACAATGATGACGATGATCACATAAAAAATACTATTTAGCAAAATATACAGAGGTTTGACACCACCTCCACAGCCTATGGAATGGAGATAAGTGCAGAGAAGACCAAAGTGATGACCAACAACACCAATGGCATGAACATTTACATCAAAGTCCAAGGCCAAACCCACAACACAGTGCATAGCTTCAAATATTTAGGAGCTATTATATCAGACAATGGGTCCCGACAGGAAGTCCTCTCCAGGATCGCACAAACAACTGCTGCCTTGACAAGGTTGAAGCCCATTTGTAAAGATAGGACCATCAGTCTACATTCCAAGGTAAAGCTGCTGCGCTCCCTTGTCATCTCCATCTTCCTATGCGCTTGCGAAACATGGACCCTCACAGCAGATCTACAACGAAGAATACAAAGCAAGGAGTTGAGGTGCTACAGAAGGCTTCTGGGCATTTCCTATACCCAGCACATCACCAACGACGAAGTCCGACAGACCATCACACAAGCCATTGGACAACACGATGACCTGCTCACAGTGGTGAAGAAACGGAATCTCCGATGGTATAGGGTACGGCCACGTCACCAGATCACCAGACCTTGCAAAGACCATCCTGAAAGGCACAGTGCAAGGAGGCGAGGGAGAAGAGGGAGACCAAAAAAAAAGAGGTGGGAGGACAATATTCGAGAAAGGACTGGCTTGACACTGAGCGAAGCCCTCAGGGTTGCTGAGTACAGAGAAAGATGGAGTATGCTGGTTAAACGATCATGTGTGGTGCCACAAACGACTTCCGAGTTACGGGATAGGATAGGATATAAAAAGGGGGGGGGGGAGGGGAAGGCTCTGTCTGCTTCAGTTAGATCCTGTATAGACGAGCGATTACAATAAGTAAATAGTTGGCGCGAAAGAGTCGTGGTTAGGTCCTCCTCACACCTAACAACGACTCATGGGCACTCATATATATATATATATATATATATATATATATATATATATATATATATATATATATATATATATATATATATATATATATATATATATATATATATATATATATATATATATATGCGACGACATTCTGCTAAGTCCGTGGTCCACTGGAATCTCCACTCTAATCCCTATACATATATAGATATATCATGTCTAAAATACACACATAGAGAAATAAGTACTACTATACACATTCTCCGGTACAGCCACTGATCTGCAATAATACACATAGGCTAAATAACAGTGGGTCTGTAGGGCTACTTCTTGGTGTCGAAACCGGTCGCGTGCCCGCCACGTGGTCAGGCAAAGACTAACATTCACAATTCTAAACATGGCACACTTCACAAACAGAATACAGCAATAATATCAATACATCGCGATGAAACATAAGATAGATCATTTACCTTTTTGACAATGTCAGGCTGTGGCTAACTAGGTTGAATAGAATTTAATCAGTTCCTGCTTTTAGTCTTCCAGTAGAGAGATTTCAATTCAATTCAATCAATTTATTTAAAGTCTGTTCACAAATTATGTGATTTTAGACTATAAAACAAATAAACGAAATAATATAAATGATAAGGTGGAAAAAGGAAATAATAATAAATAATTATATAAATCATAAATAGAAATGATTAAAAAGAAAACGAAATTGAAGAAAAAGAATACAGCAGCAACAATAAACCCAGAAGAATTTCTACTGATTAAACAATGTAACCTAACATTGAAGCACAATCATCTTAACATCTAAAATACATGGAATAAAATAATTATAATACTTTTTCTATCTGTGTACACGATATAATAGATGCGATTGTCAGCATCAATTCATTATCAGCTAATATTTTTGTTACATCATTGTACTGTGTGATAACAGTATAAATATTATTTTCTATAAATAATTTGTTCAGACATGGGCAATGTAATAGCAAATGTTCTACAGTCAGAGCATTTGAACATACACATTTAACGTCTTTAGAAAATTTAGTTTTCCATGAATTTAATTTTAACTTGTAGACAATTTTTGTGAAATGTCTGGAGCTAGACAAAATATTATTGTGTACATTTTTAAGAAAATAATTGTCTACTATTGAGATCAATTCATAGTAGGAGAGGCTCATGCTATGATTAACTTCAGTAGGCTTACTTGCACCATCTTTAGCTAGTTTATCAGCTAATTCATTACCCTTTATTCCACAATGAGAGGGAACCCACAAAAAATCAACTGTAACATTTTTAATTAATAAACAGTGTAAAAGATATTTGATTTCAAAAATTATTTCTCTTCTAACTGAGCAATTCCAATTTTGTAGCGCATACAAAACAGATTTTGAGTCTACACATAACACTACACCAAACAAATCTAATGTTAATGTAAGAACACAATTCAAAGCCATAATAATAGCATACAATTCTGCAGTAAAGATTGAAAATTTTCTCCCTAAATAAAAAGACTTTTCAATATTAAGATCTGGAATAACATATGCAGCACCAGCATCAGAAGTTTCAAGTAATGAACCATCTGTATAAATTTGTAATTTATTGAAGTAAACAGAATTTAAACGATCATTTACACTATTAGCTAACATATTTATTTCTTAATTTTTATGTAAATCTGTGTAATCTATATGGAAATTAGCCCGTAAGTGTTCCCAAGGGGGTATTTTGGGTGAAGCAGGAACAGATTTTACATTACTAATACTAATACCACAATTTATCATCACTGCTTCTGTATAATCATGAATAGTCTGAATGTATGGAATATATTTTGATCTTTTGGGGAATTCGTTTTTTGAAGATAATAACACTTCATCTGCTACAGAATTGTCAATACATAAACTTCTAAGAACATATTTTGAAGCAGCTAATTTACGTTGATCTGATAAAGAAAGTATGCCTGCTTCAATATAACAACGTTGCGTATTTGTATGCACTGGTACGCCAAGAGCCAATTTTATTGCTTTACTATCTATACTCAGCAATTTATTTAAGAGTGATTTTGGAGCTGAAAAATACACCTCTTGACCATATATCAATTTCGATCGAACTAGAGAAGTTGCTAAATGTAATAAAGTCTTCGTATCCTGACTCCAAGCTTGTACATTTATTATTTTCAATAAATTTAATCTTTGTCTTGCTTTATTGATTAAATATTCTATATGACATCTCCAACTTAATTTTGGTGTAAAATAGACACCCAAAAATTTTATAATTTGTTTATAAGCAAGCATTTGGTTGTAAAGTTTTAATTCTGGTAAATATTTTGCATTTTCTCCGTTGTTAAATAACATTAAACTAGTTTTTTCCACGGATAATTCCAGACCATTTTCTGTCATATATGTAGACAAATTATTGAGTTCAGTTTGATATATTTTTTGAACATAAGTAGTAATTCTTTTATTTGTATGCTTTCTTAATTTAACATTCATCCACATTGCTATGTCGTCAGCATATTGCACCACATGTGTATTTCTCGATAAAACCTTAGGTAGGTCATATATTAACAAAGTAAATAAAAGAGGTGCAATTATTGAGCCTTGTGGAATACCGGTATTAACAGTTTGAAATGTGGAATAGGATTTACCAATTCGTGTACATATAGATCTATCATGTAATAAACTTTTTATATACATATAAATATGTCCACTAAGCCCTACTGATTTTAGTTTATACAGCAATCTAGAATGCCACACAGTATCGTATGCTTTCTTTACGTCAAAAAATGTAGCAAGCAAACTTTTTCTTTTAGAAAACTGCTTTTTAATATGACTAGAAATTTTCACAAGATGATCAGCAGTGCTTCGGCCCTTGCGAAATCCTGCTTGATTAACAGGAATTACATTATTTTTATCACAATAAAATAAAAGTCTCTGATTAATTATTTTTTCCATAAGTTTACCCACCTGTGAAGTTAAAGCAATAGGTCTATAACTGTTAACAGATGTAGAAGGTTTACCCTGTTTGAGGATAGGAATTATTACAGACTGCTTCCATACTACTGGTACAGCTCCACTTTCCCAACATTTTTGGATAAGTGAGTGCAATAACTTCTTTTATCCTGACAATGTCAGGCTGTGGCTAACTAGGTTGAATAGAATTTAATCAGTTCCTGCTTTTAGTCTTCCAGTAGAGAGAGCTATTAGAGCTTAGCTCCTTCCTCGAACAAAGAATTACTATCTATCCCTGTGGTCAGCCGGAAGCCCAGGAAATCTAAACCACAAAAGGCTTACTCTGGCGTGGGTGGGTGGTACCGGCTATACGTAAGCTGAATGAGGTCACTGCCTAACTGAGCCAGCGTCAGCGTACATATGTGTAGCCCACAGTTGACTTTCGTCGTCTGCTGTACAGCAACGTTAATTTACAACGGTTACAGGCTGACTATGTAAGGCGAGAAGCTATAGTGCTGGTCCTCTTATCACAGAGAGTATAAATCAAGGTCTAGTCTGAGCACGCATACATTCCATCGCACGGACTTTAAAGATCCTGACGCTCATGTCCCTGACAGGTGGGTGCCGGCTACACAAATACACCCAGCAAAAACTAGATCCCTTCTACCTCATGCACGGTCTGCTGTTTTTTGTAATACTTGGATGTGTCGTTTTTTGTTATTATTTCTTGTGGTGTTTAATGTGTTTTATCGCATAATGTTGTATTGGTTAAATATGTATCCTTGTGTTTTGTGAATGTGCGTGTGTGTGTGTGAGTGCGAGTACGAGTGCTTACAGTAAGCTTTTATTTTGGCTTCGCGCTTTAAAAAATTTATTATAATTATTATAAGGCTGCAAATGCAGGCTCTGTCTGCTTCAGTTGGATCCTGTATAGATGAGCGATTAGCATAAATAAATAGTTGTCGCGAAAGAGCCGTGGTTAGGTCCGCCTCACACCTAGCAACGACTGGGCAATCAAACGAGGACCTTAATAACTGAATGCTTTTCAGCGTGTACCAATCGAGGATGCATGACGTTGAACTGTGCCCTCAACTTTGTTTTAAGGAGTCGAAAGAGAACGCCGAAGAAATAATAATAATAATAATAATAATAATAATAATAATAATAATAATAATAATAATAATAATAATAATAATAATAATAATAATAATCATAATAATAATAACAACAACAACAACAACAACAACAACAACAACAACAACAATAATTTTATTTATAAAGCGCATGATCAAATAATAGTCTGCTCAAGGCGCATAAACACGGTCACACGCACAGTACAATAGATAGAATACAATCAATAAATACAATTAAAAACAAAAATTCATTAAAATTTAAAGTAAGAAATTGGAAGTAAACCTGACACACACAATAGTCACACTAAAACAATGTACCAATAGCTAAATAAGACTGACAATATAATAAAAGTCAAAATGCAGAACAAAATGATGGGAAATGTCATAAACAGAAAATGTTATTAGAAATGCAATCACATCTTTTAAACTCTAATCGTCCCCTATACGCTTATGTGTCCGGGGACGTTAATCTATTTAACTAACTAACTAACTTTAAACTCTGGACAATAAATAAGTAAATATCAAATTACACGTAAAAAATAAGAGTCAGTCACATAAGATATGAAGAATGATTATTAAAAGATCATGACCATGATGTCGTAGACATTATATCGCACCCACACACACACACCTAGGCATTGTCAGACACAGACACAGGTACACACAGACACACGCAAGCTGTTGTGATGTTTTAATTCCTCAGCCCCCATTCACTGACCATCCTACGTATGCAAGCATCTCTAAAAAAGACTGAAATCAGTTGTTCGGCCAGTGACGGAATCACAGCGGATAAAGCATGCAGTTATTTGCAGAATAGAGACAGTTCATCGTTGCTTCTCGCTTAATGGAAGCTGTTAATTTGCAAGCAACTGCAGGTCTTTTCTCATTTATTTATTTATTTATTTATTTTATTTTATTTGTTTATTTGTTAATTTAGTGTAAGGTTTTGTGTGTTGTGTAAGCAGACGGCGTGCGTGGATATATTAACGATAGCACTGATAACAGTTTATTACAATTAAATTTATTACATTCTGTCTACTCTATATTTGTTGTCTGTTGCTATATTGTATCTAGAAATGAGAAGATTAATTAGAAAGGGGCGTAAACAAAAAGACTCATAACGATTACTAATAATAAATTATTATATTTTCAAGTGATTTATTCAGATCGTTATTACAATATGACCGTATTGATTTTACTACGTTGTTTCAGAACTATACGAGGAAATATGTCGGGTTGAGGTAAGTTCATGTCATAATGACATGAACCCCATCTCCCGCCCTCACTCTGCTGTGTCACCCTCTCCATCCCGCCACTCCCTTCCTTTTCCCGTTGTCTTCTCTTTACACACACAAAGGTACACCCACACGCACAAACACATACACGCGCACGCACGCACATATACAAAGGCATATACACACAGAGTAACACACAATAGCAACAACAGCAACAATAACAACAACATTAATAGTAGTAGTAGTAGTAGTAGTAGTAGTAGTAGTAGTAGTAGTAGTAGTAGTAGTAGTAGTAGTAGTAGTAGTAGTAGTAGTAGTAGTAATAATAATAATAATAATAATAATAATAATAATAATAATAATAATAATAATAATAATAATTACTGTTGCTATTATTATTATTATTATTATTAATATTATTATTATTATTATTATTATTATTATTATTATTATTATTATTATTATTATTATTATTATTATTATTATTATTATTATTATTATTATATTTATTTATTAAAAAAAAAAACAAATTATCATCATCATTATCATTATAGAGAAACAAAAACAATAGTAACGCAAAAGTCCTGTGGGAAAGAGAAAGTCCGGTAGGACAAAGGGTAATGGAATAGACAAAGAATCAAAACGGTGATTAGAAAATTTCGATTCAATCCCAGGCACAAAAGATGCGTCCTTCAGTCTTTCTTGAAGCCTGCAGCATTTCAGTATTCAGCAGAAGATTCGACAGAGCTTTTGGACTGCGTTGTTGAATGTTCTCATCCAATTTCCAGAACGCTTTCCGTTGGTATCGTCCCAAACTGGCCTACAAAACCGGGAGTGGGAGGAAGAACGAAAGCTACAGGATGGGTTCATCAGTAGTAACCACCTCCTGTAGATGCACTTTCTGTATCTCTCCCTCTGTCCTTGTCGGTCCTGCTTCTGCCCGGCCTATGTCTCATATAGTAGTTGGGCGGTAAAAGTGCTTTACATTTCGTCAGCGGCTGTGGAGAGGAGCACGTAAGCGTCAGCTAGTCTCAGCTACGCAGTGCGCAGTGGACGCTCTCTCTCTCTCTAGACTTCCGGCCTTCAAGCATCTCTCTCTCTCTCTCTCTCTCTCTCTCTCTCTCTCTCTCTCTCTCTCTCTCTCTCTCTCTCTCTCTCTCTCTCTCTCTCTGTTTTTCTGTCTCTTTTCCGTCTGTCTGACTGTCTGTCTCTGTCTCTGCTCGCACTCTCTGTCAATGTCTCTCTTCGTCTGTTTGTTTATCTCTCGTTCTCTCTATCTCTGCCTGTCTTTCTTTCTCTCTGACTCTCTCCTATTTCTCTATCACTGTCTCTCTGTCTCTGTCTGTCTGTCTGTCTGTCTGTCTGTCTCTCTCTGGGTTGTTGTGCTGTGCGTGACCAGCTGAATAGTGGGTTTCCCCAACGTTTTTCGGTTTCCGTATTTCGGATTCGAGCCCCCCAGCCAAACGGTTTGAAATTAGAATTCAGAATTTTTGCAGACAAGTGACAACAAAGGCGATGCACGCACGTAGCCAATGTACTGAATATAGCTTCATGATCGGATGAACGCTTCGAGAGTTATTTGTGTGCAAAGTAGGACTGACTGACTGACCTACTGACTGACTGACGCACTCCTCCTATTAGTTAGGCCTACATAAGTACCAAGATAAATAGAAGGAGCGTAACTGTTAATAAAATACACCGATATTGCATTGATAACACACTGTGTCATATTAACATTGTTTGATTGAAATTTAATTAAATTCGGATGATAGCTCAGTTGTCCGAAGTATTAGGCGATTCGCAATAATAACAAGTTGGCGACTTGGGGAGAGGTGAGCGGACGGGGAACAGATGGTGGGAGATGGCAAAGGAGGTAGAGGCGGGAGGGGGGGTGGGGGTGGCTTGGTTTTTTAGTGTTAGATCCTGTAAAGGAGTGGGGTGGGGGATGGCAATATTTTGTATAACTGTGTAAAAGACTCAGCGTAAACTCATACTGTCGGTAAAATTGTTGTCTGAATATTTTACTATTTGGGGTGGGTGACAAAATCTCCTCACAGACTCTTTCATCGTTCTTGATTACTTACGAAAGGATTATGTGCTTACGGATATGGGTTTTATTATGATGTTAAACTTTTTTTTGCGTGTGTGTATGTGTATGTGTGTGTGTGTGTGTGTGTTTGTGTGTGTGTGTGTGTGTGTGTAAGCGCGCGCGCGTGTTCCCAGATACTTTGAAAAAGTCGGGAATCAGAACGAACCATAGTTTAGTCAAGTCAACAAACTTTCATTACCCACAATGGAGAACATTAATAATGCACATTAGCCTTACATCTCAGCAAATAAATATTTTGGTAAACAAATAATAAAAAAAAGGTTATACGTAAAATCACCATGCACGCAGCAGTTAACAAATGAAACTACATTTCCACCACAGTTATACGTTACATATGGACTATGTGTTTACATGACCAAGCACATGCATCTGTCGCAAACTTGCTTTGGAGAGCACGGCCAGGTGGGGTCATTGAGGAAGTGTGGTATATTACGAGTAAGCCTATCTGGTCTCCCGCTTATTATTTTTGTTTATCATAGATGTATATTACTACTCCTGATTTGCAATAAAACAGCTTGTAAATAAAGTAGCCAGGTCAACGAACAAACAGAGCTAAGCCTAAAATCACACAACCCCTCCGAGATAGGTTGTAATAAAACAGCTTGTAAATTAAAGTTGTTACGACAACTAACAAAGAGGGAGAACTCCACAAAATCTAGCAAATAAGCCTAAACTCGAACGACTGTAATAATGACAGTTGTAAATGAAAGGTGTCACGCCAAGTATCAATGAGAACGCCACGAAATCAAACAACCCGCGCTATAAAAACAGGTGCAGGACCTTTGATTTCTTCACAACTCTTTACCCTGCCCTGAAGAGAAGAAGCATCCCTTTCAGAGGAACCACTGTTCTACAACATACAACCTACATCAAAAGATGAAGTCTGCTATTCTTGCTGTTGCTGTCGCCGCTCTGACGCTGATGGTTGCGACTGAGGCACAACAATGTAAGTAGCCTGACACTATCGATTGGACATTGGACTGTTTTTAATCTATATGATTGTGTCAAATAGCCTACAGGTTGAATTGGCAATACAGTTTCTGTTGTGTTCGGTTCGGTTCTGTACAATTATAAAGTGCCACTAATTCCACACTAAAACCTACTCGGTGCATTCAATATCAGCACAATGTAAACTTACTGCCTGCTTAAGTTTTACTGTTGCGGTTATAGTATTACCATATTTGTATTGTTTGTGTCCATGGTCTTACTTGAAAAAAAAACAACAACAACAAACAAACAAGCAAACTACAGAACGTACCATCACACCAGTGTTTGTCATGTTACTGTAGAGCAGTTATGTGTTGACATTTTTGCATTGTGTCATTATAGCTCCGTGTACTCTGCCAGCCGAACCTGGACTGTGCAAAGCCTATCTCCCCAGCTATTTCTACAACACGGCCTCGGGTCAATGTGAGGAGTTTATCTACGGTGGCTGCGGAGGCAACGACAACAGATTTGATACACTGGTCGAGTGCAGGGCTGCTTGTGGTGAGAGACGACGACGATGATGAAGACGATGACTATGGTGGTGATGATGATGATGATGGTGATGATGATGATGGTGATGACGCTGATGGTGATGAAGACGATGACTATCATGATGATGATGAAAATGGTGTTAAGAGTAAAAGTGATTCTGGTGCTATTGTAGAAAATAACGATGAGAATTTAAACAATTTAGCAGGATACAGTTCAATAAAACTAACAAAAATTATCTTCAATTAGCTATCTTATCAAAAGCACGTGGATGATTTAATACATCCTCATTTGTTCAGCCATACTTTTCTATCATATAGCCGTGATCTTTAAAATAAATAACATTGACACAGGACATTCGAAGGGTATATTAGGTATATAGGCTTAATTGTTTTAGCAGAGCAATTGGTGTTTGAAAACTATTTCGTGTTTCAAGCATTTAATCTTAATTTATAAATTAACCACGTCGTGTTCTTGTGTGAAATCTTTATTATTTTCACGGTGTTCACCGTTAATAAAAAAATATGGGTTTTAGATGCGTGTGTGAGTGTGAGCAATTGAGAGGGTGTAAGCGCGTGTCTAAAATCACCATTAGTGTGAATAGATGATACATCAAATGCTGAACTGAATTGAAAAAAAACCAACAACAACAAAAACAAGAAAAGAAGATTGCAGCAGTAAGGTCAGGTAGGATAACCACAATGACGATAAAAACGACGAAGATGACGATAAATGATTATAAACGACGACAATGATAATGACAGTGACAATAACAATGAACATGTTTATGGATTGTTATAACAGAGGCGCCTTGTCAGCACAACGGAGAGACGTATTCCTCTGGCGAGTCGTTCAAGGACGACTGCAATAACTGCTTCTGTGGCAACGGGGTGGTTGGCTGCACCAGAATGGCCTGCCCTCCCCCTTCTGGTTGCGTGCACAACGGAATCACCTACGCCCCTGAAGAGTCGTTCAAGGACGACTGCAACACGTGCCATTGCGGAAGCAACGGGGTAGCAGCCTGCACGCTCATGCTCTGTCCCCCCAAGGCTGGTTGCCAGCACAACGGGGTAGAATACGCCCACGGAGAGACCTTCAAAGATGACTGCAATAATTGCTTCTGCGACAACGGGCTGGTTGGCTGCACGCTCATGCTCTGCCCGCCTAAAGCTGGTTGCCAGCACAACGGAGTAGAGTACGCCCACGGGCAGACCTTCAAGGACGACTGCAATACTTGCTTCTGCGACAACGGACTGGTTGGCTGCACGCTCATGGCTTGCCCTCCTGCCGCTTAAACAAACAGTCTGGATATCATAGAAGAAAATTGTATTCGTAGCATCCAAAATACGAAGCAATTCAAAAACATCTGAAACCAAATAAAGTGATAAGCAATGAAAAAGTGGGTTTGTTTGTTTAGTCCTATTTTTTATTGTCCCTCGTGATCCTTTCTACAATTGTTTGAAAATTATAATCTTGCTTCGTCTATTTTTGGGGATCTCCATTATTTTCTGTCTGTTTTGTATGTCCTCTTTTTAATTAGTTCACTAATCACTTCATTTACTTGTTCAGTCATTTCTTTTCCTTTCTTTTCTGTATTTCGATCTTCTGATATTGTTTTTCCTTTGTTCTTCTTGTTTTGCGGCTTTCTGTTCTTTTTCTTTCTTTCTTTCCTTATTAATTTTCTTTGTTTTTGATAATGTAATTTCACAAAGAGAGCAAGAAGAAGAACATTTCACAAAGGGGGCAAGAAGAAGAAGAAGAAGAAGATGATGATGATGATGATGATGATGTTCATCATCATCATCATCATCATCATCATCATCATCATCATCATCATCATCATCATCATCATTAATGAATAATTGAAAGGTTTAATATGCGCATAAATATTTGCACTAAAATAATGGTCACAGTGGAAGAAAAAATAAATTAAATAAAAAACAAAATAAAAATTATAACATTAAATAACTAAAACTAAAGCAATTTAAACAGGGGGTGCTAAAATTACACAGCACGCACACAATCTCTCTCTTTCTCTCTCTCCCTCTCTCATTCTTACATGTACCCCCAGCTCTTTTTCGCTAACACACACCCCCACACACACCCCCACACACACACATCACATCATAACTTTCTTCGCCCTCTCCCTCTCCATCTCAAACTGTTCATTAATCCGGTACTACATCATCATAATCATCATCATCATCATCATCATCATCATGAGGTAATGCACATGGCTACTAGCGCTTTCAAGATACAGTTGAAAGTACCGCTGAGTAGCGCTTCAGGATAGTATCCTAACATCCTCAGGATAATAACTTGAGTCCGCTATGAGCGGACGAGACTACCTGCGAAATCACGGAAAAAGCGCAATTTGACTGCAGTAAACTCATGAAAATAGAAAAATGTAAGTTTCGTCTCCTCTAGGGGACGAATTAGGTCAAACTGTATTAGTTTCTAGGTCAACTGTCTTTTTACGAACCGTTTGAGAATGTTTTTGAACCGTTTGTTGACGCCGGATAGTGTCCTCACTTGGTTTCATGCAATTTAAGAATCCAACAAGGCAATTGGGTTTTTGAGACGGAAAGAGCGGAATGTTGTAGAGCAACATTCTGTATATATTTACAGTGAAATTGCGCTTTTTCCGTCACTATAGCGCTTGAAGCGAGTAGAATGCGTATCTTGGCGATATTACGATATATCCTGTTCACGCTACGCAGCGAAGATTAGAGGTGTATCTTGAGTGCGCTGGTACCTTGGTGCAATGGGTGTCATCATCATCATCATCATCATCATCATCATCATCATCATCATCATCATCATCATCATCATCATCATCATCATCATCATCATCATCATCATCATCATCATGAAGATAACAAGATAAGAAGATGTTATTCACTTTTTGCCGAAAATATACTTTAAATATTAATATTGGAAAGTCTTTTTATTTAGGGTAAACGTTTTTAATCTTTACTGCAGAATTGTATGCTCTAGGCTTAATTATGGCTTTGAATTATTAACATTAAATGTTTTCGGCATAGTGATATGTGTAGACTCTAAATCTGTTGTGTGCGCGTTACAAAATTGGAATTCATAATTTATTAAGTGTTTTATTCCCTCTCCCCCCCCCTCCTGTGGGGGTGCCGGGGGTTTCTGTGCGAATAGTATCCCCACTTTCTGGAAATTTAGTGCTTTAAATTCCCACCGTCGCTGTCTTTCTCATTTGTTCTTTCTCATTCCTACTCTGTTTTATCTATCTATTATATTATCTTCTTCATCGCTAGACCAGTCACCTACCTTTTTTCTTGAAAACTCTTCCGGGACAAAATTCTTCATTTGTGTTTAAGGTCGGTTGTGTGAGCTTGGGAATATTGGACGCTTTCTGCCAAAAGGTCACTACGGCTTCCTATGATATTATTATTTAGCAATGTATTCATTTTATATGTATGTATTTTGTTGATATTTTATAATGATATTTGTATTCTATTTTGTTTTTGTACAGTGACCGGCTGGTGGAGTGCCTTTAGTGTTACCACTGGGGTTATTTCAGCAGATCTTTTATGCAGATCAGGGATGAGTCCTCTTTCAACCAAGTTGTGGTCTTGATTTTTGTGGTCCTCATTCGGCTCTTTGCAGTCCGCCGGACCCTTCAAGCAATTAACAACTAACTGTTACTTTTTAAAAATTGTCCTTTCGCTTTGTCCAAAAAGCGACTTGACCGATATTGATGATTTAGTTTTACTACAAAGATACATGACTAAACTGGAGTAGAAATCATTGCTATGCAATATCTTAGTGACCAACTTAACTGCATGTTTGTAAATATTACACAAAAGAACAACAGGCAACTGCAACAAAAAACAAAACAAACAAGCAAACAAACAAAAATAAGAAAGCACCACAAACAAGCAACACAAAACAATCAAACAAACAACGACAAGACAGAAAAGAAACAAACCGTTAATAAAATGACCATTGCGTTCAACCAACAAATTATAAAGAAACTAAAACAATAAAGAGACCTTCAATGAACACAACGGAGATTGCATGGTGCATAGGATAAACAACTTGACTGGTCAAACTAGATCTGGAAAAACATGGACCATTTTTACACCTTGATAAACTCAGGCGCGTGGAAATTGCGCTGACAGTGTTGCGATCGCTTCAGTTCATTTCTGAAGTAAGCCTACTCAATGGTCTGGTTGATGCTGTATTGCATGCCAACTTGGACAAAGGGGGAAAAACAAACATTTAGCTTTTACTATCACCCAATCACTCATACTAACAAAATAAATAATGAAATGTCAATTACACATGCGCGCACACTTCAGGTTCTTTAAAGTTCGTTATGATAAAATACATGCGACACATGGTTATTGCTTTAGGTCCAGCGGACTCTTCCGAGCCAAATCAGGACCAATGCGACACAGACTAGACCTCGGTTTATACTCTCATCCGAAGGAGTAGGAAACGGGAATAAAGTGTCTTTCCCAAGGACACAACACAATGCCCCGGCCTGGGCTCGAACTCGGGACCTTCAGATCCGCAAGCCAACGCTCTAACCACTCGGCCACCGCGCCTCCCTAAAAATCCACTGTGAACGGTGAGAGAAATTTCAGGAAATTGATACAACCTCTATCACAAGTGCTGCCAGCGTCCTGTGCCATCAGTTTTACACTAGGACAGAGGTCAAGGTCGCTGAAGCTGTGACATTAAGAGGCTCGTTGCACGCCATAGCTTAATGACTAAACCAATTTTCATAGAAAGTTAGCATGATTTTAAGCTTCTCATGCCTGCCTAACTTGACTTGTTTTTATTTTGAACCTATAGGTCTAGGAAGCCAATATTTGGCCCAATGGTTTATCGATTGTATTTTAACAATTTTGCTCCGTTTATAATCTTCGCGAATATGTGTGTATGTATGTATATATGTGCGTGTTGCTCATTTTAATGAATTAACTATAGATTTATTAAAATGTATGTCATTGTACACTGCGCTTTGAGCAGATTTCATGTTTGGTATTGCGCGTTATAAATTAAATTATTATTTTTAGTATTAAGCCTAGTAGTAGTAGTAGTAGTAGTAGTAGTAGTAGTAGTAGTAGTAGTAGCAGTAGTAGTAGTAATAGTAGTAGTAGTAGTCGTAGTAGTAGTAGTAGTAGTAGTAGCAGCAGCAGTAGTAGTTGTATATTTTGGGAGTATATCTGAATGGCACGCGATCAAAATGTCATTGATTTTATGGATCAAAACTCAAAGTAAAATAATTGATTTTATTCTGTCTGCAGCTTGACATGTTTAACTTGCAGTTCATTGAAGGGTACCTTTATATTCTTTTTACAGTTGGCCTTCAAAACCTTTGCTCTGATTGTTTGACATCTGCGTCATTAGTTTCTTTAACTGTACACTTAAAAGGTAAAATCATTATCAATGAATTTTTTTTAAAAATACAACTTAAAATTCTTTTAATTCGATCACTCGGTGCAGTGAACCTCACACTGAAAGTTTGTGTTAATTTTCAGACGTTATAGCAGGTTTCGCTTGAAAATAAAAGGTTGATTATAAGTGGCATTTGTTTAAAATACAACATGTTTCATTAAAACAAATTGATGCAGATATATTTCACAACCTTAAGTTTAATTTGCATTTAAAAATCTGAGCTCGTTAAAAAAAAAAACACAACAAAACAAACTCTAGAACGCAGACTATTAAGGTTCAACTAATTCAACGCAATCTGTGTAATAACACTTGAAGGTCAAATGCAAAGTTCATTTATTTTGAGTAGAATTGAAGCTTTTAATTCAAGATCTTTTCAATAAATAAGTTTTATTAAAATGAAAGTAGCATTTTTTAAATAAATAAAAATAAAACTGAAGCACTTTTAATTTTTATTGCCATGTCAATTGCTATTCTTTCGTAGTCAAATTATTGTTTTTCTTCATTTAAATAACATTATTTTTGAAACTATTCACACAAACAAATAGATTCGTTAGAAGTTTCAAGTTCGTCTATTTAAATGAATTAAGTTTTCAAGTACCTATTGATTTCTGCCCATTGTAGAAAGTCTTCGGTGTTTTTAAGACTAAAAATTGCTCTACTTTGTGCAGTTAACAGATTCTTAATCTTTAAAAAAAAAAGTATACCAAAAATTTGAATGAATTAAGACGGCCAAAGTATTATTTTAAATGAGCAAAACAATTATATAGTGAGAAGCATCCATTGCGGTTCGTCGCGTTCTGTTCAGTCGTTATTTAAGTTCTTGCATCTTGAATGCGCATTTAAAGACAAAGAAATTGCTTGGTACCCAGGAGACTCTTTCCTGCAATAGGCAGAGGACCAACACGCTTTCATTATATATTGGTAACAGCAAATCAGCACTGTGTTATAAAGCGTAAGTCTTTGGAAGTTTACTATCCGTATTGCACTTTCTCAACTTCTGGCGCTTTTGTATTTTGTTGGCGTTTGCATTTCCTGCGTTGATATTGTAAAGGCACCATCTGCTACCAGGGCTTTTGCAATTTTCTAGTGAGCGCTATGTTTTTCAGTTTGACAATGGTGGTGATGATGATGATGATGACGACGATGATGATGATGATAATGATAATAATGATGACGCCGACGACGATGATGATGGTAATGATGACAACGACGACGACCACGACGACGACGATGATGATAATGATGATGATGATGATGATGATGACGATGATGATGATGATGATGATGATGATGATGATGATGATGATGATGATGATGTTGTTGTTGTTGTTGTTGTTGTTTTAACCTATAACATATTTATAATTTAAAAAAAAAAGTCTTGAAATTGTGTTTATAAATGAATCAGCTTTAGGTTTTTTTCTAATTCTGTTTGCACTTTTTCAGGAACTGATTATAATTTTTCTCTTCTCTTCTATTTATACTTTTCTGTTTGTTGATTATTTGATTGAGTTTTTGTAGGGTGTTCTATTCTTGTACCTATTTCATTTCTTCTCAGCCTTCTCTCTCTCTCTAGCCCACGTCCCATTTTTTCATTCAATTTAGTGCTCTTTCTTTCTTGATTAAATCGGCGTGTTTGCTAAATTAATGTATTTCCTTTAATTTTCTAGTTCTCTGCCTTTGTCTCTCTGTGTATGTCTTTTGTTTGCTAAATTAATTTATTTTCATTAATTTTCTAGTTCCACGCCTCTCTCTTTTTTTCCTCTATGTCTCTGGTTGTCTGTCTGTTTGCCTGTCTTTCTGTCTCTCTCTTTCTCGCTACCTCCCTCCATCACTTTATTTTTTTAAAATAATTTATTTATGTCTTCATTGTTTCCCCAGTATATGGCTTTTTATACAGTCCCTTTTTGCTTTTTATTCCCATTTACTTACTTCAGTCACTGTCGCATACCCCCGTTGGGGTGCCGGGGGTTTCAGTATAAATAGTATCCCCACTTTCTGGAAATTTAGTGCTTTAAATTCCCACTGTCGCTGCCTTCCTCATTTACTCTTTCCCATTCCTACTCTGTCCTATCACTCTGCTATACTATCTTCTTCTTCGCTAGATCAATGACCTACCTTTTTTCTTGAAAACTCTTCCTGGACAAGACTCCTTGTTTGTGTATGAGGTCTGTTGGATCAGCTTGGGAGTGTTGGACGCTTTCTGCCGGGTGGTCACTAGGACTTCCTATGATGTTATTATTTAGCAATATAGGCATTTTATATGTATATGTTTTGTTGATAATTTATATTGATGTTTGTATTCTATTTTGTTTTTGTAACCGGGGGTTCGAGTAGTTGGGGTAAAGCCTCAGCCGTCCCCTGCGTGGGATGTCTTTATTGTAAAGTGACTGGCCGGTGGAGGGCATTCAATTTTCCCACTAGGGTTGTTTCAGCAGATCTTTTATGCGGATCGGGGGTTGTCCGTCCTGATTTGGCTCGGAAGAGTCCGCTGGACCTAAAGCAACAATCAATCAATCAATCAAAAGTCACTGTCGCATGCTGGCACAATATTAGAAGTCCATTCCTTGTCAAGGAGGAGATTTGTACACTCCTCTCTGAGGACAACGACGAGACACTTTTATTGTTAGTGGGATCTCTCAATATGAGATGTCTTAAGATTGCGAGATCCAGATCCAGAAAGTCTTAAAAATAGAAAAAGAAACCACAACAAAATGTCGGAGATGGGGTAGGGGAAGGAATGAGGTTGTTAAAACACTGTACCATCGCTTGACTTACATTGTTTTGTCATCAATCGGTTCAACTATCCCGTCCGGCTTTTTATACCACCTCCAGTCTCTACTCTCCTTATTCATGTAATGAAAGTAGGCCCTACTCTACAACACAAATCAACAGTGCAGTCTTGCATAATGGATAGGCTGGAAATCCCTTCCAGACTGCAGAGGGTGTTCGTCAAGGGTGCATACTGTCTGTCCTCTGGGAGTATACAACCAGTATACAACCACTCTCTCTCCAAGGAGGCGGTATACTGGTTTCTTCATGTTAATTATCTCTTTTCAAATTTTACCATTATCGTCTTTTACGTGCCAGGCCGAACGTTGTCATGCATGAGAATGCATGTGTGTTTTTTTACGAGTATATAGAACAAAAACACATGTGTAGTGATGCACCACTAACGATTCAAGGTGCGGATGGATTAACTTTGGTTTAAACATAAATGTATTCAACAAGAAACCAGATAATAGCACAAGGCAAAACATCAAGACGCACAAAAGCACTAGACTTAAATGAGTTCTACCCAAATATGGACTGACTTCAAGTTACATAGTTCGTACCGAACTCTGAATGAAGGTGCATGTGGTGTGGATAAACGCGGATAGTGTATTCGAGAAACTGAATGTCTGTTCAAGATGCTTACACTCTTATTCGAAACTTTCACCTCAGTCAATGGGGATTAATAAACTCTTCTACGATCAAACTACGTCATAGTTAAACACCAGTTGTCCTTTCCTTCACACTTTAAACAAATATCCACAAATCATACTATGTAGCGCAAAAGTTTGCAGAACGAAAAAACAAACTGAAACTCACTTTAACCAAAGGTAAACTCTTTGCTTTAACTCATATTCGTCCGCTATTATCAGAAGGAAAGGAAGACAAAAGGGTTTGTGGGGACGGAGGAGAGGAGGTGGGGATGGGGTGGGGGAAGGTGGGGGTGGGGTGGAGGGCCGGGGGATACTGAGACTAGAGGGATGTCTCGCCATATAGAAAACGGCATGGTCTGCTGCAGTAGCGAGTGATAGCGTCTGTGACATAATCCGTTACTTTCTAGTCACTAATTTTGTTAAAACAAGGATCTGTTCATTTTTTTTATGCTTCGTGAAAATGACTCGTTGAATGAGTTTACCTGACGGTCCCAATAGTTAATACATTATATAATTATTATATAGTGGGGAGGTCTCTTTTGCTCAAATTGACTTCTGAACTTTGTGGCTTTTTTTCCCGTGGAAAAAAAACATCTTAAAAAACTATTCTTTACACGGTATTAAGCCTACACATTTTGCGGCAAGAGATGGGAGCTGACTCTAATGTACACCTAAAACAAAGCAGAGTCGTCCATCCCATAGAATGTATTTAGGCCTACTTATCTATTTAAAAACAACAACGACAACAGCAGCAGCAACAACAACAACAA
This sequence comes from Oncomelania hupensis, assembly GCA_036898135.1. NCBI lineage: Eukaryota > Metazoa > Mollusca > Gastropoda > Littorinimorpha > Pomatiopsidae > Oncomelania > Oncomelania hupensis. The sequence continues at coordinate 35,332,409 of CM072521.1, read as the reverse complement.
ACAAGTACTTTTGAAAGAGATTATTTTGAGTTTCAGCAAAATTGTGCAAGTCGGGGCAACAGTTAATGCCAGTGTTAACAAGATCTGAAATATTGAATTTGTGATTTGCAGTAACTTTAACAAAACGTTATGTGAGAGAGATAGGAAAGATCTGCCATCTTCTATCAACACCTTGTGCTGAAATGCAAGTACCTCTCCCCCAAACAATCTTTTCTCTCCTTCCCCCTCCATTACCATTGTGTTATAAGGTTAATTAATTGGGATTTGACTGATACTTGTGGAAGTTCTAATACATTATCCCCTACATATTTGAATACACAATAAATGAAATATTGATATGTTGATGCACTAACCCGTGTATCTCGTCATCAGTTACATTACATTTTAGTTTATCTTCTTTTCTCTCAGTGGTCCGGGGCGCCAACCTTGTATGTTCTGGAATCTTGCGCGACTTGGGTTTGAATCCTGATTTCATTCTGCAAGTTATTTGGCGCAAGACGCCATCAGTAGCCAGTGCCTTAAGGTTGATAGGATACTATATAATTACATAAGAACTCTATATATGAGATTTAAAGGAAATATATAATTATATAAGAACTCTATATATGAGATTGAAAGGATACTATATAATTATATAAGAGCTCTACATAGGAGATTGAAAGGATACTATATAATTACATACGAACTATATATATATAGGAGATTGAAAGGATACTATATAATTATATAAAAACTCTATATAGGAGATTGAAAGGATACAAAATAATTAGGGTATATAGGAATTCTACATATTAGCTTGAAAGGATACTAACAGGATAACAGGAATTTATTTCGCCAATTGACATGTAATAGATACAACAATCGGAATATTATTTGGTGTTGGACAATGGCAGAATGTTTTATATTTAACATCTCTCTCTTTCTTTCTTTCTCTCTCTCTCTTACACACACGCACGCATACACACATACCTACATACACAACTACACACATGCACGCACAACCACACACACTTGCACAAACATACCCAAAAGGCTCGCACACAGTCATCGCCTGTACTAATACTTAACACACACACACACACACACACACACACCCACACACACGCACACACACACACACACACACACACTTCCTCTCACAGTGAGAGCATCATTATTACATAGTATTCCATAGCATACTGAAATGCATAAACAGATAAATATAGTAAAACACAAACGACTAGTCTAAAGTGATCACAAAAACATTCTGGATTATAACAGTCGCCGTAGTATCTAGATGTATGTAGGGATAAGCAAGGCGAGCGCACGGCAGGGGGATCAGCGGTGGGAGGAGAATGCGGCGTTTAGAGATCTTACAGTTTAAGGGTAAAGGGAATCTTTAAAGCGGGAAGTGTGGGATCTGAAGGATGGAAAGCTATATAAATACTATATAATTATATAACAACAATCCTTTTTGCTGTTCTTTTATTGGGTTTTCATTTTCAGACTGTCCCCGACAAAAGATGTTTGGGATTGCTACATCATCGTTGCGAGCTTTGCTTCCGTGGAACATCGTTCTCAGCTTGCCTGTCCTGATGGTCACGTGCGCGACCTACAGGGCAATAGTGTACACTCGTCATCCAGCTGTACTGCTGAACCAATGTACACCTTCATTTCCCTCTGTGTGGTCGCTGGTTGAATGCGTTAACAGGTAACCTTCACTTTTTCTTCTTTTCTTATTCTTTTGAATTATACACTACTACTACTTCTACTCATTACTACTGTATTACTAGTAATTTCTCATTTTCTAACCGATCCTATCCTACCCCGTAACTCGGAGATCGTTGGGGCACCACAGATGATCGCTTAATCAACAGACTCCATCTTTCTCTGTCCTCAGCAACCCTCATGGCTTCGTTCAGTGTCAAGCCGGTCCATTCTCCAATGTTGTCCTCCCACCTCTTTTTCTGTCTCCCTCTTCTTCTTCCTCCTTGCACAGCGCCTTGCAGGACGGTCTTTGCAAGGCCTGATGATCTGGTGACGTGGCCATACCATCGGAGTTTCCGTTTCTTCACCACTGTGAGCATGTCATCGTGTTGTCCAATGGCTTGTGTGATGATCTGTCGGACTTTGTCGTTGGTGATGTGCTGTGTATAGGAAATGCCCAGAAGTCTTCTGTAGCACCTCACCTCCATGCTTTGTATTCTTCGTTGGAGATCTGCTGTGAGGGTCCATGTTTCGCAAGCATATAGGAAGATGGAGATGACAAGGGAGTGCAGCAGCCTTACCTTGGAATGTAGACTGATGGTCCTGTCTTTCCAAATTGGCTTCAACCTCGCCAGGACAGCAGTTGTTTGTGCGATCCTGGAAAGGACGTCCTGTCGGGACCCATTGTCTGATACAATGGCTCCTAAATATTACAAGCTATGCACTGTGTTGAGGGATTGGCCTTGGACTTTGATGTCCGTGTTGATGCCATTGGTGTTGTTGGTCATCATTTTGGTCTTCTCTGCACGTATTTCCATTCCATAGGCTCTGGAGGTGGTGTCAAACCTCTGTACCAGTTGTTCAAGCTCTTGTTCCTCTCCAGCCAATCCATCAATGTTATCCGCAAAACGGAGGTTGGTGATTGCTCTACCCCCCTGTGCTGACTGTGCCTTCGTAATCTGCAAGGGCATCTGACATGATGCGCTCTATGAAGATGTTAAAGAGTGTTGGAGAGATTATGCATCCTTGACGCACACCGATTGTTGTTCTGAACCAGTTTCCGATGGCACTGTTGTGGAGGACTGCACTGGTAGCCTTGTCATACAGGCTTTGGATGGCTTCAATAAGGTTCTTAAGGTTTGCCCACAGAGCTGCATGCCAGACTCGGTCAAACGCTTTCTTGAAGTCTACAAACACATGATATAGATGTTGTTGGTGCTGTAGGTATTTCTCGCAGATAATTTTGAGTTTGAAAATCGGTTCAGTGGTACTTCGCCCTGCCCTAAATCTTGTTTGTTCTTCAGCTATGATTTGTTCAGCTTGGGGTTTCAACCTGTTGAGTATTATTTTCAGAAGGACCTTGCTGGGATGGCTGATGAGGTAGATGGTGCAGTAATTTTCACATTCCTGAAGGTAAACGTTTTTGGCAAGAGTGAAGAAAGCGACTGGGTCCTTGGTGTAGGCCACTCCCCAATCTGCCCGATCGTGTTACAAATAATGGTTATGACGTCAATCATCGATTCTCTTCCTGCATGAAGCAATTCCTCGGCTATGATGTCCACTCCCGCTGACTTCCCTTTCTTCAGCTATTGCCCTGCTGCTGCCTCAACGTCTTCTCGGAGAATTGGGAGGATTTCTTCTTCTTCACTGTTCTGGGGACATGCTAGAACTGATGGGTCTCCGTTTGATGTGTGGTTGTAAAGGTCAGAGCAATACTCTGTCCATCAGTTATCCAAGATTTCTTGTTCTTCTGTAAGGCATATGCCAGACTTGCTTTGGATCGTGGAGACTTTGGGCTGTTTAACACTTGTCAGCCGCTTCACAATTTCTCATTTAGAGATGAATAAAGAGGTATTGTATTGTACTACTACTACTACTACTACTGCTGCTGCTGCTGCTGCTGCTGCTGCTGCTGCTGCTGCTGCTGCTGCTACTACTACTACTACTACTACTACTACTACTACTACTACTACTACTACTACTACTACTGAATGAACTTCGAAGTTTAACGTCTACACAAACCATTTTTATTATGGCAGACGAGGATAACCATCCTATGGAACAATGGATAGAGACCTAAATCAGTAATGAACCACCAGAGCAATCATACTGCTAGATTAGACAGTGAAAAAAGGCTACGTTTTATTTCTCCCACCTCGGGATTCGAACCTGGGTCATCGGGGTGCCAGGCGAACGCTCTACCATTTGAGCTACGGCGGTGGGACAGTACTACTACTTCACTACTACTACTACCAAGAAGAAGAAGAATACAAATTTTAAATACAAGTCTTCTAAACGCCTTAAAAACAAAAACAAAAACACATTGTTATTCTATATATAGTTATTCTTGATATTATCCTTTTGTTTGTAGGTGTAGTCAGACAAGCGGTTGTGTGTCCGGTTGCCATATGCCGGACAGCGGACAATGTTGTATGTCGGACAAATTCATCTACGAAACAGGAATATCCTACACGGCTGACCCTCGCAGCGAGTATTTTCAACAGGCAACCGGGTGTAAGTGGATTTTTATTGTTCGCTCGAGTAAGGTCCTGTTTCGCCTTGTGCAACTCTTTGAGCTGGCTAAATGCACCTAAATATACAAGAACAATTCATTTCATTAGAGGTAAAACAACAACAACAAACAAACAAACCAACAAAACAAGACAAGTTAGTATTAAATTCACTTTGAATATTTACTCCCAGTTCCTATTGGCGGATGGGCATGGTCACTGAGGGGTGTAGCGGGGAATGGTCAACGCGTGTGGGACAAGTGGTCAGTGAGTGGCAACAGCAACGACCTAACGCACCCTTGTTGGACGCCCTATCTCACTCCCGACTGTCATAACAATCATATGAGGTCGCCGGTGCTGGATTCTTGGGCAGCCGGTGGGATTCAACTTAAGCAGGTAAGTGTAAGGTGTTTTAGTAGTTTCAATGCTATATATTTCCTATACCCAGCACATCCCCAACAACGAAGTCCGACAGACCATCACACAAGCCGTTAGACAAAACGATGACGTGCTCACAGTGGTGAAGAAACGGAAACTCCGATGGTATGGCCACGTCACCAGTGCATCAGGCCTTGCAAAGACCATCCTGCAAGGCACAGAGCAAGGAGGCAGAAGAAGAGGGAGACAGAAATAAGGTGGGAGGACAACATTGGAGAATAGACTGGCTTGACGCTGAGCGAAGCCATGAGGGTTGCTGAGGACAGAGAAAGATGGAGTACGCTGGTTAAACGGTCATCCGTGGTGCCCCAACGACCTTTGAGTTACGGGATAGGATAGGATAGGTTAGGACATGATATGATAGGTTAGGATAGGATAGGATAGGATAGGATAGGATAGTCGTCATCATTAAGAAATTCCAGCGACAGCAGCATTAAAATACTGATCATCATCATCAGCAGCAGCAGCAGCAGCAGTTGCAGCAGTAAAAGTACTAGCTTCGTCATGATTTTCATCATCATCATCATCATCATCATCATCATCATCATCATCATCATCATCATCATCATCATTAACAATCATCATTAATAATCATCATTAACAATTGTGACGATGGGTCTATTGTCGCTGGGCTCTGCACAATGGAATGCTATTACCCACTCGTCTTTTGTCAGTGGGGATCGCTAGTAAATCTCCCGGTGACTAATCTTAATACATTTATAAGTTTAGCTTGGTCTGTGTTAGGATGGGGTTACAGAGATAGAGAGAAAATGGTAAAAGATTCACTGTCATACTAGCTCTCACACGGCTATGAAACATAGGTAGTCCAGGTACTTGTTAACAGTAAATATCACACATTTATTTCCTCTACTCTATACAAAATCTTCTAATCACTATATTAACTTAAAAGTCCAAATATTGCTTCGAATAGTTCGCTCCTTGATAGTTCTAAGCAGCTATTGTCTCATGCTCATCATTGGGCTAATGGTGTGTTCTGCCCACCGGGTCAGTCTTCTGGAAGGGTGGACTATTGATGTCCTTCTCTAACAGTTTTGGTGCATGTTTTCAAATAACTTAGCTCTCCTTTAGATGAGCGGTGTTGTGGTGGAGTCTTCTTCTGGTTGGCAGACTGGTGGGCTCTCATAGCTCAGTGCGTGAGGCTCCAATGCAGGCCGAATGTCTGTGATGACTTTTACTCGTCTTGCTTCTGCTTCATGCCAACAATGCCTGCTCGTCTTTTTGACAATGTCAGGCTGTGGCTAACTAGGTTGAATAGAATTTCACCAGTTCCTGCTGTTAATCTCCAGGTAGAGAGATCTATCAAAGCTTAGCTCTTTCCTCTATGCAGTTCGAACAAAGAATGACTATCTATCCCTGTGGTCAGCCGGAAGCCCGGGAAACTAATCATACCTGAGCGCCCTCTACGTGGGTGGGTGGTACCGGCTATACGTAAGCTGAATGAGGTCACTGCCTAACTGAGCCAGCGTCAGCGTACATATGCTTAGCCCACAGTTGACTTGGGTCGTCTTCTGTACAGCAACGTTAATTTATAAAGGTTACCGGCTAACTTGTTTAAGGCGAGAAGCTATAGTGCTGTGTAATACTGGTCCACTTCTCACAACAATCATCATTAACAATCATCATTATCATCATCAACCATCATTATCATCAACTATTATCATCATCATCATAATCATCATCGACATCATCATCATCATGCTTCAGTTTGGAACTTTCCGGGCCGTCCAAGCCAGCCCTACACCTACTTACATTGCGCGCACAACCTCATGCCCGGGATGCCAACTTTGTTACACTGTTACATTTACTTTCCTTTTTTTGTTTGTTGTTTAACAGGTAAAATACGCTTTCTACCACGGAGGAGTGGAGGTGGCTGCTGTAGTTTTCAACGGCGAAGGAGCCAGCACGTCCACCTGGTTCACGCCTGTCCGCATCCTCCACACGAAGTACACGGACATGACGCAGAGCTTCTTCTTCTGCGTTCCTCAAAATGGGGCCTCAGATGTCCAGGTTTGTCAAACTTATGAAGCGGGCAGTGGTTTCGAGGTCTTGCTTGGAGCCCCAGAGTTTTACGTCCAGCGTCTGTCCTGCAGGCCAGAGTTGTGTCCTGGCATTCTGGTACTGGGGGCAGGACTGCAGGATGTGCTCTGGGGTCTGGAGGTCTGTTCCACACGGGCAGTCAGGGGTGTGTGACAGGCCAAGGCGATGCATGTGGTAACGCAGGCGGCAGTGACCAGTTCGTAGCCGGAAAATCGTGGTCTGTTCATGGCGCTGGAGGTGTGCCATCTGGTCGTCAGATGGAGGGTCATGCTGGGTGGTCCAGGTTGCCTGGAAGTGCCGCTTGACCAGAGTCTTGGCTTCCTTATAAGAGACTGGGGGGTGTGGCTGCTCCATTTTGCTGCCCGACTTAGCCAGCCTGTCCGCCTCCTCGTTTCCTGACAGACCACAGTGAGCAGGTATCCACTGGACTGCTACCTTCGTGTATTGCGAGAGGGCAATCAACAGGCGCTGTGTGTCTCTTTCCAGCTGTTCACTGGGCGACTGCAGGCTCTCGATGATGGAGCGGCAGTCAGACAGGAAGACGATATTTGAGGCGGGCGCTTCTGCAGCAAGGAGCCGGGCAGCCTCATGAAGAGCAGTGAGCTCAGCCCTGTAGTTGGTGGACCGGGCTCCAGCAGGCAGGGATCTGGAGAGGGTGCTTCCATCGGTGAAGCGCAGGTGTAGTCCGCTGCCTCCGTTGCTGACGGCTGCATCAGAGGATCCATCCGTGTATGCGTGGATCCACATGGGCCTGGGATACTTCAGGTCCAGGAGCTCCAGAGTGAGGGAGCGTAGCGCAGCCTCTGACTGCTCGCCCTTGTACCTCACTCCTGGGACGTCAGGGCAGAACATGAGTTCGGTAGTCGGGGTGTCCCAGTCCTCGGCGTCCTGGAGGAGCTCTCGTTCTGCTGGGAGGTCTGGGACGGCAGCCGCCAGCTTCTTGACCTGATGGATGAAGCTATCCCGCTTCAGCCTGTTCTTGGTTGGCTGTTGTAGATATTGGTGGGCTGGGTGTGAGGGCAGCCTCTGTAGTTTTTCATGTTGGATCAGAACTTTTTCTTCTCGTCTTTGGTCCAGGGAAAGGAGTCCTGTTGTTGTTTCCAGCTTGTGGATGGGTGTTGTTTTCAGTCCTCCTGTGATGAGTCTCATGGCAGCGCTTTGTACTTTGGCCAGTCTCCTGGTGTTGCTCTTGGCTGCTGTGGACCATGCTGCTGAACCGTATTCCATCACAGGACGGACGTTGCCGGTGTACACTTGCTTGAGGATTCTGCTGTTGGCACCCCACTAACGCAGAGCAACCAGACCTTCAAGTACTTCAGCGTGGTAGGGTAAGTCATTTTGTCAGCATGGACGTCTAACTATAACACCTGACGCCCAGGTCACTTCGTCCAAAGGTGTCTATGGAACCTTAGGGGCCGGATCCAATCTATCTGGCGTCTGACCCAGGACCGACAGATGGACTCATCAACCCACCAGACCACTTTGTCCTTAACGTTCACAAAGCTTTATAGGACGTGAAATAATGACCTCGCTTTTTGGAAGTTTAGATGTTAGTGAAGAGAAAACGTATTTCTCGGCAGCACCCCTGTTCAGAGAAAGAAATAATAATTGATTGAGGCATCCATATAGGTAGTCTACTGTGTGTATCACTGATGTTTTTGTGTGAGCTATAAAAATAATTCGTACCACCATAATGTTCCCTTTATTCGTCGTCGCTCCGCGCTATTGTCCATCCTACAGATGGACATGTTGACCCAAGTGTGAAAAGATACGCAGTCTTAACATTATACCTAAAATTGATTGATTGATCATGGGTGCGTGTGTGTGTACTGTGTGTGTAATGTGTGTGTGTGTGTTTGCATGTGTTAGATGCATGTCGTTTATTATGTTTTTTGCTCCATGTTTTATTGTCTTGTGTACAGTCTCTTATTCTGTGAATATTTGTGTGAGAGTATGTTTTGACCATGCCATCCGTTTTAGTTTGGAACTGCGGTTTATGAAATAAATTATTATTATTAATATTATTGTTATTATTATTATTATTATTATTATTATTATTATTATTATTATTATTATTATTATTATTATTATTATTATTATTACTATTAAAACATGTACATATGCGAAGAAAGGAAGCTGCGGCCCGGCACGCTTCTCTACCCCTTTTGGCGTTTCTATTCAAGGTTTGACAGTTGACGTGAACTTCAACATCAAACCAGTCCATTCTAGAATGTTGTCCTCCTACCTCCTTTTCTGTCTCCCTCTTCTTCTGCCTCTTTGCACCGTGCCTTGCAGGATGGTTTTTGCAAGGCCTGATGCTCTGGTGGCATACCATCGGAGTTTCCGTTTTTCTTCACCACGGCGAAAGGACCATCTGTATCTGTAGCATTCATCCGCAAATGCCAAACATTGTCGGCAGAGAAGGAGAGCTCGATCTTTCCTATCCTCTCCTCATTCCCGAGAGAATAACGCCTAATAATGATTTTATGCAAGACGCAGTCAGTAAACTCCAAATCCCAGGTCTTTGGGCGAGACACCTTTATCACTCGCGCTCTACACATAGCTTTTGTCTCTCTTATTACCCCCGTTGGGGTGCAGGGGGTTTCAGTATAAATAGTATCCCCACTTTCTGGAAATTTAGTGCTTTAAATTCCCACTGTCGCTGTCTTTCTCATTTGCTCTTTCACATTCCTGCTCTGTTCTATCAATCTGCTATACTATCTTCTTCTTCACTAGACCAGTCATCTACCTTTTTTCTTGAAAACTCTTCCGGGACCAGACTCCTTATTTGTGTATGATCCCCCGTTGGGGTGCCGGGGGTTTTAGTATAAATAGTATCCCCACTTTCTGGAAATTTAGTGCTTTAAATTCCCACTGTCGCTGTCTTTCTCATTTGCTCTTTCTCATTCCTGCTCTGTTCTATCAATCTGCTATACTATCTTCTTCTTCGCTAGACCAGTCATCTACCTTTTTTCTTAAAAACTCTTCCAGGACAAGACTCCTTATTTGTGTGTGAGGTCTGTTGGATCAGCTTGGGAATGTTGGATGCTTTCTGCCAGGTGGTCACTAGGTCTTCCTATGGTGTTATTATTTAGCAATGTAGACATTTTATATGTATGTGTTTTGTTGATAATTTATAATGATGTTTGTATTCTATTTTGTTTTTGTAAACGGGGGTTCGATAAATTAGAGTATAGCCTCAGCGTCCCCTGCATGGGGTGTCTTTATTGTAAAGTGACTAGCTTTCAGTGTTACCACTAGGGTTGTTTCAGCAGATCTTTTATGCGAATCAGGGGTTGTCCGGTCCTGATTTGGCTCGGAAGAGTCCGCTGGACCTAAAGCAATAATCATGTAATGTCTCTCTTACACCGTGTTCTGCGTCCTTTGTCTGGCGTTGATGCAAATGGATACTTAACTTTATTTTAAAACCCGCGCACGTGTATCCCGCGTGGCTTCGCTGAAATACCCAATAGATCTTTTGGTTTTAAAGCGACCCACTTTGAACACGCCCCCCACGACAGATCCGTTTAACAATCACAATGAGTGTTGCCCACATTAAAACAAATTACCTTGCAACAAAAAAAGAACAATTCTTTGGAAAGCATAGTTGGTTTTTTAATCAGTAAATTCCATAATTGTTGGGCTATTAATAGCCACCGCTAGCTAACGCTCTAGCGCTAAAATACCATCTAGTAGATCGTAGAGCCTATTGGTGTACCGTAAAACAGGAGAAATCACTCCCTGTCAGAACAGAAATAGAAAATTCAAACTTTGCCAGGTTGGTTTGAGCAACGAAAGCCCATTTCATCATTGTTTAATGTAATAACAATGCCAGTTTAAGTTTTAATAATCCGTTTTGACCAAACAAAAAAAATTAACACATTCTTCGATTGAGGACCTTTCTAAGTAGTACTACTTCGCATATGGTTTGCAGGTTTTCCGGCATAGCTGCGGTACGTCGGTTCTACATCTGCAAAGCCCAGTCAGGGTGTATCAATGACAATGGGTGGATGATCACCGAGGATAACCTCAGCACGTGTGACTGGGAGGCCGACATTATCACCCGTCCAGCCTTCATTTATTCCACCGTTAACACCGCGTGTCTGTGGCCAAGCCTATCATGTAGGTCAAAATAAATGCTTCTCTTCTGCTTCTTTGCATTGACTTTCGTCTCCCAGTTCATGGATAGGTGGTGGAGCGTTTGACTGGCACACTGATTACCCAGGTTCGAATCACGTGATGGGCGAGATAACAGTGAGAATTTGGTTGTACTTTTTTCTTGTTCGTGGAGTGTGTGTTTGCAAGTGAGTGCTTTGAGTTTGTGTGGTGTGTGCGCGTGATTATGTGTGTAGACCTACGTCAATTTGTATAATTTAAATTACAGAAATTACATTTTTCTTGCAGGTAAAGGCTTGGCTGAGGTGATGGGAGTGTTCGTGATGCTGTGAACTTTGACATTTGGTCAACAGCCTATCAATAGCCATTCTTGTGCTGCCTGAACTTTGAACTACCGTTGAACAAAGAATCGGTATAGTTGTCCTAGGTGTTCATGAACTGTGAACATTGTGTTTTCATTAAAAAAACACACCACATTTTTTAAAAACCAACGTTGGGGAACAATCCTTAAAGCTATATGTTTATTTTTAATAATAATAATAATAATAATAATAATAATAATAATAATAATAATAATAATAATAATAATAATAATAATAATAATAATAATATTACTGGTACTACTAACACTATCTACATATTTTTGCCAAAGTAAACTTATTATGATTAATATATAGTCGAATTTTGGTTTCGTGTTAATGCGACTTGTTAATCGTTTCTAAATCTTCTTAAAAAAATCAACGTTATCTATCTGCCTGCTATACTCTGTCTATAGTTCTCTCTCCAGGATCTGAAATAAATTATGCAAATCGAGGAGTAAGAAAATCATTACCTGCAGCTCATCTTCATGGTTAAGGCAAGCACTAACAACTACACACACATGGTACTATAACAAGCCCTAACAACTACACACACATGGTACTATAACAAGCCCTAACAACTACACACACATGGAATTATAACAAGCCCTAACAACTACACACACATGGTATTATAACAAGCCCTAACAACTACACACACATGGTATTATAACAAGCCCTAACAACTACACACACACATGGTATTATAGCAAGCCCTAACAACTACACACACATGGTACTATAACAAGCCCTAACAACTACACACGCATGGTATTATAGCAAGCCCTAACAACTACACACACATGGTATTATAGCAAGCCCTAACAACTACACACGCATGGTACTTTAGCAAGCCCTAACTACACACACATGGTACTTTAGCAAGCCCTAACAACTACACACACATGGTACTTTAGCAAGCCCTAACAACTACACACACATGGTACTTTAGCAAGCCATAACAACTACACACACATGGTATTATAGAAACCCCTAACAACTATACACACATTGTATTATAGCAAGCCCTAACAACTAAACACACAGTACTATTGCAATTAGTTAGTTATTAATTGCTTACAAGGTCCAGCGGACTGCAAAGAGCCGATTCAGGACTACAAAATCAGGACCGCAACTTGTTTGAAAGAGGACTCACTCCTGATCCGCATAAAAGATCTGCTGAAACAACTCTAATGGTAACACTGAAAGCACTCCGCCAGCCGGTCACTTCACAATAAAGGCATCTCACGCAGAGGACGCCGAGGCTATACTTTAATTTATCGAACCCCGTTTACAAAAACAAAATGGAATATAAACATCATAATAAAATATCAACAAAATAAATACAAAATGCCTACATTGCTAAATAACAATATCATATGAAGCCCTAGTGACCACTTGGCAGAAAGTGTACACTATTCCCAACAGACCTCATACACAAATGAGGAGCTTTGGAAGAGTTTTCAAGAAAAAGGTAGGTGACTGGTCCGGCGAAGAAGAAGATAGTATAGTAGATTGATAGAACAGGTAGGAATGAGAAAGAACAAAGGATAAAGACAGCTACAGTGGGAATTTCACCCCTAACAACAACACACACAGTATTATAGCAAGCCCTAATACACAAACAAGCGTTGTATGATTCTGATAACTGATTTTTATTACGCATTCAAAAATTCTTGATTAAAATAGTGGAACAGAAGTCCTTAAAAGATCACACAAGCAAAACCACCTAACCAACTTAAAAAAAACACGAACTCAATAAAAAATGTACGTTCAGGATACCAAAGTTTTTAAAAACAATCAAGTCTCTTAAACAAATGCAAAACAGATGAGCAAATAATCAAGATTGACTTATGACGTCATGAAGCTGACGTCACGAAACTTTTGACGTGTTCTATAGCTCCACCTTCGTCATCTCATGATCTCTCATGCCGCTCGTGACTACATTGCGACCGCTGGAGGATGTGGAAGGGCGTGATGACATCATTGGCGGCGCATCATAAGGGCAACTGTTGGCGGAGGTGGACAGGTATGATGACGTCACTGTCGCATCACCAGATTCCGCCACGTTGGTCTACAAAAAAAAACAGCAGAAGACGAGAAAATTGAAGCGATTTGTAATGTATTGTAGTAAAGTAGTGCGAGTAGGCATAATAGTTCCTGCTTCCAGAGATTAAGCAGAAACAAGTCTACTTTGTTCTTTAATAGATCGTCAAACTGGAACAAATCGGAGACATGATTTCTAGTTATCCCCGCTAGCTGTACCAGGCTCTTTCCAGAACCAGAAAGAACGAATACAAGAAAGTACAGGTGGACACATCGATCACCCTTACAAGGGAGACAAAACTTTGGAAACCCTAAAAAAACCAAAAAACACCTGATCATGAAAAAAGAAAAAAATAGAGAAGATCTATAACGCCTCTCTGTTTCCTTTGGCTTAAAAAGTTTTACGTTTACGTCATAAAAGTCCCTTCCATTTTGGAGGGGAAAAATCACAAAGTCAATATTTACAAAATATACCAAGTAAAAAACTAACCAACTGAATAAAGTAAACGAAAATAAACAACTATTTAAACATGAATGAATGAATGAATGAATGAATGAATAAAACATTTATTGACCTGTGCCATTGCTTCGCTCTCTTTTTCATACAGATCCAGTTGTTCCGACCAATTTATTTTGGACGATTTTTTGTGTTTCTTGGTTTTCTTGGTCGATTGCTTCGCTTTACCGGTCTTTTTGCCTGCAGGCCCCGATTGCTTCCCTTCGCTGGGGGTCACAGCCGTCGACAGTGGAGCAAGCCCTTTGGGCAATACTGCAAATGAAATATAACTAATGAAATTAATAATGATTGTTACTCCTCAGACAGTAACTGACTGGTAGCTCTTTCCTGACGACATCTTGCCCGCTTTGAGCCGAACAGTTTAGCTCGGGCCAGCCCGGTTCATCACCCGAGTCAGCGACTGATTCCCTTTGTCTAGTTTGCGCATCGACCCGGTGAGACCGGGCCATTTCGCGAATGTAAAACAAGCGCACTGCCTTTTTTTAAAAATGGGTATACTTCTTTCTCGTGTCACGTAAACGGCACGTAAAATAATCCCTATAATAAACTTTCTTTCTTATGAGTTTGCCTGTTACAACGGTCCCAAACTTGGCTCTAAATATTTTCTTGCTCATTATAGCAGGCCCACCTTTTTAAACTTATCATATAGGAAACGTACGTAAACGAACTCGTATTCAATACAATGTTTTCTTATTGTGCCATTTACCTGAGGCAAAAGATCCGGGCTGGAAAGCAGGGTTGGTGTACGTGGGGTTCAAAGTCGGGTTGTAGGTGAACAGAGGGTTCTTCAAGAAATCGAAGTCTCTTGGCCTGGCGTCATCGCCTTCTGACGTTGTATCCGTTACAGTGACGTCAGAAACGGTCCGGAACGTGTCCATCGAGTCCGGCATGCTACAGACAAATGGATGACGACATTAGTTGCCAACTTCGATACCTTTACTACAACATTTACAATTCCTCCCCTCTCCCCCCACCCCTCCCACACCCTCTAACAACAACATTTTTATAAAGACTGCATACGGGAACGGCATTGCAGCAGTCTTTGTGTTTTCCTGATTCTTAGTAGTAGTAGTAGTAGTAGTAGTAGTAGTAGTAGTAGTAGTAGTAGTAGTAGTAGTAGTAGTAGTCCTCTCAACAATTTGCTGAGAACCGCTACAGAACAAGAACTTCGATTAACTAATGCACAATACATTAGCCAACCTTTTAGCTGGCTTCTTCAGGTCATCATCTGGTGTAGTCTGGAAAGAAAGGGACCTGCAATTAGAAATGTGGACAATAATCACACGTATGCGTGTAGTACTGAACGTTTACGGCTAACCGAGTTAGAAGGGAAAACATTGCGAGTTGAGCGCTAAGACAGTGGAAGAGAGAGAATCCACAAATAGTGCTAGGAGTATGTTACAGACAATGTCGCATACAAAGCCATCGCTTTGCGAGTTTTAAAAAAAATCTTATATAGCACTTTACCACCTCAAGAGCTGCTCACAGTGTTGTTGGCCGAATCAGGATCTAACCTTACGAGACCAAACCCATTCCAAATTCTTATGGTAGCATGATTATTAGCGGTACAGGTCTACTTAAACGACAATGTTTAATGTTAAGTAATCCATTCATGTCTTTCTTTGGTCAAACAAATAAGGAGCAATTTGACTACTTGGGTAAATAAATTGAATTAACAAATTTTGTTTACAGCAAGTGTAAACTGCACCTAACATGGGCAGTTGGCTTGCTAAGGATAAAACATAATGCCTGCTATTAATCCCAAAAGACTTTGTTTTTGCTGTCCAGTCAACACTGTCCTCTTTGTGTCAGGGAGTCGCTTCGCGCCTAAGTGGCTTTTGCTGCCAGCATCTTTCTTTTTTTTAAAAGAAAATTCACAGAGTATATTATAAACGCAACTTTAAATAGTAAAATAAATGGTTTCCTTTTTCTGCTTCTTGCTCTGGATACTGTGTATACTCCATTCACACAGAGAATAATATGTGTCTTACCAGGAATCAACTTTCGAGCTTCGTTTCTTCAGTTTGTACACGGCAAAGACGGTCAAAGCGATGGCCAGAAGCGAACAGAGAATGATGGCGGTCATTTTGGTAGGATTGACGTCACAGCGGTAAGAGCCAATCAGATCCACGCAGTCTGTGATGGGACTGCACGTGGCAGTACGGCACTCGTCCGTCTCCGTCTGACACCACTCGCCTGCATGCGGCAAACACAATTTAAAAGTAAACTACTAGACTTTATAGAGCGTAAGCCTAGTTACTAACTAAAAGAGCTGCGGAAGGAGATGGCCACACTAAGTATTGAATTCAAGCAGCTCAGGGTGTCTCACGCACTGTCAGTGGCCCAAACCACTGAAGCAAACGGGTTAACCTGCATGTGTGCGTTTTTATATTAGCATCTCATCTGTACTGTTGACACAAATGATCGATTTCTTCAACGATTCGTTGGGGCGCAAACTGGAGGAAATGAAACACGACAACAAGAGTCATTACAGAAAGTGGACCCTTATATGGAAATTCTCAGTATACTACCGAGCATTGAATCCAGATCAGGCGAGCTTTGCACTGACTTAACTATACTGCCGTCTCTTTCGATAAAACAACCTCTTTCTCTACTCGTCTTCAGCTTCTTCTTCTATAGCGCTTTACTAGCTCAAGAGCTGCTCAAGGCGCAGGCCGACACAGAATATACCTCAAGCCCAACTGAGGTGCCAAGAAGCAGCCTTATGTACATTGTTTAGCGCCCCAGACAACTGAGCACAATCGTCGGCGATTGGGGATGGGGGAATTCAAGATTTGGATTTTGGGATTGTATTCGTCACCCATGCGGGCAAAATTCAGGCAGCATTCTCAGCCAAAGCCCGGACACCACAAGAGCACCGCCACTCACGACAGGAGGAATGGGGAACAGGACCTACAGTGCATGCTGGGTGTACTCTCACCTTCATAGCCAAGATCACAAGAACATCTGTAGCGGTCGAAGCTGTACAGCCTTTCAAGCTCGTAACACGTGCCGATCGGGTCACGTGGTTTGCAGTATCCGTGGACACAAGGGTTCTTCAGCACGAGGACGTTCAAGGTCACTTGCTTGCTGAAGGTCCTTGAAGCGTCCTTGACCCTGGCGTCATAGGTCAGACGGCCAGTGAAGTTTGTGGAGACGTTCAGTGACATGTCCTTGCCCTGGATAACTGGCGTTGCCGTGGTAATTGAGGTCAGATCGACGTCACTAAGGCGTTGATCGTTAAGACTCATGTCAACTTCCACAATGTCACCTCCTAATAAAATTTCATGAATACGGATTATAAATTTATAAAAAATTAAAGAAATAAATGAACAATAGACGTATTTTAAAGAACCCGTGGGTCAATCGGTTTCCAACTGTTAAAATTAGGCAATCAATATTAGTTGAACAAGTCGACTAAATTACTACAACAATTAACAACACATGAATGGAATAAAACGATAGCAATACGTTCTTCACATCTTTTCGTTACCTGGCAGTAAGCTGGTGACCTTGGTGTAGTCGATGACGTCATTAGTGTCGACGTCATAGTAGACGATGATGCCCAATGACAACAACGTTGTTCTGTTGCTTTCCACGTATATCGTTGTATTCTGCCCATTCCCAGCATTGGGGCCAACAGCCTGTTCTTGTCTTATTGATGCCGTGTCGTTTTCTGATAACAGGGAAGTCAAAGAGATACACTTCGTATAGTTATACCACAACAGCCTCCGTTTACTAAACAGGCCATGGGCGTATTTCATGCGCCTATTTCTCGTGTGCCTGTAGGGCTGTACATTAGCCTTAAATAGCGACATAACCATTAACATGATAGAAGTAAGAAATTCAATTAAAACTAAAACTGGTAAAAAGCCTTCATTTAAATTGAAGTTAACAAGAATAGTTTAATATAAGCCTATGTAAGCTAATTAAAAAAAATATTGTTAAATGCAATCACAATTAAATATTGCAAAACTTTAACCTGTATTTAAGCTGTACCCACGACGAAGTCCAACAAACCATCACACAAGCCATTGGACAACACGATGGCATGTTCATATATAGTGGTAAAGAAACGGAAACTCTATTATTCGAATGTAATTTCATTGGTCCATTTTTGCCTGTCGACGTAGGCCTAAAATGTTACAACTTGTATTAATAACATAAATTTTGATTGAAGTGTGAGGCTGGAAAAAGCATTAATAGACTCGCCAGTAGCACGTTTCTTTTTTCTTTTTTTTAAAATCCGTCTTGTCATTTTGGTGAAGAAGACATTAAAATAAACAAAAAACATGATAGAAGATAACTACAAATTTGTCTCTCAACTACAAAAAAACTTCTACTTGCGTGTAGCTTTCGGCGATTCTCTACCTGTCCTACCTTCTTCAGCAAATTGACTCTGATGTGAATGGAGATACAGATTCAGATTCAAGATGCAAGATTCGAGACTAACCTCATTTTGTTGCCCCTTTTTTATTTGTGGAGTATACGAACAAATACCCACTCATTTAAAACATAATTCTGTTTTAGAAAAGAAAGAAAGAAATAAAGCACCTGGCAAGTAGACGATGACCGGAGGGTCATTGACAGCTGTGACGTAAAAAGTGACGTCGAACTGAATGACGTTGGGAATCGTGCCCAGGGCCTGTGTCAGCACTTCTTTGCCTGAAAGCAATATAAAACAAATATTGCAATGCTTTCAATTTATTTATTTCAATATGAAAACACAATAAATAAATAAATAAATAAATCAAAATAGATTTTTGTTTCAGAAAGTAGACAGAGAAATGAACTATTATTTTATTTATTTATTTTTTTTAATCCCTTACCGGTAACTTGTATGCTGTCCACTCCGTTGAAATCCGGGTCAGGGATGTAGGTGACCTTGCCGTCTGGCTCGACCTTGCCGTCGCCGTGGCCTGGTTGTCCTGACAACAAGAAAATGACGTCGTCCCCTTCAGGGTCGGTGAAGGTCAAGGTCACATTCAAGGTCGCGTCCTCTGCCAAGGTGAAGGTGGTTTTGCCCATGACTGGCGGGAGATTGAACACGGAAGCGCTGACGACAGAAACGGTTACTTGGCGAGGTCCCACGGCCTGAGCTGGAGCTAACTGTTGGGAAATAGAAGCACTGCGTCGCTTCCGTCTGCCTGCTGGAGTTGCTGTGCTGCTCGGATCTCCGGTCTCCGTGGAGAATATTTTGCTACATAACTGTGTACAGAAAACACATAAGCCTCTTAGACACTGGACGGTGGTAACGACGTTAT
Source organism: Oncomelania hupensis (assembly GCA_036898135.1). Lineage (NCBI taxonomy): Eukaryota > Metazoa > Mollusca > Gastropoda > Littorinimorpha > Pomatiopsidae > Oncomelania > Oncomelania hupensis. The sequence continues at coordinate 35,313,415 of CM072521.1, read as the reverse complement.
AGTGTACAGAAAACACATAAGCCTATTAGACACTGGACGGTGGTAACGATGTTATATCTTTAATATGTATCAATGTTTATGGAGGTTCTTAGCCCTTCTGAGTTTTGGAGAAAAAGAGGTTAGGAAACAACCGACTTGGGCAAGAACACAGACTATGTTTTGCCTGTGTGTGTGCCCAACATCCACACCAACAAGTCATAAAGAAAACCGGGAGTAATTCTGGCAGATATCAATATTTTAGATATGTATATAAGAGAACAAAACTATTGATGACAAAAGTAACGATTCCATACTCTACAGTAAGATAATACGAAGGAAAATGAATTGCTTTCATATGTTACTTAAACTAGTTCAGGTTGAGCTTGCTTAGGGTCCAAGGGTATTTCAGAACGGGTATAAACATGAGAATCAAGAAGAAACAAATTTTAAATTAAGTGTACATATTTGTTTATTTAATTGAGTTGTGAACCTTGAAAAAAAAAAAAAAAAAAAAAAAACAACAACGAAGAAGTTAACTCTAACTCTAGTATTACCATTTGGCTAAATACAGGCAATGAACGAAAATACAGATTGACTGTGAAATGACCTTGGCAATGGCAAGACGTGTAGCTCTGTCGTAACTCTGGGTGCTGTTCACACACAGCTCTGCAGCAGACTCCCATTGTTTGCGTTCTGAAACAGGATAACAAAATCCAGTCATTACCAAAGTCCATGTGGGGAAACGACAGTGAATTCCGCCATCTTCACCATCACCAACACCGTCATCATTATCATCAGCACTACAATCATGATCATCCTCATCCTCATCGTCATCAACATCGTTCTCAAAATAAATGTCTCCTACATGTATCATCCTTGCAGAATTTTTATCAAAATGCTTATAGATCGCAGATCCTGCTTTTCCTCCAGTTTTCATCATCATCATCATCATCATCATCATCATCATCATCATCATCATCATCATCATCATCAACAGCAGCAGCAGCAGCAGCAGAAGCAGTAGGAGCAAATCTCCATTTTCTGGCATGCCTGCACTCCAAATGACGATGGTCACCGTGCTGTCGTCAGTCACGATTACAGACGGAGGAACGATGTAAGTGACCACAATGTCATCATCATATTCCATTCCAGCCACGGGTGACATGTACATGCTTGGGCCAGGCATGGCTACTAGTCTACAGAGAGTAGAAAAGAAAACTACATTACTAAAATACACATAAAAGGTTAAGAACTGGTGCTTTGTGTTCAGCTAAGCATGGCTTTTGGCAAAGCAGCCCAAGTAAAATAAATTGAATTTTGAAGCTGAAGTGGTTTTTCTGCAGCTGCCCACAGGATTTCAAGCACATTCAGTGTAAGCTACCAACAAAAATATACAATAAAACATAATGCAATACAACATAATATAATTACAACAAAATACAGTGTACAACACAACTTTATTGTCCGTTAAAAAAAAAACTGAAAATTGCTTTCGTCTCGCAGTCCATACATGCAAAAATATCTTTAAAAAGACAGACCAACAATCAAATTGAAAACGGTTGTATTTGAATAATAATATCAGGAAATGAAACAGCATTAACAAATATCGCTATAATATAGGCTATTTCCAGGCCCGTACGCTAATCAAGACAAACAACAGTATATAATATAACTCCACCATAAATGAAAGCTGACAATGCAGTCCCTGTCTCATAAAAAAGCCAAACCTCTTTTTCAACCAGCGTGATGTCTCGTCCACAGAAGGGTCAGGTAACACTACGAAGGGAGAGAACTTGGCGGAAGCGGAAGTGCCATATTGGCCTTGAAGGTCAGAGGTCGTGAGTGTGCCAACCATCAGTCCGCCTTTCTTCACTTTAAAAAAAAAAAAAGATGTAATTTTTGTCAATGTGAAAAAAGCCGGATGGAAACTAACAAAATAAAATAAAGCACAGCCAAACAGTAAATAAATTCAAACATAGTTAATTCATTATATAACAATTTAACCAACTGAATGACTGATTCATTAACCAAACAAGTAACTATCCTACAATTAACTACGATAACTATTTAAGAAAACCGCCAGCAGGATAGATTGTCCACAGATCCATGCTCAATCATAGGGCAAATTCAACAGACATTTTTATACATCGAATTTTAACAAATTCTTGACTTGTTTTTGCTTAACATTGTACATTAACTGAGGCAATACTGACGAATACAAAATGAAATAACAAAAATTTAACACTTAACACATTCAATTTTTGTAAAAGTATGATTCCGAATTACTGATGCAGTACTGACGAATATAGAATTAAAATTTAAAATATTCACACTTAATACAGTGGAATTTTAGTCCGATTCCATTTTAAGTAACACAATCTTACCTTAGCTGTTAAAGTACCTACGAATAAAGAATTACAGTAGTTCAATTTAACAAAAATAACCTTAACACTTGATGTTTAGTTTGCATCGCGTATCAACTGATTTTTTTTATTACCTTAACTATCGCAGTACATATGAATAAAGAATTAAAATAAAAAACAAATTTACGAAATTCATACTTACATTTGATTTTTAGTTTGAGTCCATCTGTTGCAGGGGATGCTGTGTCAGATACAAATACGGATCCATTCATACGCAGATGGAGCGTGTTTCCATCAGCTTCCAACAATGTGTCACCAGAACCTGCACGTCATGAGCGACGTCATAAATAGAGTGTTCGTTTGAGAAAA
>CM072521.1:35235704-35305704 GCA_036898135.1 Oncomelania hupensis | reverse complement strand
CAGGACCATCAGTCTACATTCCAAAGTAAGACTGCTGCGCTCCCTTGTCATCTCCATCTTCCTATATGCTTGCGAAGCATGGACCCTCACAGCAGATCTCCAACGAAGAATACAAAGCATGGAGATGAGGTGCTACAGAAGACTTCTGGGCATTTCCTATACCCAACACATCACCAACGACGAAGTCCGACAGACCATCACACAAGCTATTGGACAACATGATGACCTGCTAACAGTGGTGAAGAAACGGAAACTTCGGTGGTATGGCCACGTCACCAGATCATCAGGCCTTGCAAAGACTATTCTGCAAGGCACAGTGCAAGGAGGTAGAAGAAAAGGGAGACCGAAAAAGAGGTGGGAGGACAACATTCGAGAATGGACTGGTTTGACACTGAGCGAAGCCATCAGGGCTGCTGAGGACAGAGAAAGATGGAGTATGCTGGTTAAACGATCATCTGTGGTGCCCCTACGACCTTCGGGTTACGGGACAGGTTAGGATAGGACGACCAGCAGCAGAGATCAGTAGAGTGAATGTAGGACTCGGCTAGTCTCAGGTGCGCAGCGTGATATTACACTACACTGTACCTTTTCATTTGGGATTTAGTGGAGTTAAGAGCGGCGTCGTTTTCAGACTCAGTGGCGTTGAAGAAGCTTTGATCCCCATTGCTGTCTGTGGATGAGGTATTGGAGGTGAGAGAGGTGTTAGCAAACACTTCATCTCCGGCCAGCAGGTTCAAACCCTGCAGAACTAGCGGATAGACTGTGAAGTCTTTCAGCCGTTCTTCTTTACCCTGGCAGCCTGAAACACGTGCGATTCACAAAATCATGCTTGGGAATTCTAACTTAACTATAGGCAAAATGTTCAGCCATCAGTCTTGTGAACAGTTTAGGAGTGAAACACTGTACAAACGTCGAACTTATTGTGACTTAGATACAAGACTATTGAGGTCACCTAGGATTTTCTCCGGGTACTTCGGTTTCCTCCCTCCCTTCAGTAATGGTACTGGATGCATAGTCAATATAAAAATGTGAGAAAAAAAAGTGATTTCCTTTCCGTCTCTAATGGCGATCTCCCTGCCTTTACACCACATGTTTTAGTGCTAGATGTGTGCTTGTTGTGTGTGTGTGTGTGAAAGTGGGTGGTACATATATGTTTGTACAGATCGCCGCGTTTTAAGCCTGATTGGTTATTTGGGGAAAAGCGCGTATATGGCATCCATTATTATTATTATTATTATTATTATTATTATTATTATTATTATTATTATTATTATTATTATTATTGTTTACGTCCTATCAGATTAAAGACATCAACCATGTGAATGGAACCCGTCTTCTGTTGCGAACAGTCTACATAATATAGAAGCAGGATTCTTTCAAATCTTAATAATCAATTTCTAAAAATTAACTGAGGTTATTATTGTTGAACAATTTAGACAGCGAGCTACAGCGGTCTTAAATCAACGAGGCAAAGTGAAACGAAGCCTACAAATCACTGGCGCTTTAAGGTATTAGTGAACAGACAATACAAGCAATTTAACTTGGCGCATTGCCCACTTTGGAAAATAATAATAATAATTTGTATATATTTTATATTTCGTATCTTTAGTATCAGCGGTTCCCTAGTAACGATATTGTTAACAGAATTTCCAAGACTGACCTTTAGAGCAGACAGATTGGCAGCCGAGTAGGCAGGGCATGCAAAACGATCGGAGAAGTCTGAAGGGCTCCACATTCGCCGACACGTTGTACGCGTCACTTACGCCCACCCACACCTCCTTAACATCACTGATGACATCAGAGAACGCGTGGCCGTAGGAGCAGAGAGGGCGCTGGGCTAGGGGCAGGGTGAGGGCGAAGAGGGAGGTGATGGCGCGAAAAGGGGCGAAGGGGTTGGTGACGGGAGGGAAGAAGTTATCATCGTTCCAGCCGTACACAGTGACCGTGAAGTCGCCAGGGAATACTAGACCACTGACTGACGCCTGCACAAGGCGATGGTCAGTATTATCACTTTCGTCGTCGTATTTGTTGCGATCGTTGTCGTCACACAGGTATGGGTATTGACGATGAACACTGATCATCAATCATCATCATCATCATCATCAATCATCATCATCATCGTCATCATCATCACCATCATCACCACCACCATTATCATTTCTTCTCCTTCATCACAATCATCATTTCGACCACCATTATTACCAATTAGTAGTAGTAATAGTAACGTCATCGTCGTTGTAGTAGTAGTAGTAGTAATAGTAGTTGTTGTTGTTGTAACGTAGTAGTAAGCCTAGTAGTAGTAGTAGTAGTAGTAGTAGTAGTAGTAGTAGTAGTAGTAGTAGTAGTAGTAGTAGTAGTAGTAGTAGTAGTAGCAGCAGCAGAAGCAACAGTAGTAATAACAACAGTAGCAAAGCAATACTCACCACCACCGAAAATATAGGCTTACCATGACTTCGATTTTACAATGATCTTATCTATCAGCAAGGTCTGTCTATCAATATTACTCAATCAAAGAAGCAACTGTTTTGTCACAATTGAGCCACTCATTCGCTCAACCAGCCAACCAACAAATCAATCAAACCAACCAACCCACTAATTCACCACATACTTACTTTGCTTTGCCCATTGACAGAGACGGTCACCTCCCACATCTCGTTGCCGCTCTCTCTCCGGCGCTCGAGGGTAAAGGTGTAGTCCGCTGTGGTAAGGGCGGGGTCGAAGTCCAGCGAGAGCCAGCTGCGTTTGATCTGCACAGCATCTTGCGCCCAGAACAACGGCCTGATGACGCCGCTACTCGTGTTCATGAACACCAGCCCTGTCCCGAAGGTTGACTCCGAGGACACTGCTCCTGAAAAGAGATGTTTTAAAACACAAGATGTAATCGTAAGAGGCAAGATGTTAGCTATGTTCATTTCAGAATACCGCCTTTGGTTTTGACAGAAGGATTTAGTCATGAAGATGTTTCGTACAACATAAAGTTTCTGTATTCAACACCACCCACACAACATCTCACCTTCTTCTAACGTTTCGTTCCTGTCCTCCATACACAGACCTTCGGACGGGTCACAGGGCAGCACGGAGTGGTTGCCAGGCAGCATGCCAGTTTGAGGCGCGAAGGGCGGGTGAAGGTCAGGAGAGGTCAAGGCCACGCCAGACCGGATGTGGTCACCGGCTGCTGGCGACAACCGGAAGTTGTAGTTTCCTTCGCGCCATGGCATAGGTTTGAACTGCGCAGCTCCTCGTTCTACTCCTGTGGAGTTAAGTTCATACAAGTCAGTAAAACCCAGTAACTACAAGAAGCAGCTGTTTGTATTTTTAAGTACGTTTCAAATCATAATATCTTGTAAGATGCTGCCCGTTATACATTCCTGTATTATTATTATTATTATTATTATTATTATTATTATTATTATTATTATTATTATTATTATTATTATTATTATTATTTTATAATTATTATTATAATTATAATAATAATAATAATAATAATAATAATAATAATAATAATAATAATAATAATAATAATAATAATAATAATAATAATAATAATAATAATTATTATTATTATTATTATTATTATTATTATTATTATAAACATTAATTCACATCGCAGTTAAACTGAAAAAACATTAATTCACATCGCAGTTAAACTGAAAAAACAAAACTGTGAATGTGGGCTTTGATTTGAAAAGTTTTGGGTTGTTTTGCGTTTTTTTTTTGCCTGAGATATATAACCGATATTGCCAGGCATTTGATTAAATTCTGTCGGAAACATCGGACATTCTTGCCAGACATTGATGCACTGACGGTCCAAATGCACTTGCGTTCCTTGATTTGACTGCATTTTGAACTTTGAAATGTAACCTTTTATTAACTGAATCAAACATCGACGTAGGTTTACAACATTTTACAATTAGAAGCAAAAGCACGACCGTGGACAAATTTGTTGAGCTTGTTTCGTTACCTTTGAGATAAATAGTGCTAAAGCTAGGAAACCACGTGCGGCTATGTATGAGTCTATTGAAAGGTGTGACGAGTCCGTTACCTGTGAGATAGGGGTCATGCTGGACAAGAACGTACAGAGCGTGGTGGTGGAAAATGGCACTCTCTGCACTGAAGTCCTCCTCTTTCTTCGTCCACATCGGCTGGGAGCTTTCCGACAGCAGGTCTACCTGCGTTACACACTCCTGAAACAAGGATACGAGGTGAGTCGCTATGGTGATGGTTGGCGTTTGTTGTTGTTGATGTTGATGTTGGAGGTTGTTGCTGTTATTCTTGTCTGTCTCGGGGTTTTTTTCTTCTATATTTTGGTCACTTTCAGTGCAAACGCGGAGCGGCAGACGTAATGAAAGTACAAACGTGTGTAGTATCATCTTCATTTGTTATTTAAAAAAACAACAACAACAAAACTAGAATTCGGATTGTTCTCCTCTCTTTTCTCGTTTCGACCCCTATGTCTATTGCACCATGAACGTGTCGCTAGCGGGGACCACGATGCGCTGTCCACTTGGGACATTTAGTATGATCGATCAACATCACCATCCCTCTCCTCTTCTAAATCTCCAGGTCTCCCCTCTTCGTTCTCATCATCATCCCTATTGTTTTGCTCATAATTCTCGTCATCCTCCTCTCCTCCTCGTCATCATCATCACCTTCATCATCATCATCATCATCATCATCATCATCATCATCATCATCATCATCATCATCATCATCCTCGTTCTGCTTCTCGAACTCATAATTCTCATCATCCTCATCCTCGTCAATCATCCGCACCTGCTGCGACTGGGCGGACTGCAGGGCGACCACGGCGGAGACAGACTCAGTGTGTTGCTGGAAGTTCTGGTCACTGCCTGTCCAGTCTGAACCTAGCTTGACCAGTCCAGGATTGGGCGGACTCGTGTCCAGCAGGATAGGATGGGACGTACCTGTCGTGGCCAGTCCAGCCCTGGAAAGAGGAATCAGAGAATCAGAACGTAAATGAATGGATGAATCGATACATTAATGAACGAATTAATTAATTAATTAATTAATTAATTAAATAATTAATAATAATAATAATAATAATAATAATAATAATAATAATAATAATAATAATAATAATAATAATAATAATAATAATAATAATAATAAATGAAATAATGAAATGTGATATTATTCAATCAAATTATTTATTGTCTTTTTATATTGTAGAGATCGGTTTTGATTTAGTATCTACATTAACAATGGTCAGTCATAATGACAGCGATTTTCAACTAACAAGACCCTGGAAAGTGTAGTGTTTGCGTAGATTCAATAGTTTGATTTCTGCTTATAGTCAGTCTTACTTGCTCTTGTGATCAAACCAACACGTACAGGATCAAAGACCTCACAATTCATTGTCTTTGATAACATTTTACTTCATTGGGATACATTACTGTTGTGCAAACAAGATAAAGGTTGCAAGGGAAATAACAACAACAACAAAAAAAGAAAGTAACGAGAGGAGTTTGTTCCCCTTAACAATGAGCCACGTTGTACCATAAGAACGGATAGGCCTATATAAAAGCTGATACACTAACGCTACGCGTTTTCCTTCTAGGTTCACTTGGCATTAAACATTTTGTATCATTGTGGTAGGAATACATGAGTAAGGGGTTGCTTATGTATTTTACCTGTTAGTGACTGTGACTTTCGCAAAATAGACTTTTCCTTGTTGTAGGTCAAGACTTCTCAACACAATGTCTGTCTGGTTCTTGGCTTCTTCCTTCCTCACTTCCTCTACTCCGCTGTCAGAATCGGGGCTGCAGACAATAGAAAATAATATTGCAAGGATTAAGCTGGCAGGACCACACACATATTCTCTGTCTCTGTCTGTCTCCCCTCCCCTCCCCTCCCCACCTCTCTCTCTCTCTCTCTCTCTCTCTCTCTCTCTCTCTCTCTCTCTCTCTCTCTCTCTCTCTCTCTCTCTCTCTCTCTCTCTCTTCCTCCCTTTCTGTTTCGCGCGCAGAAAATATTGTAAGGACGTACACACATGCACTCGTTCGCGTAATCCCCCCACAAAAGCACACCCCAAAATTAGCACTACAGAGAGTTACACTTTTTGAGAGCAGGGAGGGAACGAGAGTGCATCATTCTTGGAAAACCATATATATTAACAACGTTATTGTTTGAAGGTAGAATCCTATCCTATCCTATCCTGTCCCATAACCCGAAGGTCGTAGGGGCACCACAGATGATCGCTTAACCAGCATACTCCATCTTTCTCTGTCCTCAGCAGCCCTCATGGCTTCGCTCAGTGTCAAACCAGTCCATTCTCGAATGTTGTCCTCCCACCTCTTTTTCGGTCTCCCCCTTCTTCTACCTCCTTGCACTGTGCCTTGCAGAATGGTCTTTGCAAGGCCTGATGATCTGGTGACGTGGCCATACCATCGGAGTTTCCGTTTCTTCACCACTGTGAGCAGGTCATCGTGTTGTCCAATGGCTTGTGTGATGGTCTGTCGGACTTCAACGTTGGTGATGTGTTGGGTATAGGAAATGCACAGAAGTCTTCTGTAGCACCTCATCTCCATGCTTTGTATTCTTCGTTGGAGATCTGCTGTGAGGGTCCATGCTTCGCAAGCATATAGGAAGATGGAGATGACCAGAGATCGCAGCAGTCTTACTTTGGAATGTAGACTGATGGTTCTGTCTTTCCAAATGGGCTTCAACCTTGTCAGGGCAGCAGTTGTTTGTGCGATCCTGGAGAGGACTTCCTGTCGAGACCCATTGTCTGACACAATGGCTCCTAAATATTTGAAGCTGTGCACTGTGTTGAGGGATTGGCCTTGTACTTTGATGTCCGTGTTGATGCCATTGGTGTTGTTGGTCATCATTTTGGTCTTCTCTGCACTTATTTCCATTCCATAAGCTCTGGAGGTGGTGTCAAGCCTCTGTACAAGCTGTTCAAGTTCTTGTTCCTCTCCAGCCAATCCATCAATATCATCCGCAAAACGAAGATTGGAGATTGCTCTGCCCCCTATGCTGACTGTGCCTTCGTGATCTGCAAGAGCATCTGACATGATGCGCTCTAGGAAGATGTTGAAGAGTGTTGGAGAGAGTAGGCATCCTTGACGCACACCGATTGTTGTTCTGAACCAGTTCCCGATGACGCTGTTATGGAGGACTGCACTGGTAGCCTTGTCATACAGGCTTTTGATGACTTCTATGATTTTAGGGCTGATGTTGTACACTTTCATGGTTGCCCATAGAGCTGCATGCCAGACTCGGTCAAATGCCTTCTTGAAGTCTATGAACACATGATATAGATGTTGTTGGTGCTGTAGGTATTTCTCACAGATTATTCTGAGGTTGAAAATCTGTTCAGTGGTACTTCGCCCTGCCATGAATCCTGCTTGTTCTTCAGCTATGATTTGTTCAGCTTGTGGTTTCAACCTGTTGAGTATTATTTTCAGGAGGACCTTGCTGGGATGGCTGATGAGGCTGATGGTGCGGTAATTTTCACACTCCTGAAGGTTACCTTTTTTGTGAAGAGTGATGACAAGCGACTGGGTCCATGGTGTAGGCCATTCCCCACTCTGCCAGATCTTGTTACAGATAGTGGTGAGAGCATCAGTCATCGCTTCTCCTCCTGCTTGTAGCAGTTCCGCTGGTATGTTGTCCACTCCCGCTGACTTCCCTTTCTTCAGCGATTGCACTGCTGCCTCAACTTCTTCCCGGAGAATTGGGAGGATTTCTTCTTCTTCTCTGCTCTCGGGACATGCTAGAACTGATGGGTCTCCATTTGGTGTATGGTTGTAAAGGTCAGAGCAGTACTCTGTCCATCTGTCCAAGACTTCTTGTTCTTCTGTAAGGCAAATGCCAGACTTGCTTTGGATAGTGGAGACTTTGGGCTGTTTAACACTTGTCAGCCGCTTCACAGTCTGGTAGGCCTTCTTGCTGTTGTTCTTGTTCAGATTGTTCTCTATTTCCTGGCATTGATCTTCTATCCAGTTCTCCTTTGCTGTGCGCATGCCTTTTCGGATGTCATTGTTGATTTTTCGGTAGACATCAGCTAAAGGTAGAAAGTCTGTTGAAAAATTCGTTATAAAAGCAGAATATATAAAATTTATAGTAGGCTGTAAGTAACATTAGACTGATATGTAATACGCACTGAATTCCTGGTAATTTATGATGACAATACATATACCTGGAATAGTAAATACGTGGTAGCCAACATGTGCACTTTATACGCTTATCATAAGTGAATATTTTGCAAATAAAAGTATGCTTAATTGTACGTTATAGGAGTAAAGCGCTCTGTGGGTTCGGGCAAATAGAATAGACCCAACGTTTCCCGGCGTGTCGTAAGAGGCGACTAACAGGGGTGATGTTAGCACGGCATCACTGGGCGAAAGTCTTCTACACAGAAGTCACCGGCCAGGGCGGAGGAACCTCACGTTACTACAGGTTCAACGACCACGTGCTCAGGGCCAAGGCGAGCCACACTGTATTCGTGGATTTCGGCTGTGGCCAACAGCCTGGAGAGGATTGGGCCCTGCCAGGTCTTTTTTGCCCAAGACACACTACATGATGACACAATCCACTAATTCCATACCGGATCGGTCGTCGCCCGGGCCGTCACCCGGCACAAGGACCGCGCCTTCCGTTGGCCACCAGGACGGAGGTGTTAAGTATGCTACTGATGGACAATATAGCAAGATCCGCACGAGAAACAACATCGTCATAGGAACCTGGAACGTCAGGACCCTAACTGCGGAAGGAAAATTAGAAGAACTGGCCCACGAGCTGGACCACTATCGATGGAACGTTCTAGGTATCAGCGAACTGCGCTGGAAAGGCCTAGGTGAAACAACGACTGACAAAGGCCACAAGCTCTATTTCAGCGGTAGAGATGACAGGCACGAACACGGCGTTGGATTCTTGGTCCACAAGAACATTCTAGCCACTGTCATGGGTTGCCGCCCAGTCTCCAGTAGACTCATTACCATCCGTCTGAGAGCAACCCCTTTCAACATTACCATCATCCAGGCCTATGCCCCAACATCAGACTATGAAGACAGCGAAGTGGAGGATTTTTATGAAAATATACAGGCGGTCCTTGACCAAGTGCCGAAGAAGGACATAGTCATAGTGCAAGGCGACTGGAATGCCAAGGTTGGCCAAGATGCGCACCGCAACTGGGGAGACACATGCGGACCCCACTGCAACAACGAGACAAATGACAGGGGTCTGAGGCTATTGGAGTTTGCCAGATACAACAATCTGGTACTGGCAAACACGCTTGGTCTCCACAAAAAATCCAGACGATGGACATGGCACAGTCCCGGCGGGGAACATCACAACCAGATCGACTACATCATGGTCAAGAAACGCTTCAGATCAAGCATCAACATTGGCAGGACACGCACTTTTCCAGGAGCAGACATTGGAAGTGACCCCGATCTCGTGATGATGTCTTTCCGGCTCCATTTGAAGAGAGTAAATACAGCAAAGTGCACTAGGCTGAAGTTCGACCTGGACAAACTGCAAGACCCGGAGGTGGCAAAAATATTTCAGGCCACAATTGGAGGGAAATTTGCACCACTGCTTATTTTGGGGGCAGGCGAAGTAGATGTCAACACCATGACCAATACCTTCAACTCAGCTGTAACAGATGCCGCCACTGAGATCCTTGGCAAGCACCGACCAAAGAAGAAGCCGTGGATCACACCTGAACTTTTGGATCTGTGTGATAAACGAAGAGAGTTAAAAAAGAAAAAGAACACCTCACAGGGAGCTGATGTCTACCGAAAAATCAACAATGACATCCGAAAAGGCATGCGCACAGCAAAGGAGAACTGGATAGAAGATCAATGCCAGGAAATAGAGAACAATCTGAACAAGAACAACAGCAAGAAGGCCTACCAGACTGTGAAGCGGCTGACAAGTGTTAAACAGCCCAAAGTCTCCACTATCCAAAGCAAGTCTGGCATTTGCCTTACAGAAGAACAAGAAGTCTTGGACAGATGGACAGAGTACTGCTCTGACCTTTACAACCATACACCAAATGGAGACCCATCAGTTCTAGCATGTCCCGAGAGCAGAGAAGAAGAAGAAATCCTCCCAATTCTCCGGGAAGAAGTTGAGGCAGCAGTGCAATCGCTGAAGAAAGGGAAGTCAGCGGGAGTGGACAACATACCAGCGGAACTGCTACAAGCAGGAGGAGAAGCGATGACTGATGCTCTCACCACTATCTGTAACAAGATCTGGCAGAGTGGGGAATGGCCTACACCATGGACCCAGTCGCTTGTCATCACTCTTCCTAAAAAAGGTAACCTTCAGGAGTGTGAAAATTACCGCACCATCAGCCTCATCAGCCATCCCAGCAAGGTCCTCCTGAAAATAATACTCAACAGGTTGAAACCACAAGCTGAACAAATCATAGCTGAAGAACAAGCAGGATTCATGGCAGGGCGAAGTACCACTGAACAGATTTTCAACCTCAGAATAATCTGTGAGAAATACCTACAGCACCAACAACATCTATATCATGTGTTCATAGACTTCAAGAAGGCATTTGACCGAGTCTGGCATGCAGCTCTATGGGCAACCATGAAAGTGTACAACATCAGCCCTAAAATCATAGAAGTCATCAAAAGCCTGTATGACAAGGCTACCAGTGCAGTCCTCCATAACAGCGTCATCGGGAACTGGTTCAGAACAACAATCGGTGTGCGTCAAGGATGCCTACTCTCTCCAACACTCTTCAACATCTTCCTAGAGCGCATCATGTCAGATGCTCTTGCAGATCACGAAGGCACAGTCAGCATAGGGGGCAGAGCAATCTCCAATCTTCGTTTTGCGGATGATATTGATGGATTGGCTGGAGAGGAACAAGAACTTGAACAGCTTGTACAGAGGCTTGACACCACCTCCAGAGCTTATGGAATGGAAATAAGTGCAGAGAAGACCAAAATGATGACCAACAACACCAATGGCATCAACACGGACATCAAAGTACAAGGCCAATCCCTCAACACAGTGCACAGCTTCAAATATTTAGGAGCCATTGTGTCAGACAATGGGTCTCGACAGGAAGTCCTCTCCAGGATCGCACAAACAACTGCTGCCCTGACAAGGTTGAAGCCCATTTGGAAAGACAGAACCATCAGTCTACATTCCAAAGTAAGACTGCTGCGATCTCTGGTCATCTCCATCTTCCTATATGCTTGCGAAGCATGGACCCTCACAGCAGATCTCCAACGAAGAATACAAAGCATGGAGATGAGGTGCTACAGAAGACTTCTGTGCATTTCCTATACCCAACACATCACCAACGTTGAAGTCCGACAGACCATCACACAAGCCATTGGACAACACGATGACCTGCTCACAGTGGTGAAGAAACGGAAACTCCGATGGTATGGCCACGTCACCAGATCATCAGGCCTTGCAAAGACCATTCTGCAAGGCACAGTGCAAGGAGGTAGAAGAAGGGGGAGACCGAAAAAGAGGTGGGAGGACAACATTCGAGAATGGACTGGTTTGACACTGAGCGAAGCCATGAGGGCTGCTGAGGACAGAGAAAGATGGAGTATGCTGGTTAAGCGATCATCTGTGGTGCCCCTACGACCTTCGGGTTATGGGACAGGATAGGATAGGATAGGATAGGAGTAAAATGTCCAAGCAAAAAAAAAAGCAAAACGTGCAGTGTTCGTTTTTGTCCCCTTTTCCTGTGGAATAAGAATTGACGACTTGATTAACTAACCTGCAAGACTGGCTGGACAGTAAACGAACCGTCACTGTATCCACTCCGCTGTCGGGGTCAGCAAAGTCCGCCACACTGACCGTCAGCGTGTGTGGGGTGTGGACGAAAATGACCGTGTCCGCGTTGGTGCCCTCAGCCGTCACCTACAAGCATATCAGACAACACTTTGATACCGACCTCCAAGTACGCGTCAGAGCGAGAGGCCAACAGGGCATTAACAGTTAGAATGGATCCTCTATAGCAAAGCAGTAGTACAACTACTTGGTTAATGCCTCAGGAGAGAGTCACAAGGTCTTGCGAATAACGGATGAAGTAAGTGTGACCAAAGAGGCTTTAGGGATAGTCTAAAGCCTTTTGGATAAATATGATCCTTGCGCTATAAAAAAAAAAAATTTTCTTACCAGCCCCTGTTGAGGAGGGGTAGTGTCCACCAGGATGGGAAAACTGGTGGCTGCAGAGCAATGCCCCATTTGGTCCGCCGCTACTACCGTCACGTAGTATATCCCGCCATGCTAAACCGTACACAAACAAAGTGGGTCATCTATTGCATGATTTTAGTTCAGTAACAGTTACTACTACTACCGCTATTAAGTCTACTACTACTACTACTATTACTACTACTACTACTACTACTACTACTACTACTACTAATACAGAAGAAGAAGAAGAAGAAGAAGAAGAAGAAGAAGAAGAAGAAGAAGAAGAAGAAGAAGAAGAAGAAGAAGAAGAAGAAAGTGCGCAAAGTGACAGCCGGGCGCCGGACGGACATAGTCAAAAACAATTGTTCCCTAACTATCGTTTCGGGAAATAACAACAACAACAACAACAACAACAACAACAACAACAACAACAAGAACAAGAAGTAGAAGAAGAAGAAGAAGAAGAAGAAGAAGAAGAAGAAGAAGAAGAAGAAGAAGAAGAAGAAGAAGAAGAAGAAGAAGAAGAAGAAGGAGAAGCTTACCTTCAGTTTTACTCCTTCTACGACAGTCATATCTGCATCCCCAAGTGGTACCATGGCCCTGATGTCATACAGCGCCGCGTGTTCTTTCAGGAAAAAAGAACATTCGTGTGTGTCGTTGTCCCAAGGCGGGGCGATGCTGCTGATACCCGCGTAGTAATGGGTAATGGTCATGTCAGAGTCAAAACCTAGATTAAAATAAATAAATAAATATATTTAAAAATACAATCAATCAATCAACTATATCACTAATTGAAAACTAACTAATCTAACCTTCGCAACTCAACACAACTTAACATAACTAAACTTACCTTACATTTTCTTCCCTTAACTAAACTAATAAACTAAATAATTAACTAACTAAACTACCTAACTAACTAACTAACTAACTAACTACTGTAACTAAAACAACAACAACATATAACTCGAGTAGTAGAAAAACAAGAAACGAACCGAAAAATGGTAAAGCGACTTTAACCTGTCATTATCCTAATTAATTTATGTTTGTAATTACATTATCTCATAGTGCCTTCTTTTTGGTGCACGACACACGATAACAAGCTTCTCAAAACATTGTTTGTCTGGTATGCTTAGGCCTACCTCAACAAACCAATTATCATTTCCTAATTTCAAACTGTTTGCCGTTAGCAAACACAAACTGCTCTGAGCCTTCGCAATTAGTAGAATCTACTCGATATGCACTCAACTAAAGATTAACCTCGTGTAAAATCACCTAATACACGGACAGTTACGGATCTATGCAATAACCCAAAACTGAATGTTACGTTGAGACTCGCGCGGCGGTGCGAATGGGACGCGAGCGATAGATCTGTTAGTTTTGTTTTGCTAAGCTTGCAATAACAGAGTGTATTTATCCTTGATTTGATTTTGCGTTGTTGTTAGAAGAAGCTTTGAATAACGTTGATAATTTTAGTTGGTCGATATTATTTGAGAATTTTCTAGAGTTGGTTGTTTACTATCGATCGAAGCGTATGGATAATTCTAGTGGTAGCTAAGGAAGCTTCCATCCTAAATATGGTTGTATGACGTGAGACAGTGATGACGAAATGTGTTTTGAATGGTTATAATTATTTCTTGCCCGAACGTTCTTTATTTGTCTGGAGTTAGAGAGACTATATATAGTGCCGCACTGTTTCAAAAGGTGGTTGATAGTTGAGGATTGAATTGAATTGTAAAATTGTAAAGTGGAAAGTTGAGAGTGGAAAAAGCGATTGTATGCAGTTGTTGATGTTCGCTGAATAAAGTTGGAAAACTACATACGACGACTTTGCCTTGTGCTGAGTGAGCAGGCTGCGTGGATAAACGAATCTGAGTTACACTTTATCAGGTTTCAAGCATCGGGGCTGAATCAACTGATAAAAAAACAACATCGGGTGTAATACTGAAGTATTTACACTTATATATGCCTACAGCTCTTATAGCTTATACTTGGTCAACTGTCCATGCTATTTGTAAGCGCACCTTATAATTTCATGAGAGGACGCTTCATGACAAATGTGTTTCCGTTAAACTAGACTACATATCACTTAGTACAGCAGAACAATTCATGCTACAAAATATATGCAAGGTTAAAATTAGGATTTAGCAATCAATGCAACACAAACAGATGTTGCTATACGAGGAAAATTTACGACAGTATAAGCCTGCTACGCTACTGACAGACCTACCTGCCCAAGAAAAGCGAACGCTGTTGACGCTGCTCTGGAACCGCGCAGCGTCCACTCTGCCGGCAGTGACGTCGCCGCTGAACCCTGCCCGGATACCGTCAGAGGAGCTCTCCACGTAACTTCCGGCTGCGCTGTAGGCCCGGACGGTAACGTAATAGGTCTGCGTCTTGACGGTGAGGTTGAGGCCGAAAAAGGTGACGTTGGTGTCCAGCCCGATGTCCTCGAAGGCGTGAACGTTGGAGCGTGTTTCCGCCAGGCGTCTGTCAGTGCCTACTGCTGCCTCGTATCTACATACAATTATGACAGTATCATTCAATAAAAACAAAAAAGGTTCTACAGTAAACAACTGAGGTTCACTTTCTAAAAAATTTTAAAACTTCTAAACAGATCTGTCTATATATATCTATTCTGGAAACTCACGTAAGGGGAGCTTGCGCTGCATGCCTGCTACATCGAAAATTTCCGAACATTACTCCTAATGAGAAGAAGGATTAATGGAGATTTGTTCCCATCGTACACCGGTTCGTCACGTGCAGGCGCTGCTATATGAACTACGCGCAAACTTCAGTTACGACACCCGATAAGCATTGGTCGAAGGCTACTAGAAGAATGCTGTAGTAGTCGCCTCAACAGGCCATAAAGCATGCTCTCATGCTTCAGAGCATTGCTTCCTATACGCTTCAAGCCCTAGGAGCCTTGACCAATGAACTCATGAAAATAGAAAATGTAAGTTTTGTCTTCTGCTCTGTGGGTTCGGGCAAATAGAATAGACCCAACGTTTCCCGGCGTGTCGTAAGAGGCGACTAACAGGGGTGATGTTAGCACGGCATCACTGGGCGAAAGTCTTCTACACAGAAGTCACCGGCCAGGGCGGAGGAACCTCACGTTACTACAGGTTCAACGACCACGTGCTCAGGGCCAAGGCGAGCCACACTGTATTCGTGGATTTCGGCTGTGGCCAACAGCCTGGAGAGGATTGGGCCCTGCCAGGTCTTTTTTTGCCCAAGACACAACACATGATGAGGCTATCCACTAATTCCATGCCGGATCGGTCGTCGCCCGGCTACACAAGGACCGCGCCTTCCGTTGGCCACCAGGACGGAGGTGAAAAGTATGCTACTGATGGACAAATTAGCAAGATCCGCACGAGAAACAACATCGTCATAGGAACCTGGAATGTCAGGACCCTAACTGCGGAAGGAAAATTAGAAGAACTGGCCCACGAGCTGGACCACTATCGATGGAACGTTCTAGGTATCAGCGAACTGCGCTGGAAAGGCCTAGGTGAAACAACGACTGACAAAGGCCACAAGCTCTATTTCAGCGGTAGAGATGACAGGCACGAACACGGCGTTGGATTCTTGGTCCACAAGAACATTCTAGCCACTGTCATGGGTTGCCGCCCAGTCTCCAGTAGACTCATTACCATCCGTCTGAGAGCAACCCCTTTCAACATTACCATCATCCAGGCCTATGCCCCAACATCAGACTATGAAGACAGCGAAGTGGAGGATTTTTATGAAAATATACAGGCGGTCCTTGACCAAGTGCCGAAGAAGGACATAGTCATAGTGCAAGGCGACTGGAATGCCAAGGTTGGCCAAGATGCGCACCACAACTGGGGAGACACATGCGGACCCCACTGCAACAACGAGACAAATGACAGGGGTCTGAGGCTATTGGAGTTTGCCAGATACAACAATCTGGTACTGGCAAACACGCTTGGTCTCCACAAAAAATCCAGACGATGGACATGGCACAGTCCCGGCGGGGAACATCACAACCAGATCGACTACATCATGGTCAAGAAACGCTTCAGATCAAGCATC
This sequence comes from Oncomelania hupensis, assembly GCA_036898135.1. Taxonomy (NCBI): domain Eukaryota; kingdom Metazoa; phylum Mollusca; class Gastropoda; order Littorinimorpha; family Pomatiopsidae; genus Oncomelania; species Oncomelania hupensis. The sequence continues at coordinate 35,289,501 of CM072521.1, read as the reverse complement.
AACATTGGCAGGACACGCACTTTTCCAGGAGCAGACATTGGAAGTGACCACGATCTCGTGATGATGTCTTTCCGGCTCCATTTGAAGAGAGTAAATACAGCAAAGTGCACTAGGCTGAAGTTCAACCTGGACAAACTGCAAGACCCGGAGGTGGCAAAAATATTTCAGGCCACAATTGGAGGGAAATTTGCACCACTGCTTATTTTGGGGGCAGGCGAAGTAGATGTCAACACCATGACCAATACCTTCAACTCAGCTGTAACAGATGCTGCCACTGAGATCCTTGGCAAGCACCGACCAAAGAAGAAGCCGTGGATCACACCTGAACTTTTGGATCTGTGTGATAAACGAAGAGAGTTAAAAAAGAAAAAGAACACCTCACAGGGAGCTGATGTCTACCGAAAAATCAACAATGACATCCGAAAAGGCATGCGCACAGCAAAGGAGAAATGGATAGAAGATCAATGCCAGGAAATAGAGAACAATCTGAACAAGAACAACAGCAAGAAGGCCTACCAGACTGTGAAGCGGCTGACAAGTGTTAAACAGCCCAAAGTCTCCACTATCCAAAGCAAGTCTGGCATTTGCCTTACAGAAGAACAAGAAGTCTTGGACAGATGGACAGAGTACTGCTCTGACCTTTACAACCATACACCAAATGGAGACCCATCAGTTCTAGCATGTCCTGAGAGCAGAGAAGAAGAAGAAATCCTCCCAATTCTCCGGGAAGAAGTTGAGGCAGCAGTGCAATCGCTGAAGAAAGGGAAGTCAGCGGGAGTGGACAACATACCAGCGGAACTGCTACAAGCAGGAGGAGAAGCGATGACTGATGCTCTCACCATTATCTGTAACAAGATCTGGCAGAGTGGGGAATGGCCTACACCATGGACCCAGTCGCTTGTCATCACTCTTCCCAAAAAAGGTAACCTTCAGGAGTGTGAAAATTACCGCACCATCAGCCTCATCAGCCATCCCAGCAAGGTCCTCCTGAAAATAATACTCAACAGGTTGAAACCACAAGCTGAACAAATCATAGCTGAAGAACAAGCAGGATTCATGGCAGGGCGAAGTACCACTGAACAGATTTTCAACCTCAGAATAATCTGTGAGAAATACCTACAGCACCAACAACATCTATATCATGTGTTCATAGACTTCAAGAAGGCATTTGACCGAGTCTGGCATGCAGCTCTATGGGCAACCATGAAAGTTTACAACATCAGCCCTAAAATTATAGAAGTCATCAAAAGCCTGTATGACAAGGCTACCAGTGCAGTCCTCCATAACAGCGTCATCGGGAACTGGTTCAGAACAACAATCGGTGTGCGTCAAGGATGCCTACTCTCTCCAACAGTCTTCAACATCTTCCTAGAGCGCATCATGTCAGATGCTCTTGCAAATCACGAAGGCACAGTCAGCATAGGGGGCAGAGCAATCTCCAATCTTCGTTTTGCGGATGATATTGATGGATTGGCTGGAGAGGAACAAGAACTTGAACAGCTTGTACAGAGGCTTGACACCACCTCCAGAGCTTATGGAATGGAAATAAGTGCAGAGAAGACCAAAATGATGACCAACAACACCAATGGCATCAACACGGACATCAAAGTACAAGGCCAATCCCTCAACACAGTGCACAGCTTCAAATATTTAGGAGCCATTGTGTCAGACAATGGGTCTCGACAGGAAGTCCTCTCCAGGATCGCACAAACAACTGCTGCCCTGACAAGGTTGAAGCCCATTTGGAAAGACAGAACCATCAGTCTACATTCCAAAGTAAGACTGCTGCGATCTCTGGTCATCTCCATCTTCCTATATGCTTGCGAAGCATGGACCCTCACAGCAGATCTCCAACGAAGAATACAAAGCATGGAGATGAGGTGCTACAGAAGACTTCTGTGCATTTCCTATACCCAACACATCACCAACATTGAAGTCCGACAGACCATCACACAAGCCATTGGACAACACGATGACCTGCTCACAGTGGTGAAGAAACGGAAACTCCGATGGTATGGCCACGTCACCAGATCATCAGGCCTTGCAAAGACCATTCTGCAAGGCACAGTGCAAGGAGGTAGAAGAAAGGGGAGACCGAAAAAGAGGTGGGAGGACAACATTCGAGAATGGACTGGTTTGACACTGAGCGAAGCCATGAGGGCTGCTGAGGACAGAGAAAGATGGAGTATGCTGGTTAAGCGATCATCTGTGGTGCCCCTACGACCTTCGGGTTATGGGACAGGATAGGATAGGATAGGAAGTTTTGTCTACTCTAGGGGAGGAATTAGGTCAAACTGTATTTGTTTCTAGGTCAACTGTCTTTTACGAACAGTATGAGAATGTTTTTGAACCGTTTGTTGACGCCGGATAGTGTCCTCACATGGTTTCATACAATTTAAGAATCCAAGAAGGCAAATGGGTTTTTGAGACGGAAAGAGCGGAGTATTGTAGAGCAACATTCTGTATATATTTACGAGAGCATGCTTTATCGCCTGTTGAGGCGACTACTAAAGCATGCTTCTGGCAGCCTTCGACCAATGTGTACCGAGTGGTTACGACGACGAGGAAGAAGAAGAAGAAGAAGAAGAAGAAGAAGAAGAAGAAGAAGAAGAAGAAGAAGAAGAAGAAGAAGAAGAAGAAGAACAACAACAACAACAACAACAACAAGAAACAAAATAATGAACGGAATGAACATTGAAATGTATCGTGTACACCCACCATTTGGCAATATAAACCATCCCAGGAAAGGATAAGGGGGATGGGTGGTCATCAACACTGAACCATCAGAGCAATCAAACTGCTAAGATGGACAGTGAACATTGCCACTACTTTTATCTTGCCCACTACAGGATTCGAACCTTGGTTCATCAATATGCCATAGAGCTACGGCAGTGGGGATCAAAGAAGAACAAGAACAATAAGATAACATCACAAACCAACCAACCACCACCATACGACAACAATAGTCTACCAACAACAATACCAACGACAACACCAATACCAACAACAATATTAACAAACCACTGACCGTATGATGTGGTCAGACGGAAGAGTTGAACGGGCGTCACCAAAGCTGTCCCAGTTGGCAGATAGAAAGTCTGTGGATTCCTGGAAGTCCATGTCGCTCATCTCCAGGCCGTCTCTCACTGGGGCGCTGTTCGGCTGCCTGATGATCACCGTGATGCCGTCTGAATAAGCCGTCTGCGTCCTGTGCAGCGCGTCCGTGACTCTCACGTAATTTACATAGCTGCAACGCAACACAAGAAACTTGGTGTATTTGATCCTATGAAAACAAAACTGTAAAACCCCATCCTATAAAAATGCACAAAGCAAACAGAAAAATCATCTATGTAATTTGTAAAACATCTATCACGTCTACAGCACACGGTACTAAAGACACATTTTTTAGTATCCAAAGCAACAGCACATTCTGTTTATTTCTAGGAAACATTTATCGTGAAAAGTCAATGTTTAATTTGTGTAATTGGTTTCTGCAAGTGGTGCTAAACTGGAGTACATTTATAAAATGAGGAAATGGCGTGCGCTAGTAATATTAACAACACTGGTCAACCCTTATTATTTAGCACACTGAATGGTAAAGTTAAAATGCTATAGTAATGTTAGTGTTATTTATAAAGTGAATTATAATTGTTATGCGTATGTACTTTTTTATATATAATTTTTTTTATATACCTCCACACCCACAAAATGGGCAAGCAATGGATTTAAATCTTGAATCTTGAATCTCGACTCACGTTTTGAAATTCTCCAGATGCAGTCCATCGTTGTACAGCTTCCCTTTGTTGTCAAGAACGCTGGTGTAATTGGTCACCACCTGTCCCCCTAGCTCCACAACTGACCACTCGGCAGTCAAGAGTGGACATGGGTCTGTGTACTTCCATCGACCCTCTAGCATGTGCACCTCAAACTGGCCATCGAGGTCTGTTTCGCCTGATCCGTCCATCACCTAAAATTTGGGGAAATAAATATCAAGGCAAAAGAATTACAGGACACCAGATACAGCATTAATTCAGCCAACTATATGACAACACAGATAAGATTGCATATAAAAACTGCCCCGATGTTGGTAAATAGTTACACACACATTTACAACCCACACAAAAAACTTCAATTAAAAAATGCGATTATAACTGTACAATACATAACTATGCAGCACACATATGGGAAAAAAAAGTATGAATCTTACTAACTTGACTCACCCTTCTGCGTTAATCACTATGAAACCAAACCCCGTATTCATGATTATAGTGATAACCAACAGAATTAAAACAATAATGACCTCAAGGCGCGGCTGTGGACTGATGACGACATAATCTGATGTAGCAATTACGAAACGCCTGACGCTGTTGGTGATTCTGGCGGTGACGTAAACAATGGATCCGGGCGAGAGAGCGAGCTTATCTATGACGTACATCCCGTCTATGACGTGAACTTTCCGGAAGGGTACGACATCACTGCGCCCTTTCGAAGAGCCCAGCGCAAGCTCCACGCTGAGGACAACAAAAACGTTTAAAATAATTCAATGATTAATAATAAAGCATAATATTATAATATTAATGACTAAAGCAATGACGCAGCCAATAAATTACTGAATTACTTTTAATTGAATCTGGTATATTTTACCTGTCACTATGAAACTGTTCTGAACTTGCTAAAACCACCGTTAGCCTTGAGCACGGGTAATCTCATTTCTTCAAAGATTGGGTCATAAGCTACATCACCCATTCCGGAATACCTTTTAATATCCGACTCTTTGTCTTTGATGTCCGTCATCAGCACTTCTACGTAGTTTTCGGATGTCTGGCACTGCTGTTTGACGTCGTGGAACCCTTGCCTCGGTGACGTCACCACGATGACATCCCCTACGGAGGGAGGCGTGACGTCATTCGTAATCTGAATGGAAACGTCCGTGCGGTTTCCTGCCGCGTTGGTCGCCACGAGGATGACGTAGAAGAACCTAGCGTCAGAGTTTTGTAACAGGTCCCACAAGTCGTAGCTCCAAGCTCGGCTGTTGAGCGAAAGTGACGTCATGTTGAGGAGGTTTGGCTCCGAGGGACCACTACCTATGCCGACCTGGATCTCCGATAGCGCGCTGTGAGGTTCGTCCACCCTGTCCCAGGAACAGTCGAGAATAGAGGAGAGGGCAGACACTACAGGGGAACAGCGGGCGTTTACAAACACGGGGGCGGAATAGTCGAAAGTGACGTGGGGCAGACGAGAGATCACTGTGTTACCTGCGTTGTCCGTAACCTGGTCAAACGAACGAGAGGTGAAATCTATAATCATTTATTATAAATTATTATACATATATTATACCTAATAATAATAACAACAACAACAACAACAACAACAACAATAATAATAATAATAATAATAATAATAATAATAATAATAATAATAATAATAATAATAATAATTATTATTATTATTATTATTATTATTATTATTATTATATTATTATTATTATTATTATTATTATTAGATGACATACAAATGCACCGAATACTAAAATCAATGTTGCGTCATATGAATGAAAGATGAAATCTATAATTAGAAGATGACATAATAGTGTACAGGATATTAAGGCATTTGCTATAATATGGGATTAGTGGTACGTCATAGGAATGAAAGATTAAATGTATAATTACAAGATGACATAATAATATACCCGGTATCAAGGAATGTGCAAATCATGTGAGTATAAGTACGAGCACTTAAGTTTCGTTTGGTATGGAAACTGCATCGGACAACACACATACAAACAACCTATCCTCTCCTGTAACTCGAAAGTCGTTGGCGCACCACAGCTGAGCCATGAGGGTTGCTGAGGACAGAGAAAGATGGAGTACGCTGGTTAAACGATCATCTGCGGTGCCCCAAAGACTTTCGAATTACGGGGTAGGATAGGAAAGGATATACGTACAACACGGCAAAACAAATAAAATACAAAATACGTTCATGCCACATCACTACACTAAATTACTTTCAGTCCAAATGCTCGGGAAGAGCCAGAGTCGATAAGGCCATCAGTCAATGCTAGCATGTGCTCAAGGACGGGTGAGGTCGGCTCAGTCAGCGACGCGTCATCAAAGACGTCATGGAGAAGACGAGTGACGTTGACTCCGCTCGGATCTTCCACTTTCCACATGACCCCTAGATGGTCTGACGTCATCTGGTACACCACATCCTCGGTCTTCACAGGTTGCTGCCCGAAGGTGAAGGTCGCGGAGGGCGGCGTGGTGTCGACGGTAAAGCCGTTTGACGCAGACACGATGAACTGTTCGTGGCAGTTGCTGCCTGTCCTGGCTCGCACTACACAGTAGTACCTGCAAAATACAGAAGACAAATTTAAGACTAAAAAAACAACAAAAACTAATGGTAGACGAAAAGACGTCAGTACATACTGGACGGTTTGAGTGTTTGAACGCTGTCTACGGTATTAAAACAATGCGCCAGCTAACAATGTTTGCATTCATCAGGTGTACGTGCTGAGTTGATCATCAGTTTAGCAAAAGTTATCTTGTATAATTTATTCTAGACCTGTATGACGCCTAAATTAATCGCCGCATCTGAATGGCTTATTTGTGTGTTTGTTTAAAACGAAATAGTAGAGAATGAGCGACATTTGGACGGAAGATAGCTTAATGTTGATAAAGTTCGACCCTTACGTAACTGTAGAATTTACCCAAGAGCTAAGGAGCATAACTGCAGCTCAGTCCACCATTACTGAGCGATGTAAATGGGGGTTGGGGCGAGGAGGCCTGGAACAGACTTTGACAATACAAATGGCAACTTACGTCTGTCCTTCAAAGACCATGACGTGGGCCTGGCCGAAGCCGACTCCTTCGTTTTCGTCCACGATGACCAGCCCGTGGTCAGAGTAAGGCAGGACGTCAGTGGCGAAAGGCGAACTGCCCACTGCCCACTCGTAGCCCACGATACCGCACGCTTCACTGCTGAACCCTGAGAAGCTGATGGCGATAGACGACCTGGAAAGAATCCAAACCAGAATGAACCAGATAGATAGAAAGTAAAGGTCAATGAAGTCTTTACAGCATGTCACTGCAAGTTTTAATAAAATGCTTTGTATTTTCTAACAATGTGGTGCAATTTGTGAGAGGTGTGATGATGGCTACAGAAGAATCAAAGAACAACAAGGCATAACGTTCGATAGCATAAGCGTTAAAGCACGAACTGAATTGTTGAAACCTGTATATGTATAATAAAAAGACAAGACAAAGCTAGCCTAAAAGCAAAAGGAGAATCAGATATATAACACACCAGACTAAAAGTATTTAAATACATATTATTTTGATAACAGCTTCTTCAGGAATTAAACGCCCATTCAATGCAGCATAAAACATGTTAAGCTTAAGAAGACTTTGCCCAAGAAAGACCTAACCAAAATTAAACGGCATACAGAACAACATTAGAATAACAAACAAACATTTCTTGGAATGGTTTTCTCTCTTGATTTTGTATAAGTAGCGCATTAGACAGATTGTCTTGGGCTACTTACTTGTCGTTATATATTCCACAGTCTTGTCTTGGACTTACTTGTCGTGCGAGAAGTCCACATCTTCAGTGAAGCTGCGACCATCCAGAACAGTCCCTGCCACGTTGGCTTTCAACACTAGGAATGGCTTTGAGATCGACGCTGTAGAACTCACACCAGCGCCGTTGTAGACAACAACGTTAACCTGAAATTTAAAAGGGGCTGGGTCTCAAAGAATGTAATGGCGGTCTACAACAGAACCAGTCTTAAAATTTTTGAATGTAAATCTTTTGACTTTTTTTTTGCCTTTTGCGTGAGTTAAATGCATTTCTAAATTTTACATACATTGCTCATCATCATCATCATCATCATCATCATCATCATCATCATCATCATCATCATCATCATCATCATCATCATCATCATCCACCCATTGCACATAGCTGCGATCGAAAGAAAGTATACTCCAGGCACACGCTGCGCAGCAGGCCAAAGTATGTCCCTTGTCCCTTGAATGGAGGTAAGCGAGGTTAGCAGCCTGCTCAGTTCGTGTCGGTAAGTTTCGTCTCCTCTAGGCGACGAATTAGGTCACGCTGTATTTGTCTCTAGGTCAACTGACTTTTACGAACCGTCTGAGAATTTTTTCGAACCGTTTATTGACGCCAGATAGTGTCCTCACTTGGTTTCATACAATTTAAGAATCCAAGAAGGCAAATGGGTTTTTGGGACGGTAAAAGCATTTTTGTAGAGAAAAGGGTTAGTTAGTTAAATAGATTAACGTCCCCGGACACATACGCGCATAGGGGACGAGACTCATACAGATAAAAGGGTTAGGGCAAGGGCTAGGGTTATATCTACAACTAACCCTTACCCGAACCCTTGTAGCAATACTCCGCTCTTTCCGTCACTTTTAAACAGTAGTGCGCTTCGCATCCGCGGCTAGCAGCGAGCCCAACGTATACTTTGAAGGGATGGAGGGAATCCTTTCACCTGCTGCTAGCGGGAGTTTTGGCGATACTTTCTACCGATCGCAGCAATGTGTATTACCTCGCCTCATGGTGATCGGTAGAAAGTATCGCCAAAGCTCCCGCTAGCAGCAGGTGAAAGGATTCCCTCCATCCCTTCAAAGTATACTTTGAGCTCGCTGCTAGCCGCGGATGCCAACCGCAGTACCGTTTAAAAGTGACGAAAAGAGTGGAATATTGCTACAAGGGTTCGGGTAAGGGTTAGTTGTAGATCTATCCCTAGCCCTTGCCCTAACCCTTTTCTCTACAAAAATGCTCAGTACTGTTTAAAAGTGACGGAAAGAGCGGAATTTATATTGCTACAAGGGTTCGGGTAAGGGACAGTTGTAGATCTATCCCTAGCCCTTGCCCTATTCTCTACGCAAATGCTCTTTTTTCCGTCCCAAAAACCCATTTGCCTTCTTGGATTCTTAAATTGTATGAAACCAAGTGAGGACACTATCCGGCGTCAATAAACGGTTCGAAAAGATTCTCCAACGGTTCGTAAGACAGTTGATCTAGAAACAAATACAGCGTGACCTAATTCGTCGCCTCAAGGGAGGAGACGAAACTTACTTTTCCGTTTCTAGTCTTTGAGTGACACTGTAACTGAGCAGGCTGCTAACCTCGCCAAAGTATCCCTTCAAGGGACAAGGGACATACTTGGGCCTGCTGCGCAGCGCGTGCCTGGAGTATACTTTCTTTCGATCGTAGCTATGTGCAATGGGTGATGAGGCTTACCTCCTTCTTCTCATTATCATCCTCCTCATCATCATCTAATTCAACAGTACCTAAACTAAGCACAGCCTCCTTACCTGATAAAGAATCTTGTTGTCTTCTGTGCTGACTTGCAGTGCTAGGTCTTTGAATGCAAAGGTGGAGGGAGAAGTTCCCGCTACACTGACGTCCTTCAGGCATGCCGACGAACCAACGCTTGACACGCACAGGCGTGTTTCCTGCATTACAATAATTACCCTTTAAGAAACACTTTCAAGACAGAAGAAAAGGGACAGACAATATAAAAAAAATGATTGCTTTCCACGTAACATTTCCTAAAGAACAATATAAGATCCGAGTTTCCCTCAAAGAAGTGATGATTACGGAATGTGAACTTCAATACAAGTAGTCACTTGATAAGTAAGGAACAAGCGCTAAAATAATCTGATAATCTCTTCTACAGCTGTCTTGCTCTCGCTAAATTTTACGAAGCCGTTGTGCCTAAATGAAGTAAATTTTCAAATGCGTAACCAAGCTGGGGGCTTCTTACAACAGGTAGCCTATGATAGAGATTTCCTGTCGTATTTTTTAAGGGCTTTGCGTATTTTCGTATTCTAGGTATCAAATCCGTAAAAATACGAAAAAATCCGTAACGGTAGGCAGGTCTGCCTGTCCTGTCCTGTCCCGTAACCCGGAGGTCGTAGGGGCACTACAGATGATCGTTTAACCAGCATACTCCATCTTTCTTTGTCCTCAGCAGTCCTGATGGCTTCGCTCAGTGTCAAACCAGTCCATTCTCGAATGTTGTCATCCCACCTCTTTTTCGGTCTCCATCTTCTTCTACCTCCTTGCACTGTGCCTTGCAGAATAGTCTTTGCAAGGCCTGATGATCTGGTGACGTGGCCATACCATCTGAGTTTCCGTTTCTTCACCACTGTGAGCAGGTCATCGTGTTGTAAATGGCTTGTGTGATGGTCTGTCGGACTTCGTCGTTGGTGATGTGTTGGGTATAGGAAATGCCCAGAAGTCTTCTGTGGCACCTCATCTCCATGCTTTGTATTCTTCTTTGGAGATCTGCTGTGAGGGTCCATGCTTCGCAAGCATATAGGAAGATGGAGATGACAATGGAGCGCAGCAGTCTTTGGAATGTAGACTGATGGTCCTGCCTTTCCAAATGGGCTTCAACCTTGTCAGGGCAGCAGTTGTTTGTGCGATCCTGGAGAGGACTTCCTATCGGGACCCATTGTCTGATACAATGGCTCCTAAATATTTGAAGCTATGCACTGTGTTGAGGGATTGGCCTTGGACTTTGATGTCCGTGTTGATGCCATTGGTGTTGTTGGTCATCATTTTGGTCTTCTCTGCACTTATTTCCATTCCATAAGCTCTGGAGGTGGTGTCAAACCTCTGTACCAGCTGCTCATGTTCTTGTTCCTCTCCAGCCAATCCATCAATGTCATCCGCAAAACGAAGATTGGAGATTGCTCTACCCCCTATGCTGACTGTGCCTTCATGATCTGCAAGAGCATCTGACATGATGCGCTCTAGGAAGATGTTGAAGAGTGTTGGAGAGAGTAAGCATTCTTGACGCACACCGATTGTTGTTCTGAACCAGTTTCCGATGGCGCTGTTGTGGAGGACTGCACTGGTAACCTTGTTATACAGACTTCTATAATTTTAGGGCTGATGTTGTACACTTTCATTGTTGCCCATAGAGCTGCATGCCAGACTCGGTCAAACGCTTCTTGAAGTCTATGAACACATGATATAGATGTTGTTGATGCTGTAGGTATTTCTCACAGATTATTCTGAGGTTGAAAATCTGTTCAGTGGTACTTCGCTCTGCCCTGAATCCTGCTTGTTCTTCAACTATGATTTGTTCAGCTTGGGGTTTCAACCTGTTGAGTATTATTTTCAGGAGGGCCTTGCTGGGATGGCTGATGAGGCTGATGGTGCGGTTATTTTCACATTCCTGAAGGTTACCTTTTTGGGGAATAGTGATGACAAGCGACTGGGTCCATGGTATAGGCCACTCCCCACTCTGCCAGATCTTGTTACAGATAATGGTGATGGCATCAATCATCGCTTCTCCTCCTTCTTGCAGCAGTTCCGCGGGTATGTTGTCCACTCCCGCTGACTTCCCTTTCTTCAGCGATTGCACTGCTGCCTCAACTTCTTCTCTGTTCTCGGGACATGCTAGAACTGATGGGTCTCCATTTGGTGTATGGTTGTAAAGGTCAGGGCAGTACTCTGTCCATCTGTCCAAGACTTCTTGTTCTTCTGTAAGGCATATGTCAGACTTGTTTTGGATCGTGTAGACTTTGGGCTGTTTGACACTTGTCAGCCGCTTCACAGTCTGGTAGGCCTTCTTGCTGTTGTTCTTGTTCAGACTGTTCTCTATTTCCTGGCATTGATCTTCTATCCAGTTCTCCTTTGCTGTGCGCATGCCTTTTCGGATGTCATTGTTGATTTTTCGGTAGACATCAGCTCCCTGTGAGGTGTTCTTTTTCTTTTTTTATCTCCCTTCGTTTATCACACAAATCCAACAGTTCAGGTGTGATCCACGGCTTCTTCTTTGGTCGGTGCTTGCCAAGGATCTCAGTGGCGGCATCTGTCACAGCTGAGTTGAAGGTGGTGGTCATGGTGTTGACATCTACTTCTCCAGCCCCCAGTGTGACGAACGGACGACCTAGCTCTGAGGCTGGCTGCGCACAGTCATCACTCCCACGCACGCCGGCTAATCCGTCTAAGCCCCGCCCCTCGGGGAATCGCTCTAAAAGCTCCCACCCGCCAATTCTCGGTGTCAGACGCATGCCTTCAGCCTTCGAACACCCATCAGCCTGCCTCGGACACGTCCCATCACCCGGTGTCCATTGAGCCTCGGCAGTACTCTTGGGATTCGACCCGTTCTTAGTCAAGGTAAGAGAGGAAATTTACTTTATATCATTTAGCATTCCCATCACCCGTCGATCGCCCAACATGTTCGTATGTCCTGTAGATATGTACGTCCGTGTTTGTGGTTTTGCCTTGATGTGTTGCTGTGATATGTATTTATTCCTTGTACATATTATCTGCCTTGATTATGACACATGCCATGTTTGAATTTATACTTGTATGCCCCCTGTTAGCCCCAGGTGTAAATCTCCCCTGCCATGCTGTCCCTCCACATAGATTAAAGTCCCCCAGTACAGCCCTTGCCTACCACCCCCTTTGTCCTGTATCTACCCCATTTGCTTCTCCCATGTTCCCACTGTATAGATATCTGCCCCTGTTGTCCGCCACCCCATCTTAAGGCGCCGAAGTTATTATATATTAGCGGCTGCCAGTAAACTCCACAATAGCCCCATAGCCATGGTTGCAATTGTTGGACTGTTGGTACGAACCGGTCAACTCTTGACCGGTCCGACCAAGTTTGAAAATCTGATGGGCACGCGTGCAAACAGGCGCTGCACCCAGGATATATGTACATAGCTGATTTGGAGTCTGTACTACGTTACAGAACGGGCTCCTATCAGGGCGACCATACCGGCCATACCAGCTGTAAGACGCCAGACCCGCTGCGGGCGACCCTGACAACCCAGGGCGTCAATGTGAAGCGTACGTCCCAAGTTTCGCCAATCAGCCAGCCACGTAGGCTGAAACGCACCCCTGTATCGCCACTGGAAATTGCACCATCAAGCCATTATCTAAGAAGGTGACCTAGTGCCCCGCATTGGCCCCCAAGCTAGCCTCGGGACCTCTTTGAATCACCGACCATCCAGAAGCCTGAGACAACCACCGCCCTACGCAAAACGAAGCTGAGTTCCTATCCAACGAGCACCACAATTCGAAGACACTCTGGCTAAGCCACCCCGAACAATCCAGATATCCTCCTGCTCAGTGATGAAATCAGTCCTCAATCGCCCTAGCATTCCCAAAGCCGCCCACCCAGAATATCTCCAAGATACTCCGAACTATTATTGACAATATTCAGTGACTCATCCTTTAGATTATCCAACTCAGACGACCTACCTCCATTTAATAAAATTGACTAGTTAAATACTGTATCAACGGGACTCCCCCTTGTTTGAATTTCTTCCTAGTTTAGCCTACCTTCTTCTCGTCTGGCCTTTTGACTGTCTCTCATTCTTTAGTAAACCCCCAGCCTTATTCCCTTGAATGTCATCGCAACGTTGGCCTATACAAGGGAGGCAACACAGTGCGAGGGATTAAGTGCTAATCCTCATCCCCCCAACCCCTTTCTTTGTGACACCCAGTGGTGCAAATTTCCCTCCAATTGTGGCCTGAAATAGTTCTGCCACCTCCGGGTCTTGCAGTTTGTCCAGGTCGAACTTCAGTCTAGTGCACTTTGCTGTATTTACTCTCTTCAAGTGGAGCCGGAAAGACATCATCACGAGATCGTGGTCACTTCCGATGTCTGCTCCTGGAAAAGTGCGTGTCCTGCCAATGTTGATGCTTGATCTGAAGCGTGTCTTGACCATGATGTAGTCTATCTGGTTGTGATGCTCCCCGCCGGGACTGTGCCATGTCCATCGTCTGGATTTTGTGTGGAGACCAAGCGTGTTTGCCAGTACCAGATTGTTGTATCTGACAAACTCCAAGAGTCTCAGACCCCTGTCATTTATCATGTAGTGTGTCTTGAGCAAAAAAGACCTGGCGGTGCCCAATCCTCTCCAGGCTGTTGGCCACAGCCGAAATCCACGAATACAGTGTGGCTCGCCTTGGCCCTGAGCATGTGGCCGTTGAACCTGTAGTAACGTGAGGTTTCTCCGCCCTGGCCGGTGACTTCTGTGTAGAAGACTTTCGCCCAGTGATCCGTGCTAAAATCACCCCTGTTATCTTACGACACGCCGGGAAATGTTGGGTCTATTCTATTTAATGCCCGAACCCACGGGGCATGATAAGAGATAGTACACGTTTCAACGCAGGCACAGCTAATACGATTTGTCATACAATAATTACCTATTACGAAACCGTTACAGAGCACGAATAGACGATCGCTTTCCACGTAACATTTCTTAACATGATGGAACTACTTCAATATAGTTTGGAAAAGACATGCACTAAGAAAGAGAGAGGGAAAAGTTGGGCAGACGATGCCCAGTCCAGCACCATTTTAAATATACCGCACAATTCGGAACCAACGGAGGCAAAGAAAATTATCGATAACGACAACTTTTATGTCCCCTCACTCTTTCCCCCCCCCCCCCACCGACCTCACCCTTTCTCTCTTCTACCTCATCTCTCCTCCTTATCGCCCAAGACATTTTCCAACCCTTCTTGATGCCTGAACGTCGTCTGCGCATACTAAACATTTCTACCCCATGACTACTATTTTCAACAGTCAATAACGACTACTTTCGCCCTGTTTGCTGTGAACAGGAAGCACACAAACGCAAAACAAATATCGTCCAGACTGGCTAATATGTTTCTCTCTCCCTTATTTTACCTTGACGTTGCTTTCAGAGTCGAGAGGGACCCAAGAGACCCACAGTGGTTCTTGATCCACGTGTTCCACCTCTCCATCATCATTCACCTCTTCCTCTTCTCCTTCACGAGACAGAGTGAGCTGCAAAAAAAAGAAGCAACAAAAATCCAGCTTTTAGCATTATAGTACAACAGCACTAACATAATAATGTTGAGTACACTCAATAACACTCCTCATAATTTTTCTGTCAGTAACTTCAATCAATGGACATTAAAAGCTTACTGTCCACATTCACCGTTGACGATACGGCAGACATCGATAACCATCCCAGGGGAGAAGGGGTAGGGACGCCTAAATAACTGACCTGCCACAAGCAATCATACTGCTATGACGGACAAGCGAAAATCACCCCCTTTTTTAATCTTACCCACCACGGGAATCGAACCTGGGTCATCTGTGAGCAAGGCGAACGCTCTACCCCCTAAGCTACAGCAGTGGGCTATCGGTAACTTGATTTATATCAACATCATGCAGGGAGACATAGCTGACAGTTTTCGTCGGTCTATGGTTCTTGTGTTCTTTTGAAGTTAATACGACACTGATGCCAGATTATTTCTTGTCATTCAAACAAGGAAGTTTGACAAGCCGTTGGAGGTGGAGATGGGAATGAGGGTTGGAGTGGAGGTTGAATGGGCGACATCACAACAAAAACATGGAACAAGACACAGGACAATACTAAAAGTCAATAAATTTAATACAAGGATCAAACTTACATGATATCAAAATATCTCTTTAAAATGCTCTTGAAGACATCTCAAGAACCGATGTTAGTACGTAGATGTCGTACGAAATCGTGAAATTGCCGACTTCGTGAAATCGGCAGCTGATTTGCCGATTTCATGAAATTGGCAATCGCTTGCACGAATTCTTCAGGCTGTTGCCGAAATAGTAAAAGGCTTTTCAAAGTTGACAATGAACGATGTTGTAAAAGCATTTATACAACGTTTGACATCATCATAATTACGTGATGGCAACTAAAGACCGGTACCTATAAAGGGCAAAAAGACAACTAAAGACAACTAAAGACGGCTAAAGACAACTAAAGACGGCTAAAGACAACTAAAGACGGCTAAAGACACCTATGTATAGACAACTAAAGACAACTAACCCTAACCCTATAAACAACAATAGCCTCAGTTTCGAATCGGGCATTGCATTTTCATTAAATCCGACTACACAATCACCCAGAACAGCTTTCACTTTGTATCTAAATCAATTATCTTATATAATATACTTGAAAAATATTATTGTTATTTTTTTAAATCCGTTGTACTTTCTACGCGGAAACAAATTTTTGCCATAGCCAATGTCTTTCAAAGATGGCAGGTGTTTTTGGGCTCTTTAAGTTGTTTGTAGCCTTGTATACCCTCTAAAATTTCTACCCCTGGTGTCTTTAGCCGTCTTTAGTTGTCTTTAGTTGTCTTTTCGCCATTTATAGGTACCGATAATTACGTGATGGATGGTACCTGTTCGTCCATTTACAAGTATCCATTTGGTGTCTGATCTACTTTTTAATTGTGACTGCTTTGATTTTACAGTGGCCTGTGCGATAATTTCGGGAATGTACGTTTACCGACCGGAGGCTCAATATTTGATCGTCAGTTGAGCAATCTCATATATAAAAGTGTGCTGTTCTCGTGTGGGCAATGATCAGTACAACTTATGTTAATCCGATGAATAAAACTTGATGCAACAACAACAATGACTTTCATGTGCACCATTGGTCTTCACGTAGAGTAAAAAGGTTGGCTTTGAAGTCAATCTTTTCATTTTGTTCCACTTTCACAAAACAGACAATAATTTCAACAGTTGGTGGTAAAGATAGAAGCGGCGTTTGCTGATCGTTTTTGGAAATTTATTCGGAAAAGCTGTAACTCGGTTGTCTTTAAAAAAAAAAAGATAGGTCAGCCACAAAGTGGATACTTGCAAAGACACGAACAGATACCGTCTATCAAGTAATTACGCGTCTTGGCCAACTTTGGCATTCCAGTCACATTGCACTATGACTATGTCCTTCCTCGACACTTGGTCAAGGACAGCCTGCTAATGTTCATATAAATCCTCGACTTCGTCATAGTCTGAGGCCGATTTCACGAATTCGGCAATTTCACGATTTTGTCGCCACATCCAACCTTTGCGATTAAAATCTACCAGAAACTTTAAAAACAACGTAACTAACCCCCCGAATTATTGGCGGAGTGGTGTCCACGGTAACGCTGGCAGATTCTTCCGCCGTGGCAAGTCTCGCCCTGTTCATCGCCGTGACCTTGACACTGTACGCTGCGCCATTCTCAAGACTCAAGCTCTGCAGATGCAGCCCCTCAGCTGTCGGGGACGAAACGTTCATGTGGATGGAATGGAAGTCTGTCAGCATCGGCCAATACTTCCTCTTGATTCCCTGAGTTGGGGGACACAGATAATAGTGAATTCACGAAGGACACTTATACAATATTCTTTTTCTTCTTCTTCCTTCTTTGACTTCGTCGTCCTTCTTCTTCTTCTTCATCACGATCTTTCTTTCATCATCATCATCATCATCATCATCATCATCATCATCATCATCATCATCATCATCATCATCATCATCAATCATCAATCATCATCATTAATCATCATCATCATCATCATCATCATCATCATCATCATCATCATCATCATCATCATCATCATCATCATCATCATCATCATGGCTCTCAGTGAGGGTTTTCTTAGTTTTATACATTTTAGATTTATTATTCAATACTAGTATCAGCTGTACTATAATATATACCTGGTGTTTCTGGTAGACCACACAGCGGTATTCAAGTATGCCAGATTCGGGGTCTTCAAAGTCAAAGACGAAGTCCAGGACGTCGTCTATCTGTTGGTACTGCTCGTGGCTCTCTGGTGCCAGATCCTTCAACTCTGGAGGTGTGTGGTCCACTAACATGCCGTCGGTCGTCATGACAACGCTGCTACCAGCCCTGAAATAGAGGATAGATGGATGGTGGTTGGGGGAATATTTTATCATCATCATCATCATCATCATCATCATCATCATCATCATTATCATCATCATCATCATCATCATCATCATCAACCTACCTACTTTTTAAAAAGTTGTTTTATGTGAGTTGTATCTATTCTATTCTATTTATCCTATCCCGTAACTTGAAAGTCGTTAGAGCAGATGCTCTTTTAACCAGCGTAGTACTAATCTATCTTTATCTATCCTCAGCAAGCCTCATGACTTCATTCAGCGTAAAGCCAGTCCATTCTCGAATGTTGTCTTCCCACATTTTTTTTCTGTCTCCCTAGCTCCCTCTGCTTCTGTCTCCTAGAAGGTGCCTTGAGGATGGCCTTTGCAAGGCCTGATCCTCTGGTGATGTGGCAGTACCATCAGAGTTTTCGTTTCTTAACCACTGTGAACATTGTTATATATTTAATGTTAATATTTACAGCTGTCTTATTTTATTTTATTTTGGATTATAAATGTGATTGAAATTATACTGCGCTTCCATTTTATTTAGAATGAAGCGTGTTTTGAAATAAACTAATTTATTATTATTATTATTATTATTATTATTATTATTATTATTATTGTTATTATTATTATTATTATTATTATTATTATTATTGACAGGAAAAGCGATTTTATTTAATTGTAAAAACTTATATTTTGTATTTTTGCATTATATACGGACAAAAATATAGAGCTGAATCAAAGAGCTGATAGGTCTAGGGTAACATTAAAATGAAGCTCAAACATCATTAGCCTTTTATTTATCATACACTTATATTACGACCTGCAATGAATGGCTTGCCCGTTTAGGAAGTGTAGAACAAAACCATTAACCTGTTAGTTGCCACCAACTCCACTGCAACGGTGTCCCCGTGTTGTAGCGACAAGGAGTGATCGGTGAACAATTCACCAGCGTTGCTCAGGCCAGGGAAGCGTTTCTCCAGAGCGTCGTTCACCAACACCGAGACTGTGTAGTCTTGCAAGCCGCTCTCGGGGTCGTAGAAGTCCGACCAGGACGCCGTGACGGTGGCTGTTTCTGACGTGTAGTTGACGTCATTCGTGACGTCATTGCCGTCCGCCACTGATCCCGGTACGGGTGGCGTCACGTCGATCAGCACTGTGAGGGAAAACATAAGAACGTCAGAAGAAAAGGTGTTGTTGTTAGACTACAGTAGTAGCAATAGTTGTTTTGTTGTTGTTGCTGTTGTTAGACTACAGGTATTGTTGATGACGACGATGAGGATAATGATTAACCACAATTACAACAATAACGTCCACCAACTCGACGGTAACTACGTAGCATCAAAGGAGATGAATATGTGCAAAAAGAAATATAAAAATAATGATGGTGGCTGATGACAACGACGACGACGAGGAAGAGGATGAAAATAAAAATAACAAGATATTCATGACTACGAAGACGACGGCGACGATGGTGACCACACGACGATAACGTGACCGACATACATCCATCAGAAGTGGCGTTAGCAGACTTGGTGTTGAGAGCTTTGTTGTTGGCGACGATGGTGGTGTAGTAAGTGACGTTGTGGTGTAGATGCACGGGCACACAGTGCTGCTTGGTGTAGCTGGAAAGGCGGGTGAAGTCTACCACGTCATCCTTGCCGGGGATCAAGCCTACGCCGAAGTCGTAACTGCAATCACAATTAGTGTTACAGGGCTGAGATTTAGCAAGCCAGGCTAAGGAGCCAGCCGGGCTCCTAACCTGGGAAGTTGAAGTTGCCAAAATATTTCTCAGGTTGCCAGACCCCTTGATTGAAAGCACGGTCTTTTTTATTTTAAAACTGTATAACTATTGCAGCTAATAAACAAGATAAATTTCAACAACAACACTGTTTCATTTTTAAAACAAGCACTGTATAATTTATTCATCATCGACATCCTCCTCCTCAATGTTCCAAAACTTGAAGGAGCTTGGGTGTGCCTTCTTCAGGCCAGCTAAGTCATCATCTGCTCGTGTTTTTTTTAATTGAATCGAGTTTAAGCAAATTTGTGCCGATTACAAACGGCTGCTGCTGCTGTTGCTGTTTGTACGTTGTCACCCATTTTCGACAGGGTGCACAGTGCATCTCCTTTTTGTCGTCATTGTAAACAAGCCATGCTCTCTCCTCCCCTGTGTCTGTCTTTTTCCAACCAGGCACCCACTTCCGATCTCGCTTCTCTTCTTCGTATTTCTTATTCTGCTGGTTTTTTTTCTTCTTCGGACTTTATTTTTTTTTGCTGGAGGCTCCGAGACACCGCTTAAAAAGCGCCACATCGTTCGAGATTGACAAAAGACTGAGAATGGGGAATATCGAAAGTACGGCAAGTCTCGCGTGACTCATCAAGGAAGTCAGAGACTCGTTCCGATACACGCAAGGAAGCAAGAAGGCTAGGATCTCGCAGGGCAGTAGCGTTTCGCGGCGAGGGAAAGAAGAAAGTCTCGCGAGAAAAGGCTATTTTTACTTCGCAAATCTCTCGCTTTGCTAGCGTTACCTAACTTCCTAGCATGCATCGGAACGGGTCTCCGGTGCTGACTGCAGAAGCGGTTGACGCGTGTTTTGTTTTACATTGCAAGTCAAAAGTCCGTGTACAGGTACAGAATCTCTACCACTGGCGGTATTTTCAAGTCGCCAGCCGGGCGAATGGTACCCCAAATCGAGCTCGCCACACACTATTTTTAGGGGCCATTGGCGAGTTGGCGAACGTTAAAGCTCAGCCCTGGTGTTATCCTTAAAAAGATAATAATGAGAAACGAATGTGTACACAACAGCCACGGAATGCTAATTTTGACAAAGACAAGACGATACTAGGAGAGTCCTAGTGCTTGATGGGTGTATTTGAGTAGCGCGCACTTACCCGTCTAGGACATGAGCGTCAGGATCTCAGTCCTAAATTCAAAATTCTCAATAATGAGAAACACCTGTGTACATAACAGCCACGGAATGCTAATGTTGACAAAGACAAGACAATACTAGGAGAGTCCTAGTGCTTGATGGGTGTATTTGTGTAGCCTGCATTCACCCGTCTAGGACATGAGCGTCAGGATCTCAATCCTAAATTTCAAAATTCTCAATGAGAAACACCTGTGTACATAACAGTCAAGGAATGCTAATTTTGACAAAGACAAGACAATACTAGGAGAGTCCTAGTGCTTGATGGGTGTATTTGAGTAGCCCGCACTTCCCCGTCTAGGACATGAGCGTCAGGATCTCAATCCTAAATTCAAAATTCTCAATAATGATAAACATTTGTGTACATAACAGCCACGGAATGCTAATTTTGACAAAGACAAGACAATACTAGGAGAGTCCTAGTGCTTGATGGGTGTATTTGAGTAGCCCGCACTTCCCCGTCTAGGACATGAGCGTCAGGATCTCAATCCTAAATTCAAAATTCTCAATAATGAGAAACACCTATGTACATAACAGCCACGGAATGCTAATGTTGACAAAGACAAGACAAAACGGCACAATGCACTATTACTATTATCATTATTATTGTTATTACTATTGTTATTATTATTATTATTAGTTGTAGTAGTAGTAGTAGTAGTAGTAGTAGTAGTAGTAGTAGTAGTAGTAGTAGTAGTAGTAGTAGTAGTAGTAGTATATAAGACAGTGTGAAAGGAAAGCAAATGATATGTAAATGTCACCCATCGGATCCGAACTTGAAGGTTGACATTAGATGTATAACTAGCTATGATTGTTATTATTTCAGGCCCATAGCTATCAGGCCTACCACCAGTCCGTCCGTCCGTACGTCCTCAACCTTCGCCCCACCTAAAATTGATGTGTTTTTAGCCAACCTGTCAATGTTGGAATCAGGGTCGTAAAAGTCGACCCACTGGACGCAGAGTTTTGAGGTGATGTTCTGACAGCAAACGTCACGCCCCAGTTCCTCCCCATCCATCACGTGACCCGCAAAGGGCGGTGTGCTGTCCAGCAGGATAGGCGAATTTGAGGCCCCGGTTGCCGACATGCCAACTGTTGACATGGACAGAACAGTAATTGATGAGAGTATAATGTGGTGTTTAAATTCTGGATACCTTATAGCCGTGTCAATGAATCAAGCACCGAATCCCCATATAGTCTGACCAGCCTAAAAATAAATTGAGAACTGTTTATCTCGGACATTTTAACAAGCTTGTTGGAAAGAACGTTAGATAGAACTACCTTTTCGCACGAACAGTTACTGGTCAAAAGTTCCAGTCATCTATATTTATAGAAAAGCAAACAATACAAATGTATGAATACTTATTCTAAAAAGTTCAATAAATAAATACTTTAATTAATTTTAAAATACAAAATAAAGTAAACAATGCAAATGTATGAATGTTACTTCGGAGAATATCAATAAATACATACATAAAAGAATAAATAAACAAATAAATAATTAAAACAAAAGATACAAATGTACGAGTGCTACTTCGGGAAAATGTCAATAAATAAATACATTAATTAATTAATTAAAATGCTACCATTGTTGACCACTTTCAGTCTGATCCAAGCAGGTACCCCATCCTCCGTTTCAAACTCTTCGTTGACTAGATAGGTGTTCCCCTCCACACCTCGCATCTCAAACTCCAGGTAACGCCGTATCATCACGTCGTACCTGCGCAAGTAAGCAAATCCACAAACATTAATATTTAAACTAGGGCCAGGGTTAATGAATTTAAGATTGAAGTTTTACATACACATCCACTGCTGACGATACAGCAGCAGACGGGGATAACTGTCCCAGAACATTGAGGTTTAACGTCTACACCCACCATTGGCGATATGGCAGACGGGGATAACCATCCCAGGGAAAGAGGGGTAGGGACCTGAATCAACACTGAACCACCAAAGCAATCATACTGCTAAAATGGACAGTAAAAATGGCCACATTTTATATCGCCCACCACGGGATTCGAACCTGGGTCATAGGTGTGCCAGGCGAACGCTCTACCAATTGAACTACGGCGGTGGGCCTTACTGTCCCAGAAATGAGGGGGTAGGGATATATATCAACACTCAACCAACCACCCGATTTTAAGATGAACAGTGACACATTTTGTTTTTTCTATCGCCCAACATTGGAATTAAACCTAGAGGTCATCGGCGTGCCAGGAGAAACGCTCTATTACTGAGCTACGGCGGTGGGTCCTACAACAACAACAACAACAACAACAACAACAACAACAACAACAACAAGCCTAAAATTATCAATAGGCCGGTTTCCTATAAAAGGACCTTGAACCCAGGGTCAAGAGTTGTGCCACAGCACAAGGGTTGTATAAGCGACACTTGGACGCAAACGGTACGTAGCGTTACGCAAATGCTGGCAAGCCGTTGCTGGTGGGGCATTTATGAGTAGAAACAAAGAATATTGGAAGAAAAAATTGTGACTAAACATTGTTGTTAGGGTGTCTCTACCCTCGATTCACTGCATAAATATGAGCCTCGCATGTAATGAGTTTACTTTATTTATCTCGACTCTACTGTCGCCAGCGCCAGTGTTAAACACGACGGTAAACACAATACATTCAGAACGGATCATTCAGTTTTATTTAATATTTCTCTCTCTCTCTCTCTCTCTCTCTCTCTCTCTCTCTCTCTCTCTCTCTCTCTCTCTCTCTCTCTCTCTCTCTCTCTCTCTCTCTCTGTCTCTCCCTGTCTGTCTGTCTGTCTGTCTGTCTGTCTCTCTCTCTCGCCTTTAGTTTCAAAAGTGCACAAATGTGACAGAGTTGATAGCAAAGAAAACACGCATAAGCTGCAATTTACACAAAAGGCTCTTTACAACTATTACCAAACAAGACATGTATAAATCAACAGCGCGGTAATGTTTGTCAAAAAGGTATTTCATATATGAGTGAATACGACACTATGCACAAGCTCCTGCAGTGACAACAAGGCGCACGCACATACAGACCTAACATAGGCAGGGCACCGTAGTAGTATATCTTTATTAAAGTCCATAAAACATTGAAGTCAAAGAGGACTAAAACACCTTGATATCGCTGGGGGTGGCTGGGGGGAGGGATATATGTACAAAAGATTTTAAAAAGAAAAAAGCTATTTACAAAGAGGGCACCGTTTCAGCCCCACGTTATATGGGAACTGGACTCTTCCGCGCGTGAAGATATCAAGGGAAGTAACTAGCGGCAAAAAAGGTGTATTTATCGCTGTGACCTACTTGGTCTTTCCAAGGCCGAACTCCATCCGAGCCACACCGGAAATGTCGTCAGAGACGTTGTAATAAACGACGAGGTAGCGGAAGGTGTCGTCAAACAGGAACTCTTGCACTTCGTTGAACATTGGGGGCGTAGTGTCTACTCTGAATGGAGTCGAGTGACAGACTGTCGTCACCAAATCACCTCCGTGAATAATGTCACTCACCGCCTGACGAATGCGATAAGAAATTGATAAAGGGATACAATATAAGCCACAACACAGACAAATACTGAAACGGGTTTACAACGATTTGAATTCATTTCGTTAAACGTGATACATAATCATAATTATATGAATTTGATTAACGCTTGTTTGCTTTTGGAAGGTTTTCTGTGTTATCGTTCATTGTAAGTTGATTTTAATCAGTCACGCAAAATGTCCAAGACATTATTGATCGCCTGTCGTTGAACCCGGCATTCTATAGAAGCATGGACATTAGTAGTATATATATAATCCTCCTTCTCCTCCTCCTCCTCATTATCATCATCACAGGTATCAATATAAAACCATACTTCTCCATCTCATCATTATCATCATCATCGTTATCAATCACCTGTACTGTGACGTAGTACTGCCCATCTGGAAGGTGAAGGTCTTTGGCCAGGCCCGTGTAGGTCCAGTCGTCCTTGTTGGGGATGGTGGAGTGGGGATCCACAAACACAGCAACGTCTGTCCCGCAAACCGTCGTTCCCACCGACCAAGCGTAACCAAGGATTCCACATTCCTCGTCCTTGAATCCGTCCCAGTTTGCTGGAAAGAAGGTGAAAGTCACGTTTAATTTTAGTTTTCTTATATTACTTTTGTTTTTCCGTGTTCGTCTTCGTTTTCTTCTTTGTCGAGTTTTTATTATTTGTTGCTGTTGTTGGTTTGTGATCATCATCATCATCATCATCATCATCATCATCATCATCATCATCATCATCATCATCATCATCATCATCATCATCATCTTCTTCTTCTTCTTCTTCTTCTTCTTCTTCTTCTTCTTCTTCTTCTTCTTCTTCTTCTTCTTCTTCTTCTTCTCCTTCTTCTTTGTCGAGTTCTTATTATTATTTGTTGTTGTGGTGGTTTGTGTGATCCTCCTCCTCCTCCTCCCCTTTTTCTTCTTCTTCGTCTTCTTCTTCTTTTTTTTTTCTTCTTCTTCTTCTTCTTCTTCTTTTCTTTCTTCTTCTTCTTTTTTCATTCTTCTTGGTCATCGTTATTCTTGTCCTCTTCTTAATACTCCTCATCCTCCAACCACCACCTACCGCTACTACTACTACTAAAGAGAGATTGCTCTTTTATAGCGCAATCACAAGCTCAAAGAGCTTCTCAAGGCACTGGCCTCTAATATTCAGCAACCACACACTAATTGGTTGAAGTCAGGATTCGAGCCCACGTCGCCCAAGACGCACTTACACCAGTCGTGCGCTCTTACCTCTGAGCTATACCTGCCGCTACTACTTCCTACTGCTCCTTACTATTCCTACTACTAAGAGAGAAAGAGAAAGCAAGATAGTGGACACGGCGAGCGTTAGAAGTGTTTACCTGCGGCGTGGTAGTTCTCGATGGTGAATAGTGTATCCTGACCTTTTCTGTTCCCACTCTGGACTGTCTTGCTACCTGCACCATCGATGATTCGCCTGCAAGGGAAAGAAAGGAAAAAAAGTTAAAAGTGAATGTTTCCACGAAGATCTTCTGTCGTCCAAATCCCTGAACCCCAAACAATTATTTTCAAGATTGTGTAAACTAATAATTATATCAACAGAATTTTTATACACCATACCTATGATTCAGGCTGCCGTTGACGTGTTCCTCACATCTCTGGAGGATGGAGACAGCGCAACCGCCAGCCAGCAGGACGTCTGATGTCACGTTGCCGACGTCACCGGGATGTGGTGACGTCATGTCCACCATGGTGCCTTGTGACGTCAGCGTGGCTCGGTAACCCAACACGTTCTGTATGTCAGCGTTGACGTAATAGCGTGTGCCGTGACGAAGCGGCAGGTTTTTGTAGCGCAGCGTGGCGGTGAAGGATTGGCCGAGACGTTCGTACGTCATGAAGTGACCGCCTGCTTTGCGTTCGGCATTGGCGCCTGTGAAAATATTAGCGTTCGCATTTTATATCGGCCATACTACAAGTACTGAAAGAATGGCCATGTAGCTTATTCTATAAACAAACCCAAGAAAGTTAGCATTCAGATACTTAATTACCTTAGACAGCCTCTTTTTTCCACGTCGATATACCCAATTCTACCAAATATTATTCTGGAATCACTGTCTTATTTTTTCCAAACAATTTCAGCTCCCTTGATTCTGAAGAATCTATAACCAACAGACACATCTCAATCTAACTATTCTTAATCACCGCAAAGATTTAAAAATACAGAAACGTCATCGCGTCGGGATCCTTTTTGCGACCAACGCATAACGGGTAGAAGGGTTTATTAAGGGCTTATGGGAAAGAGAGCTTTGTACAATTTGTCTTTAGCCAATAATACGGGTGAACATTTAGGAGGGGATTGGGTAGGAGCAAACAGAAAATTATAATTATCACAGCGCTGTGTCCTCATGATCATGCATCTTGAGTGGAAATATTTATGTGCTTACCAAATGTTCACTCATTAAGTCACTCATGAACAAAGACAAAACTTAAATGTCTGGATATGTGAATGGTGAGCGCCCACCTTCCGTGACGTCATACAGCTCGCAGGTGTGGAGGTACTGGTCGTGCGCGAAGCTGATGCAAGTGGGCAGCTTGATGCACTCGGTGGCGCACTGACTGGCGCTAGTGCTGCTGGTGCTCTTCCTCGGCGTGACCATCAGTCGACCTTGTCTGGGGGTGCTGAAGAACCTGCACTCATTTGAGAAGCGATGATACAATTGTGGGGTTTCACTGCTGGATCAATGACCTTATGGTAAACATTTATTCCTTATTTTCTGGAGGATAGCATCTATTAAGGATTGTATCCAAGATTCTATCAATAAACTCCAGTCCTTTTCTGTTTAGGCGAGACAACCACTTGCGTTTTACACACATGTTTTGTCTTCCTAAGCACAGAAAGATCTTCTTACCGGAGATCTCCGGAGACTCCGGGTTGAGGCTGTGAGTTATAGAGAGCGAGTGGCTGCCAGTCGACGATCTCGTGACCGAAGGAGCTGGGACTATAGCCGACGCCGTGGAACAGGCTGCCATCCTTCAACACCGAGTCCTCGAAGAGGATCACTTGAGACTTGAGGTTCGACGGATGACTGCTGCATCTGTTGGCAACGACAGAATCAGATTCAGAATCAGAAAAAAGAATCTGTATTGTCCACAAACAATGAGAAAAAAATGTATCAACCACAACGACAATTAACAAGTATTATACATTGAATATTTTTGTTAATGTTACTTATTTTATTTTGGTTATTGTATTATCTGTTTTCCATCCAAATGACGAGACAGCCATGGATTATATTTTGTAACGTGTATTGTTGCAGTAGGTGTGTGTGTGTGTGTGTGTGTGTGTGTGTGTGTGTGTGTGTGTGTGTGTAGTTGTGAAACGTCACATTTGGGGAACGAAATTTGCCATTTTTAGTACCAAATGAGGTAATTTTGTCGTTCCCCATTTGTCTGGCGTTGCTCATTTGTTCTAAGTACATGGAAGTGAACTTGTAGTGCATGTGCACTTAAAGTACACTTGGCCAAGTGCAGTTGTAGTGCATGTGCACTTAAAGTACACTTGCCCAAGTGTAGTTGTAGTGCATGTGCACTACAACTACACCAGGTCAAGTGTAGTTGTAGTGCACATGCACTACAAGTACACTTGACCTGGTGTAGTTGTAGTGCATCTTCCAGACGGGTAGGATAAGGAACTTTCCTCGACGATTAGGGTAAGGCAGTGCCTCGACGATTAGGGTAAGGCAGTGCCTCGACGATTAGGGTAAGGCACCCATTCCACAAAAGGGTTAGGGTCAGGGCTAGTTGCAGCGCTGCAACTAGCCCTGACCCTAACCCTTTTCGAGGCACTGCCTTACCCTAATCGTCGAGGCACTGCCTTACCCTAATCGTCGAGGCACTGCCTTACCCTAATCGTCGAGGAAAGTTCCTTATCCTAGCTGTGTTTTTGAACAAACTTGACCTACTTCGTCTCTAATAGGCGAGGAATTAGGTCAAACTTTTTGCGAAAAATGTGCTTTTTTGCAGAAACTTGACCTACTTCGTCTCTTAGGAGCGAGGAATTAGGTCAAACTTCTTGCGAAAAAGTGTCTTTTTTGAAGAAACTTGACCTAATTCGCCGCCTAAGGGCCGCGAAGTTGGTGAAATTACCCCATTTGTACCTCGTACACGCATGTGTGTGTGTGTGTGTGTGTGTGTGTTTGTGTAGGTGTGTGTGTGTGTGAAGGAGATCAAGGAAGTGTGTGCGTGTGAGTGCGCGTGTGCCTGTGTCAGGTGAGGATTGCTGAGAGACACCTGTTTAATTTTAAAAATGGCGGCAATACATTGCCGGATACTCCTTTCCCTTTAGTTTAGATCAATGCGTTGCTTTGATTTCCTTGTATATTCCAAAGTCAGGCACAGACAGCCATATATCCCACCACAAATCAATCGAGACAGCACTTATCCAAAAGAATATGAAACCAACCGTGGCATGAGATCTAATAATAATAACTGCGACCACGTTACGCCATCTCCACCGACTACCTCCAATAGGCTACCACCACCACCACCGCCACCTTCTACACATTCACAACTTCAACAGCACAGCCACACTACTCCTATCACTACCATGACGAACACCACCAGTGGTAGAGCATTCGCCTAGCGCACTGATGACTCAGGTTCGAATCCCGTGGTGAGCAAGATAAAAGTGGCCATTTTTCACTGTGATTCGTAGCAGTATGATTGCTCTGATGGTTCAGTGTTGATTTAGGTCCCTACCCCTTCTTCCCTGGGATGGTTATCCCAGTCTGCCATATCGCCAATGGTGGGTGTGGACGTTACACTTCAATATTCATTCAATCAACACCACAAGCACCAACCAACCTGTGAGCGGCATCAACACGGCCATCAGGGAAGGTGCAATCGTATGTGGGGATGGAGCAGGACGAGATAGTTTCCAAGCCCTGCGTGTTCTTCGCCTTGATTAGGAAGAAGAGGGGGATGCCGCACGGCAGAGCAGCTGGCACCAAGAGAGAGCTGCCCCTCATCTCTGTCCACCCTTGAACGTTGGTCCCCCCGCGGTAGTCGCCGATAGCGTACCACAGTGCCAGGTCGCTGTCCTCGTCTTCCACAGAGAACTGGAAGAAGAATGGGTGAGTGGATTAGGCGTATGAATGAATGAACTACACGAAATTATGTTGATGATGTTTGATGTTGTTTGTCTTACACAGCGCAGTAATAATAGACATGCTCATTGTGCATGCATAAAAAAATAGCGATCCAAAAACAAAGAAAAAAAGAAATGAATAAAGAATCATTATTAAAGTCATCAAAAGCCTGTATAACAAGGCTACCAGTACGTGCAGTCCTCAACAACAGCGCCATCGGCAACTGTTTCAGAACAACCACTGGATGCCTACTCTCTCCAACACTCTTCAACATCTTCCTAGAGCGCTTTATGTCAGATGCCTTTGCAGATCACGAAGTCACAGTCAGCATAGGGGGTAGAGCAATCTCGAGTCTCCGTTATCGCGGATGACATTGATGGACTGGTTGGAGAGGAACAACAATTTGAACAGCTATTACCGAGGCTTGAAACCACCTCCAGTCTTTGGAATGGAAATAAGTCAGAAAAGAGCAAATTGATGACCAACACCAATGGCATCAACACGGACATCAAAGTTCAAGGCCAATCCTTCAACACGGTACACAGCTTCAAATATTTAGGAGCAATTGTATCAGACAATTGGTCCCGACAGGACGTCATCTGCAGGATCGTACAAACAACTGCTTTCTTGACAAGGTTAAAGCCCATTTGGAAAGATAGGACAATTAGTCTACACTCCAAGGTAAGGCTGCTGCGCTCCCTTGTCATCACCATCTTTCTATAAAAAAGGTAAAGGTAAAGGTAGTCCCATAGCCTTGTGGCCGTAGGGGAGCGTGATGTTGGAGATCACACTTATCTTGGGCCAGCGTAATGAGGGTGATGCCCAACTCTCTCCCTCGCTGCTTTACCTTCCCCACCCTCAAGAGAGTAGGTACTCAATCGCAGTTGAGTCAACTGGGGGCGTTGTTGTTTGTCGCTTCACACCTTAGTGGTCACCCATCCAAGTGCTAACCGCACCGGACGGTGCTTCACTTTCGACACAGTAGCGAGTGCTCCAACCACTGCACTATCCGACACCCCATATACTCTTACGAAACATGGACCCACACAGCAGACCTACAACGAAGAATACAAAGCATGGCGATGAGGTGCTACAGAAGACTTCTGGGCATTTCCTATACCATGCACATCACCAATGACGAAGTCCGACAGACCATCACACAAGCCATTGACAACACGATAGTTCTCATAGTGGTGAAGAAACGGAAACGTTGATGGTTTGGCCACATCACCAGATCATCAGGTCTTGCAAAGACCATCCTTCAAGGCACAGTGCAAGGAGGCAGAAGATCAAGACAGAAAAAGAGGTGGGAAGACAACATTCGAAAATGTACTTCCTTGACACTGAGTGAAGCCATGAGGACGGCTGAGGACAGAGAAATATGGAGTACGCTGGTTAAACGATCATCTGTAGTGCCCCAACGACTTTCGAGTTACGGGATAGGATAGGATAGGATAGGATATGAATGAGGAATCATGAACGCTTGATATTATAACGTGTATGAGTGAATTAAACTGTATTTAAAAAGAGCATACACATTTTCTACATAGCATTTAAACATTACCAAAGCCCTGTTAATGTTAAAGGAAGCCTCCAGAGTAAACGCCATACAAGGAATGCCTATTATTTTAAAGGAATACATTCAACTTTTCTAATATTAGAAGCCGAGATAAAGGAAGAAACAAAAGAGATAAAGCTCAGCTGATTAACCCCGTTCTCAGTACACATAATAATTCGCTAATTGCTTCATCAGCAGTTAAAAACGAACACAATATTGAATTAATTAAAGAAATAATGAACCATAGCTTTCATTGTAAATTGAAATTGTAAAATTAATTGTATGTAAGCTTATACCACATTTAATCGCATAACCGCTCTTCACTTCTTATACGGTCAGTTGACCTTGACCTTGATCTAAATATTCTATATGAATTTTGAGGCAAATTACATCACATTACATGGTTATTGCTTTAGGTCCAGCGGACTCTTCCGAGTCAAATCAGGACCAGAGAAGTGAAAGAGGACTCACCCCTGATCCGCATAAAAGATCTGCCGAAACAATCCTAGCGGTAACACTGAAGGCAATCTACCAGCCGGTCACTTTACAATAAAGACATCCCACGCAGAGGATGCTGAGGCTATACTCTAATTTATCGAACCCCCGTTTACAAAAACAAAATAGAATGCGAACATCATAATACAATATGAACAAAACACATACATATACAATGCCTACATTGCCAAATAATAACATCATAGGAAGCCCCGGTGACCATTTGGCAGAAAGCGTCCAATATTCCCAAGCTGATACAACAGACATCACACACAAATGAGGATTTTTGTCCCGGAAGAGTTTTCAAGAAAAAAGGTAGGTGACTGGTCTAGCGAAGAAGAAGATAGTATAGTACATTGATAGAGCAGAGTAGGAATGAAAAAGAACAAAGGAGAAAGACAGCGACAGTGGGAATTTAAAGCACTAAATTTCCAGAAAGTGGGGATACTATTTATACTGAAACCCCCGGCATGCCCACGGGGGGTTGAGGGGAATAATCTTCATAACTATAAGTACAACTACACCGATGCCGAAGTAACATGTTGCATGTGAAAAAAAAATGTAGTAGCAGCAGTATCTAAATACACGAACCTCCACTTTAAAAGCAGCGTCCTTGGGATGCCGACCTTTGACCTGGTAGACATGGCAACCAGCCCCAGCATCTCGTCGACGCCTAGATGGGTGGCTGTAGCAACACAACTTAATAACTTAAAGCATTATGCTAAGTAAAACAAATTAAGTTGTGACATTGTACGCCAGCCATACACGCCGTTTTGCTTTCCAGTATAGCACAACAAGCCACATGGGTCTTCATTGTTGTTCACTGTAGAACTCCTTCATTGAACAGATAAGTCGCTTTCCCCCTTTTAAAATGTAGCCTAAGTCTTTTAAAATGTAGCCTAAGTCTTTTTAAATGTAGCCTAAGTCTTTTAAAATGTAGCCTAAGTAATAAGTCTTTTAAAATGTAGCCTAAGTAATAACATAGATGGCGAGCTAAATAATTTCTATATTTGCTAGTATAGCTAGTGATATACAGATCTTGTTTTTTAAGCAATTTTGTGTAAATGTCCATATAGCCTATATTATATATCGAAACTTCCTGCTTCCCTCGTTGGAAACTCTACATACACACACAAATCCTACTGCTGTGATTTCTATTAAATTGACGATATGCAACTGTAAACGTGGCCCACAAGTTCACTTCTATGGATTCAGATTGAGACGAAGGTTAAAATGTGTATTCGTCTGTTATTGCATAGAACACAGCCTTCAATCTGGATCTCTCAGCAAGGGTAAGCCTTATAACGTTAAAAGCGAAACTTGTGTTGACGCCTACCGAAGTTAGCTAACGAGTTCGCGCTGCGGATGTGCACTCATGTTGTTTTCTCAGCTGAAGGCCGCTTATTTCTTGAGACACCTTTAAAATAACTTTTGACTTTTGACACCAACCGCTCACCATACACAATACTTACCATTCTCTGTCGCAGTATGGAAAGCGAGGTGGTCCTTCGTCGTCCTTTCGATAAATTCTTTCCCAGATAGTCCCGCGTATAGCTGGGGCAGTGTAATGCCAGAACTCTTTTTTCAGGTTGATGACCCACAAAATCTTCACCCAACCTTTCAACTTCAGCTCGATCGGGATCAGTTCTATCTCCAGAGATTTCCTGTAATTACAAAATCATATAGAGGTCTCGATTGTTATTTCTGTAAAACAACAGAAACAAAAGCGAAATTTTTCAACTTTATATAAAGGAATGGATGTGAGACTTGTAGCGTTGAGTATTTAGGCCTACCTCCATACCAAAGGGCGTAACCATAGAGTAAGCGAGTTTGGAGTTGGAGAGGTGGGGTAGGGGAGGGGGAACAAACACAAGGATGATGAGGGTGGAGGTCACGGGAGGGAGGGGTTGGTGGGATGGATAAAGGAATGAAAAACAAAAGTCATAATTATATAGAACCAATCTTTCTTAAAAAAAAAAAAAAGTATCAATCTACACTACTATCCCATTATTACACAGGGGCGGATCAATGGTAAGGTAAGAGGGGGGGGGGGGGTATATGAGGAAGAGGGTAGGGGGTGAGGGTTCCAAATTCAGGCCAGGGTCCAGACCCTGATGGTGTCCAGGAGCGGAGGCCTTGCCGAGCGTAGGGAGTGGGGGTAGAGTTCTGAGGGAAGGGGCAAAGCCCCCACTGACGCTGAAGACAATGTAACTTTATGAGGGGCATTGTAGGAAACATAATATTAATAATATGGTTAATCACAAGTGTACATGTATTTCTATTTCATGTATATACGCTCTTTGAGACGGCAATGTGCGGTTCATATGAGTATGACACTGTCAATATTTTAAAAAGTAAACGCAGAATCAAAATGCAACACTGCTGAGGAACAAATGACAAAGAAACACCATATAAACTAATTACAGATAAAGAACGAGAGAGAGAGAGAGAGAGAGAGAGAGAGAGAGAGAGAGAGAGAGAGAGAGAGAGAGAGAGAGAGAGAGAGAGAGAGAGGTAGGAGCATTTTTGCGAGGGTAGTGCGCAGAACCAATGTCTCACGAACAAGCATCGTGTGTTCTATTTTACTCTTCTTATTACAACTACAGTGTCTGATTTATTTCAGCTCTCAGAAATAGCATCCCTGCTTCCAGTATAATGTCAAAGTTGGCTAAATTTTTGTATTGTTGTTAGAAGAAGCTTGGCATAATGTTAATAATTTTCGTTGGTCGATATTATTGGAGAATTCTCTAGGATTGATTGTTTACTATAGATCGAAGCATCTAGATAGATCCACTAGAAGCCGAGAGATTCTTTTAGGATGAAGAAAGTTGTATGACGTAAGACAGTAATAATGAACTTTATACTGATTGGTTATAATTGCATCAAGCTGGAACATTCGAACGTTCTCTAGAGTATAGAGAAACTATATATGCGTCGCACTGTTTGAGAGTTGAAAAAAAACACGTGAAAAGCGATTGAGCGATTGTATACAGTTGTTGATGTAGATCTACGTTTAATAAAGTTGGAAAACTTCATACGACGACTCCTGTCTTGTTGCTGAGTGAACAGGTTGCGTGGATAAACGAATCCGAGTTACACTTATCAGGATTCAAGCATCGGGGCTGAATCAACTACTGATAAAAATTAAAAACAACAACGAGTGTAACATGTAGTCAGACCATTTATTTATTATTTTATTTTTTTATATAAGCTATACATAGACACATACTTATGTACACAACTCAACATTTATCTAAAATATACTAGTTTGCCGGATTCTTTAATTTATCTCTCTTTGTTATATACCACATTTTCAATTGTAAGAACATAATTATGTTTTGCACCAGGACTTCTTTTTTCTATGCCGGTAGTCTTCTTTTTTCTTGGTGTAGGTCTTCTAGATCTAGATCTAATATCAAAAGTAGGTTTACATTTTCGTAGTATATTTTTTATGTAATCATTCTTATATAAGGCGTTTCCAGCTCAAGAGCTGCTCAAGGCGCTGGCCGATTCAGAATCTAACTCAAACCACCAGAGGCGTCCATTACTTTACATTACATGATTATTGCTTTAGGTCCAGCGGACTCTTCCGAGCCAAATTAGGACCAGACAACCCCTGATCCGCATAAAAGATCTGCTAAAACAACCCTAGTGGTAAAACTGAAGGCACCCCACCAGCCAGTCACTTTACAATAAAGACATCCCACGCAGGGGACGCTGAGGCTATACTCTAATTTATCGAACCCCCGTTTCCACCTGTAACCTTCTGACGCCCAGACCACTGAATAGGGAGAACAAACAGAATTGCAATTAAAATTCATAATATACAAACCTGGTCACTACTGGCAGTTTGATGTAGTTGGTTTGTATACTGAGGGGAAACCCTGTCCTCAACACCCAGCCTGTCAAGTCGATGCCCGCTGACGCCACCACGATGGACATTGACGCGCTTGCCCGAAATTTGCCCGACACCCACGGTTTTATTTCAGTCTGTTCAGCAAATAAGAAATCGTACTAAGATTATTTTTATCCCGTTGCCATGGCCGAGGTTATGAATGTATTTTTTTTTATAATGTCCCTTTCACCCTCACGACTCCTTTAACGAAAAAAAGTCAAACGTCCGGTATAGACAAAAGTCTCAGCTAAACTCAGAAGAACAAATAAAGAAAGGATATACTAAGGTTTAAATCTGTATAGGCGTATTACGCACCAGCAAGGCACGTTTGCACTTTATAAACTCTAAAACTCCCAACATACTGGTCGAACAATCAGAAATAAACTCTTGACTCGAACGATAACATCGAAACGTAATTGGGTGTTTGAAACGATTAGTCTAAGTATTTGAGCGATCCTTCGACGGATCAACACACTGCTCATTGTTTAAGTATGAAAGATAGTACCTTAAATAAACTGATAATTATAAGGTAAAGGTACGTAGTCCCATAGCCTGTGGCCGTAGGGGAGCGTGATGTTGGAGATCACACATATCTTGGGCCAGCGTAATGAGGATGATGCCCATCTCTCTCCCTCGCTGCTTTACCTTCCCCACCCTTACGAGAGTAGGTACTCAGTCACAGTTGAGTCAACTGGGGGGCGTTATTGGTCGCTTCACGTTTTGCGGTCACCCATCCAAGTGCTAACCGCACTGGACGATGCTTAACTTGCGACACAGTAGCGAGCGCTAAACTGATAACTATATAGGCTTGAAGTAGATATTTCTTGAGGACAGGTATTTTGAGAACATGTTGCCTACTAGTATACACGGGACGAACTTATGTGACATAGGTACGAGGCTTTCCAGGTAAACAAAGCCTTTTTCCGGGCACTCCGGTTTCCTCCATCCCTCCAATAATGGTATTGGATGTACTTTGGTTTTGGATGCAGTTCATCTAAAACAATTTCCAAAAAAAAAAATAAATTCGATTTCCTTTATGTCTTGTAAAAGAGACTCGCTTTTACACCACATCTTTGAGTGTAGAATGTATGTTTGTGGTGTATGTAGGAGTATCTGTGACATGTGAGTGTGTATGTTGGTTATAGATCGCCGCGTTTTAGTCCGAGTTAGGAATACGGCGCGTATAGAATCCTTGATTATAATAATAATAATAATAATAATAATAATAATAATAATAATAATAATAATAATAATAATAATAATAATAATAATAATAATTATTATTATTATTATTATTATTATTATTATTATTATTATTATTATTATTATTATTATTATTATTATATGAGACCATGTTACTAATACATTTAATTGTATATACCGTTAGTAAAACAACATATCCTACAAACCGCTAGTTTGGAATCTTGAGCTATAACCTTGACATCGAATGACACACCAAAGGCACCGCCAGCGTCAAAAGCTGTAAAACATGAAAAACAATTTTCAATGATAAAACTTATGGGTATTTGTGCGAATTTGAATTTGTATAGAGAGCACATGGGGGAAATTTGAGAGAGAGAGAGAGGGAGAGAGAGAGAGAGAGAGAGAGAGAGAGAGAGAGAGAGAGAGAGAGAGAGAGAGAGAGAGAGAGAGAGAGAGAGAGAGACGTCCATACTTATGTGAAACAGCACAGGACCCAGTGGATACCAAAACTCGAAGAAGAAAAAGGGCAGATACTGTTCGCCGTTCTCTCCCTTGATGGGGTACTCTCCACTGTCCTTCAAGTCCTTGGGGGTTTTGAACTCCGTGGTCATGACGGCTCCCTTGTGAGAATCTTCAGACTGATCGTCGTTGGTTTTCATCTGTTGATAGAAAATTTAATTAATGAAATAAATTATTTATGTATGTATTTACTTAATGTAACGTCTATTCACATCTGTAGTATTAGGCAACAGAATAAATTATACGCACAGTTAACATTAAATAAAAATGATTATAATAAAATTAATTAAAGCGAACAAAAAGTAAATATAGCAGCATAATTCATTGTCAAACGAAACCATGTAGTTACTTTGCATTTATGATACATGAAGAAGAAAGTAAAATGGCAAACACACAAGGTCGTTCCGATTATCGAAGTAAATGTATGAAAAATATTCATTAATTGATAAAGGATATGATGACTGCTACCTACAAAATCAAAGCAATAGTTCACAGGTCACGTAACATTGGGGGAGTGAGCCGATAGGTAATGGGGATCCGTAAAAGTAACCGCAATTTTAGAAATTTAGGCAAGTCAGAGTAATGGCCTGTTTTATTAGAAGAATGGTGTGTATAAAAAAACGGTACCTATAAAGGTCGAAAAGACGACTAAAGACAACTAAAGACGGCTAATGACAACTAAAGACGGCTAAAGACATCTAAAGACGGCTAAAGACACCTATGTATAGACAACTAAAGACAACTAAAAGTTGTCTTTAGTTGTCTTTTCGACCTTTATAGGTACCACTAAAGACAACTGAAGACGGCTAAAGACACCAGGGGTAGAAATTTTAGAGGGTATACAAGGCTACAAACAACTTTAGCCGTCTTTAATTGTCTTTAGCCGTCTTTAGTTGTCTTTAGTTGTCTTTTCGCTTTGTTACGTTGAAACGAACGAAAGTGTGTCTAAAGCGCGCACGATAGATCTAATCGTTTCGTTTTGCAAAGTATTCAATAATAGAGTTTATTTACCTTTGATTTGAGTTTGCATTGTTGTTAGGAGAGGCTTTGTATAACGTTGATAATTTGCGTTAGTCGGTATTATTTGAGAATCTTCTGGATATGCGTGTTTACTCTTGATAGAAATTTTCCGATACATGTTGAAGCAAGAGGTCGTTCTGGAAGATATAAAAATATGTATTGACGTAAGTCAGTGATGACGATCTTTTATTCGATTGGTGGCAGTGCGTCATTTCTACATTGTTCGAAATTCTTCCGGAAGAGAGAGAGGTTATTTAATCGTGTGCCGAGATTGTTGTAGAGAGTAAAGTTGTTGATAGTGATTTGGAAAGTTGCTGTGAAAGTTGTTGAGTTGAATTGAGAATTGTATGCAGTTGTTTATGTGTGCTGAATAAAAGTGGAAAACTTCATACGTCGACTTTGTGACTTGTATGCTGTTTGGACGGGCTGTGTGAATAAACGAATCTGAGTTACACCCTATCAGGAATTCAAGCATCGGGGCTGAATCAGATACTGATAGAAAACACCAACATCAAACTGAGTGTAACATTTTGGGGGTCAAGCCGCGATTCACGCCATAGCCAAGGGTTCAACTGCTACAAGCGAGTCAACGTTACGAGAGGCAGTCATCGAGGGTAGCCGCCAACGAGTTGCGTCGAGAGGGGCCAACATACTGGGACTACATCACCGATAGGTTCGGGTTGACTGCAAGGGCGTGTAGTCGCTGAAGAGTTGCTTCGTGAGCGAACAACAGATCGGGACTACGTGGCTAACGTAAGACTACGTCGAGGGACAGTCTCGGAGCTACATCGCCAGTGTTACAGCGAGCGTCGAGCGGACGTCGCGTCTACTTCAGCACAGGAGCGTGTACATCAACACCAGCGTGGTGCAGCGTCGCATACGACGAGGACAGCGGGGCCTGCGTCAGCGAAGGCGACTAGTGACAAGCATCAGCGCTACTGCAGAAAGCGTGCTGTTCTAGAACAGTCTAGAAAGGTACAGCACAGTCAAGAACTTTCCAGAAAAAGAACTCTACAGTCAAGAACTTTCTAGAAGAAGAACCTTCCAGAAAAGAACTTTCTTGAAAAGAACTTTCCAGAAGCATCAAGATGGCTGACTTCTGGCAGAGAGGGGTTGAACTAAATCTAAAAGGCAAACAGCTGACGGAGTACGTCAAGTCTCAAGAGAGAATATGGCGCGAAGAAAGAGAAAGAGAATTAGAAGAGAAGCGTCTAGAAAAGGAAGAGCAGCGTCGCCGCGAAGAACGAGAATTAGAAGAGCAGCGTCGCCGAGAAGAAAGAGAAGAGCGGCGTCAAGAAAGAGAAGAGCAGCGGCAAGAAAGAGAAGCTGAGCGTCAGCACCAAATAGAGTTGGCGCGTATCCAAAACAATCAGCATGCGCCACAAGTCACCAACGACCATACGGCTCCAAAATTGCCAGCTTTCGTCGACGGGAAGGACCAGATCGACAGCTATCTGGCGAGATTCGAAAGGTTCGCCGAAAGCTCCAATTGGCAACCTCGAGACTGGGCGATTCGACTGAGTGCACTTCTGACGGGGCAAGCTCTCGAAGTCTACACCAGACTGTCGAACGATGACGCCAAAAACTACGACGTCTTGAAAGAGGCCCTATTGCAGTGCTACAACTTTACAGAGAAGGGCTACCGTAAACGCTTCCGTGAATGCCGGTGTAACGTGCCGAAAGCGTCCCTGGCCCAATTTAACTCCCGGGAGTAAAACCAGGCCGTCCCAGATTTACTCCCGGGAGTTATTCTGGTCCTGGACCAGATTGACCCCCAGCCCGTTCCAAAATCACTCTCTGGGGAATGAAGATTACATAGGAACAATTGATGTTATGCACTCTACTGTGTCCCAGATCAGCCTCCCGGGAGTTAGTTTGGCCCACATTTTTGAGTACCAGAATGACTCCCGGGAGTTAAAGTGGGTCTGTCCTAAAACAGCCCCCCTTGCAACAGAGAGTAAGTCTGGGACTGGCCCAGATGCACTCCCGGGAGTCATTCTGGGACAATTTTAGATGTGCCAAAAGGGCCCCTGGGGGGCTAATCTAGAACCGATGAGAGTCAGATTGGGTCAGGCCCAGACTGGCCCCCTCTAGCCTATTAAAAGGAGCAATTGAAGACTGCGTCAGTAATCTCATCAGACAAAATAATGGGAGTAAAACGGGGACAAGACCAAAACAGGTCCCCTAACAAAATGCATGTCAAATACAATATAAGGGGAGTCAAATGGGGACAGGACCAAAACCGCCCCCCTATCCATCAGAGGCAAAAAACACTGCACAGGAGAGTCAAACGGGGACAGGACCAAAACCGCACCCCTACTCATCACATGCAGCATACACTGAACCGGAGAGTCAAACGGGGACGGGACCAAAACCGCCCCCCCCCAACCCATCACATGCAGCAATTACTGCATAGGGGAGTCAAACGGGGACAGGACCAAAATCGCCCCCTCCCCATCCCATCTGAT
This sequence comes from Oncomelania hupensis, assembly GCA_036898135.1. NCBI lineage: Eukaryota > Metazoa > Mollusca > Gastropoda > Littorinimorpha > Pomatiopsidae > Oncomelania > Oncomelania hupensis. Next base: position 35,249,113 of record CM072521.1, on the reverse strand, counting down.
GCAGCAAATACTGCATAGGGGACTCAAACGGGGACAGGACCAAAACCGCCCCCCCCCTTTCCCTACCCATCACATGCAGCAAACACTGAACAGGGGAGTCAAACGGGGACAGGAACAAAACCGCCCCCCTACCCACCACATGCAGCAAACACTGAACAGGGGAGTCAAACGGGGACAGGTCCAAAACCGCCCCCCCTCCCTTACCCATCAGATGCAGCAAACAATACACAGGGGAGTAAAACGGGGACAGGACCAAAACCGCCCCCCTACCCACCACATGCAGCAAACACTGAACAGGGGAGTCAAACGGGGACAGGACCAAAACCGCCCCCACCCCCTCCTTTACCCACCAGATGCAGAAAACACTGCACAGGGGAGTCAAACTGGGACAGGACCAAAACCGCCCCTCCTACACAATTAGCTGTAACTACAAAACACTGCACAGGGGAGTCAAACGGGGACAGGACCAAAACCGCCCCCCCCCTCTACCTATCACATGCAGCAAACACTGCACAGGGGAGTCAAACGGGGACAGGACCAAAACCGCCCCCCCCCCTACCCATCACATGCAGCAAACACTGCACAGGGAGTAAAACGGGGACAGGACCAAGCCCCCTCCCCCTACCAATCACATGCAGCAAACACTGCACAGGGGAGTCAAACGGGGACTGGACCAAAACCGCCCCTTCCACCTACCCATCACATGCAGCAAACACTACACAGGGGAGTCAAACGGGGACAGGACCAAAACCGCCCCCCTACCCACCACATGCAGCAAACACTGAACAGGGGAGTCAAACGGGGACAGGACCAAAACCGCCCCCACCCCCTCCTTTACCCACCAGATGCAGAAAACACTGCACAGGGGAGTCAAACTGGGACAGGACCAAAACCGCCCCTCCTACACAATTAGTTGTAACTACAAAACACTGCACAGGGGAGTCAAACGGGGACAGGACCAAAACCGCCCCCCCCCCCCGTCTACCCATCACATGCAGCAAACACTGCACAGGGGAGTCAAACGGGGACAGGACCAAAACCGCCCCCCCCCTACCCATCACATGCAGCAAACACTGCACAGGGAGTAAAACGGGGACAGGACCAAGCCCCCTCCCCCTACCAATCACATGCAGCAAACACTGCACAGGGGAGTCAAACGGGGACTGGACCAAAACCGCCCCTTCCACATACCCATCACATGCAGCAAACACTACACAGGGGAGTCAAACGGGGACAGGACCAAAACCGCCCCCCTACCCACCACTTGCAGCAAACACTGAACAGGGGAGTCAAACGGGGACAGGACCAAAACCGCCCCCACCCCCTCCTTTACCCACCAGATGCAGAAAACACTGCACAGGGGAGTCAAACTGGGACAGGACCAAAACCGCCCCTCCTACACAATTAGTTGTAACTACAAAACACTGCACAGGGGAGTCAAACGGGGACAGGACCAAAACCGCCCCCCCCCCTTCCCCCGTCTACCAATCACATGCAGCAAACACTGCACAGGGGAGTCAAACGGGGACAGGACCAAAACCGCCCCCCCTACCCATCACATGCAGCAAACACTGCACAGGGAGTAAAACGGGGACAGGACCAAGCCCCCTCCCCCTACCAATCACATGCAGCAAACACTGCACAGGGGAGTCAAACGGGGACTGGACCAAAACCGCCCCTTCCACCTACCCATCACATGCAGCAAACACTACACAGGGGAGTCAAACGGGGACAGGACCAAAACCGCCCCCCTACCCACCACATGCAGCAAACACTGAACAGGGGAGTCAAACGGGGACAGGACCAAAACCGCCCCCACCCCCTCCTTTACTCACCAGATGCAGAAAACACTGCACAGGGGAGTCAAACTGGGACAGGACCAAAACCGCCCCTCCTACACAATTAGTTGTAACTACAAAACACTGCACAGGGGAGTCAAACGGGGACAGGACCAAAACCGCCCCCCCCCCAGTCTACCCATCACATGCAGCAAACACTGCACAGGGGAGTCAAACGGGGACAGGACCAAAACCGCCCCCCCCCCTACCCATCACATGCAGCAAACACTGCACAGGGAGTAAAACGGGGACAGGACCAAGCCCCCTCCCCCTACCAATCACATGCAGCAAACATTGCACAGGGGAGTCAAACGGGGACTGGACCAAAACCGCCCCTTCCACCTACCCATCACATGCAGCAAACACTACACAGGGGAGTCAAACGGGGACAGGACCAAAACCGCCCCCCTACCCACCACATGCAGCAAACACTGATCTGGGGAGTCAAACGGGGACAGGACCAAAACCGCCCCCCCCCCCTCCCTTACCCATCAGATGCAGAAAACACTGCACAGGGGAGTCAAACGGGGACAGGACCAAAACCCTCCCCCCCCCTACCCATCACATGCAGCAAACACTTCACAGGGAGTAAAACGGGGACAGGACCAACTCCCCCCCCCCCCTACCCATCACATGCAGCAAACACTGCACAGGGGAGTAAAACGGGGATAGGACCAAAACCGCCCCCCTCGCTATCACAAGAAGCAAACACTACATAGGGGAGTCGAACGATGTCAGGACCAAAACCGCCCCCCCCCTCCTCCTACCCATCACATGCAGCATACACTGCACAAGGGAGTCAAACGGGGACAGGACCAAAACCGCCCCTCCTACACAATTAGTTGTAACTTCCAAACACTGTACAGGGGAGTCAAACGGGGACAGGACCTAAACCGCCCCCCCTCCTCCTACCCACCACATGCAGCAAACACTGAACAGGGGAGTCAAACGGGGACGGGACCAAAACCGCCCCCCCCCCCAACCCATCACATGCAGCAAACACTGAACAGGGGAGTCAAACGGGGACAGGACCAAAACCGCCCCCCCCCCTCCCTTACCCATCAGATGCAGAAAACACTGCACAGGGGAGTCAAATGGGGACAGGACCAAAACCCTCCCCCCCCCTACCCATCACATGCAGCAAACACTTCACAGGGAGTAAAACGGGGACAGGACCAACTCCCCCCCCCCCCTACCCATCACATGCAGCAAACACTGCACAGGGGAGTAAAACGGGGATAGGACCAAAACCGCCCCCCTCGCTATCACAAGAAGCAAACACTACATAGGGGAGTCGAACGATGTCAGGACCAAAACCGCCCCCCCCCCTCCTCCTACCCATCACATGCAGCATACACTGCACAGGGGAGTAAAACGGGAACAGGACCAAAACCGCCCCCCTCCCTATCACAAGAAGCAAATACTATATATAGGGGAACGATTTCAGCCCTGTGTCAATTTAATCTCTCCTGTTCAGTCATTGCTCCATCTGAAGAAGTAGGGGGACGTTTTTTTTCCGTGTCCCCGTTTAACTCCAGGGCCAAGATTTTGTATTCATTTTGTTACGGAAGCGATTTTTGTCCTGTCCCCGTTTGACTCCCCAGTGCACTGTTTTATGCATCGGATGGGTAGGAGGGAGATGGGTGGCGGGGTTTTTGTCCGGTCCCCGTTTGACTCCCCTATGCATTGTTTTCTGCATCTGATGGGTAGGGGTCGGTTTTGGTCCTGTCCCCGTTTGACTCCCCTATGCAGTGTTTTCTGCATCTGATGTGTAAGGGGGGGCGGGTTTTGGTCCTGTCCCCGTTTGACTCCCCTATGCAGTGTTCTCTGCATGTGATGAATAAGGGGGGCGGTTTTGGTCCTGTCCCCGTTTGACTCCCCTATGCAGTGTTTTCTGCATCTGATGTGTAAGAGGGCGGTTTTGGTCCTGTCTCCGTTTGACTCCCCTATGCAGTGTTTTCTGCATCTGATGTGTAAGGGGCTGGGTGCGGTTTTGGTCCTGTCCCCGTTTGACTCCCCTATGCAATGTTTTCTGCATCTGATGTGTAAGGTGGGCAGTTTTGGTCCTGTCCCTATTTCACTCCCCTATGCAGTGTTTTCTGCATCTGATGTGTAAGGGGGGCGGTTTTGGTCCTGTCCCCGTTTCACTCCCCTATACAGTGTTTTCTGCATCTGATGTGTAAGAGGGGGGAGGGGCGGTTTTGGTCCTGTCCCCGTTTGACTCCCCTATGCAGTGAGTTCTGCATCTGATGTGTAAGGGGGGCGGTTTTGGTCCTGTCCCCGTTTGACTCCCCTATTGAATGTTTTCTGCATCTGATGTGTAAGGGGGGCGGTTTTGGTCCTGTCCCCATTTAACTCCCCTATGCAGTGTTTTCTGCATCTGATGTGTAAGGGGGGCGGTTTTGGTCCGGTCCCCGTTTGACTCCCCTATGCAGTGTTTTCTGCATCTGATGTGTAAGGGGGGCGGTTTTGGTCCTGTCCCCATTTAACTCCCCTATGCAGTGTTTTCTGCATCTGATGTGTAAGGGGGGCGGTTTTGGTCCGGTCCCCGTTTGACTCCCCTATGCAGTGTTTTCTGCATCTGATGTGTAAGGGGGGCGGTTTTGGTCCTGTCCCCATTTAACTCCCCTATGCAGTGTTTTCTGCATCTGATGTGTAAGGGGGGCGGTTTTGGTCCGGTCCCCGTTTTACTCCCCTATGCAGTGTTTTCTGCATCTGATGTGTAAGGGGGGCGGTTTTGGTCCTGTCCCCATTTAACTCCCCTATGCAGTGTTTTCTGCATCTGATGTGTAAGGGGGGCGGTTTTGGTCCGGTCCCCGTTTGACTCCCCTATGCAGTGTTTTCTGCATCTGATGTGTAAGGGGGGCGGTTTTGGTCCTGTCCCCATTTAACTCCCCTATGCAGTGTTTTCTGCATCTGATGTGTAAGGGGGGCGGTTTTGGTCCGGTCCCCGTTTGACTCCCCTATGCAGTGTTTTCTGCATCTGATGTGTAAGGGGGGTGGTTTTGGTCCTGTCCCCATTTAACTCCCTTGTGCAGAATTTGATGCACCTGATCGGTAGGGGTCGGTTTTCGTGCTGTCCCCGTTTGACTCCCCTACTTACTTTGATTAGCTGAAGGGGCGATGTTGGGCCTGTCCGTTTTTAACTCCCATATAAAGAACTAAGAATACATTGAAAAGACAAGAGAAGTTGGGGGGCTGTTTTGGTCCTGTGATCCAGTTTTACTCCCGGGAGTCATTTTGGAACAGGCTGGGGGTCAATCTGGTCCAGGACCAGAATAACTCCCGGGAGTAAATCTGGGACGGCCTGGTTTTACTCCCGGGAGTTAATTTGGGCCAGGGACGCTTTCGGCACGTTACACCGGCCTAAGTCAGACGAGACGCCAAAGCAGTTTGTGGAGCGCCTGTCGTCATATCTACACAAGTGGGTGGAGTTATCAGGCGAAATGAAGTCTTACGACAGTCTCCATGACCTGATCGTGAAGGAACAATTTCTCAATGCCTGTCACAAGGACCTAGCGACCCACTTAGAAGAACAAAAGCTGCAGACGCTTAAAGATGTGACTGAGGCTGCTGAAAGATATCTTATCGCTCATGGAAAAACCCTGGGGCCACCCAGCGCGACGAAACATTTTCAGAAGACTGCAAACCATGGGAACCAGATCCAAGGGAGCCAGACGAGCCAGAGACAGACGGACTCCACGCCTCCTCCCAGGGAAGGGCACTCAAGAGGCTGTTTTATCTGCAACGCTACAGACCACAGAGCTGCCAGCTGCCCTCAAAGCAGAAATAGCGGACAGCGGAGCAGTACGGACAATTCAGCGGCGGGCAACCGGCAGAGGCGGTTCTCCAATCAACGGCAAACCAGTAGATCTGACCATCAGGTGTGCGGCGGGAGCGTCATTCTTCCGAGTGAGACCGAGCGCACAGCTACCCCTGCGGACCTGCAAGAGTGCATGACTGATGGCCAACTTCTCCTTGCCAACGGAAAATCCATCCCCGTCGTCGCCAGCGCAGCAGTGACCGTCCAGAACATGCCAGTTTCCGAGGGACGCGTCGGAAATCATGAAGTGACTGTTTTAAGAGACTCTGGCTGCAGTGGGGTCATCGTCAGAGAAGACCTAATCGCTAAAGAACAGTTCACTGGCGATTCAAAATGGACACTTATGGCCGACAGCAAATGTGTGAGAGCGCCAGTTGCGAAGATTCATGTCAACACCCCTTTCTACATAGGCGAAGTCGAAGCGGTTTGCCTGAAGAAGCCGCTGTATGATTTGATGATCGGGAATATCGACGGCGCGAGACGACCCGACGACCCCGATCCAGAGTGGAGTCCTGCCTCAACTCAACACGTCGAAGTTGTGGAGGAGGATCCATTGCCGTTTCCCGATGGAGACCTTACAGAGCTGCTACGGGACAATGTGGTTACTCCGGCTCAGCCCTGCCGACCAGAGATCGTCGGTGCTGTTACAACCAGGGCCCAGGCCAAGAGAGACAAGACGTCTACGCCACTGAAGGTCGCCGACAACTCCAAAGCTGCCATCGTGGACAGAGATAAGCTGATCCAGCTCCAGGAAGCTGATAGCACTTTAAACAAGAATAGGAACCGCCAAGACCACGTGACCAAGGGCAGTGGCACGGTCTATTTTGAGGTGAAGGCCAAGATCCTGTACAGAATCTTCCAGCACCCGAGGGTCAACGGAGGTAAACCACTACGTCAAGTACTGGTACCATTACCCTTAAGGCGCCAGGTGATGGAAGTAGCGCATGACTCAATCATGGGAGGTCACCTAGGCATCAAGAAGACGTCAGACAGAATCCAGGCGGTGTTCTACTGGGCAGGACTTCATGCGGACGTCAGCCGTTTCTGTCGATCATGTGACATTTGCCAGAAGACCATACCTCGAGGAAGGGTCCCTAAAGTGCCAATGCAGAGAATGCCTTTGATCGACCGACCTTTCAAGAGGGTGGCCTTAGACTTAATCGGCGAAATAAGTCCTCCGAGTGAAGAAGGTCATCGATGGGTACTGACTTTAGTAGACTATGCGACTCGGTACCCAGAAGCAGTGCCACTGAAGAAGATTGACACTGAAACTGTAGCAGAGGCACTGGTGGACATGTTCAGTAGACTTGGAGTGCCTGAAGAAATTCTGACAGACCTCGGGACGCAGTTCGTCTCTGACTGTATGAAGGAGGTCAACAGACTGCTGAGCATCCGGCATTTAACTACGACACCCTACCATCCAATGTGCAACGGGCTTGTCGAAAAGTTCAATGCTACGTTGAAGTCCACCTTGAAGAAACTGTGCAGCGAGCAGCCCAGACAATGGCATCGCTACATCAACGCCTTACTTTTCGCCTACAGAGAAGTACCGCAGGAGTCCACCGGCTTTTCTCCGTTCGAGCTGCTGTACGGAAGAACCATCCGAGGGCCGATGCACATCCTAAAAGAACTGTGGACGAAAGAAGTAGACACCCCAGAGGTGAAGAACAGCTACCAGTATGTGTTTGAGCTACGGGAGAAGCTGGAGCAGACTCTCGAGATAGCCAGAAAAAACCTGAAGAAGTCCCAAGACTGTGGAAAGCACTACTATGACCGTAGGGCTGTGAACAGGAAGTTCAAACCTGGCAACAAAGTGCTGGTGCTGCTACCTACCGATCACAATAAGTTGCTGATGCAGTGGAAAGGCCCGTACGAAGTGGAGACCGTGGTGGGAATCAACGACTACAAGGTGAAGGTCGGCCAGCATTCCAAGATATACCACGCCAACCTCCTTAAGCTGTACGTGGAAAGGCCATCAGAGACTGTGCACGCAGCCACAGCAGCTGTGACCGACGACAGCTTTGACAGCGAAGAACTGTTGGAACTGGGAGACTTCCACAGCAGAGAAGGCATCGATGATGTTAAGCTAGGACCGAGCTTGACGGAAGGTCAAAAGTTGGAGCTCAAGGACCTTATGGGCGAGTTTCCCCACAACTTCAGCGATGTCCCTGGCTCTACAACTTTGGTCGAACACGAAGTCCACCTCACTTCGAATATCCCTGTTCGATCCAAGCCCTTCCCGATCCCTTTCAAGGCCCGTGAATCCTTGAAGAAAGACATCGATGAGATGCTGAAGATGGGCATCATTAGGGAGTCCAGTTCCCCTTACGCATCCCCTGTCGTGGTCGTGAAGAAGAAGGACGGGAGCAATCGAGTATGCATCGACTACAGGAAGGTTAATAAGATCACCGTCTTCGACCCTGAGCCGATGCCTACCGCAGCAGACCTCTTCCGCCAACTATCGGGGAGTAAAATCTTCTCAAAGATTGACCTCAGCAAGGGTTATTGGCAAGTCCCCGTGCGTCAACAGGACATACCAAAGACTGCTTTCATAACTCCTGATGGGACGTACGAGTGCCTAAGGATGCCCTTTGGCATGGTCAACAGCGGAGCCACCCTGAAGAGAGGAATGAGGAAGATGCTCAAAGGGATGGACAACGTCGTGTGTTACTGGGACGACCTGCTAGTCCACACCCGCACCTGGAAAGAGCATCTGCAGACCTTGAGGGAGCTGTTTCACCGTCTCACAGAAGCCAACCTGACCGTGAGACCCAGTAAGTGCATTCTGGGGACTGACAACGTAGACTTTATCGGCCATTCGCTGAAAGAAGGACAAAAGGGGCTTCTACTAGAAAACGTCACCAAGATTCTGAACGCTCCACGTCCCCAAACCAAGAAGCAGGTGCGATCTTTCCTGGGGTTGGCTGGATACTACAGGGAGTTTGTACCAAACTACTCCGCCATCACAGCACCCTTGTCGGACCTGGTGCGGAAAGGCTGTCCAAACCAAGTGCAGTGGGGACCGTCTCAGGAGAGGGCATACCAGACTGTGCGCGACCTCCTTTCGAAGGATCCGGTGCTACGACTGCCTGACACTTCCAAAGAATTCGTCTTAAGAACAGACGCAGCGGACGAAGGCATCGGCGCCATACTGATGCAAGAACACGAAGGGAAACTATTTCCGGTCAGTTACGCCAGCAAGAAGCTGTCCAGGGCTGAGAAAAATTACTCGACCATGGAGAAAGAGTGCCTTGCCATCATATGGGGAATCCGGAAGTTCGAACTGTACCTTCAAGGAGTGAAGTTCGTGCTACAGACTGATCACAAGCCGCTAACTTACTTGAACTCTGCCAAGTTTGTGAACAGTCGGATCATGAGATGGGCTATGTACTTGCAGAACTTTAACATGCGAGTAGAATCTATCAAAGGATCGGACAATGTTGGTGCGGACTTCCTCAGCAGAGTGTGTGAGTAAAGAACATTGACTGTGTGGGTGAACTGTGAACATTGACAATATCCAGATAGACTTGAAGATGAAAACCATTGACTCTGTGTAGATAAGCTGAGCGCAATTACAGTATTCAGAAAGTCTTAAATTAGTTTCAATTGAGGATTTTGTTTGTGCATTACGTTTCAACGTTGTTGAAAGAAATTGGGTAAATTTCTTCTTGAGTGGGGGGTTATGTTACGTTGAAACGAACGAAAGTGTGTCTAAAGCGCGCACGATAGATCTAATCGTTTCGTTTTGCAAAGTATTCAATAATAGAGTTTATTTACCTTTGATTTGAGTTTGCATTGTTGTTAGGAGAGGCTTTGTATAACGTTGATAATTTGCGTTAGTCGGTATTATTTGAGAATCTTCTGGATATGCGTGTTTACTCTTGATAGAAATTTTCCGATACATGTTGAAGCAAGAGGTCGTTCTGGAAGATATAAAAATATGTATTGACGTAAGTCAGTGATGACGATCTTTTATTCGATTGGTGGCAGTGCGTCATTTCTACATTGTTCGAAATTCTTCCGGAAGAGAGAGAGGTTATTTAATCGTGTGCCGAGATTGTTGTAGAGAGTAAAGTTGTTGATAGTGATTTGGAAAGTTGCTGTGAAAGTTGTTGAGTTGAATTGAGAATTGTATGCAGTTGTTTATGTGTGCTGAATAAAAGTGGAAAACTTCATACGTCGACTTTGTGACTTGTATGCTGTTTGGACGGGCTGTGTGAATAAACGAATCTGAGTTACACCCTATCAGGAATTCAAGCATCGGGGCTGAATCAGATACTGATAGAAAACACCAACATCAAACTGAGTGTAACACGCTTCTCTTTAGTAGTCTTTAGCTGTCTTTAGTTGTCTTAATTGTCTTTAGCTGTCTTTAGTTGTCTTTAGTTGTCTTAGTTGTCTTTAGCCGTCTTTAGTTGTCTTAAGTTGTCTTTTCGCCCTTTATAGGTACCGGTCTTTAGTTGTCTTTAGTTGTCTTTAATAGTCTTTAGCTGTCTTTAGTTGTCTTTAGTTGTCTTTAGCTGTCTTTAGTTGTCTTTAGTTGTCTTTTCGCACTTTATAGGTACCCTAAAAAAAAACATTTTTCAAGGTTCCCAGATCCCGAACCTAGGTTCCTGAACCTTGTAGTGCTCAAAAGCTTCAGCAAACTAAGTTCGAGATCTGAGAACCTTGAAAAACATTTTTTTTTAATCTTCCACGCACCTTCTAAAAACCTTCCAATTAAGACAGACCATTAGGGAACCCTCTTATTTATCAATACAACTTGGGTACCAAAATCATAAATTACTATTATTTAATTATTTTATTTATTTCATCTTTTTATATAGCGCTTTTAAAGCTCAAGAGCTGCTCAAGGCGCTTGCCGATACTGGATCTAACTCAAGCCGCCTGAGGCGCCCATGCCCACTTGCAGGCTTTGGGCGCAGTGTGACTCTCAGACAACTGAGCACAATCCTGGGCGAACGGGGATGGTGGAGAAGGGACCTAGTGCTTGCTGGGTGTATTTGGGTAGCCGGCACCCGCCCGTCTAGGACATGAGCGTCAGAATCTTTAAAGTCTGTGCTATGGAATACGTGCATTCACAGACTAGACCTCAGTTTATACTCTCATCCGAATGAGTAATAATAAATAAATAAATGACATATAAAAACAAGATCCAGGTAAGTTCAACGTTCGTTTTGTCGGCAACGTCTGCTTTCTCATTAATCTTGTAGACAATGACAATGAATATTGTAAAACATTGTTCAACAAATATCCATTACACGGAAACAGATCACCGTTCTTGTTATTTTATTTTGCCTTTTCCTTAGTTGACACCCAATAACACAGGGAACCATATATTTAATGCAACAACTATAAACAATCTAACAATCAAACTTCCAAAAAGTGCACAACAAGGAATGACGTCAATATCAATACTACGTATTATTTTTATTATGACTAATAATACAAAACTCATATCTGTTTCCTGTAACTTCTATTAATCGCTCAATTGTTTTCCGTAAAGCAGTGCTCAGTGCTCCCAAAGTCTAGAAACAGGTCCATAAATGTGATATAAAAAGGATTATGTAAACGTCATGGAAAGAACGATTCACTGGTCCGTAAGTCAGTATATTTTGCTTGTATCATTGCATCTTTGGGACTCTCATAAAAAAGAATAACAGAGTTACGTGTCCGTAAATACCGCCTATATTGGTTTGCCATTAAATCTTCATGACGATGGATAACTCCAACAGGCACGAATCATAACAATAGGGTAACATTTTACTTTATCGTTAAATAATTGGTAACATGTGCAATAATTAAACCCAACCACACTTTTTGGGTAACAAGAGAAATAATGTTAAAACTTACAGCAGACTTAAACTGCTCGTGGATTTCAGATATCTGGCTAACCATGTCCTCCAACGGGAGATTGAAGTCAGAGAACATCTTGGCGACGTCGTCCAGAGGCAGATCTTCCATGCCGCTAATGAACGGACCCAGCATCTCTGTAAGAAATAGAAAGCAATAAATATGTATGGATAATAATATCTTTTAACAAGATTAAGATTCATCTGACAATGCTGCAACCCTTAACCAGTCACATTATAGGTCTAGAGAGATATGACTTATGAGACACGCGGTATTTTATACAGACGAATATTCATTGCATGTATTTAATATTTGGACATAAAATACTTTATTCGTCCAAAGGGTTACCTTGGAAAAATTATTTCCGGCTATGCACAACAAAAAGATTTTTTTTTAAAACAAGAATAACAATCGATAAGATTTGGGAATAGTCAACTAATGAATAAAGGTCAATAGCATTCGGCACGAAACTGGTCAATAAGCGTTCAGTTCAGTCGACCGATTACCACTATCTGCTTTGTATAATTTCAAGAATAAAAAGTGAAGATAAAATTAAAACAACACAGCGAGTCGGCAGATAAAAACCAGCTTTCGAGTTTATTTTAAAACTCTTTCCAACGGGAAAGCAAGGTTATATATACGTAAACCTCAGGACAATAATTCTATATATTGACACAACTAATTTGAGTATTGTTTAGTTTAAATTCTGCTGTATAATGTTTTTTTTATTTTTAATGAAGTCAGTTGTACAAGCAATAAGAACTTTCTAGCACATGTCATGTACGTGACTCTAAGTTTAGAAGTTTTGAGAATGTACTGAGCGCATGACCTGTAAACTGAAATGACGTCATTTATGAAGCCGGGATTCCGTGGCCAAATCATGAATGAATTTGTACAAAAATACATAAATGTATGAATGAATGAATAGTATAAATAAATAAATTAATTAATTAAAAAGAGCAACACAAATGAAATTTCAGATCAGATTTGTCATGTAGACGACAATCTTACCATCAAGAGAGCGCTTCTTTCTGGCGTGCCGTTCAAATTTGATCTCTTTAACAACCGGAAGTTCTGGCAAGCAATGCTCCGCGGCGCAGGCGATAAGGCCCAAGGAAAAGCGCAATTCTCTCCCCTGCCATTCAGCAGACAGCGAGAACTTGATGTTGAACATGCCTAATATCTTGAAGTTCGCTGCCACAGTTTTGCTGTCTGCAATGAAAGAAGCAGAGATTTCAAATACAAATATGGAGGGAAAGAGAGGGGTCGGGTAACGTTCGTATTTTGTAGGTCAACCAGTTTTAGTTATTGTGTTTTGTCGTTACGTCGATGCCTCGAACTTCATGCTGAACATCCTTAATATGTTAAAGTTTCCTAACACAGGTTTAGCGTCTGTTTAAAAACAGAGGGAAATAGGGCTTATGTAGCAAAAATGATAGAAACATACTCTACTTTCAATTACATGGACTCAACCCACTTACGATTTCATGTAGCGTATGTGTAAGGAATACATCCTAAATATTGAGATTTTAAAAAAGTCGTGTTACTGACCATCACCGTTGACTTCGTGAACTTCCCCGCCGGACGTGATTGTCACCTTCCTTTGCTCTGGGTCCACTTTCAAGCTGACGTCAATCTTGCCGCTTATGACGCCGCTCGGGATGCTTACGTGGCAGTCAATTCCCAGACAATCTTCGTGCGCCATACACCGTGACCCTGTCAGCTTGGACAACGCGTTGCCAAAAGACGGGCAAACTGTAAATCAATAACATTTTTATTCTTTCGGTAATACTGACGGCTCCTTCAAAAGTGTCATCAGAAATAATATACAAATCTGCTCCCCAAAAATCAATAATTAATATGTCTGTGCCTTTAAAAAATCATGAAAAAGAGAT
>CM072521.1:35203204-35230704 GCA_036898135.1 Oncomelania hupensis | reverse complement strand
GCCCCATAGCTGCCTGAGGAACAACCCATCGTCTGACGATTATCAATAATTCCTTCGCTTCCTCGGCCAAATAAATAAATAAATCCACAAAATACCTGTCCAGCATCCACAAAGGTGCCGTCGTCCTCTAGGGGAAAGCCGATGATGACGTTGGACAGAATGATTTCGTAGTCTGTGAAACCCGCAGTGATGGGTTTGATGGAAATAGAGTGGTTCCCTTCCATTTTTGCCAGTCCTGCCACTGGGCTCACTATCTGCAATTCATTAATAATGGAATTCATTGTTTTTGTGTATCGTCTTCGCGTCTTCGTCGTTATTGTGGTCCGGTGTTTTCTTCATCATCATCGTCATCATCATCATCATCATCATCATCATCATCATCATCATCATCATCATCATCATCATCATCATCATCATCATCATCAATAATCAAACATCAATCATCATCAATCATCATCATCATCATCATCACCATAATCATCATCAATAATCAATCATCAATCATCATCATCATCAACGACAGCAGTAGCAGCATTCTAGTCGGTCTGTACATGAAACCTTACCAAATAAAATCTTGTTTTGAGCATTTTTGTACGTTGTTGTTACTGTTGCTGTTGTTGAAGGTGGTTGGTGGTGCTGTGGTGAGAAATTTGGGTTGTGTCATAATTTAATCACACCTAAACTACTAAAAACTAAAACTAAAACCACTACCACCATCTTTCATCTGTTTATCCTACCTCATCCAAATATCAGTCCTATCTTAATCACCTTCCAACCAGGATCCCATTTCAAGTCTATGCCTTTGTGCCCGTTGTAGCGGGTGCAATTGGTCGGGTAGTAGCCACAGCCGCAAGTGTCGTCGCAGTCGCGCCGTTGATCTGGAAAATTGGGATCAAACTTCTGACCAAAGAGAGCGCTGACTCGCGACTTGACCATGTCGATCCTGTGAAGAAAATGCATTTGACATTAATAAATATTGAAGGAATAAAACTGTCGGCCAATAAAGCAAACGTGCACACAGTTTGTATAGGATCACAACGCACAGGACAATATTAAAAAATATTTACAGAGTTAAAGAAAATATTAAAATATACATTTAACAGAACAGAATAGAATACAGCGAATAACGTTGTTTTGCAATGTGTAAGCGTGAATCTGAAGGGACAAATAATTCACAGACGCGAATTAGCTAGAGAACTTTGCTCGCGAATTAAAAAAAAAAACAACCAACATAACGCAATTCCATTCAACTCTATCAATTAATTTAAAGTATGTTCACAAATTATGTGATTTGATTCAGTTGAAAAAAAAAATTAAAGAATTACAATGCAAGCTAAGTTATATATATATATAGATATATATATATATATATATATATATATATATATATATATATATATATATATATATATATATATATATATATCTATATACTTACGCCTCCTTAAAGGCTTGGTAGCTGGTTTTCAGGACTTGAATATACAGGGTCTGCTGGTCAATGCCTTCCTGCAGTTCTCTGGAACTACTGGTGGTGTTGCTCAAGTGGTCAGCCATCTCGTTAGCTCTTTCCAGCATGTTGTCCAGGATATTGTTAACGCCGGTATTCTAAAAAGTCAAAGGTCAAGATTCCAAACAGAATACTGAATGGACAAGGTCAGGGTCAAAGGTTATCCTTCTGGAAGACCCGGGTAAAATCGGTATCCCGTGAGGTCAAAGTCAAAGCAAACGTAGTAAAATGACCAAAATCAAAGTACATTTATAGACCAATCGGCAATATGCCTTGATAGCTACCTCAAGATCCAGTCAAATCCGCCATTCCTAGTGATCGAGACCAAATCATTAAAACCAACATCTATTTTGTTAAAAGACAGCGTCAAAACTAGCATTCAAAAATGTCAAGGACTTGCAAGGTTTTAGTTTAGTATTCTGAAGGTCAAGGTCAGGGTGATTGCCACTGTCTTGAAGAACAACACCAATGTAAAGACAGGCTCCCTGAAATTTTCCAGAAGACAAACGTCAGCAAAAAGATGCAAATTTAAACTGACATCTGAGAAGCCATCCAGTCCTTAACACAAAAGCCTTCTATAGCTATATATTAAGTATGTGAATGTAGTGTAAAGGAACTTGAGATTATAAAACTATATCTAGTCTGTGCATGCAACCATTGCATCGTGCAAGCTTTAAAGATCCTGACTCATCAAGATCTATACGGGTAAGAGCCAGCTACATGAGTACACCTAGCAAGCACTAGGTCCACTCTCGCTCATCCCCAATCGCCTGGGATTGTGCTCATGTGTCTGGGGCTTCAGATGATGCGTTGGGTTGGCCTCGTGGCGCAGTGGATAAGTCGCCGGTTTCTTATGCCGCAGGTCACGGGTTTGATTCCCGCAAGGGGCGAACGTATGTGACTTAGGTACGATACTATTGAGGTCACCGATGGTTTTCTCCGGGCACTCCGGTTTCCTCCCTCCCTTCAATAATGGTACTAAACGCAGTCAATATTTTAAAAAAAAATCAAAAATAAAAATTCGATTTTCTTTCCGTCCTCCAATAGCGATCTCCCTGCCTTTACACCACGTGTTTGAGCGATGGATGTGTATTTGGTGTGTGTGTGAGGGTGGATGAGATAGGTGAGCGTGCATGTTGGTACAGATCGCCGCGCTTTGAGCCTGATTGATTTGGGGAAAGGCGCGAATATAGCATTCAGAATTATTATTATTAAGGGGGCGCCTCGAACGGCTTGAGTTAGATCCTGTATCGGTCGGCGTCTTGGAAATGGGAAAGGGCTACATAAGAACGATAAATAATAATTATAACAAACTTTCCCTTACCATGACATCCCTCATGTCGCTCCATTGATCCGCGGCGTCCCTTCTCTTCCTGGCTAGGTCCGCTTTCAGTCGCTGCACAAGCTGCCGCGTGTTGGCCGCGATCTCCAGCAACTCCTGGCCTGAGTTCATGAAGCCACTGCGACTGCCTATGAATGGGCAGCAAAGAGGATAAAGTTACATGGTCAACAGGTGTCTAGGTAAAGCGCCTTGACCCTGGATTAACGATGGAGAGAAGGGTTCACACACAAGCCATTATCACCACATTTTATTTATTTTATTTATGCGGTGGTTTTTTTTTCCAGCACACGAGCAGTTCAAGGAACTGGCCGATACTATGGGGCGCCATGTGTCCATTTATTCTATGTGACTATTCTATACATAGAATAAATCCTATGCACATAGAAAGCATTCTATGCACACAAAAAGCATTCATTAGTTGAAATTCCATTTATAAAAAAGAAACCAATATTGTAAGTCATAGAATAAAATTCTTTGTATAGAATAACATTCTATAATATAGTGTAAAATTCTATGTCCATAATAAAATTCTATGTATAGAATAACGTTTTATAATAGAGAATAAGATTCTATGTATGTAATACAATTCTATATTATAGAATGCACTTGTATGCATAGAATTATATTCTATAACATATAATGAATTCTATTACAAAGAATGAATTCTATAACATAGAATTTATTCTATGTGCATACAATTCATTCTATAACATAGAATGAACTCTTTAACATAAAATAAATTATATGACATAAAATGCATTCTATGTGCATAGAATAACTTGTATAACATAGAATGAATTCTATAATAAAGAATGAATTCTATATGCATAGAATGAATTTTATAGCATAGAATGAATTCTATGACATAGAATTCATTCTATGACATAGAATGAATTCTATAGGCATAGAATGAATAGTATAACATAGAATAAATAAGATGACATAGAATGAATTCTATGACATAGAATGAATTCTATAACATAGAATGAATTCTATGGCATAGAATGAATTCTATGTTACAGAATGAATTCTATGTCGTAGAATTCATTCTATGCTATAGAATTCATTCTATGCTATAGAATAAATTCTATGTCATAGAATTCATTCTTTGCTATAGAATTCATTCTATGTTATACAATTCATTCTATGTCATAGAATTCATTCTATGTCATCTTATTCATTCTTTGTTATTCTCTTTATTCTAAGCTATAGAATTCATTCTTTGTCATAGAATTCATTCTATGTCATAGAATTCATTCTATGTCATAGAATTCATTCTATGTCATAGACTTCATTCTATGTTATAGAATGAAATCAATACATACACTTTTTTTAAAATAGTAAAAACTGGGGCTCTGTCGAGGTATAGAGAACATTTTTAAGGCATGGGACTGTATTGCAGAGAGATATACACATTGCCACATCCCATCACCACACCACATCACTCTACATCACACTGCACCACAAATGTGATGGGTAAGTGTGTTAGAGTGATTAGGTTATGTGATGATGTGGTCTGATTCACTCGCGTTTAAGGCATAATAGAACTGTATTGCAGATACATACATACACATTACCACATCACATCACCACACTACATCACTCTAAATCACACCACACTGCACCACAAATGTGATGGGTGGGAGGGGTGGGGTGATTAGATTATGTGATGTGATTCACTGATGCCATGATATGTGCTGTCTGCTGCAATGTGAAGATGTGCTGCTGCTGTGATGTCGGCTGATGTGATGTGATGATTTGTTGATGTGATGTGATTTTATGTGGTGGTGCGTTTTCACGATGATGGTGATGAAGCAATGTGATGCAGTGATGTGATGTGATGATGTGATCGATGTGGTGATGATGCGATGTGGTGATGTGTCATACAATATCTTTTTTTAAATTCTAAATTTCGTTACAATTTATTATTTGTGTTTTTTAATTTTATGTGAGTGAAATGAATTATATGTATATATAATTAATTGTATTACACAGCAAGAATTGTATGACATAAAATACCTTTTTTTTAACATAAAATGGATTTTATTCGCAACACTGAATACATTCTATTTTCATAGAATTATTTTTTAACATTTGGTGCACATAGAATGCATTCTATGTTATAGAATGTTCATTCTATAACATAGAATGTTCATTCTATAACATAGGATCCATTCTATAACATAGAATGTTCATTCTGTAACATAGAATGGTCATTCTATACCATAGAATTCATTCTATAACATAGAATGTTCATTCTATAACATAGAATCCATTCTATAACTTAGAATGTTCATTCTATAACATAGAATCCATTCTATAACATAGAATGTGCATTCTTTAACATAGAATGCATTCTATAATATAGAATGTTCATTCTATAATATAGAATCCATTCTATAACATAGAATGTGCATTCTTCAACATAGAATGCATTATATAATATAGAATGTTCATTCTATAACATAGAATCCATTCTATAACATAGAATGTGAATTGTTTAACATAGAATGCATTCTATAATATAGAATGTTCATTCTATGTGCAACTAGGTCATTCTTTGTGAAATTGACGAATAAAGGCTTTGACGAATAAAGGGACATGTGCAGGCGCGCAAGAACTGAAGAAATGTCTGACGTGCCAAGCGTTCTGCGGGCTTTATCAGACATTAGAACAGGCTCTAATCGCATGATACCGAGCCGATTGCAAATCGGACCGCAGGCAAGCAGTTTTTCTGACGTCATCACGTAGCAATCGCGATCCGATCGCAAACAAAATCGTTGCACAATCGGCATGTGTGGCGGGGCCTTTAGGTTTCTTGATGCAGACGACTGTGAGTAGATGGCTAGCAATAAAAATAATTGACGTCACACCCTCCCCTCCCCCCCCCTCCGCCCCTGCGTGCTTACTTTTTCATTACAATGTGCTGAGGTTCTGTAAGGGTTTATAGTGACAAAATCTAATTAAATAATCAGTTCTTTTTGCTCAATATCGAAGAAATAACCGTACTGTACACTCATAAAAAGCAATAATTAATATAATTAAAGGTCGAATATTGCAATACAACTCTGAGACATAATAATTATTGCAAAAAAAACTATTTCACCCCAGGCGTCCCCCCATAACCTATTTTCAGATAAATACCTCTGTTGCGAATTTGGCCACCCTTTGTGAGAACACCCACATTTATGTATAGTTCCTTCTGTTAATAAAATTGATAGCATAATAGCATTAGGAACGTACGTCAGCCATTGATGTAGAGTGATGTGGTGTGGTGATGGGATGTGGCAATGTGTATCTCTCTGCAATACAGTCCAATGCCATACAAAATGTTCTCTATACCTTGACAGTGCCCCAGTTTTTACTATTTAAAAAAAGGTTTTTATATTGATTTCATTCTATAACATAGAATGAATTCTATGACATAGAATGAATTCTATGACATAGAATGAATTCTATGACATAGAATGAATTCTATTGCATAGAACGAATAGTATAACATAGAATGAATAAGATGACATAGAATGAATTCTATGACATAGAATGAATTCTATAACATAGAATGAATTCTATGACATAGAATGAATTCTATTACATAGAATTTATTCTATAGCATAGAATGAATTCTATAACATAGAATGAATTCTATAGCATAGAATGAATTCTATGACATAGAATTTATTCTGTAACATATAATTCATTTTATGCTATAGAATAAATTCTATGTCATAGAATTCATTCTATGCTATAGAATTCATTCTATGTTATAGAATTCATTCTATGTCATAGAATTCATTCTATGTAATCTTATTCATTCTATGTTATACTATTCATTCTTTGCCTATAGAATTCATTCTATGTCATAGAATGAATTCTATGTCATAGAATTCATTCTATGCTATAAAATTCATTCTATGCGTATAGAATTCATTCTTTATTATAGAATTCATTCTATGTTATACAATTTATTCTATGCACATAGAATTAACTCTATGTCATGCAATTTATTTTATGTTAAAGAATTAATTCTATGTTATAGAATTCATTCTTTGTAATAGAATTCTTTCTATGTTATAGAATATAGTTCTATGCATACAAGTGCATTCTATAATATAGAATTGTATTACATACATAGAATCTTATTCTCTATTATAAAATGTTATTCTATACATAGAATTTTATTATGGACATAGAATTTTACACTATATTATAGAATGTTATTCTATACAAAGAATTTTATTCTATGACTTACAATATTGGTTTCTTTTTTAATAAATAGAATTTCAACTTATGAATGCTTTTTGTGTGCATAGAATTCTTTCTATGTGCATAGAATGTATTCTATGTATAGAATGGTCACATAGAATAAATGGACACATGGCGCCCCATAGATACAGGATCTAACTCAATCCGCCAGAGGCGCACCCCTTCCTGCCTTAGACCCTTCTCCTGAAACACAACGACTGACCTGAGCACAATCCTGTGCGACCGGCTATAGGGGAGAAGGTACATAGTGTATTGGTGTAGCAGGCACTCACACATTTAGGACATGAACGTTAGGATCTGTAAAGTCCATGCGATGGAATGCGTAAGTGCACAGACTAAACCTCGGTTTACATTCTCACCCGAAGGATCACCACCATCACCACCATTTAGTTTGAATTTCGCACACACTAACATGCACCGATCAGACACAATGTGCTATTTATTCATCCAAAAATGTCTGCCAACAGTTTTGGCGGGAGCTGATATGGTCGATCGCTGAAAGTGAGGTTAAGCAGAAATGAACCGATCAAACACACCCTACCCTTCCCTGCTTGTCGACGAGTTGAATGTAGCCCGAACTTGTCTGGCGGTTAAAGTTAATAGTGGCGTATTATAATTATTTGAACAAAATCGGCGAACTACTGAGTACACTTGCCTGAGAGAAAAGACATGGACTGTTTGATGATATTGTTTCCTTCTACAATCCGGTGCATAGCCAGCTGGAAGCTGCACAACACGCGCACATTGCTATACTTAGTATTTTTGATGTTACAAATATTATTAGATTCATCGTCATCACCATTACCGTCGTCAACATCATCATCATCATCATCATCATCATCATCATCATCATCATCATCATCATCATCATCATCATCATCATTATCATCATCATCATCAACAACAACAACAACAACATCATCCTCATCGTTGTCGTCGTCGTCATCGCTGTCATCGCCGATACCTATAACAAATTTTGTTTTAACGAAACGCGCATGCGTGTCTCGCGGTATTTTCTGTTCTGGTGATAACGATACGAAGAAGGTCTTTGAGCTAAAAAGCCACTCCTTATTCGACACACCAAGGCTACAAGCCAGAGAAATTCCTGAAACAATTGTATGTTGCTGCTGCTGTTGCTAAAGAAGAAGAAGAAAAAGAGGAAGAAGAAGAAGAAAATAATAATAATGATGATGATGATGATGATGATGATGATGATGATGATGATGATGATGATGATGATGATGATGATGGTGATGGTGATGAAGAGGAGGGGAAGGAGGACGACGACGATGGCGACGAAGTAGAAGAAAAAAGAAAAAACTATAATTATGAAGATATGTCATTTCAGCACTAACTAAGATTTACGCTGATGAGTTGAATTAAACATTGCGCAAAAAAACGCCATATAAAAGATGCAGTCCTGCACCAAAAGAACGAACTGACCCGTTCTTGGCTCGTTCGATGAACGTTGAGACCTTTCTGGGGGCTTGGCTGACCTGCCCAAGTTTGTCCAAGACAGTGTTGAGCGACGTTCGAATCTCCTTTTCCGCGAACGGCAGTCCTACCACTGCTACATCCTTGATGTTCTGAATACAATAAAAATAAATATAAATAAGTTGGAAATGACAACACCACTAGGAAATAAAGAGGACTACATACGTTTAAAACGCTACCCTCCCCCCATCCCTCCTCCCCCCTCCCCCCCCCCCAAAAAAAAAAAAAAAAAAAGTTCCGTACAAAAATGCACGATTACAGTTCACACCTAACCAACGCGGAGAAGAAAAGGGTAAACGGTTTTTTACACACACACACAAATGTTACTTTAAAAAAACAACAATAATAATGTCTAAAAAGTTATAATTTAAACTTTGACAACATAGTAACGGGGCGAGACAGACTTCGACTTGGATGACTGTTACAGCCTGCTAATCAGGGCAACGTCTTTAGGTTCATAATGCAGACAATAATAACTCTACTTCAAACTATACGGCAAAGAAGGAAGAATATATTTAATTTTAAAACCATAAAGCAAGCAGTTAAGCCAAACGACAAATAGATCACACTATATAACTATAGGCTCTTACTGCGAAGAGGTCAGTAGCTTCATTGCTGACGTCCTCCATGATACTCTGGGCTCGTGTGGCCAGCTGTTGGAGTCTAGTGACCAGGGGCATTTTAGTCACTTGCTCGGCAAGTTCACCCAGGGCCACTGTGGATTGCAAGGCATTCTTCGTCTTGTTGGGCAGCGCTTGCACTGCGGTCGCTACGGGTTCGAATCTGCAAGTTTAAACCATCAATCCATCAACTGATTTCAACTTTGTTTATATATAAAGCCTTGTGCATGGAGCAGCTCTTGAACTGAAAAATCGCTATATAAGAACTCTTAAATGAAATAAATATATATTGACTTATTCAGGTTGTTCTCATGCCAAGAGTAGATGAACACATCAAGTTTGTAAATAAAAACGAAATTAATTATATTTAAAATATATGTTCGTTGAAATGCTGATTGAAAGGAAGTAGACACTTGACGACTTGATACTAAAAAGAAGACAAAAAAAAACCTCACAACTCTCAAGGCTAAAATACAAATTTTCGGTTTATTAAAAAGATTTATAATGATGATATTATTATGATGAGTTGATCGGACACGTATGTGTAGCATTTCCTTTCTCCAAGTGAGGAGTCACTACAAATTTGTGGTACTACACCTAAGAATAATGACATATTGAAATAGCCATAAAGGCAAACGCAACTTGCGTCTTTGTCTTTATAAAACACTTCTGGACAGAAGCATTGATCGTGAGTAGCAACAACTTTCTTCTGAGATCAACAACATAACCACCAACACCTTACCTTGGGGGAAAACAAATGCAATCTCGAGACCACTGAAAAGATAAATGTACGCAGCAATATTCACCCGCTCTTTGGCGCATTGGAGGTAGAGTTTTGGTAGCGAGAGGCCAGTTCGTTGGCCATCTTCTCCATGGGCTCTATGATGCGGTTGGCGATGTGGTCAAAGGCACTGGAAATATCTTTCATCATGTTCACAGTGAAGTCCTGCACACAGGATAGTAAAAGCTTATTTATTTATTTATTTCATGTAACGTCTTTTCACACCTGTGATATTAAACAACATATTAAATTATAAACAGATTAACTTAAAATTAAAATAAATGAATTAATACGAACAAAAATGAATATAACGACATAAGCCTAATTATATAACAGAAATCTATTGTTATTTCTTATTTATGATTTATGAATAGGGAAGAAAGCAAGATAACAACATGCATGCTTATTCCAATCATCGCGAAAACGTACTTAAAATTATCTTACTTGATAAATTCTTACAGATTAATATATGCATAATAAATATGTAATTATAAATATAATATTTAACCTAATTCCTGATAGTAAAAGTGTCCATTTCCAAAAAAAATGCAAAGGCTATAAGATGGCCTTATAAACGGAAAACAATATTTTGGCAGTAACGTACACTAAACAATAAAATAAAAGAGCTTGCATTATATATATTACAAAATAGAAATGTAAGTCTATAAGAAACAAAACGCTCTTAGAGACATCTTACACAGTTCGGTGTCACAGGACATTGCGGGTGCCATTGTTGGGACAGAGTTAAATACGTTGTTATAGCTAAGTAAGTATTTATTTATTTTGTGGTTTCTTTATTTGTTTCACATTATTTTTGTTTGCCCGCTTGGTGTTGTCTAGAATCACATTGTTGTAAAAAGACGTTAAATTAAAATATTACACTGATAAAAGTTTATTAAAGCAGTTATTATTGGAATATAATTCTGATTAAAGTTTTATCGCTGGTTGTTAAATAAAAATCCTGACACAATGAGAATGCTTGTGTAAGGAGCGATAGGTAATAATCACCAAAGCGTAATAATAATAATAATAATAATAATAATAATAATAATAATAATAATAATAATAATAATAATAATAATAATGGATGCTATATACACGCGCTTGCGACGATTTGTACCAACATAAACGCTCGACTTTTTAACACAATTATTCTCACACACAACAAGCACACATCTACCACTGAAACTTATTATTATTACAATAATTATTATTATTGTTGTTTTTACTTTATTGTAATATTATGTTTTATGTGCTGTAATTGTCGCAAGATGACTAGTTTTACCCTGCTTACTTTACTATTTAGCCTTGTTTAGTCATGTAATCTTAGAATGGTAGTCTAATGTTAGGCTGCAGCAGACGATGGAAGTAATCAAGAGAAGCAATGATATAATGCCGTGTACACACCGTGGTAGCTTGACGGCAGTAGCGAAGGCAATGACATCATCGTAGCTACGTTAGGCGAGTCGATTACCAACCAATGGGAACACAGTTTATAATGGACTCAACCAGGTCTGGCTGATTCAAATAGAGAGATAGAACGGGAGTCGAGAGGAAAACGAGGAGCAGTAACCAGCTACACAGTTAGCAGTAATATCTCTCCTGAACAGACCAGGAAGCAGGACTTGAGAATTTTAGAATTCAATCAAGTAGCCACGGGCCTGACTTTGTCAAACAGGCAAATGAACATACTTCTGTTTCATCGTGATATATTTATATTATTGTTGAAATTATGTTTGTGGAATTTGCTATGCATAGATTTGAATTATTAATCCGAATTTGCCTTACCACGTGGAGAAGCCGAACACGTGTTAAGCACGACCGGTTTGGACGCCATGTTGTATACCTGACGGAACCACTGTTGTTGAACCTATATGTATGTTTGCAGACCAGTGGCTGTACCAGTGAATGTTTATAATAGTATTAATTCTTTATGTGTATAATTAGCCACGAGTTATATTTATGTATGTATAGGAAATTAGAGTTGAGATTCCAGTGGACCACGGACGTAGCAGAATGTTCGTCGCTTATGTATAGAGATGTGGAGCTATCACTGAGGGCTACTTTGGCTTTCAGTGAGACGCTCTGCACAAACCTATTGTCCAGGGTTGTGCAGAATTTCGTCTCTTATGTTAAAGACGAACAGGCGAGATATACCGTTCGCCCAACTCCACAGAAAACAAGAGTTGGCTGTTTAGCCTCTACAGCACAGGACTGAGAGAGCAACCCTGGAAAACACCCTCCAAGACACCACAGCGTGTCAAGGGACCAAACTACACGACGACCCAGCGTGTACCAGAAGCTACCTCAACGAAGGGCTTCAACCCCGCTACACACAAGTTAAGTGCATAGGAAAAAGTGCACTAAAACTGATAGCAAAAGGACCACAGTAGTCCACTCTTCAGAAACTATTGAAAAACGGACCACGGTAGTCCAATCTTCATGAACTCTAGTAACCAGTGCCCTATGAAGACATAACAGCTGCCTAGACTATCAGCGATCGAATTATTTGCATTGACTCTTGACTTTTTAAGGTAGATTAGTACATCGAAAATCTTGTATAGAGTAGAAGAAATAAAGGTGTGATTTTAACTGTTATCAAGTGGCTGGACTACATATGATTCATAGCCGTGTAAAAGCTAGTGTGACAGTGATCTTTTACCATTTTTCTATCTATCTCTGTACCCCAGCCTTAACACAGACCGAGCTAAATAAATAAATGTATTAAAGTAATCCACAGGGTGACTCACTAGCGGTTCCCATAGGATAAAGCGTGAGGGTTACAGCATTCCATTGTGCAGAGCCCAGCAACAACGAAACCCCACGTTACAGTAATGACAGGATGTACAATGGATGAATGCGAGTGGGTGAGCAATGAGTCACAATGTGAGATTTGCGCGATATAAGTACCATTCATTATTATTATTATTATTAAACTTGGGTAGGAACTGAAGGTTTCCCAAATAATGTTACAAGACTAACTGGGCACACTAATTACTGTGCGTCCTCATGCAAACCGTGTTATGGCCAATCTTGACGCGTTACCGTTAGAACGGCATTGACAACATTCTTTTTCAAATCACAAGCATGTCATCAAAGAGCCTAGAAAAAGAGACCGCCTTAATAGTGTAAATAAATGTCTTCTATAAAGACTGGCAAGCAGAACATAAAAACTGTTAAAGAATTCTAAAGAACTCTACAGTCTGGGAGATTCTTTTATAAGGCATTGTCTATCAAGTAGTACTGTTTCTATTTGTATTTGTATTGTCTGTAAGTCTACATTTTCTTATTGATCTGTTTGTTTGTTTGTGTCTTTTTAGTTTATCGTCTTTTCACCTAAGCGATTTTAGATTTGATGGAAGCAATGGAAAATATTAAACAAATAAGGAATGGTCATAATGAAGGGAAATAGGAAAGAAACAAAATTTTAAAAAAAGTACAATTAATCAAAATTGTAAAATAATTATACCTTATACAAATGACGTCCAATATAAATACCCAACAATCCTTGTAAAATTATTTTACTTATATCTCATATATAACATTCAATGCTTTGAATTGATGCTTATCAGAAAAAATCCAAAAGACCTATTAATAACACTATGTAACACAATTTTTGTTCCTGGCTTCTAAGTGTTATATTTCAATTGCTTATGTCTAAAGTAGGTGACAAAATGACTTCATTAAGCACAAACTTTGCTTACACGACAACAGCACGAAGAAAACTCGTTTTTTGTGAAAATAGAACGATTCTTTTTTCATTTTCGTTATTATGATCAGGTAAAAACAAAAATTGCACAAGGAATAGACAAACACAGTCGGAAACCACTCAACAAGGTTCAGAAATGTGTAGATTTTCTAGATTTACGGTTGTACTGTGAATCACTCTCTCGAAGTAGCCCCCAAATGTAGTCTCCCATCATGTTTTCGTTATACTGTCCTTGGTAACGACGTTCAAAGTTCAATATATCTTGATGAAAGCGCTTGCCTTGCTCCTCCGAGTAAGCGCCCATGTTCTCCTGAAAGTCCTTGCCACCGCTGCACATCAAGTTAGGCCTCATTAAGCAATTTGTCACTGCTCTTGACAAGGAGTCGACAGCATTTGAATACCTCCAAGATCTTTTTCCAAAGCTGTCCGAGGCTAAGGTCAGGGCTGGTATATTCGTCGGACCACAGATCAAGAAGATCATATAATGTGAGGATTTCGCAAAGCTGTTGAACAGGACGGACAGAGCGGCTTGGAGCAGTTTCGTTGCAGTTGTTCAGGGCTTCCTAGGTAATCACAAAGCTAAAAACTATGTGGAGTTGGTGCAGACTCTCATAAAGAATTACGCCACAATGGGATGCAGAATGTCTCTGAAAGTCCATATCCTTGATTCGCATCTCGACAAATTCAAGGAGAACATGGGCGCTTACTCGGAGGAGCAAGGCGAGCGCTTTCATCAAGATATATTGAACTTTGAACGTCGTTACCAAGGACAGTATAACGAAAACATGATGGGGGACTACATTTGGGGGCTACTTCGAGAAAGTGATTCACAGTACAATCGTAAATCTAGAAAATCTACACATTTCTGAACCTTGTTGAGTGGTTTCCGACTGTGTTTGTCTATTCCTTGTGCAATTTTTAATTTTACCTGATCATAATGACGAAAATGAAAAAAAATCGTTCTATTTCACAAAAAAACGAGTTTTCTTCGTGCTGTTGTCGTGTAAGCAAAGTTTGTGCTTAATGAAGTCATTTTTTCATGTATTTTAGACATAAGCAATTGAAATATAACACTTAGAAGCCAGGAACAAAAATTGTGTTACCCTTTCAGTCTGCAATAACACGAATTGGAATATTGGTTCGAGACACCCGTGCTTTTATACTTGTACAGCTACTTTTGGAACGTTCAAGAACGTTCTAGAAAGTTGTGAGAGTTTCTAGAAAGTTCTGGAAGTTTCTTGAACGTTCTAGAGTGTTCAGGAGAATTGTAGAAACATGTGGACAACTCTAGCAGTTCAGGGAGGAAGCTCGGCATTGAAATCATATCGATAATTGACTCGAACACACGCGATTTTCCAAATTTCATTGTCCTGGTCACAGAAGCAAAGTTTTTCTGGAATAACAGCGATTCCCTTTCTGTTCTAGGCCTAACGGGTTAGGAAAACACACTTTCAACCCAGGAACAGAACAAAAGTTAAAATTTGTTACATAGTGTAATTTGTACTTAATCTGTATTGTTTTGTAATTTTGTTAAGTGATCTGTATGTTTTGTACATTATATAAGTGATCAGTATTTCTCTGTAAATGCTTTAAAGTGATCTGTATGATCTAAATATTTTCTGAATCTTTACAATACACGTACTTTAATATAAACGTACCTTAACAATAACGTACCTTAACTAAAACGTACCTTAACAATGTTCATATTGTACGACAGACGTCCTTTGTAACAAGCTTCGATTCGAATGATGTCCCACTGTTTGCCGATGATGCCCAGGTGAATTTCAGCCCAAAGCTTGTCAGAGACAGTCACGTCAACGTAGCCACTCAGAACACCTGCAGACGCACAACGCACAATTGCTGTGTCAGTTTAAACCACATGCGCCAGTATCTGGTTGTGAGAGAAACCGAAACTTGCGTCCGCCGTTCTTTTTAAAATTGTTCGTCTTAACTTACACTAATAGCAGCAGTGAGTCCGTCTCCTTTTGCACACGAATAACTCGCAAACCGCTCATGTTATCACGAAACTATTTGGTACGTGCATACATCTAATTTGTGCAACTGTCTGTAAAATGATGTGTACCAATTCCAAACCATTTTGACAGCTTTTGAAGATGAAGATCTTGAAGACACTATGTTTGACATGGTTGTCAGAATAAACTCGGCCATTCTTATATTTAAAAAAAACAACAACCATACCACATTAGTGCATTTCAATGATCCACTGGACCGCAGAAAATTATCGATTGTTATATTCTGTCTCTTAACCGTATTTCAGACCACGATGTTAATTCATTTAAATTGATTTTACGTTGATTTAAATATGACTGCTTGATAACTGTTATTTAGTATTTGGCCAGTATTTTACACTAGGTAAAAGTTAGGGGTTCTCAACCCCAAAATGGGTGTTTTTACCTTGAGAATTTTGAGTTGTTGAGGTTTTGTTTTACTTTTAGTTTCTTCTTTTATATATTTTATTTATTTCATGTTATTTTACTGTATTAATGGTGGACTCATTTAGGTATTAATTCATTCGCGCATTTATTTCTTTAATTTGTTTATTCCTTCCTTCCTTTCTTAATTCTTTCTGTCATCACGTTACTCACGGAACAGAGCATCGATCTTATTTTCGAAGTAGACGCCGAAGCTTGCGCCCACGGCCGAGGAGCCCAGCTCTTTCTTCCAGTCCACCTTGGGGATTTCGATCTTGAACTTGAACAGCACTTTGTTGAACATGTCTCGCTTAACACGAGCCACTGATGGGTAGGTGTAGTTGGCGCTGACAAAGACAAAGTTTAAGGAGTGTATTTATTCTGTGTCTTTTTCTAACTATATAAAAAAGAGATCCGTATACCGTTTCTCGCTTAGTTTATTCATTTATTTCTTTATTACCTTTTCCCCTTTGAAATTATTGTAGTTCTTTTAATATGGTTGTATGTCATCTTTTGAGAGTATTCATTAATACACTTTTTTTCTTATATTGTACTTGTTTCTCTTCCCACAAACATTTCATTGTTACAATTTATGAATGAACACTGAAGTTTAACGTCTACGTACATGCATCCACCATTGGCGATATGGCAGACGGGGACAACCATCCCAGGAAGGAAGGGGTAGGAACCTAAATCAACACTGAACCATCAGAGCAACCCAACCATACTGCAACGATGGACAGTCAAAATGGCCACTTTTTTTTTATCTGGCCCACCACGGGATTGGAACCTGTGTTCATCGTTGTGCCAGGCGAACGCTCTACCACTGAGCTACGGCGTTGGGACCAATTTATCAAAGGGTAGGCTTTGTTATGCCCTGTATTGTTTTCCGCGTTGTGTTTGCTTGTCTCGTTAATAATAATAATAATAATAATAATAATAATAATAATAATAATAATAATAATAATAATAATAATAACAGTAATAATAATGATAATAATAATAATAATAATAATAATAATAATAATAATAATAATAATAATAATAATAATAATAATAATAATAATAATAATAAAATTCAGTTTAAAACCAAAAAAGAGAGTTCTATCGATAATGTTATTAGATTTTCAAAACTCAACACTATGTGGAGGTAAGATCTGAACGTTGGCATTGGTACTATGGGTTCTTCGAGTGCGTAGTGAGTCGTTTCAAGTTAGAACTGGCGTTGGTGCGCTTGGTTGGAGAGAAGGGAGTAAGTGTAAAGAGGTGTGTGGTGGTGTCTCGGTTTTTTTTTTATACTACCGTGTCCTGTGGCCCGTTGCGGTTGTCATGCTTTTGTGTATAAAACGACCCGAATGCCACATGCTTGGGCGAGAGAGATGGCCTAAAATCAAAACTCAAATGACCATCGTTCGACATTCTGCCAGCCTATGTAGGAATTCTCTTCCCGACGCCAAAATTCAAACTTAACCCCGCCAAATACAACAAGTTGCTGCAAATGCACATTATGTAACGCCATGCATCGCTGATGTAGGCCTACAACCGAAGACAAGGAATGTACGGTCTCTGGTTTTTGCAGTTGCCTAGCTGTAAGCTTATATTTCTCGACAATCGTTGAAGAGTCCCAGCTGTTCATGATAAACTGCACAGCCTATATCCAAGTAAGTCAAAGCAGTCCAAAAATTTAAAAAAATAAATAATAAACTGTTAAAGGTATAAAGTTCTTTACCTGAGCACGTCGTTCTCGTAATCTCGCGAGACATTGTAACGTTGCGGATGTGCGACGTAAACGCTAAGCGCCATCTGGCGGACCGAGTGTTTTTCGTCCTTCATCATTGCTTCCAGCATTGCTTTGGCTGTCTGTAAATACAAATTTATGCAAGGCATAAGGGTGATTTTGTGTAAATCATGGAGGTATATAAACCTATATATTATAGTTTTAGGAGAAACTATCCAAGATCAGGTCTAGATCAAAATTACGGATAATTATGAATAATGTTGAATTTACATTAAGCTTACAAATGATATGTTCATACATTTGCGTGTCTATAATTTGCAAAATTTGAATCTAAACGTCGTACCCAAGCGTTGGAAAGGTCGTCTGCTGTAACAGTAAGCTTGCATGCCACAAAGTTCTGCCATGCATGTCATACCTCAGTACAATTGTAGCGGCGCATGGCGTCGAGGGCTGCTCGTCTCCACAGTTGGTGACCTCTGTTGGGTTCAGCGTGGGTCAGCAGATGCCGTTTTGACCTTGGCAATGCGGCGTTACCCAGGGCGTGGAGGAGCACGCCTTTACTGATGTGGTGGGCTTCGTGCGCCGTTTCCTCCAGCCAGGTGTCACGCTTACTGATGTGCGGGTCTCCTGTGATGGCAACCAATAACACTCGCACTCATTATTAAATAGCTACACTACACGCATATTATTTACTCGTTGTTATACAGCGCTTTTCCAGCTCAACAGCTGCTCAAGGCGCTGGCCGATACAGGATCTAACTCAAGCAACCCGAGGCGCCCACTTGCAGCCTTTGGGCGCATAGTCTGACGCCCAGACAACTGAGCACTATCCTGAGCGACCGAGCGGGAGAGAAGGGACACACTGCGTGCTGGGTGTATTTGTGTAGCCGTCTAAGACACGAGCGTCACAATACAATGTTTAAAGCCCGTGTGATTGAATGCGTGCGTGCACGGACTAGACCTCCATTTCTACTCTCATTGTTGTGCTCGTAATATAAAATAACAGCTAGCCTATAATACAGCTACAGTCAAACATAGTTTACCAAGTAATTCAAAAATGATAGGTCCAGGTTTTCTCTTTGGTCGTAGCAGGGATCGAGAGAAGCGTTAAGTTAATGACCTCTTTTTGTTTCCTCTCTGGGTCTGAAGGCCAGCTTCATGAGAACGGTGGTCAGCTTCATGACAACGGTGGCCAGCTTCATGACAACGGTGGCCAGCAACGGTGGCCAGCTTCATGACAACGGTGGCCAGCTTCATGAGAACGGTGGCCAGCTTCATGAGAACGGTGGCCAGCTTCATGAGAACGGTGCCTATCTTCCTCTCTACCGCTCTATCTCTGATTCTGAACTTCTGCCATTCGCCCGATCACATTTGGGTAGACTTGGGTAACTCCTGTTCTCCGTTTAATTTTTCGACAGTCGCGTTCATAGAGTAGCTAGCAATAGATTAATTGGAGTGTTTGCATGTATAAACACACTACTCGAGGAGTTAACATTATGCAAAAAAACCTGGTTTTTAGGTACTGGAAATATATAAACCTCCTAATTTAGTTTTATTCATTTATTTGGACTCACTACTGTAGTTTATTTATTTATTTATTTATTTATTTATTTATTAATAGCGCTTTCCCTAGCTCAAGAGCAGCTCAAGAAGCTGGCCGATATAGGATATAAGTCAAGTCGCCCAATGCGCCTTCTTGCAGCCTTTGGGCGCGTAGTCAGACGCCCAGACAACTGACCCCAATCGTGGGCCAGCGAGGATGGTACACTCGGTTATATTTTGTGTTTTTGTGACGTTTGGATTTGTATTTCAGGTGTCATTTGACTCCTGAAGAAGCTTTTAGCGAAATATATGTAGACCTGTAGAGAACCTTGTAATCTGATGTTTCCTTTGGCTTTTAGCTCTGTGTCGTCTTCTTTTATTGCAAGCAAATTTAAACTGACCTTCGCCATGTTGGTCAAGCCAAGATTCGAGCCTGTCCACCAGCCTGTCTGCCATATCGTGATGTCCAGCCCGCTGGCAGTGCCTTGCCAGGCTCCCCAAGGCTAAGCAGGCTCTGCTCTGGGTTCGATTCATCGCTCGAGTTCCGTGGTGTTCGCCAGCTGGCCCGAAGCAGAACCTTTCTAGCTCCGCGATGAAGCTCTGTATAATAGTCGCCGATGCTGTTGTTGGTTTGCTTTTTTAATTATCTTCAGCAGCAAGGTTAACATCATCATCATCATCATAATCATCATCATCACCATCATCATCATCGATCGTCGTTGTTGTCATCATCATCATCATCATCATCTTCATCATCATCATCATCATCATCATCATCATCATCATCATCATCATCATCATCATCATCATCATCATCATCATCATCATCATCATCATCATCATCATCTTCTTCTTCTTCTTCTTCTTCTTCTTCTTCTGCTTCTTCACTATCAGCAGCAGCCACGACAACACCAATAGAAACAAATAACAACCACAGCACATTCAGTAATAAGTTGGACTGATTCGAGCGCCAGTCACCATTTAAGCTGATAATGACGACGACATGATGATAATGATGATGATGGTGATGATGATGATGATGATTTTTATAGAGCGAATTTCCAACGCCATCTTTCATGCACAAGGCAAATGCAGAACCTCAACAAAAACCGAACAACATTAAAATACTATATTTCAACTGGTGAATTTTAAGGAGACTGATTTTAGCTGATTAGACCTATCTCTTGTCCGCTAGTCTTCTCTGAAAGTAAGACCGTAGAACTAAATTAGATTCAGTTTGTAATAGAGGTAATAGGTTTAAACCATGCTTCGAGGATATAACCTTTCAACTAACCTCAGTAGGCTCGAAGATGGCAACACAGTGCATGAACACTCTCCGTAGCTCCTCGCCTACGACCGGCTGGCGTCTGAGCACGTGCTTAATTAGCATAGCCTGTGACGTAGCGTCCCCCAGCCTCGCCACCACGTCGATCAGAACGAGGCGGCGGTCCTCGCAGAGGGTATCGTTTCTAGGACAACGCGTAGCCAGGCTACCGTTGACGAAGGTGGCGTAGTCTTCTTTGTGCATGTGGGTTAGAATCTCGCGCAGCTCGTTCACACAAATGGAGCGATTTTCGTTGGCTGAAAATGACAAATTAGATTATATTGTATATCGTGCGTGATGCGGTCTTCGTCTGGAACTGGAAATACCCTTTAAACAATGATTAACTAACAACATCTAACTGGGGCTGGAAATTAAAGATGAACTCATTTCAACACTAGATGTAAGGCATACCAGCATTACAGAGTTTTTAACAACAAAGAAGGCGGGATGTGTGTAATGAAGTAAATAAAGACTAAGTAGTTGAAGTTCTTGCCATTCTTGAACTGAAAGCAGATTGGAGAAGGTTATATCGGTGATAATCATTGTACCTAAACCCCTACTACAAACATGACCGCATCCCCACCCCATCCCCACCCTCCCACCCCATCCCTTATCCCCCAAATACATTTTTTTTAAAAACTTACGCTATAAAGCGGATATTTAGCTGCTCTATAGACACACAGCGTAGATGAGACTCTACTCGCCCAGTACCTCTCACAACTAGAGGAGAGGCGAATGTAAGTCTCAGCTAGTCTCAGTTACGCTGTGGGCCACGTAGGCCTATCATTTTTAATTTGTTGCATATCCAGTATAGCTAGTCTCAGTTACGCCGTGGGCCACGTAGGCCTATCATTTTTAATTTGCAGTATAAAATAGTTGTCAGAACAGTTTCCAAGCACTTTTAGCGAGTTCGTGAATGTCATATTAACTTCGTGAATTCTTTGAGTAAAACTATCATTTTACGACTTCCCTGATGATAAACTAGTCTCTGTAACATAAGGCAACATTTCTTTAATGGATGAACCCATCGTCTCATCTCCATAGCTCAATGGTTCGTCTGGCACACCGATGACCCAGGTTCGTATTCCGTGGTTGGCAAGGTAAAATTGGCAATTTTTTCAATGTTCATCCTAGCAATATGATTGCTCTGGAGGTTCAATGTTGATTTAGAACCCTAGTCCCTCATCCCTGGATGATTATCCCCGTCTGCAAAATCGCTAACTTTGGGTGTAAGATTAGACGTTAAACCTCAATGTTCATTCATTGGGATGAACCAACCTTTGTCCGGGTACATCTCCAAGCACTTGTACACCACAGTGATGTTCATGAGCACAGACTCCAAACTGTGTTTAGGTCGAGGTTTCTAAAACCAATACAAATACCAATCAGACAATCTAACAATTTAATAACTTAACTAATTGGCCAACTAACTAAACGATCGAATAATTAAACAGCCCAAAAACTAGTCAACTTGGCCTAATCTCACCAACTAACAGAGTAGGCTTATTCTGTATTCAACCACGCACAGTTAAGTCATGACTTAAGTTTAAAAGTTCTGTCATATAGCCTGAATTATAAACATCGCACGAGAATACATATTAGTTGTACTTGCTTCGGTGTATAAACCGAGGTCTAGTGTGAAACCCAGGCATTCCACCGTACAGACTTTAAAAATCCTGACGCTCATGTTCTAGGCGGTGGGAGCCAGCTAGGCAAATACACCCAGCACCCATTTGGTCCCTTCCCATCCCTAATCCCTGGTCTCTCCAGGATTGTGCTCAATCGTCTGGAAGTCAGACGATACGTCAAAGGCAGCGTGGGAGCCTCGGGCGGCTTGAGTTAGATCCTGTATCGGCCAGCGCCTTGAGCGGCTCTTGAGCTGGAAAAGCGCTATATAAGAACGATTAATTAAATAAATAAATACCAGTTTGATTTCCAGCGTCTGGACTGTGTAGTTGTGGAAGATTTCTTGCTTTCCTTCCAACTTGGGCCTATGGAAACAAACGAAGAAAAAAAAAGATTACTTTTTAAAAATTCTTAATCTAATTGCTAATTAATTTGAGGTAAATATACAGATTTAAGTGTCGTTGAAAATCTATCGGTCAGTCTCATAGAATAAGGTCAAGTTTAACACCAACTCTAACCCTAACACTAACAAACACTTAGCCCGGACTTCCGGACCACAAATGGGGAAATAAAGGCAGATTTGTAACTTGAATTAATAATTAAAACCTAGCATCGACAAATCTTGGAATGGCTTGCAAATATTTTGTGACGGAATAATAATAAGAAGAAGAAGAAGAAGAAGAAGAAGAAAAAGAATTATGCCGCTAACTGGCAAAAGGTTGAAGCCGTTTTACCTCCACACCATTCCTTCACCGCAGACACCTCCGTAATCTCCACCCTCCCAACCTACCCCCTTTTACACAACCCCCTACATCACCTCAACCACCCACCTACCCCACTCTTATCCACCCTTTTTCCCTTGTCCCTCCAACTGCCTACTCACCTCTTCCCGTCCAGGGTCACACGCACAGTGGCACCCGCTTGAATGTCTGGAAAATCTATAGATAAACAAGAAGGGGAAAAGAATAACGATAGAAGTCAAGACATTCACTGTATTTAGACTATCCCTCAAACGGTCCCGAATCAGAAAAATGCTCCAGTCTATAAGACATCGAGCTCAGTTTATATGTTTGTATTCACTCATTCTTATTTGACACATTATATCTTGCATTCAACAGTTTCAAGTAGGCACAGAATAGCCGCCTATATTTTGCATAACGTTATTTTTAAATAGCATGCACAGTATATTTGGTATTCAATAATTTGGGATGGCCCAGTTTTATTTTTTATTATTTTTTAAGTGAATCTTAATGGCAGCATTATAACAACAATACAATTAGTCCGTTTTATATATTTGACACTGTCCATAGGGCTGGCATTGTGTGTGCGAGTTCGTTTGTTTTTTTTTTATAATAAATTTACCAACCTCCAGACATATACACGTTGTGAGGTTTCTCGCCGGGGAATGTCACACTGAAATCCAAAAACGCCAACAATATATTAGTTTTCATCTTGCGTCTTCCCCCCTCCTCCCCCACCTCCAACATCCCCTTACTATATCCTCCCCCTTCCCAAACGATCAATAAAGCCAACAATCAAATTGAATTTTTGCGAGTAGGCTATTTCTGATTGGGTTGTTCGACTGAAAATGGCAGAAACTCCAAATATTTTACTACAAGAATTTCCACAGGCGAAGTACTGTTAAAATAATTAGTCGATCAAAGAATGAACCAATGAATTTGTTAATCAATTCTGCTGTTGCTGCTGCTGCTGTTGCTACTACTGCTATGCTACTACTCAAAGAACTGGTATTGTAAAGAATGTTATTGTTTTAATTCTTATTCTTTTTTGTTTTTGCTTTGCATTGCCGTAAATAATGTTTGTAATGTGATCTTTTGGACAAATACATGTATTATGACTTATGTCTTAGTACTACTATTTTTTTCTTTTCAAGCGTGTCTGCTAAGTGAAATGGCAACGCTGAAATTGACAACCCCGGCCGCCTACACGTACAAAGCAAGACCCCATCTCTCTCTCTCTCTCTCTCTCTCTCTCTCTCTCTCTCTCTCTCTCTCTCACTCTCTCTCACTCTCACTCTCACTCTCTCTCTCTCTCTCTGTCTTAGAGCATTTCTGCTCACCAGTATTAACTGAAACATGTCGAAAATGCAATTATTTTTACCATAAAATATTTGATAGGAAAATACTTTTGAAATAAAATCTTTGAAAGAAACTTAAAGGCGATGTATGGACAGGCATTTTCAGTGGTGTTTCATGTGTCCCAAAGCTATAAGCCTATATGGTCGCACGCAACACAAGTGAAAATATCTGTGACTGTCCTCATACCAATTTGAAACTCGGTACATATAAGCTTAACATTGTCAAGAGGAGATGCTTGAGAACGGATTTTATCCAATGCAAATGTGAAACGCTCAATTTTATAAATTATACCATACAACAACAAATATTATATTTACGGTTTGGTCTTCACAGTCCTGTCCTTGAGCAACACGTGATCTCTAGCTTCCGCTGTGTGCAGCGTCCCCTGGTGGTCATAGTGTAGAGTCTGTCGGCAGTAAAGGGGCACAATTAATTTAGAAGTTGAAATTTACAACTGCCTAACTTGTTAATGACTTTGGAAGGTAAACATTAAAATTATCACTACTAATTTACAACTCATCAAAATAGTAATTTCATTAAAAATTTAATAGAATTACATTTGATCAGTTATTTTCTTCCCTAAGAGTACTAAGGACAACACCTTGAAGTTCATCCATCGCCTTGCAAAACATGCAGGTGACTTACCTAGACACACAAACAAAACATGAATGAATTTATATTCATAAGCAAATCTCGTTGTGTGAATTATTATAAAATGATGAGCAAAGTTTGATATCGAACTGTTAATCTTACAAGAACTTAATATTATATATCAGATCTACTTACCTTTTCATGAGTGCGATAGGCGTCATCAGAGCTGAAATGTTTTCTTTGAAGTCTGAGGCCCGTGTCGGTCTTCTGCACCTTGTAGTCATGGTGCAGTGCTCCTGTTTCCATGGAAACACAATTTTGCACATGATTTATTCTCAAAGGGTTTAGGAAGAGATGCTACTAATTTGATGCCCCAAATCGTGTCCAATAATAATAATAATCCTATCCTATCCTATCCTGTCCCATAACCCGAAGGTCGTAGGGGCACCACAGATGATCGCTTAACCAGCATACTCCATCTTTCTCTGTCCTCAGCAGCCCTCATGGCTTCGCTCAGTGTCAAACCAGTCCATTCTCGAATGTTGTCCTCCCACCTCTTTTTCGGTCTCCCCCTTCTTCTACCTCCTTGCACTGTGCCTTGCAGAATGGTCTTTATAATAATAATAATAATAATAATAATAATAATAATAATAATAATACAGTGATGTACATGTACGTGCTTGATGGCTGGTCTGACGTTTGCTTCCCTTGTAACGGTGAGTGTTTTATACTGAATTTTTTTCCATTTGTGTTTGTGATAGTGTAGTAACTTAAATCCTGTAATATTTTGCTGTGCAATAGTTACTGTATTCATAATATTTTATTTTAACGATTTTATTAATAACGAAGTTGGTTTTATGTTTTTTATTATGACATACATGTATGATAGGGGTGTAAAAAGTGTGTGTGGATAAGAAAATCTCTCTCTCTCTCTCACACACACACACACTCAATGTCTGTACATAATTCCCTTGGGGTAATAAAATTGTGTTTAATACTACTACTACTACTACTTCTCGCCGGGGAATGTCACTGGTGGTAGTAGTAGTAGTAGTAGTAGTAGTAGTAGTAGTAGTAGTAGTAGTAGTAGTAGTAGTAGTAGTAGTAGTAGTAGTAGTAGTAGTAAACATCCCATCTAAAAGGGTTAGGGACTTAACTAAACATTGAACCACTAGAGCAAGCATATATCATGCTAAGATAAGCATTGAAAAATGGAAAATGGCTAATTTTATCTTGCCCGCCAAGGGATTCGAACCTGGTTCTTCTGTGTGGCAGGCGAACGCTCTACCATAGAGAGAGAGAGAGAGAGAGAGAGAGAGAGAGAGAGAGAGAGAGAGAGAGAGAGGGAGAGAGAGAGAGAGAGAGAGGGAGAGAGAGAGAGAGAGAGAGAGAGAGAGAGAGAGAGAGAGAGAGAGAGAGAGAGACTATATGTAGATACTGTAGAGATAAGATGTTAAACTATATAAATGAAGATGACGAAATTCACAGAGTGGTGATTTCGTCAGCTACAATAGGATCTACTAAATGATAAATAAATATGTTTTGTTTTTCACTGGATATTGCTGCTTCTTAAAGTTTTTGCTTGGTCCTGCATGTAATGTTTACCACAATCTTACCACGAGTATTTTCAAGATAGAAAAAAAATGTACTTATAACATAACCGTACTGTACAAATAAAGACGTATTTTCTGCATGTAACATTTCAAAGGAAGTGGTTTTGTTATAGACAATACGATATTTTCGTATGCATTAAATATGTATCTTGAGCTTTGAAAATTGAAAAATTACATCATTACATGTTTTGTAGCAAATATTTACAATGGAGATTACTATAGCAACAGCGTACTTCTTTTAACAATTTTTCTGATAGCATGCGCTAGTACTATTGAAAAAAAACTAATTCAGACTAACTTACCAAGATGATCTTGCTCGTGCATCTTGTAAGACCACTCATTCTTCTCTTCTTCGATCTGAAAAATTAAGATATAAGAATATTGGAAAAAGAAGGTTCGAAGCAACTATTAGGCAGTTACATTTGCCATACAAGTATTTGTTAAACACTTCGTGAGGTGCTACAAATCAACTAAGGTATGTAAATCCGAGCAAGCATTAAATACTCGTATCTTCTCTGAACGTGACGTATTGTTGCTGTTTAGATGTTTGAGCTGGCTTTTATGAATTAATGTTTTATTCCATAGTCTCTGTGATGTGTGAATGTTATTATCGATGAGTGTTGTACACTGCCAAAGCATTTTCCTTGTAGTTGTTTTTTTGGAAAATAAAAAGTCTGCTTCTGCTTCCGATTGTTTACTATCAGGTAAGGCAAAATCAGTCCCTTGATCTTCACACAAGCCAAGCTGATAAATTGACGAGCTGAGAACGCAGTAACATGGCCATCGGTAGGCCTATCTATGGCCTATCCTATCCTAT
>CM072521.1:35075704-35200704 GCA_036898135.1 Oncomelania hupensis | reverse complement strand
AAATCCTCTTTACTGGATTCAGAGTTAATACAGTAATTCATTGTGCTCCAAAACACTGAGTGCGGGAAAAGGGAGTGGTGAGCTTTTTGTTGTTCGTTTACAGCGCTCAGGACCTAATCAAGCCGCGCGAGAAAAGATGCAAATAGGTCTAATAGACTTACGGACACCGTCCTTAACGTATTGCACGAGGCTGTCCACAGTCAAAGCGTGCAGCCTGTGTCCTTCCTCCGTCTCGTTCACTGCGCTGATCTGAAACTGTTTACCCAATACATCAGTGGCACGGTTCACCGCATTAATCGTCCTCATCAGGTATTCTAAAACTAAACGATAGTTAACTTCTGTGAGCTGACCTTTCCTTCCTGCAGCACCTGCCCGATCGACTAGTCTGTGTATGTCAGATCTTGGTGTTCGTAATCGCTGTCTCCCATTAAGTCAATAATCATCAGCGAAGCGCGGGGTTAATGCACAGCAGCCTTATTTCTGTATTTATTCATTATTATTATTATAGCGCCTTTCCAGCTCAAAAGCTGCTCAAGTCGCTGGCCGATACAGGATCCACCTCCAGCCGCCCGAGGCGCCCAGTCAAACAAATATGGTGGTATGGGAGTTCAGAAGTGGGGCCGGGTAGCTCAGTTGGTAGAGCGTCTTACTAGTAACCGAAAGGTACCTGGTTCGAATCCCGGTTTGGCCAACGTGTGACCATATTATTTTCCCTTATTATCAACTGGTTCGCTGGTGTCAAAATAATGTGATCAGTATTCGCCTATACGCTCCGGTGTCGTGTGACTATAATCTACAATTATCCTTCATGATTCAAGATTACTTTGTCATCTTAAACAGAGAACTTAAGACATGCATTTGCTGACACGTGCAATAAATTATAACAAAAACCAATTACAAACATTCACTCA
The DNA here is from genome assembly GCA_036898135.1 of Oncomelania hupensis. NCBI lineage: Eukaryota > Metazoa > Mollusca > Gastropoda > Littorinimorpha > Pomatiopsidae > Oncomelania > Oncomelania hupensis. Next base: position 35,199,793 of record CM072521.1, on the reverse strand, counting down.
AAATCTAAGGCAGATTTAATTACAAAATGAGACATTATAACAATCCTATCTATCCTATCCTATCCTATCCCGTAACTCGGAGGTCGTTGGGGCACCACAGATGATCGTTTAACCAGCGTATTCCATCTTTCTCTATGCTCAGCAACCCTCATGGCTTCGCTCAGTGTCAAGCCAGCCCATTCTCGAATGCCGTCCTCCCTCCTCCCTTTCAATCTCCCTCATCCCTTCCCCCCACCCCCGCCTCCTTGCACCGCGTCTTGCCATGGTCGTTGCAAGGCCTGGTGCTCTGGTGACGTGGCCATACCATCTGAGTTGCGAGCATGTCATCGTGTTGTCCAATGGCTTGTGTGATGGTCTGTCGGAATTCGTCGCCGGTGATGTGTTGGGCCTACTCTCTCCAACACTTTAACAAAGCCACAGACAATAATGAAAACCAAACAAAATGCACAAACGATGTCCGAAGAAAGGCAAAAGTCAGCGTCTTACCTTCATGATCATGGTGACGTTGTGTTGGTCAAACAGAGAGTTCTCTGCCCAGTACGTGTAGTGATGAGTGTAGCCCGACTCAAAGAAGTAGCCGGCAGAGGGCGCCAACAGACACACTGCTAGCGCCACCTGTAGTGACCACATTCTGATGACGTTCGCTGTAGACAGATTTTTAGTAGTGGGAGATGAAGGGTTGGAATTGTAGGAGGAAGAGGTAAGTAGTAGTAGTAGTAGTAGTAGTAGTAGTAGTAGTAGTAGTAGTAGTAGTAGTAGTAGTAGTAGTAGTAGTAGTAGTAAGAAGAACAAGAAGAAAAGATAATGATGAGGAGGATCAGGATGAGGAGGGTGATCTTCAGCTGCATCATAATCATTGATCCATCGTGGTCTTCTTGTTCGTGTTCTTCTTCTTGTTCTCCTTGTTGTTGTTATTGTTGTTGTTGTTGTTGTTCTTCTTCTTCTTTAATAATGATTCCCATAACCTTTACGTCACTAAACACTGAAACTATTTGAGAAAAGGAAGGAAGGAAAGATAGAAAGCAAGAAAGAAAGATAGAAGACTACATGAAGTCAAGTCAAATCAAGAATCCAGAAAACAATTTTGGTGTCGCTTATAATGTAGAAATAATCACATGCACACACATATACAGCCACACACCAACACACACACACATACACACACAAACACACACCCACACACACACACACACACACACAAACTACGGGCAGGCTCGCAGCTAAACGAAGAATACTCATATACACAAGAAGAAGAAGAAGAAGAAGAAGAAGAAGAAGAAGAAGAAGAAGAAGAAGAAGAAGAAGAAGAACAACAACAACAACAACAACAACAACAACAACAACAACAACAACAGCAACACCAACAACAAAAGAAGAAGAAGAAGAAGAACAACAACAACAACAACAACAACAAAGAACAAGAAGAACAAGAACAAGAAGAACAAAAAGAAGAACAAGAGCAAGAAGAACAAGAACGAGAACAAGAAGAACGAGAAGATGAAGAAGAACGAGAACAAGAAAAGAAGAACGAGAACAAGAATAAAATAAGAAAAAGGAAATAAAAAGAAAGAAAGAAAGGATGAAGAAGAAGAAGAAGAAGAAGAAGAAGAAGAAGAAGAAGAAGAAGAAGAAGAAGAAGAAGAAGAAGAAGAAAGAAAGAAAGAAAGAAAGAAAGAAAGAAAGAAAGAAAGAAAGAAAGAAAGAAAGAAAGAAAGAAAGAAAGAAAGAAAAAGAAAGAAAGAAAGAATAAAAGAACAATATCTGCAAACAGTTTACAGCCCACCTAAAGCTATCACAGACACACTCGATTTTGTTAGCTAGATTTCATCACTATTTCCAGAAAGAATATTTAAAAAACAACAACTACAGGTCAGCATGACACACGATAAGAAACGTAAAGCAATTCAAAGCGCGCATAAAAGAACAAACATACACACACACACACACACACACACACACCTACACACCCACACACAAACACACACACACACAAAATAAAATATCAATAAAGTAATAGTGCAAAATATAATACAACCAAATCGTACATACCTACAACAACATACGCTACAGTATGTAGTCTTGTTCAGTAACAACTTTATGCTTTTTTTGCAGAGGACGTAATCTCAGTACTTCTTTTCAGACAGGCGGACTCGTGCCGATTGAAGAATTTCTTGGTGCCGCTGTGGCAATATAGGAGCAAGAGGGAAATTTAAGGCGAAAATATTATTTACTATAGAGCAGGAGGTTGGTTCGATCTTCAAGTAGAGGGCGGGGTCTCTAGGACCATATCAGTGAAAGGCAGGCGTTTAGGGAGGGAAAGAGAGGGAACGGGAGGGAGGAGGGGGGGAAAGAGAGAGGGCGGTCAGTTATCAGAGAAAGGTTGAGGTAAGGGAGAGTGGGGGGGAGGGGGAAGGGGAGCGGGGATTTGTGAGATGGGGTGTAGACTTATCAGCGTTTCACTAGTGAAGTGAAGGTATAAAGGTTTATAGTACGCCGAGGCTAACAATAGTAGATCTACTATATTCCATAGAACCTATACATTAATTTTAGTAATGACCTTCACACCATGCCTCCCCATATTAATACTAATGTCCACGATTTCTTATGATTGCCCTTGTTTAGCGCTTTGCCAGATCAAGAGTTGCTCAAGTGGCTGCCCGAAACAGTATCTAACTCAAGCCTACGAGGGCACCAACTTGCTTCGTGGGTATCGACTAACACTCTGTACAACTGAGTGATCCTTGACCATGACACATCTGAACCCATGAGATTTAAATTCTTCCTCTCTGTCTGCCTGCCTGTCTCTTACCCTCTGTCTGTTTGTCGCTTTCTGTCTCCTTCCCGCTGTCTCTCTTCTCTCTCTCTCTCTCTCTCTCTCTCTCTCTCTCTCTCTCTCTGTCTCTCTCTCTTCTCTCTGTCTCTGTCTCTCTCTCTGTCTCTCTCTCTCTCTCTCTCTCTCTCTGTGTGTGTCTCTCTCTCTCTCTCTCTCTCTCTCTCTCTCTCTCTCTCTCTCTCTCTCTCTCTCTCTCTCTAGTTCAAAGCAGTCCACATCAATTTCAACAAAAATAACCAACATCGCCATCATCATCGTCATCATTATCATCATTATCATCACCAACACCATCAATATCCACCACAAACAAACGCCTCTCGTTTTCGAAGTGGCCTATTTACCCAGATCCAACTCGCGATAAATCAGGAGCATCCCTATCAGTATTTTGAGTGGATTTAGTAGAGTTCTTATGGTCTTTAAGAAGTGATTAACACGCGATTCAAGTTGATGGGCGCCGCCCTAATTCAACTAATTTAAAAGCTAATAACAAATTCCGAAGGGTGTCTAAAGGAGGTTAGATGACCTTTGAAGGACATGATATATAGGAGCAAGTTATAGCTTGCAAAACAACCTTTTTTCCCGCCCCGTGTGGAAGGTGAGTCGACCTGTCTGGCAGCTACTCTGTAACAACTTAACTTCCTTCTCGTGTTTATCTGTGCTTCACCTTCTTTCTAGTTCGATATTAGCACACACACACACACACACCCACACACACACACACGCACCCACACACACACACAAACACACACCCACACACACAAGCGCGCGCTCCTACACTAATATACACACTATTCGATATATTCTCTTTCTCTTGACGTTGGTGTTGTTGTTAATCTTCTTCTTCTTCCTCCTTCACTCTCTCTTCTCCCCCCCCCCCCCCTCACTCTCTCTTTTTTCCACTCTCTCTCTCCCTCTCCATCTGTCCAGTTACATTTCTGTCATTCATTCTCGCCCTCTTTCCTATGTGGATTCCTTTTAATGACAATAAGATCCATTTAAGTCCTTAAAGACCCAGCTTGTCATAAATTATCTTTTAGCTATTTTAATGGAATTTTAATGTTCGCCATATCTAAAGTAAACGTCTCAGTGTGGGTTTTTTTACCCCCCAGATGACCGCGCTGGTATGCCTTATACAGGAAGACCACCTTTGCTGACCCCTGTGACATCATCAAAGACCTTAAACACAATTTGGGGGACGCGTTAGAACAACCACTACCTTCTGTTGCGAGAAGTTATTAAACTTCGCCGAACCAGGTTCCTCTCTTGGATGGGACCACTGAACGAGAAATAAGACAAGAGTAAAAACGAGCGAATCAACGCGCACTATAATACCCACAGTTCACATAGCTGTGAATGTGGGACCGGGTAACTCAGTTGGTAGAGCGTCTTACTAGTAATCGAAAGGTACCTGGTTCGAATCCCGGATTTACCATATTATTTTCCCCTTACCTTCAACTAGTTCGCTGGTGTCAGAATAATGTGACCTGTAGTCGCCTATACGCTTCGGTGTCGTGTGACTATAATCTACAGTTACGTTTTTAGCTGTGACTGCTGTCGTAATGACAAAACAGAGCAAGTTCAACAGCAACAACAACAACAACACAGATTTTACGTCCTTCAAGAGATCACGACGAGACAACGTGAAGTTTGAATTAGAGGCGTAGTTAGAGTGCGAGATACAGACCAGTAAGTAATCAAAGCACAAACCGACAAACAAAGCTAGGACGCAGTTGGTTCAGTGAGGGAAAACGACAGCAAATCAGCTCAAACATCGCAAGTTAAGCGACAACATTGCAGGCCGGCAGTGGTTGGATGCTGGGTGACGGCGTGGACTGCCGAACATATAAAATGATCCTGATGTACAGGCAAATAAGCACACTTTACTCCTTCGGATAAGAGTATAAACCGAGGTCTAGTCTGACCACGCACGAATTCCATCGCACTGACTGTTTTTTTTAAAAACATCCTGACGCTATTGTCCTAGACAGGGTTTTCTCCGGGTACTGCGGTTTCCTCCCTCCATTCATTAATGGCTTTGGATGGAATCAGTCCAAAATTTCACAAATGAAATTTCTAATTCATTTCCTGAGAAACGTGTGAGCGTGTATGTTGGTATAGATCGCCGCGCTTTGAGCCTGATTGGAATTTTGAGGAAAAGCGCCTGTATAGCATCCATTTTGGTTAGTAGTAGTAGTAGTAGTAGTAGTAGTAGTAGTAGTAGTAGTAGTAGTAGTATGAGTGACAGCTATGTGAACACACCCAGCAAGCACTAGGTCCCATCTCCCCTTCCCTGGTCGCCAAGGATTGTGCTCAGTTGTATGGAGCGTCAGACATACGCCTAAGGAAGCAAATGGGCGCCTTGGGTGGCTTGAGTTAGACCCCGTATCTGCCAACGCCTTGACCATCTCGTGAGCTGAAAAAGCGCTATTTAAGAATGATTTTTTTTAAATCATTAAATAACAAAAATTAGTAGTCTAGACAAAAAAGTGTCGATTTTTCACAATTAACTTGGTTGGACTTGTTTTTGTTCTGTCAACACACAAGGTATCGACAGCAAAAGAGAAAGGTCACGGGATCTTCCCCAAGAAGCTGGCCAAGATAAAAGAGGAAGTATCCCCAAAACCTCTGTTCCTTTCGACCGAAAGATTACTGGAAAAGTATTCCCTCTTTGTGATCCACTGTAATTCACCTTTCTTTTTTCTTTTTTCATTTTTCATTTTTGATCTCATGTTTAAAGTACCAAATAATCTTTAGATAATATTTTTAAATATTTCCTCGCTGTTCATAGAGGGATCCCTGACGTACGCTTTGTTGTGATCTTCGCTGACCTCTGCTATATCAAATCTACTTCCTTAACCTTTGACCTCTACGATAGCAAAACACTGTATATTACCCGATCTTACTGCCCAGCAACGCCTAAAACGTTTGCGCTATCTCTCCGTATAAGCGATTGAAGTTCGATCGTAAGTTTCCTTTTAAACACCCTTAAGATTTCTTAAGCCCCCGATAACCTACTCTCTACTTCCTTGTTTCGATCTTGATGTCTCGACACGTTCTGCAAACTTTGATCGATTTTTCGTGATCGACCTTCACCACCCTCCCACCCTACCTAAACCGCAGAAAATCAAACCCACGTAGAAGCAGGATCTATTATCTCTATCTGTTTGTCTGCCTGTTAGTCTGTCTGTCTATGTCTCTGTCCATCACTCTGTTTCTGTCCGTCTCTCTGTTTTTGTTTGTCACTCTCTGTTTTTATCTATATCTGTTTCTGTCTGTCTACTTCTCTGTCTGTCTGGCTCTCTCTCCCTTTCTGTATGGTTTGCTGTTTTTCTCTCTGTGTGTTTCTGGTGTTTTTTCTGTCTTCGGTCTATGTGTGTTTCTGTCTATGTCTCTGCGTCTCTCCCTCTCTTTCTGTTTGTGTCTGTCTGTCGCTTTTTCTCTATTTTTCTCTCTCTCGTTATGTATACATGTTTGTTTCATGTTAATTTGCATACTGAGTATAAAGTTTCATTCCTCGAATCTGTGGGGAAAGAGTTAAATAACATAGGACTTGGTAATTTTTGGTTATATCAGGGGTTAACTAATAGTTTGCCTTCTGCTTTAGTTTTTAAGTGTACAATTAAACAACGCCTACAAGATCAATTTATTCAAGGTTGGTTCGAAGAAATTAATAATAATAAATTATACTAAAATTATCGAATGTTAAAGTTACATTTTGAATTTGAAAAATATTTGCACATTCCACCAACAAACCTTGCAGTGTCTGTTCCAAAGTTCAGGACTCTTCCTATCCTATCCTATCCTATCCTATCCTATCCTATCCTATCCTATCCTATCCTACCCGTAACTCTGAGCTCGTTGGGGCACCACAGATGATCGTTCAGCATGCTCCATCTTTCTCTGTCCTCATCAACCCTGGTGGCTTTGCTCAGTGTCCAGCCAGTCCATTCTTAAATGTTGTTCTCCCACCTATTTTTCGTTCTCCCTTTTCTTCTGCCTCCTTGCACCATGCCTTGCAGGGTGGTCTTTGCAAGGCCTGGTGATCTGGTGATGTGGCCATACCATCGGAGTTTCCGTTTCTTCACCACTGTGAGCAGGTCATCGTGTTGTCCAATGGCTTGTGTGATGGTCTGTCGGACTTCGTTGTTGGTGATGTGTTGTGTATAGGAAATGACCAGAAGTCTTCTGTAGCACCTCATCTCCATGCTTTGTATTCTTCGTTGTAGATCTGCTGTGAGGGTTCATGTTTCGCAAGCGTATAGGAAGATGGAGACCCATGACTCTTAACCACAGAATACCAGTGCAGAGAGGTAGATATTATAACATTCCTAGACATGAACGCGTATTTTATAATAGTGACGATCTCGATGATGAGTTTCATTATTTATTATTGTGTTCACATTTTTGTTATTCCAGACGAGAATTATTAAAATCATATTATTATGAATATGCCAGTGCCAATAAATTGTTGTCATCTAACAGGAAGTCGGTATTATTAAAGAATGACCGTGTGAGTGTGTGTTTTTTTCCTTTTTGGGACTTAACGTAATATTAGCAATTGTAAAATAAAATAAACAATAAAAGGGAAAAACGTGGTTTTATTCTGCTGTAATGGTGATCTCTTTTGATTGCTGCTTTCAGTTCAATTAATAGATAAAGCGCCTGTATTGGGTCCTGCAATACTGCTGTACATTGTTGCGGCTCAGAAAGAAAGACAAGTTGAAGGATTTCGCTGCTCGCCCAGGAATGTAATATTCCTTACCTCCCTTTGACTGTTAGGGAATTATTAGATCGAATGCAGGTTTGCATTGTTGTTGCTGTTGTTGTTGTTTGTAGATTATAGTCACACGACACTTTTGCATATAGGTGACTACTGGACCGATTTATACTGACACCAGCGGGCCAGTTGTTGGTAAAGGGGAAAATAATATGATCACACGTTGACCAATCCGGGATTCGAACCAGCGACCTTTCGGTTACTAGCAAGACGCTCTTACCAACTGAGCTACCCGGCCCCACTCAGGTTTGCATATTTGTTATCCCCACTTATATTTTTTATTTTATCCTACACCTCTACCCTACCTCCACTCACCCCTCACTCCACGCACAGATACAGATCCACCTCTCTCTCTCAATGTGAGTGTGTGTGTGTGGGTACGTTTGGGTGTTGTATGATTACCAATTTGCTGTTCACGGTTAGTTACGCACTATGTACCGTTGTTAAGGGACAGTTTGAGAGATTAGATTTGCTAATTGGTCTAAAATATTTAATCTCTAATCTTAAAAAGTATATATTTATATATCTCCTTTTCTCCTTTCCTCACTCTCTTAATGTGTTACGTCCGAGTGTTCACTGCACTTAAATTATAAATTCTGTTTCATACAGCTAGCTATAGGCTTACGTCCCTTCCAAATTTGCGAGTACATGTAGTAACTTTCTTCCCTTTGCTTGTCTTCACCTCCAAAACATAAGAACTTGATCCAAATTATTGCAAGAATAAATTATTTTGTCCTTCCTTTTACGAAAAGATACAAGATTAAAGTAAAAGTATAGGTAGCGTTAATTGCTAGCGTGTGCCCACATCTAGGGTGGTATTCATGACCATTGGTTAAGGCTTAACCAATGTTGGTAAAATTAACGACGTTGGTTAAGCTGGAAATTTTAAATTCATGAGGCCTTAGCAGAGTTAACGACGGTTGCTAACCATGGTTACTTTAACGGAGGGGGGACCACCCGATAACCAATGGAACACTGGTTAAAAATGGCGGCCATCGTTTGGTGGCAACTTCGACAGAGACGAGCTCAGAGGAGAGAGAGTATTTCGCGACAGAAGTAATCCACTTGACAAATTTGATGATGTGGAACTGGTATCAAAATTTCGTTTTCGTCGGCATGACATCATCACGTTAACGAACGCGGTAGACAGACTGAAACTGTGTGATCGGCAAGGCGTTTTGTCACCACTTTTACATGTGTGTCTCACTCTTCGTTTTTATGCCTCTGGCACCTTTAATAATCTGTCATATTAATGAAACGGGTTATTATTATTATTATTATTATTATTATTATTATTATTATTATTATTATTATTATTATTATTATTATTATTATTAAAATATTGTTGTTGGATTTTGACTGGTGATGTGTAGGCTTATTGTGTATCTGTATAGTTTATACTCGTAGGGTAATGCAACCCTATGAAATAAAGACAACATTTCAAGTTCCAAACTACCCAGAAACGGCAGAAATTGACACCTCAGTCTAAAACCAAAATGTAACATTACAAACTACAAAGTGATCAAAAGTGATTTCTCATCTTTCACCCCAACAAAAAGCTCGCTCTCCTTGCTCACTATGATATCCAGCATGCTGTCGGTAGGCTTGCTAATCACGCCACCATTGCCAGACTTTAATCGTGCGGCTGCACGATTCCGATAGTCTTTTTTAAGGTTATAAAACTTCCTCACGTCTTCGGCTGTTCGGTTCGCACTACCAACTGCAGTCACTCTTTCGGCGATTTTTTTCCAGCAGTCGTTTTTCAGGCGGTTCGTGACATCAGTTGATAAACTTGCCATCAGTATATGTTTAAATTCTATAACGTTCTCAAGGAGAACATTAGTTTCAGTGTACGAAAAGTTTGCTTTTTTCTTTGCCATTGCCACAGCCATTTTTATATTTTGTTGACGAAAGATTAAGGAAAACAGCTGCTTGAATAATGCCCCCTTACGGATATTCCCGCACAGCCCAAAAATAGCCTTGGTTACGTACCAATGGGTGGACACTCGCTCATGAATAGCGATCTGCTAAACGATGGTTAACGATACCATTGTTGGTTACAAAACCAATGTTGGTAACGTTAACCATCGCCTATAATTTAACGGGCCATGAATTCGACCCCAGTACTCTACTGCGCCACGCTAAGTGTATATAAAACAACAACAACAAAAAACAAACAAACAAACAGTTTTCTAATAAGTGTATTATATTAAAACACAAGGTTGTAGCATTTTTTTCTGGCTTTTTAGCAGAAAAACTGCGTTGGATGACTTACTAAACGTGCAATAGGAGGTTGGGTTGCAGTCAGTTGTCTCTTAGACCAGTACTGCTGTACCTAATTGTGAGTGCTGGTACATCCCTCGGACAGTATCCTCGATTACGCATTCAAACGGACATAAGTTATGTATAACTGAATACTGCAGTACATTAAGAGTTAAGCCTTGCTTTAACAGCAAGATCAATACTGTGTGTGTCTTAATGACGTAAATGAATCAATCATTTTTTACTTCAGAATTTTAAAAAAAATATTTATTTATTTATTTAATCGTTCTTATATAGCGCTTTTCCAGCTCAAGAGCTGCTCAAGGCGCGGGCCGATACAGGATCTAACTCAAGCCGCCCGAGACGCCCACCCGCAGCCTTTGGGCGCATGGTCTGACGCCCGGACAACTGAGCACAATCCTGGGCAGCCAGGAATGGGGGAGAAGGACCTAGGTGCATGCTGGGTGTTTTCTTGTCACCGGCACTCACCCGTCTAGGACATGAGCGTCAGGATCTTTAAAGTCCGTTATGGAATGTATGCGACACAGACTAGACCTCGGTTTATACTCTCATCCGAAGGAGTAGGAAAACAGGGGTAAAGTGTCTTTCCCAGGGACACAATACAATGGCCCGGCCAGGGCTCGAACCCGGGACCTTCCGATCCGCAAGCCGAAGCACTACCATTAGACCACAGTGCCTCCTTATAGACTATTAGATAAAGATAAAACCGCACATGTGTTTAAGGTCGTAAATATTGTCCGTACACAAAGTCTCCACGATCACGAAAACCTTTCCAGTGCGAAGCTGTAAATTAACGCCAAAGATCAAACAATAAAATCAAACATTATAATTTACATAATTTATTATGTAGCCGAGTGGAGTATTTGACCCTCGTTCCGAGGCCACCATCTTGAGAACACAGAACGACCTGCACTGTTAATTTCAGTTTACCCTCGATTGAGGGACATAGAAATTGTTGCCATGCAAGGCGGGGAAGCGTGTTATTAGTAAACTGGATTGCCGGCTACTAGTCCCACGACAGTCTCTGCAGGTCAGTGCCACTAACCTGCATACAATGCCTGCCGACAACGTAGCCCTGGGGTGGAATTCATGGCCAGTTAAATTATAGGCGATGGTTAACGTTACCAACATTGGTTTTGTAACCAACAATGGTATCGTTAACCATCGTTTAGCAGATCGCAATTCATGAGCGAGTGTCCACGCATTGTTACTTAACCAAGGCTATTTTTGGGCTGTGCGGGAATATCCGTAAGGGGGCATAATTCAAGCAGCTGTTTTCCTTCTTTCGTCAACAAAATAGGCCTATAACCCATCGGAATCGTGCAGCCGCACGATTAAAGTCTGGCAATGGTTGCGTGATTAGCAAGCCTACCGACAGCATGCTGGATATCATAGTGAGCAAGGAGAGCGAGCTTTTTGTTGGGGTGAAAGGAGAGAAATCACTTTTGATCACTTTGTAGTTTGTAATGTTAGGCCTACATTTTGTTTTTAGACTGAGGTGTCAATTTCTGCCGTTTCTGGGTAGTTTGGAACTTGAAATGTTGTCTTTATTTCGTAGGGTTGCATTACCCTACGAGTATAAACTATACAGATACACAATAAGCCTACACATCACCAGTCAAAATCCAACAACAATATTTTAATAATAATAATATTAACCCGTTTTATTAATATGACAGATTAATAAAGGTGCCAGAGGCATACAAACAAAGAGTGAGACACACATGTAAAAGTGGTGACAAAACGCCTTGCCGATCACACAGTTTCAGTCTGTCTACCGCGTTCGTTAACGTGATGATATCATGCCGACGAAAACGAAATTTTGATACCAGTTCCACATCATCAAATTTGTCAAGTGGATTACTTCTGTCGCGAAATACTCTCTCTCTCCTCGGAGCTCGTCTCTGTCGAAGTTGCCACCAAACGATGGCCGCCATTTTTAACCAGTGTTCCATTGGTTATCGGGTGGTGCCCCCTCCGTTAAAATAACCATGGTTAGCAACCGTCGTTAACTCTGCTAAGGCCTCATGAATTTAAAATTTCCAGCTTAACCAACGTCGTTAATTTTACCAACATTGGTTAAGCCTTAACCAACGGTCATGAATACCACCCCTGCTCGCCACCAAAAGCAGAAGTCGAATGGTCAGGCGAGGAGAACAATTATGTCTGGTCGCCTTGTCCTGCATAACCCAATGGCCACACCAAAGGATTCTGCACAGCAGGAGCAGTGGCGTAGCTAGGGATTTGGGGGACCGGGGGGCCTGGCCTCTTTGGGGGCCCTTGCATTTTGACATTCGACTTCATGACATGAGATAATGTACTTAATAAATATATAAGTCTAAATTCACTAACTTTTATAACAATGTGAATACCAAGATTAAATGGTGGTGGCGTAGTATTAAATATTTATTGTAAACAAATTTTTCGCTCACTCCTTTGGGGGCATCCCTCAAGTGGGGGCCCGGAGGGACTTTCGAATTTGGACAACCCCTCCCCATCCCCTAGCTACGTGTGGCGTTACATTATCGGTTGTGTCGTTGAATAAAAAACAAAATCTATACTTTTATCTCTGTAGATCTTGGCAAAACATATAATAATATTATATTTCAGGTCCCTATTATTAGTATTATATTACATTATAGAGTTCATTCAATTCGAATACATAAGCCAATTATAGTTGAGCAATATCCGGGTCGTTATGCTCTGGGGCGGCAACAAATAAAAAGAAGGACAGAGGAATTATTACACTTTGGGATGAAGGTGGGAGTGGGGGTATTCAAACCGAAAGTGTTAAGACGTTCGTAGTTGTGGTTTTTGTTGTTGTGGTTTATGTGTGTGCGTGTGTGTGTGTGTGTTTTATGTCTTAGTCCAATCCATCAATTTGTATAGCGCGCTCAAGAAGGACTCTAGCATAAATATTTATCTCCACAAACATTTTAAATTTATTATAATAATCATATTATTATAGTTCAGGACCTATTAGTATTACATTACATCACAGATTACGTTCAGCTGGAGTACATAGGCCAATAGTTGAGCTATATCCGGGTCGTCCTGCTCTGGCGCGACAAAAGAGAGGAATTTGGGGGGTGGGGTGGAGTTGGGTGCGGGTTGGGTTATTGGGGTGAAAGTGGCGGGGTGTGTGTGTGGGGGGGGGTGTAGGTGGGCATGTGTGGGTGTGTGTTTATGTGTGTGTGTGGAGGGTGGGGGAGAGGGTGAAGGTTTTAAACCGCAAGTGTTGAAACGTTAGTAGTTTTTTTAATGTATCAATCCAATCCAATATCCATGTGTATAGCGCATTCAGGACATTTGCGTGTCTATTATACGCCGTGCAAATGCATGCAACGACTGATTCACTACTTTTCTATCTAATGTAATTTTGTCCGGCGCGTCCGGCTGGAGACACCAACATCCTTCTACTTATCTCCTCCTTACCCCATAATTTATCATCATCATCATCCCTTGCTGTATTCCCATCATCATCATCATCATCATCATCATCATCATCATCATCATCATCATCATCATCATCATCATCATCATCATCATCATCATCATCATCATCATCATCATCATCATCGCCATCACTATCATCATTATACCTTTCGGTATTCAAGTCAAGTCTCCAAACAGAGTTTATTTACAATGGGAGCTAAATTACACTTCACAAGGCTAATTACTAATTATATAGTTGAACAAGCACCATTGTGTAACAAGTAGATACAAAGAACAACGTCAGCGTGTTTGCATTGACATAGCAATATTTTAATATCCCTTTCCGATTGTTTCAAAAACGTTTTTGACGTACTAAGAACCATATAAGCATGCTATAGTACTTATATAATTATGACCAATATTTTAGTATAAGTAATATTTGAATATCTATATATATAAATTGCTTAGCCGGAAGTCCTTCTTCGCCACTACTATAAAGTTTGTCGCCTATGGACGCTGATCTGGGCAGGTGCTGGCAGCTGGGAATCGGCCTGTTGTGTGCTCAAAACCAGCGAAATCGTTATAGCCGACAATTCCTTACCGAACGTTCAACCGTTTCTGAGATAAATAAATAAGCAAAATGTCCACAAACTGCAATAGCCTCATTCCGCGCGCTTCCATTAAAAATCAAATTGAGGTTTCAGCATGTTTTCCCATATAGACCAAAAAATTTATTGTTTTTGTACGAAGCATTAATAGCTCAGTTGGTAACACTTTCGCCTACCGTTTAGGGCGACCCAAGTTCGAATCCCACGCGGGTAATATTTTTTTTTTGGTTTTTTTTTCCCACTACAATATGGATATTTTTCTTTTTAATTTAGGCTTTTTACCTTTATTATTATTATTATTATTATTATTATTATTATTATTATTATTATTATTATTATTATTATTATTACCAAGGATCGGGATGGGGTGGTAGGTTATTATTGTTATTATTGTTATTATTTTTGTTATTATTTTTATTATTATTTTTATTATTATTATTATTATTATTATTATTATTATTATTATTATTATTATTATTATTATTATTATTATTATTATTATTATCTTTATTATTATTATTATTATTATTATTATTATTATTATTATTATTATTATTATTATTATTATTATTATTATTATTATTTATAAACTAACAATAATAATTATTATTATTATAATTATATTATCTTATATCAAATTTTATTTTAAAACCTTGGTGTTTTTTATGATTTCTATTTGTATTATTTATTATTATTATTATTATTATTATTATTATTATTATTATTATTATTATTATTATTATTATTATTATTATTATTATCATCAATGATCGGTATGAGGTGGTACGTGTAGGTAAAAGGGGGCTACGGGTAGGTTTAAAGGGGCATGGGTAGGCATAACGGGGATACGGGTATATATAAGGGGGTATGGTGATGGTCGATTCCTTTCATCCATACCTGCGAAACGATCAACGGGGAAGTATCAAGGATGGTACAGGTAGGTTACAAGGGGGGTATGAAAGGTATCAAGGGGTTATGGGGAGGTATCAAGTGGGTTCGGGGAGGTATCAAGGGGGTATGATGAGGCATCATGGGGGGGGGGACGGGGAGATATCAGAGGGGGGGGGGGGGGGGTATGGTGAGGTATCAAGGGGGATATGGGGAGGTATCATCGTCCAAATGAAACTCGCAGACAACAGTTGTCTCTCTGTCTACATTTTAAACAGCAACCTGTGTACCCTGGCTTGCCAGGGTACAAAAACCACTAGTAGAGGATAATTTGCTTAGGCCTCTATCCAAGTCATGACAACAAAATTTAGTACTAAGAACAATCTAAGCACGCTAGGACTTGAAAAGAATTATAATCAATATTTGAATATAAGCGATATTTGAATATAGGTCTAAGGTGATATTTGGAATATATCCACTGCTTGAAAACAAAATTAACAACTTAAGCATGCTAGGACTTGAATAATTGTTACCAGTGTTTGAATGTAAGCGATATTTGTAAGCCATACACGGATTTTAAACTGTCTGGTTTCGTGCTAGAACTTGAACATAAGCGATATTTAAATGAAAGCAGTATTTTAAATATACTGACATGAGTTTGAGGGTGGGGGCGAGGGTAATAATGGGTGTTGTTGTTGCATCAATTTTTATTCATCAGATTAACATAAGTTGTACTGATGTAACATAAACAATTTACAAAATCTAACATGCGCACATCATAGATATTTTCCAAATTAAGTAATTAATTAATCAAACTATAGAAATCATCATACTACTAACATACACATACACTTTTAACAACATACATTCATTCCCTTGTAACAATTCATTGATTAAGAAACACACAAAGGAAAAAAAAACATAAAAACTTTCAACTTCACCTGTGAAGAACGAAGTACTTATAAATGTTATTTTGCGTCTTACAGAAAGTTGAAGTTAGGCCTCCAGGCCCTTACCCCCCTCCCCCTTCCATCCTCCCCCACCCCCACCCCACCCCGCACACCCCATACACAAACTAAAAGAAAAATGATAAAATAATCAATAAAAACTAAAACAAATTCAAATTCATAAATAATTCCCCCCACCCTCCCTTCCTTCCATCCAAAAATAAATAAATAAATAAATAACATATATTTATTGAAACTAATAATGCTTAATTAAATATATTAGGTACAAAGAATAAACAGACAATTACTAAACTAATTGTTAGAAGATATTTAAAAAAATTGAATAGTTCATGACTTCTAAGTAAATCTATGAGCATTAAGCTCAATGACCAATCAAAATGATCTTCTGGATATACAATACTTGAGATTGACAGAGGTAGCTTTAATTTATTTAATCTAATGAGTAAAGGCTGAAAATGGTTATAATTTTGTGACATTCAAATATTAAGTGATTTACATTAAAAAAATATACCACAATTACAAAGAACTGGAGGATTTATGAAACGAGCACGCCAAGCATTTAGCCTTAGTCTGTGAAATAAACTGTTAATATAAAAAGATTTTGATATAGATATAACGTTATTTGATACGGGTGAATTATCCAAGTAATGTTTTTCAATGACCTCTTGCTTGTATTTCTCATTCCATTGATTCCAAGCACATCGTTTTATTTGATTATTAATTTCATTTGTTGTAAGGTTGACAAATAATTTAATGGATTCCTCCGAAGATGCAGCACTCTTTGCTAAATGGTCAACAATGACATTTCCTAATATATTTAAATGACTAGGTATCCAAATTAATGAAATATATATAACGGGTGAAGGATGGCGCGTTGGCAAGGAGAAGTTGACCATCTGTCATGCACGCTTGCACGTCGCAGGAGTAGCTATGCGCTCGGTCTCACTCGGAAGAATGTCGTACCCGCCGCACCCTTGATGGTCAGAGCTACTGGTTTGCCGTAGATTGAAGAAACGCCTCTGTCGGTTGCCGGCCGCTGCATTGTCCGTTTTGCTCTGCTGTCCGCTACTTATGTTTTGAGAACAGTTAGCAGCTCTGTGATCTCAAGCGTTGCAGGAGAAACAGCCTCATGAATGCCCTTCCCTGGAAGGTGGCGTGGAGTCCGTCTGTCTCTGGCTCGTCTGACTCCCCTGGTTCTGGTTCCGATGGTTTCCAGTCTTATGAAAATGTTTCGTCTCCTGGGGTGACCCTAGGGTCTTCCAGTGAGCGATGATATATCTTTTAGCAGCCTCAGCAATGTCTTTCAGCGTCTGCAACTTTTGTATTTCCAAGTGGATCGAGAGATCCTTAGGGCAGGCGTTGAGTAATTGCTCTCTCACGATCAATTCATGGAGACTTTCGTAAGTCTTCCCTTTGCCTGATAATTCCACCCACTTGTGTAGGTATGACGACAGGCGCTCTACAAACTACTTCGGCGTCTCGTTTGACAGAGGCCGGCATTCACGAAAGCGTTTACGGTAGCCCTTCTCTGTAAAGTTGTAGCACTGCAATTATAGGGCCTCTTTCAAAACGTCGTAGTCTTTGGCGTCAGCGTTCGACAGTCTGGAGTAGACATCGAGTGCTTGACCCGTCAGAAGTGCGCTGCGCTGAGTTAGATCGCCCAGTCTTGACTAGAGCTGGGTACCGGTACCGTGGGTCAAAGTCGTACCGGTATTATCGCGGTATTTCTAGGTCGTATCGGTATTTCGTACCGGTATACCGCGATTTTAAGTGTTACAATCAAATGGGATATGGCACTGACAGTAGTGACTGACACAAAAAAAAGATTGTCATACACTTCAAAACAGTTTCAAAGAACCACATTTCCACAGAAACTGAAGCTTTAATTTTGCTTGAACGCCTTCAAAACAAATTATGATAAATCACTGTTTAGAACATCAGAAGTTCGGAAGGATTGGCGACTGGTACCATGCTCAAACACGTGGATAAGCTACTGTTCTTATAAGTTCTTCTTCAAGAACAGCTGCCTATCCACGTGTTTGGCTTTAGGCTCACTCTATGGGCGGACAAGATGTTGCCCACTGTCGCTGTTACACTCCGTTTGATGTTGGTGTTTTTCTTTATCAGTATCTGATTCAGCCCCAATGCTGAATTCCTGATAAGGTGTAACTCAGATTCGTTTATCCACGCAGCCTGCTCACTCAGCAGCAACAAGTCAAAGTCTTCGTATGAAGTTTTCCACTTTTATTCAGCACACATCAACAACTGCATACAATCGCCTTTTCACTCTCAAATTTCACTTTCCAACTCACTATCAACAACTATATACAATTCTCAACTCAACTCTCACTATCAACAACAATCCACAACAATACACGGAGCATCGAATATATAATTTTTTCTCTCAACTCGAGATGACCTCAGGTCGTTCTAGAACAACGCGTTACAACCAATCAGAATTAAAGATCGTCATCACTGACTTACGTCATACATAGTTCTAAACATACCCGGAACGTTCCCTCACCTCGACATCCATCGTGAAACTTCTATCGAGAGTAAACACGCAGATCCAGAAAATTCTCCAATAATATCGACTAACGCAAATTATCAACGTTATACAAAGCCTCTCCTAACAACAATGCAAACTCAAATCAAAGGTAAATAAACTCCATTATTGAATACTTTGCAAAACGAAACGATTAGATCTATCGTGCGCGTTTCAGACATACTTTCGTTTGCGTTTCAACGTAACAGTCGCGTTAGTTGTTGTCGAAATTTCCCAGTAAACCGGACCTTGGACACCCGCACCGTCGCATTTCCGAACCTGAATACAGTTACGTATCGGTAAAACCGTCCAGCCCTAGTCTTGACGTTGCCATTTAGTGCTTTCGGCGAATCTTTCAATCCTCGCCAGATAACTATCGATCTGGTCCTTCCCGTCGACGAACGCTGGTAACGTATGGCGCGTTCTGCTGTTGCTGGATGCGCGCCATTTCTAGCTGTTTTGATGTAGAAGGAAACAGACTTAGGGTTAGAGAAAAATCGTCTAAACGAATCATGTGACTCAGCAAAAAGCCAAATGCGGACACCCGATTCGGTAGAGGATCGAATCCCTTCAGCGATGCAAGCTGTTGGGCGTGCTTACCAACTTCAAGACAAGTTAGTGTTCTAGAACACGTGGAATGTGCAAAAACGAGTTTCACATGTGTAATTTCCAAACGGATGATTTTTCGGTTACATTTTCTATTATGTTTTAAGCATTCTACTATTACTTATATTTGTGTTGATTTAAAATATGTCTTATTTCTTCGATTGAATAATTTTTTTATTATTGTCTTCTGGAATATGAACACGTGATGATAGTCTACTATTGACATAACAACATAACAAAAACAAAAAAAAAGGAAATTTGTCATTTGTGCAAAATTATTGTCACATGCTTTTAACTTCACTAATTACCACGTAACACAGGCGGTCAAAACATTTTTTTTAAATATACATATTTTTTTAACTGAATACTGAAGATGACACGTTATTCCACAACATGTAGGCACTATATGGAAATTACAACACTGACTCTAAATACCACATAAGAGAAACGAATAAAGATTACATTGTTACAACACTAGAAAAAGAAATCAGTTTGAAATATAAAAAGCACTAGAACAAGAACAAGAACAAGAACAAGAAATTTATTCAGTCAAAAGGAATTAGGCCTCCGGCCTGTAGACATACAATAAGTGGGTACGTGAACAAATAAAAAATCGGGAGCAGAAATGTGGAACAATAAGTATTATACAAAATTTTCACATCAGCTTTCTTCAAGTCACAGGCATAACCCTCTCTCTTTCTTTCAAAGCATAGAAAATATACATTGCAATATCTCTCGTAACCTCGACACTTTCATTACTCAAAAGACGTTTCCAAACAATTATACGATCTCTCAGGTTCATACCAACGATGTGTTTAGACAGATATTTTGCTCTTAAATCAACATACAGTGGACAATAAAAAAAGAAATGACCTTCATCTTCTATAACATCACAATGAATGCACAAAGGGTTAACTGCAGTGTATCTACGATGGATTTTCAAATCAGTAAGACCTAACCGGAATCTGGTGAAAAACACTCTAAACTTATTTATCGTTAGTTTAGCTAAATACATTTCTGGGCATAGTAATGACTTGAAAGATCGATAGAATTCAAACCTCTCACTTCCATTCAATTTTGCATTCCACTGCTGATGATAACAATCAATCATTCTCTGCCTCAAAGTTTTCAGAAATATTTTTTCATTCCCAACTCCATCTGACCAGACATATGAAAACCCATAATTGTCAAGCGTACACTTAACCATATTCGCCCAATTTTTCTGCTGAACGTTATTTCTAAAACTGCTGGTACACAACATTTCATACACCTGACGAGGAATTCTATTCACGTCCATTTTCCGCAGTGTAAACCAGTACCGGATTACGCTCAGGGTGCTGTCTATATACAGAGGATATCGCCCGGTTTCGCCGTATGCCATCGCATTCGGTGTCCTGGGACCCACACTCAATAATCTTTTTAGAGCAAAAAGCTGGACTGACTCAACAACTTTATACTGTGTTGCTCCCCAGACCTCCGAAGAGTACAGCAACATCGGCTTGACCTGCGCATCGAACAACCTGAGGAAAAAAGACATGTTCATCTTGCCAAGACTCCACATGGTTCTCAAGATTTCAACCACCTTTCCCTTGCCTTTTTTTACAACTTGATCCAAAGCTGATATAACAGACAGCCTACTTGTCAACACAAAACCTAGATACTTATATTCGTTGACTATTTCTAGTTCAGTACCTTTCAGAAACCACTTTTCTTTCTTAGATAACCTACCCCCTTTCCTAAAAATCATCACTTTGGTTTTATCAAGGTTTACTTTTAAACCTAATTTGTCTGATGCTGTGTCAAGGTTATTCAACTGATTCTGTAAGCCCACAGTAGTAGAAGACAGTAACACAATGTCGTCTGCAAAAAGCAGCAAAAATATCTCCCTAAGCCCTGGTTGAAATTGAAAACCATGTCGACCTCTTGCTGTTACTTCTTCAGAAACTTCACTAATTAGCAGAGAAAAAACAAGGGGAGATAATAAGCACCCTTGCTTCACCCCACTAGGGCAATCAAAGAAGTCTGACAGGGTTGCGCCCCATCTCACACAAGACTGAACTGAGGCATACATTCCGTGTAATATTCGTAACATTTTTGTTGATGTTTTGACCTTATTTAGTACTCCCCAGAGGCTGTTTCTATTTACGGAATCAAAAGCCTTCATATAGTCAACAAAAGCGACATACACTTTGCTCTTTTGCTTAGAATTAATCGTTTTCTGTATTAAAGAAAATAAGGAAAAAATGTGGTCAGTGGTGGAGTAATTTTTCCTAAAACCTGCTTGTTCTTCACAGATTTTCCCCTCCTTTTCTGCCCACTTATACAACCTGGTGTTTAAGATCTTTGTAAAAACTTTGCTAGTAATGCTCAGTAAAGAAATGCCCCGGTAGTTTTCTGGGTTAGTTGGGTCACCTTTTTTGAGTAAAGGTATAATAACAGAACGAGTCCAGCTTTCCGGGAAGTGACCACTGTCATAAAGCTGGTTAAAAAGCCTGGTTAAAAATGGTGTTACAAACTGTTCTGCTGCCTTTAAAGATTCAGCTAGTATATCGTCTAGCCCAGTTGCTTTCCCTGACTTCAGACTTCTAATTGCTTTCTTCACTTCCTCCTGGGTGATAGGGGCATCTAGATCAGGAACACAAATTTCGTCCTCCGGCATCCAAGTCTCGTCTTCATTTACCCCTACATAATCATTGCCATTAATAGTAGTCTCACCACCAAGAATGCGTTCAAAGTGATTTTTCCAAATATTAATATCAACTTGGGGAGTCTCTTTAGGTTTTCTGTTCAAACTACGTACAGTAGACCAAAATTTCTTACTATCTTTTTTATTTTCAAGTAGTGTTTGTGTCATCTTATCCTTATAGGTTTTCTTTTTTTCTTTCAAAGTGCTCAAATACACATTTCTTTTTTCTTTGTACAATAGTCTGTCTTCAGCGTACTTCGAGCGCCTGTACCGCGCCAGCGATCGTCTCGCGTCGATTTTCAAGTTTTCACAATCGCGGTCATACCACTTGCAACGATAACTACTTACTCCACCCCCTACTCTCCCTGTCTGACGCATACACTCGCTCGCTTCGCGCAACAGGCACGTGAATTTGTCAACGGCTGCTTCAATACTGATCTCTAATTGCACTATCGCTTCATTCAGACACTCTACTGCATAATTGGATGCCAGAAAATTTCGAAACTCCTGCTCCTTTGACCCATCCCATTTCACTTTAGAGAAACTTGTTTTAAGTGGTGTCTCTACATTGACAGTTGGCAAATTGCAGCGTACATTCAAAGCAATGGGGGCATGGGGTGATTCAACACGACACACAACATCCATGGAGTACACAAACATTTCAAAATCAAAGGAACATAAAAAATAGTCTATAACACTGGAACCTTGATCAGATATAAACGTAGAACATTGGTTCACGCCTCTCTTAACGAAACCATTTAAGGGTAGAAGTTTAAAGACTGTACATAACTCAATCAATCTCTTTCCAAAATTATTTACAAAACAATCTTCTGATTTTCTTTCGAAAACGGTTGCAAAATTGTCCTCCATAGGAGCATAGTTGTCAACCTGGTCATCTTCACCATCCACCTCCAAGCCCCAATTCCCTATTCTGGCATTAAAATCACCGGCAATAAGGAAATATACTTTTTCACCCTTTTCTAATATTGACAGTACAAATTGCTCTAATTCAGTAAAAATACTATCATAGTCTTTCTGATCATAGTATGGGCTTCCAGGTGGGTGGTTATACAGACCAACAAAAACAATGTCTTTGTCCAAACCAAACAACTGTTTACTCAACTGAACACTGAGCATATTATCAATGCCTGTATCAACAACAGAAATATAATCAACCAAAGTTTTCTTAATAAGTAGTAATGTGCCTCCTGATCCCCTACCCATCTTGGACAGCTTCACAGCAGGTGAATGAAACACCAAAAAGTTTTTAAATTGAATGGTTGGGTCAAAGCTTGAAAATGTAAAAGTTTCTTGTAAACAAATCACATCAAATGAAGTAATAAAGTTAACGAAATCGTGATCAGACAGCTTGTTAACTAACCCGTCCACGTTCCACGACAAAAATGAACAAAGTTTATTTGTAGTCCCTGGATTAACAATGTTTTGGCCTTGGCCACACCCCTAGGTGTTGCCCGATTTCGAACGAGACTTGCTGTTACTGTTACCCCACGCGTCATGCAGGGTCGTGGACTTCATAGCGCTGGTCCTAGTTGTAGGCCTCGCACCGCATGGCTGTGACGTCGACTGACTGCCGGGAGATCCCACTACGTCACCCTGGAGTACCCTTGTGTCACTGCCACTCTCGTTGCTGAATGGCTGCCGGCCGGCCGCCGTGACGTCAGAGTTCTGCCTGACAGGGGAATCCCCAACGCTGGCTGCATCGTTGGATAGTCGCTCAAGAGGGGGGTAAGCTGGGTCGGAGTGGATGGGGATGGGATGATCAGAGGGTGGTTCTTCACGTGGAGGACGTGGATTCATGACATGTAATCTCCCTTTCTTATAGTAAGCGGACTTACCCTCCTCCCTCAACTCTCTCAGCTTCGCCTGCTGCCGCCGTGTCAAGTCCTGTGCAAAAGTGAAACCGTGATTGTACATACTGTCTCTCGCTGCTTTGTTGCCCATCACTTTCATCAGGTCTCCCCATCTCTGGAATTTCGCTATGATTGGTCGAGGTTTCTTGTTATGTGGGGTAAACTTGCCGAGTCTGTGTGCCCTCTCCACTACATCATCACCCCACACTGTCTCTGCAAAATACGTTGACAACATGTCCCTTACCACAAATTCACAGTTCTCTCCCTTGCTCTCACTAACACCGAATATCTTCACGTTATTTCTTCTCGAGAATCCCTCCAGGCGATCGATTTCATCCTGCATTCCATCAACAATGTCTGTCAAAGTTGCAATTTTTTGATTCAAGTCACCAACGTCACTAGCCACTGACTTCCTTAGATCACTGATTTCCCCTCTCATTGCTTGAATCGCCACAGTTTGGCTTTCTATAGCACTGAAAAGTTTGTCAAGCTTCTGATCTAAGTTCTGTTTCCACTGAAAATCGTCAACTTTGGGAGGACCAGGATTTTCTTCCACATCACCGGATAACAGAAGCTTCATGCCACACGCCATACAGTTGTACACAAGATACTGTAGTGTACACCCGGCTACCCGGTTCACTGCCATTAGGGATCCCCTAAGAATGCACAACACAGGTGACTGCCGCATCGTGACGTCGTCGCTCACTGTCATATCGAAGACGGTTTCGTTTACTGCCAACGTTCCACTGCTACAACAAACATCAAGGTGGCAGAGGGGTATTTTCACTGAGGTTAGTATTGTGTTTCCAAGACAGAAACCTATTGCAGCTAGAAACAAGAGGCTTGTGTAGAACAGTAAAATGTCGCCTGTCCCTAATGGCCCTGATATCTCGCTCGCCATGTCCGACATGTCTGACATAATACTGCGCACAGTCCCACCTCTAAACAATCCAATTCTGGCACGCCACAAGTCCACCGATATCATTTTGGTTGTTTTATGAGAGTTACACCATTCACAGTACTTCTGACCACAGAATATTGTATCCAATGACCCTGAATACAGTGTAATCTTACAAAGTTCTGCACCAACCTATAAAAAGCACTAGAAAAACATCAGGTGATCATCAAATACCACAAAACTGGTAATGTGTTGTTACGTAAATTAAAACCAACAAAAACATTCCCTTTTATCGGTGTAGTAGGAAGTGTATTAAACGCGAAAATATTACCATCTGGTGACTTGTTTGTGAAGTGCGTTTCCCAAAATCAACAAAACAAACTTCTATCATTAACGAATCTAGAAGAAGCAAATGTTCAATATTATATCCCTACTGTGAAAACTGATGGAATTGTGTTTCATCACATTGAGCCACAAGATTTGAAAAACAACAAATGTGGGAGAACGATTTTTTTTAAAAGGATAAAACAAAAAGGGAAGCAATAAATTTTTTTAATTGCATGATGGAAATTCTGTAGTTGTGTCCCTTGGCAATGGTTATTTCGGGCTTAGGTTAGAAATAATGTTGTTTTATTATGTTATAGCTATAAATAATATCTATATATATAAATTGCTTAGCCGGAAGTCCTTCCTCGCCTCTACTGTAAAGTTTGTCCGGTATGGACGCTGATCTGGGCAAATGCTGGGCGCTGCGGATCGGCCTGCTGTGCGCTCAAAACCCGCGAAATCGTTATAGCCGACATTTCCTTACCGAACGTTTAACCGTTTCTGAGATAAATAAATAAACAAAATGTCCACAAACTGCAAAAGCCTCATTCCGCGCGCGGTTTCGATTCAACCCGTGTCAAGAACGTGCAGTTCCGTAATACCGCAAATTTTGTTTTATTTCCATTCAACACACTTTTGCACTCGTGTCACCAATCTTACAAAATTTTGTGTTTAACTAATTAAATTTGATTAATTAAAAATCGAATCGAGGTTTCAGCATGTTTTCCCATATAGACCAAAAAATTGATGGTCTTTATACGAAGCCTTGGTAGCTCACTTAGTAAGACATTCGCCTACCGTGCAGGCGACCCAAGTTCAAATCTCCCGCGGGCCATATTCTTTTTATGGTTGTTTTTTTTTTACACTACAATATGGATATTTTTCTTTTTAATTGAGGCTTTTTACTTTTAACTTTATTATTATTATTATTATTATTAGTATTATTATTAGTATTACTATTATTAGTATTATTATTATTATTATTTATAAACTAATTATTATTATTATTATTATTATTATTATTATTATTATTATTATTATAATTATAATATCTTATATCATATTTTATTTTAAAACCTTGGTGTTTTTTATGATTTCTATTTGTATTATTCTATATTCAATATTATTCTTATTATTATTCTTCTTCTTATTATTATTATTATTACTAAGGATCGGGATGGGGTGGTACGTGTAGGTAAAAGGGGGCTACGGGTAGGTTTAAAGGGGCATGGGTAGGCATAACGGGGATACGGGTATATATAAGGGGGTATGGTGATGGTCGATTCCTTTTATCCATACCTGTGAAACGATCAACGGGGAAGTATCAAGGAGGGTACAGGTAGGTTACAAGGGGGGTACGGAAGGTATCAAGGGGGTATGGGGAGGTATCAAGTGGGTTCGGGGAGGTATCAAGGGGGTATGGTGGGGCATCATGGGGGGGACGGGGAGATATCAGGGGGGGTATGGTGAGGTATCAAGGGGGATATGGGGAGGTATCATCGTCCGAATGAAACTCGCAGACAACAGTTGTCTCTCTGTCTACATTTTAAACAGCAAACCACTAGTATTAATAATATGTTTAAATTTTCTGGCCTTTATTTTGTGTTTGATTAACTGGGAATGTTTTTTTTTTTAAGATTTTAGAATTTGGGGTTCGGGATGATTGTTTTCCGTTAGGCCGTTTCTGCCATTTTTGCTTCAGTGGAAAGCTCGTGTGGGGAAATCGTCTTGTGAAGATTGTAAGTGGACGGTTTGATATTAATATTTAAGCATAATTAATAGTGTAAAAGGTTAAATAAAGGTTTCTTTTCTAATTATAATGATGTTTTAGTACCGGATGGGGGTGATTTATCAGTGATAATGAAGGATAATGTAACCGGTGCAAGGTTTACTTTAATTGGCTTTGCTATTGTTGTAAATTGGAGAATGTTGTCAAGTATATATTTTGTGTTTATTTTAAAGATGTATTTTAACATTTTATAAGATTCTTGTTTGTAGATTTAAAATGCTTTATTTTAAATTGCGGATATCATTATTAGTGGAAGTTAAAGTAGTTATTTATGGATTTTGTATGTTGCTTTGTTTGCAGTAGCGGAAACTGCTGCACAGTGGGTCACTCTTAGGGGGTTGTTGGTCACTATCACTCGTAGGGGGTTGTTGATCGCTATCACTCTTAGGGGTTTAGTTTATCACTTTTAGGGGTATAGTTGGTTACTCTTATGGGTTTAGTCGCTCGTAGTTAGGGGTCATTTATTTTTAATTAAGGGGTTCCTCATTCGTAGTTAAGGGGGTTGGTCAGATAATTGTATAACATTGGGTCATTAGTCGTGGGATCATTATATAGTTAGTAGGACGTTAGGTTATTATTTAGTAGGTTGTTGAGGTTAAGTTGGTAGTTTGTATAAGTGTATTGATTTGTATATTTTCCAAGTCTCCCCACCCTCTTGCCCCTGGAAGAGAGTAATAAAGAACAACAAATTCAATTAAGTGTTTATTTAATTCAATTCTTTATTATTTCATCTTTATGTCTCTCAGTAATTCTTGTGGGTGTGTGGGCGTATTTGAAACGACTATGAGTGTGTGAGCTAGACCATGTAAGGATATTACATTAATTGGAATGCACATCACTCTAGTACACAAAGATATAATAAAGTTCACTTTTTTCAAAACCAAGAAATCACAACAACAGATTACTAGAATTGTTTTCGCCACAGACACATTGCCATCGATTCTGAGAACAAGAAACAAGGAGTACAAGATTTTTCCTTATTGTCCTCCTATCATCAAATGCACCAGATGTCAACGTTTGAATCACTCTCGGAAAAAACTGCTTTGCCAAACCGAGATGCTGCACGTGCGGTGAAAATCATGATAGAAAATCATGCTCCACAGTGCTCCGCGTTGTATTAACTGTGGTGGCCCACATTCTGCTGCTTATCACGGTTGTGATTGATAAAATAAAAAGTACTGTTGAAAAATGCTCAAAAAGAAAGATAAAAAAAAGTACATGAGTCTTCAAGACGCCATCAAAAAAGTTACAAAAAACAAAGAATCGTCAAGCACGAAAAGAAATGTATGCAAACATAGGTTCCTTTCTAAATACCAACTTTTGATAACTTTGTTCGAACCACCGTGAATCCGATAATCAACAACAATAATGATCGATTTTTACCGAAGTAAATTTATTTTATAATTTTAAGGTCTGGAATTACAAATCCTGCTACTGCATCTCCTGAACGAATTACAGACCCATCTGTATAAACTTTTAAATATCTATAATAATGTTCATTAAGATGTTCCCGGGCCTCTGTAGCTATCTATTAAATAAGGATTTTCATATTTCTTAAAATTTGTATAATTAATATCATATTATGCGCTTTCCATTTCCCATTTAGGATATGGAGCAGCAATGTATTTTTGCGCCACGTGTTGTGGTAAAATATTTACATCATTAAAAATATCCTGTGTATATGTTGAAATTGTTTGTTCTCTTTGGGAAATCAATATCAGATCTAGTATTTAGATCCTCTTGCATAATATTTTCTACTGCGTGATTCCTAATTACATATTTTGCGCATGCAAGCTTTCTATATCTCCTAAAGATAAAACACCTGCTGCTGCATACGCATACGATGACCTGCTCACAGTGGTGAAGAAACGGAAACTCCGATGGCATGGCCACGTCACCAGATCATCAGGCCTTTCAAAGACCATTCTGCAAGGCACAGTGCAAGGAGGTAGAAGAAGAGAGAGACCGAAAAAGAGGTGGGAGGACAACATTCGAGGATGAACTGGTTTGACACTGAGCGAAGCCATCAGGGTTGCTGAGGACAGAGAAAGATGGAATATGCTGGTTAAACGATCCATCTGTGGTGCCCCTACGACCTCCGAGTTACGGGACAGGATAGGATAGGATAGGGCTGCATACGCATCTGTAGTTTTAGTATGAATCGGTACACCAAGTGCTATTTTTATGATTTTACTGTCTAAACGTAGTAATTTTTTCATATACGTTTTATGTGCTGAAAAGAATGCTTCTTGACCAAAGGATAGTTGAGATCTCACAAGTGTACAAGCTAAATTAATTAACATTTTTGTATCTTGACCCCATGATTTTTCACTTATTACTCTAATAACATAAAAACTTTTCGTCGCCTTTTATATTAAACAATTGACGTGTCTTTTCCAATTTAATTTTCGTTTGAAATATACACCTAAAAATTTTACTTCTTCTACATATTTAAGTTCTTGTGTTTCAATATAAAATTTAGGAAATATTTTTGGATTTTGATCATTATTAAACAGTAATATGTTTGTCTTTTCACTAGATAGTTCAAGGCCATTATTATTCATTAAAAAGGCAAATGTTATTTAGTTCTAATTGATATACATTTTATATGGGTTTAATTTCATATAAAGATCTTTTCCTCAAAGATACGTTAGTCCACATTGCAATGTCCTCTGCATACTGAACAATGTGTATATTTTTACTTACATTTTTTGGTAGATCATGAATAAGCAAATTAAATAATGTAGGTGATATAATCGGGCCTTGTGAGATTCCCATATTTATAAAATGTTTGTATGAATAAGAATTTCCAACTTTTACAATCATGTTTCTTCCTGTAAGGAATGTTTTAATATATTTAAATATGTGGCCTGATAATCCTGCTATGAAAATTCATATTAGATTATTAGTTAAAAAAAATTTACTGTATAATTAATAATATTAAGGGCTTACTAAGACAAAAAAAATAAGATTCCTGTTTAATTAGTATATCAGGAGTCCCTAGACATATTTCTAATTTAACATTTACATTATTTTTAAACTCTTAGAAAACAAAATTTTGTAGAAATATTACTTGCACCATCCAACACCTAATATTACAATGTAATGGTATAAAAAGATATTTACCTAGCAGCTATTATAAATTAAATAGCACTCAAGACTTAGACTTAAAATCATATGAAAAAATATCTAAAGCACTGATATATTCTCCAATTGGTCAATTCTTATAAGAAGAAGAAGAAGAACAACAACAACAACAAAAACAACAACAACAACAACAACAACAACAATAATAATAATAATAATAATAATAATAATAATAATAATAATAATAACTACAACAACAACAAACAACAACAACAACAATAATAATAATAATAATAATAATAATAATAATAATAATAATAATAATAATAATAATAATAATAATAATAATAAAAATAATAATAATGATAATAATACCAATAATAATAATAATAATAATAATAATACTAATAATAATAATAATAATAATAATAATAATAATAATAATAATAATAATAATGCACCTGTTATCACCAAGTGCTTAAAAAGCATGATTGTCAATTGTATGCAAAGTATGACGTCAAATATAGATTTTATTAAGAAGGACAACGTTTAATACATCAATTTAAAAAAGCATAAGTTATAATGACGATGTCATTTTCAAGATGGTAATCATTCAAACGTTTACCATTTCTTATTGAAATTAAATTTACTGATTATACTGATTATTGACAATGATCCGTAGAGTTCAAATTTAAGTTTTAACAAAGGTTTCATCAGAACAGCTAGTGATCGAAGAATTAGGTTAAATAGTTATATTTATCATTACATGTTTATTATTCATAGATTAATCTTAAAGTATTTCTTAATTAATATAAATTTACATACATTTTCCTCGATGATTGAAATAAGCATATATGTTTTCATCTTGCTTTCTTATCCATTCATATCATAAATAAGCAATAACAATAGTTTGTTTGTTTTTTCATATAATAATGTCGTTATATCAATTTTTGTTCATGTTAATCCCTTTATTTTAATTTTAAGTTATTTTTTTTTCTAATTTAATATGTAGTCTAATATCACAGACGTGAATAGACGTTAAATTAAATAATTTAAAAAACGAGCCAACACAGTGCACCACTTATATAGTATCTCTGTAATCGAGAGACAGTTCGAGCATTCCAGCATGACGCAATAACACCCAAGCAATTTACAACTCGTCGCCGGAAATATGAACTGTCTTACGTCATATAGCCTTATTTAGGTTAGAAGAATTTCTTAGCTATTAGTAGATTTATCTAGATGAAGCATAGTAAACAAGTAATTCTATAAAATTCTCAACAAAATCGACCGACAAAAATTATCAACATTATGCAAAGATTCTTCAAACAACAACGCAAAATCAAATTAATGGTAAATACACTCTGTTATTGCATGCTTTGCTAAACAAAACGATCGGATCTATCGTTCACGTCTCAATCGTAACACAGATAATGGGCAATTCAGCGGGTATGTTGTCCACTCCCGCTGACTTCCCTTTCTTCAGTGATTGCACTGCTGCCTCAACTTCTGCTTGGATACTTTGGAGGATTTCTTCCTCTTCTCTGTCCTGGGGACATGCTAGAACTGATGGGTCTCCGTTTGGTGTGTGATTGTGAAGGTCAGAGCAGTACTCTGTCCATCTATCCAAGACTTCTTGTTCTTCTATAAGGCATAATTATGTCAGACTTGCTTTGGAACGTGGAGACCTAGGGCTGTTTAACATTTGTCAGCCTCTTCATAGTCTGGTAGGCCTTCTTGCTGTTGTTCTTGTTCAGACTGTTTTCTCTTTCATGGCATTGCTGTTCTATCCAGTTCTCCTTTGCTGTGCGCATGCTTTTTCGGATGTCATTGTTGATTTTTCGGTAGGCATCAGCTCCCTGTGAGGTGCTCTTTTTCTTTTTCATCTCTCTTCGTTTATCACACAGGTCCAAAAGTTCAGTCGCAATCCACGGTTTCTTCTTTGGGAGGTGATTGCCAGTGATCTCAGTGGCGGCATCTGTCACAGCTGAGTTGAAGGTGGTGGTCATCGTGTTGACATCTACTTCACCAGCTCCCAAAATGAGCAGTGGTACACATTTCCCTCCAATTGTGGCTTAGAACATTTCTGCCACCTCCGGGTCTTGCAGTTTGTCATAGTCGAACTTCAGTCTGGTGCACTTTGCTGTGTTTACTCTCTTCAAGTGGAGCCAAAAGGACATCATCACGAGACCGTGGTCACTTCCGATGTCTGCTCCTGGAAAAGTGCGTGTCCTGGCCTGCCAATGTTAATGCTTGATCTGAAGCGTGTCTTGACCATGATGTAGTCAATCTGGTTGTGATGCTCCCCGCTGGGACTGCGCCATGTCCATCGTCTGGATTTTGTGTGGAGACCAAGCGTGTTTGCCAGTATCAGATTGTTGTATCTGGCAAACTCCAACAGTCTCAGACCCCTGTCATTTGCCTCGTTGTTGCAAAGGGGTCAACATGTGTCTCCCCAGTTGTGGTGCGCACCTTCCAGTCGCCTTGCACTCTGAATATGTCCTTCTTCGGCACTTGGTCAAGGACAGCCTGCAGATGTTCATAGAAATCCTCCACTTCGCTGTCGTCATAGTCTGATGTTGATGTAGATATATAGGCCTGGATGATTGTGATGTTGAAAGGGGTTGCTCTCCAACGGATGGTAATTAGTATACTGGAGATTAGGCGGCATCCCATGACAGTGGCTAGAACATTTTTGTAAACCAAGAATCCAACGCCGTGTTCGTGCCTGTCATCTCTCCAGCTGAAATAAAGCTTGTGACATTTGTTGGTCGTTGTTTCACCTAGGCCTTTCCGGCGCAGTTCGATGATACCTAGTAAAGTGTTCCATCAATAGTCGTCCAGCTCGTGGGGGCAGTGCTGTTAATTTTCCATCCGCAGTTGCGATCCTGACATTCCAAGTTCCTATGACGATGTTGTCTCTCGTACAGATCCTGCTAAGTTGTCCATCAGTAGCACACTTATCACCTCCGTCCTGGTGGCCAACGGAAAGCACGGTCCTTGGTGACCCGGGCGACGACCGATCCGGTATGGAGCGAGTGTTTCTTTTCACCATACGTTGTTTTGGGGAAAGAAAGACTTGGCAGGACCCAATCCTCTCCAGGCTGTTGGCCACGGCTTCCTATAATATTATTTAGCAATGTAGGCATTTTATATGTTTCCGTTTTGTTGATATTTTATAAGGATGTTTATATTCTATTTTGCTTTTGTAAACAGGTTTTCGATAAATTAGAGTATAGCCTCAGTAGTTTGCCCTGTGTAGGATGCCTTGATTGTAAAGTGACTGGCTGGTGGAATGCCTTCAGTGATACCACTAGGGTTGTTTTCAACAGATCTTTTATATAGATCAGGGACGAGTCCTCTTTCAATCAAGTTGCGGTTCTGATTTTGTGGTCTTAATTCGGCTTTTTGCAGTCCGCTGTACCCTGTAAGCAATGAATCTAACTAACTTCTTCTTCTTCTTCCATTTTTTTCGATGTCGTCGTCGACACCATTGTCCTCTTCCTGCTTCTCATAATTTTGTATATAATAATAATAACGGATTTTTATATAGCGGGTACTCCAGCCTACGACCAGACTCACCGCGCTTTACATAGTCATTACATAAAAATACATGCACTCGATCAAACATCGCCTTTGCTACGATACACCAAAAGACGGAACAGTAAAAGTACAAACTATTTACAACTAAATACAAAAATGACAAAAATAGAATAGCAAAAACCTATTCACAGCTATTTATATGCCCGGTTAGACCCAGGAAAGGAAAACAGTATAAATATTTCATATTTAATATTCCCCTCCCCCCCCCTCCTCGTTTCTTCCTTCTCTTCCTAAACATTATCCGTAGTTGACCCACTACCGACACCTTTACCCTTTGTGTCTGAACTCGTATGTCTGATTAAAGAAATTGAAAATTTGTTTTTCATTATTCTTATAAATGACTATAGACATGTCACGGCATAAATTGTGTACCTAAAGGAAGTCTTCCTGCTTGATATAATAAGGTGGAAATTTTCCCAAACCCCCATTCCCGCCCCCTCCCCTTCGAAAGAAACTGTAATGGATGGCTTTCTTTTATCTTTTGCATTTGTTTGCGAAAAAAGATTACGGCACTAGTGATAAAGATTGCAGGGATGTTTTATCGACGCTTTAATCTATTTTTTATCGATTGACATTTTTTTTTGGGTGGGGGGGGGTGTGGGGGGGGGTACAATATTAAGCATTCTTTTCATTCCTACCCTCTCCGCTCGCCTACCACACTCACCGATAGCGATACCCAAACTTTATCAAATTTGACCCTTTGTCGGCCCTACCTGTGCTCATTTAGCCACGCCCCTCAGGGTATTTACGTTTTGTCTGCGGCTTCTCAATAACCTTTTTTCAGAGGAAATGTTTTGCTAGGTGGAGTCTTACAGCTTGGCCTTCGTCAAGCGATTAAGGTACAGTGTAAAGTTATTACAATATCTATGTAATTTCTTGAGCTCTTTTCTGAAAGGATTCGCTATATATTTAAAAAAAAATCGGTTTTCTTATAGATTCGTTAAAATGAACTACCAACTTTTATTTATTTATTTATTTGTTTGTTTTTTGGTGATTATTATGTTGTTTGTGCTGTTGGAGCAGATATTTCTTGTTGCAACTGTGATGATGATGATGATGATGATGATGATGATGATGATGATGATGATGATGATGACGATAATAATAATAATAATAATAATAATAATAATAATAATAATAATAATAATAATAATAATAATAATATTATTATTATTATTATTATTATTATTATTATTATTATTATTATTATTATTATTATTCGAATTCATTTAAAATCACAATTGCCCTTTTGTTACGATTGAGACGCGCACGATCATTTTGTTTTGCGAAGCATGCAATAGCAGAGTGTATTTACCTTTGATTTTATTTTGCGTTGTTGTTAGAAGAAGCTTTGTATAATGTTAATAATTTTTGTCGGTCGATATTGTTCAGAATTTTCTGGAATTACTTGATCTGGTAATAGCTAAGCATCCTTCTAATCTAAAGTACTTTCTATGACGTAAGACAGTGCAGAGTTTCGGTGACGAGTTTTATTTTGATTGGGTGTTATTGCGTCATGCTGGAAAGTTCAAACTTTTCCTCGATTGCAGAGAGGTTATATAAGTAATGTACTGTCTGCTTGTGAGATGATTGTTGTAGTGATTTTCGGAAAACGATTCTTATATGCAGTAGTTGATATTTGCTGAATATGTTGGAAAACTTTCTACGATGACTCCTGTCTTGTTGCTGAGTGAACAGGCTGCATGGATAAACGAATTGGAGTTACACTTATCAAGATTCAAGCATCGGGGCTTAATCTGCTATTGATAAACCACGTGTAACACCTTTGCAAGGAAGGTCCAAGCGCATAACATCAAGGAATTTTCTAACATTTAAGTCAAAAGTAGTATGCAATTATACAACACATCACACATAGATCAAGCATGCACAAATAAAGAAAATAATGATGTTGATAATGCTGCTGCTGCTGCTGCTGTTGCTGCTGCTGCTGCTGCTGATGATGATGATGATGATAATGATGATGATGATGATGATGATGATGATGATGATGATGATGATGATGATGATGATGATGATGATGATAATGATGAGAAGGAGGAGGAGGAGACTGACTGACTGAGACTTATTCGACTATAAAATTTACATAGAAATGTGCTTTTCGGTTCCACAAACATCGTACATGTAAAATGTAGAATATCTTTAAAAGAATATCATGTCTATCCTATCCTATCCTATCCTATCCTGTCCCGTAACCCGGAGGTCGTATGGGCACAACATATGATCGGTTAACCAGCATACTCCATCTTTCTCTGTCCTCAGCAGCCCTGATGGCTTCGCTCAGTGTCAAACCAGTCCATTCTCGAATGTTGTCCTCCCACCTCTTTTTCGGTCTCCCTCTTCGTCTACCTCCTTGCACTGTGCCTTGCAGAATAGTCTTTGCAAGTCCTGATGATCTGGTGACGTGGCCATACCATCGGAGTTTCCGTTTCTTCACCACTGAATATCACGTACCAAAATAAATAAATAAATAGTGCAACGCATAAAATATAATAAAACAACTACTATGCCATAGACTTGCTCCGGCATACACCCCTTGTCACGTAACCTGTAAAATTTACGTGAAACACATAAACAACACAGACCTTAAGTACATCTACTCATATATCTATATATATATATATATATATATACACACACACCGTGAACTCCGGATATACTAAAGGCCGGATAAAGTAAATATTCGGTTTTAGTAAAGTCCAGTCTTGGTCCCGACCAAAACTCTTGTCTCTGTTTTTAAAAATCGGATATAATAAAAACAATATAGTAAAGTCCGCTTATAATAAAGTGTTTTCTAAGGCCCCTTGCGAGTTTTGCTGCCGCTTATAATAAAGTTTCAAGGGAGATTACTGTATTTTAAAGTTTCATGGGAGTTACTGACGTTTATAATGGCGCAACATCGTCGCGTCACGCTTACCCTGAAGCGTAAAATAGATCTAATTCATGCACTTGAAGATGTGAAGTCTACTGGTTTTACTATATGCAGATGACACTATTATTCTATCAGAATCAAAAAGCGGGTTACAAAAAGCACTTGATGTTTTATTTCAGTATTGTTTCAAATGGAAACTAGAAGTTAATGTTTCAAAAACCAAAATAGTAATTTTTAATTTGAACAGAAAAACAAAACATAATTTTACGTTTGGTTCTGAATGTATTGAAATTGTTGATTCTTTTAAATATTTAGGGATTGTTTTTACTAGAACAGGTACATTTTTTAAGGCCCAAAAAAATGTTTATGATCATGCACTTCGAACAATATTTTCATTGTTACACAATGCAAGACGGCAAGAATTATCTATCAGTGTCACATTAGACCTATATCAAAAATTGGTTCTTCCAGTATTATTATATGGTTGTGAAATATGGGGATTTGAAAATATAGCTATATTAGAAAAGTTACAAATGAAGTTCCTTAAAATGTTGTTTCATTTGCATCGTTGTACGATGAATAATATGATTTTGGGAGAAACTGGTTTATTTCCATTATCTGTTCATGTCAAATGTAGGATGATTCGATTTTGGACAGGTATTATTCAACCAACTTCTACTGCTAAATTTTCATGCCGAATGTATAAAAATATACATCAGTTGTGTTCAGCGTCTAAGTTTTCCTCACAATGGTTAAATTATATTAAGATTATTCTGGAGGAGACTGGTTATGACTGTGTGTGGAAGACGCAACATTTCCAGAGTTCAGATTCGTTATGCAAAAATGTAGCCATCTCTTTAAAGAATAACTTTATACTGACATGGAAACAGTCTCTTGACGAAAGCAGCAAATGTTTTTTCTACAAAAGTGTTAAATTACAGTTTGGTCGTGAAAAGTATATATCTCAATTACCTGATATTTATATTCATACTTTGATAAAATTTCGTTGTTCAGATCATAAGTTACAAATAGAATTAGGAAGGCGGGAAGGTGTAACAAGGAAAGAAAGATTTTGTAAGGACTGCAATATGGGTTCAATTGGGGATGAATTTCACATTATTTTTGAGTGTCCAAAACACAAGCATATTCGACAAATGTTTATATGTAGTAAATATTTATCGTGCAAGTCAATGTTTAACTTGTGTCATTTGTTTCGGGAAAGAAAACATGTGTTACTAAAATTGAGTAAATTTATAAAATTAGGAAAGGGCGTATACTAATAATATTAACAATATTAGCAAAATGTTATTGTTGTACATGTTAAAGTGGAATGTTAGTAATGTTGCTGTTATTTTTATTTTATTTTTATTTTTTTTAACAACCGCTTTATGATTGTTATGCTTATGTTTTTGTATCCTCCACACCCCAAAAGGGGCGATTAATGGGATTAAATCTTGAATCTTGAATCTTGAAGATGAAAGAAAAAAGAAATTGCTGAACAATTTCAAATTTCTGCATCAACAGTAACTGTGATTAGAAGGAGAGTGAAAAACTGAAGGAGAGATTTCACTGTGGCGACAAAGGGGTGCGGCACAGTGTGAAGTAGAAACTGCCCTCTTACAGTGGTTTAAGGATGCAAGGGGTAACGGCATGCCTGTAACTGGACCAATTATGAAGTTAAAGGCTGAGAACTTCGCAAAAGATCTGGGCTTGCATGAATGGTCTTGTTCTGATGGTTGGCTGAGTCGTTTCAACAAACGTCACACTATTGCATATCGAAAGAACAGCGGCGAAAGAAACAGCGTTGACGAAGCAGCCACCTATTCATGGACAAAGGATGTGCTTCTTCCAACAATACAAAGGTATGAAAAGATGGACATCTTCAACATGGATGAGTGTGGTTTGTTTTGGCGAATGCTGCCCGATCGAACGATGGCCTTTAGATCTGAAAAGTGTTACGGGGGCAAACACTCGAAGGAAAGAATCACGGTAACAATGTGTTGCAACATGGACGGGACAGAAAAGCGCCCTTTGCACGTGATTGGCAAATTCCACAAGCCGCGGTGCTTTAAAGGCATCAATCAGTTACCAGTGTGCTATGAGGCAAACCCGAAGGCATGGATAAACTTTTTGTTTTCCCAAAATAACTAGTACAACATGTACAATTCATGATCTACTTTAATGATTTACCCTTCCGATTAAAGGGTTGGTTTGAAATAATTAAGACACGAAGGCTCACATGTTGTTATTACATCTCTTATCCGTACTGGACTCTCTCTCTCTCTCTCTCTCTCTCTCTCTCTTACCCTCTCTCTCTCTCTCTCTCTCTCTCTCACACACACACACACACACACACTCACACACACGTGATCTTACACACACGGACATCAACAAATAATACTGTAAAATTTCAATGAATATACACCAACTGGGTTATAAGAGAAGTATTCTAGAAGAGTTTATAATACCCGCGTTAATAAACAAAAATAATCATTCAACGTATGTGAGCGTAATGGAATCCAATAATGGACAATGGACCTACTGCAAGTGTTCATTTAAAAAAGTATCTTTTTCAGCTATTTCCCGTTGATTTCTGGTGGCTTCACACGAAAGGCTAAAAAGACCTTTTCACTTTCGTGAAATATCACTTGTTATCATGTGGCTGTGTCCAGAAACAATAGATCTTGACGATGAGTGCATATTCATAATGTTCACTTAAATAACGTAATTGCTATTTACCTGTAAAAAAAACTGGTCCTGATTTGGCTCGGAAGAGTCCGCTGGACCTAAAGCAATAATCTTGTATTGTATTGTATTGTATTGTATTTACCTGTAATTACGATAGCAATAGGTAATACCCATTGGGGAGCGAGGGGGGGTTGAGAAGGGAAACACAAAGAAGAAGAAAATCTAAATTTTGAAAAGGCCATATTCGAGAGAGAGGGAGAGAGGGAGAGAGAGAGAGAGAGAGAGAGAGAGAGAGAGAGATAGAGAGAGAGAGAGAGAGAGAGAGAGAGAGAGAGAGAGAGAGAGAGAGAGAGAGAGCTTGTCCAACCACTCAAATAAATACTTAGAATTTTGAATTTTGTTCTTGGCAACTCTGGTAATAGAAACGTCTCCACGGACGGCTATCCGGGGGTGGGGGGCTGGGACTGAGGAGGGTGGGGGGTGTAAGGTAAAATGAGAAAACATATATAGTTTTCATGTGGAATTCAGCAAGGGACAACAAACCAACACAGAAATATTAATCTAAATTAAAATATGTAATAACGAAAGCGATTCGTTCGATATGCACTGTCTTATTTTAACTGTTGTACCAAGTGAATCTAATCAAATAATGGGACCCAATTCCAATGTACATGTATATGACGCGCCAAATGTCAGCTCAATTTAGAACGATATTATTACGTGAACACACAGCCAAATAGACACACAGACGATTACAGTCTGCAGAAATCCTGGTAAAAGATGGAAATTCGAGAGGTCATTTGTTCACTGATTTGTTTAGCATAACCCTAAGCCTAACACAGCCCTAACCCTAACGGAACACTGTTTTGACGTCAAAATAAGGGGGTCCGTCAAAAGAAAGTACGTAGAGGTTTAAGTGTATGACAGAATAAAGACGTTTCTACCTAGCCACACACACACACACACACAAACACACACCTTCAGACACATGAAGACCCACAATGCACAGTTTTCATAACAACAACAACAAAATACTGTATTAGACACGGTATATACTGTATGCTGGATCATACACACACACACACACACACACACACACACACACACACACACACACACACACACACAGAGGCACGCCATTTTACATTCACAAAAATCACGCATGCACTCACACACACACGCACGCAGGCAAGCAAAAAGAGGCAAGAAGGGGGAAGAGGAGGAGAAGGAAGAATATGAGTAGAATAGTATTAGTACTAGCTATTTTGTTGGTGGTTGTGGTGGTGGTGAACCTAAATTGTTATCATAATGATGATGATGATGATGATGATGATGATGATGATGATGATGATGATGATGATGATGATGAATATGAGTAGAATAGTATTAGTACTAGCTATTTTGTTGGTGGTTGTGGTGGTGGTGAACCTAAGTTGTTATCATAATGATGATGATGATGATGTTGTTGTTGTTATTGTTGTTGTTGTTGTTCTTCTTCTTCTTCTTCTTCATTATTTTATTGTTGTTTTTGCTGTCGTTGTTGTTGTAACCTAATTGTTTTTTGTTGCATAGGTTCACTAATGGCGCCCCGGTATAGGGAGCACGCATTTCTAATGCGAGTGCTGCTGCTTGCATGCGCCTTCAGTAGACTGTAAGTAAATCCACTCTACAGTTTTCGATATATTATACTATTAACGGCTGTTTATAAATTATACTAAGATTTCTATGAAGTTCGTTGTTAAAACTTTAAACGCATCCTTAGGAATTTTAAAAAAAGACATTAAACAAACAACCCATCAAAAAACAACATGGTGAATGTGACTATGCTTTCGTTTGCAATCGTTTGTACGATAGGCTTTTCTGAATGTCAAGATAACAAACAAGAGGGAGATCCAGTAGTATGTATTATTTCAATAAGGAATGTAATTGTAGCCTATTTATATGATGTTTTACAGGGAGGGTTTTGATTGCCCGGGTGATGTCTTCTTCACCTTAAAAGCCGGCGAAACATGTACTGTCCCGTTCTTCATGCTCGATGGAAGAGAGTAAGAAAATCGTATTAAATGTATATATAACATTTTGTGTGTATTTATATTTCACAATACCACTGTCTCCAGCTAGATTTGTGATGCAATATAGTGATTACCGCTTTGGGGGTGGCCTGCTGGCGCAGTGAGTTAGGCGCCGGTTTCCTATGCTGAAGGTCGCGGGTTCCATTCCCGCGGGGGACAAGCTGATGTGACATAGGTACAAGACGTTTCAGGTTTCCGATGGTTTTCTCCGGGTACTCTGGTTCCCTTCCTCATTTCAATTATGGTTTTGGATGCAGTCTATCTAAAAGTTCAACAAGAAAAAGCGACTTGACTTTACACCACATTTTGAGTGTTGAGTGTTTATTTGCTGTTTATTTTGGAGTGGTTCTATCATGTGAGCTGGTTACAGCGCTTTGAGCCTGATTTAGGAGTATTGAGCAGATAGCATCCATTGTTCTTCTTCCTCTATTTCCTCTACTTCTTCTACTTCTTCTTCTTCTTCTTCTTCTTCTTCTTCTACTTCCCGCTATAGTTTTCGAACGTATCCCTTTGTTAAATATTATAAAACTTTTATACGTTTGAAAATGGGCGCATTTGGTCCAGATTATGAGGCTGAATCGATTATTTTGCCATAAGTTACTATTGAAAACATTCTTCAAACTTTAGGCAAAGAATGACATAATCACCATGATCATGATCATCCACATCATTATCATCATCATCATCATCATCATCATCATCATCATCATCATCATCATCCTTATCATTATCATCATTAACAACAACAGCAACACGACCGTCATCGTCGTTGTCAGTACAAAAACACTAACTCTATTAATAATAAAACAACAACAAACATAACAACATCTACTACTACTACTACTACTACTACTACTACTACTACTACTACTACTACTACTACTACTACTATTACTACTACTACTACTACTACTACTAATAATAATAATAACAGCAATACTAATACTACTACTACTACTACTACTATTACTACTACTACTACTACTACTAATAATAATAATAATAATAACAGCAATAACAACAATAACAACAGTAACAAAAACATTAATAACAAGAAGAACAAAGAAAAAACAACAAACAACAGCAACGACGATAGATAGTTATTCATTGCTTACAAGGTCCAGCAGACTGCAAAGAGCCGAAACAGGAAA
Organism: Oncomelania hupensis; assembly: GCA_036898135.1. Lineage (NCBI taxonomy): Eukaryota > Metazoa > Mollusca > Gastropoda > Littorinimorpha > Pomatiopsidae > Oncomelania > Oncomelania hupensis. The sequence continues at coordinate 35,157,788 of CM072521.1, read as the reverse complement.
ACAAAATCAAGACCACAACTTCGCTGGAAGAGGAACCACCCCCGATCCGCATAAAAGATCTGCTGAAACAACTCTAGTGGTAACACTGAAGGCACTCCCACAGCCGGTCACTTTACAATAAAGACATTCTACGCAGGGGACGCTGAGGCTATACTCTAATTTATCAAACCCCCGTTTACAAAAACAAAACAGAATACAAACATATTATAAAATACCAACAAAACACATACATATAAAATGCCTACATTGCCAAATAATTGCATCATAGGAAGCCCCAGTGGCCATTTGGCAGAAAGCGTCCAATATTCCCAAGCTGATCCAACAGACCTCACACACAAATGAGGAATTTTGTCCCGGAAGAGTTTTCAAGAAAAAAGGTAGGTGACTGGTCTATCGAAGAAGAAGATAGTATAGTAGATTGATAGAACAGAGTAGGAGTGAGAAAGAACAAAGGAGAAAGACAGCGACAGTGGGAATTTAAAGCACTAAATTTCCAGAAAGTGGTGATACTATTTATGCTGAAACCCCCAGAATCCCCACGAGGGTGACGACCACGATGACGTTTAGGCGTAATCTAATCCTCATCGTTGTTAATGCAGCCACAGAACGATCGACACTGTTGGTAGAAGCGGCGGGCCTGAATGCTACACTGAAGGGAGACACGGCTACGTTTATCCTGCAAATGCTGATCCGAGCGCGCAATGTCATTATGCTATCGTAATTAAAGGTAACGCACACTTGTTATTATCATCCCTACTTTGAAGACATGATGTTTATATGCAGGAATTCAAATCGTTTTCTCCTTACGCACTCCCTGAAGCGCCCCATGACCCAGTCGATCGAACGGGTGGTTTCTTTGAGAATATTTTCTAACGTTACGACTTGGAAGGGGCACGCACGAGGTCGCGACGACGCTATTTTAAAAAGCCCCAATTGAAAGGTTTTGTTTACATTTGGCCAAAATGGGTCTACCCAAAAATTCGCATTGTTATTACATTAAACAATGATAAAAGGGACTTTCGTTGCTCAAACCAACCGCTAACGTTGTAATTTTTCATTTATGTTCTAAACGGGAGTGATTTAACCTGTTTAACGGTAACACCAATAGCGCAACCGTGTGACCTTCGGCCCTATTTCTGAACGAACCACTCGGCTTCAAGAATGTGTCTTTGGTGTCTGGGGTAGATTTTGGTCAATTGTATCAACCTAAAACGAAAGTCCGTACCGAGCAACTTTGATGTGGGTTTTGCCCAGTATTGCCTTTGGTAAATGCTACTGTATTTTCAGCTCAGGAACGGTGACTAGCGGTTGCTATAAATAGGGGAAAAAAACAACAAAATATTGAATAGAGGGGCCGGGTAGCTCAGTTGGTAAGAGCGTCTTGCTAGTAACCGAAAGGTCGCTGGTTCGAATCCCGGATTGGTCAACGTGTGATCATATTATTTTCCCCTTTACCAACAACTGGCCCGCTGGTGTCAGTATAAATCGGTCCAGTAGTCACCTAGGCATATATGCGAAAGTGTCGTGTGACTATAATCTACAAACAACAACAACTATTGAATTTATTGATTTAAAAAATGTATCGTACTTTCAAAAAACTTTTTTTTTTAAACTTATTTATTACAATGGGTCAACATTCACTGTGAATGTTAAAAGGATCTGCCGCAAAGGCGTGGTCCAAGCTATTACTGTTTTTTTTTTTTTTTCATAAGATTTATGTTTTTGAGTGAGTGTGATTATTGTACATTGCTACATAATTTTCCTTGCTCTTTTGGTGGGACCTAAAAATTCCTATTTCGATTCAATTAATAGATACATAACAAACGGAATGTATTGATTTATATATTTTTAAAAACTTTTTAAACACTGGTTAAACGATCGTCTTAACGACTTTCGAGTTACGGGATAGGATAGGATAGGATAGGATTTTCAAATACTTTTGAAAGAGGTATTTTTGTTGTAAGCTTTTACATTTTATTAGTGATGCAACACTCGCTATAAATGTTTAAAGGATTTGTCACACTGAAGTGTAGTACAATAATCAAATAAATCAAACGATGCTTTAAGGAACATTGCTTTAAGTGTAGAAACTGTCTTCAGGTGTGTGTTCTTGGAAACCCAACCCTTGCTGGCCAGGAGACTGCTATGGAGGAATGTCCGAAAACTGTCAATGTCGTTTAGGGTTCAGAAAAGACAACAGCAACAGTGACGGAAAGACGTGTGAACGTAAGTACAGTGAAGTTGTTTTTGTTGTTGTTGTTGCATCAATTTTTATTCATCAGATTAACATAAGTTGTACTGATGTAACATAAACAATTTACAACATCTAACATGCGCACATCATAGATATTTTCCAAATTAAGTAATTAATTAATCAAACTATAGAAATCATGATACTACTAACATACACATAAACTTTTAACAACATACATTCATTCCCTTGTAACAATTCATTGATTAAAAAATACACAAAGAAAAAAAAATAATTAAAAAAAAAAAAAAATAAAAAATAAAAACTTTCAACTTCACCTGTGAAGAACGAAGTACTTATAAATGTTATTTTGCGTCCTACAAAAAGTTGAAATTAGGCCTCCAGGCCCTTAGCCCCCTCCCCCTTCCATCTCCCCCCAACCCTCCCCCCCCCTCCGCACACCCCATAAACAATGATAAAATAATCAATCAAAACTAAAACAAATTCAAATTCATAAATAATTCCTCCCACCCTCCCTCCCTTCCACCCAAAAACAAATAAATAAATAAATAACATATATTTATTGAAACTAATAATGCTTAATTAAATAAATTAGGTACAAAGAATAAACAGACAATTACTAAACTAATTGTTAGAAGATATTTAGAAAAAATTGAATAATTCATGACTTCTAAGTAAATCTATGAGCATTAAGCTCAATGACCAATCAGAATGATCTTCTGGATATATAATACTTGAGATTGACATAGGTAACTTTAATTTATTTAATCTAATGAGTAAAGGCTGAAAATGGTTATAATTTTGTTGACATTCAAATATTAAGTGATTTACATTAAAATTACAATTACAAAGAACTGGAGGATTTATGAAACGAGCACGCCAAGCATTTAGCCTTAGTCTGTGAAATAAACTGTTAATAATCTACCATGCGCACATCATAGATATTTTCCACATTATCAAACCATAAACATTATTATACTACTGACATACACACACATTTGTAACAACATACATTCCTTTATAACAATTAGTTCACATAAAAAAAAAATAAAATAATAATAATAATTAAAAAAAATAATAAAATAAATAAATAAACAGTGGAACCGTTCAACTTCACCTGTGAAGAACGAAGTATTTATAAATGTCATTTTACGTCTTACAGAAAGTTGAAGTTTGGCCTCCAAGCCCCTACACCTCCACACCCCATTAAATAAAAAAAAAAAAAAAAATAATAATAATAATATTTTTTTTAAAAAAAATAATTAAAAATAATAATAATAATAATAATAAAATTAAAAATGATAAAATAATAATAATTATTATTATTTAGTAAAAAGAACTAAAAAATAAAATAAAATAACATTAAAAACTCAACATTAAAACAAATTAATAAATAATTCCCCCCTCCCCCCCCCCCCCGACCTTCCCTCCTCTCCCAAACCAAAATAAATAATTAATAAATATTTATTGAAACTAATAATGCTTAATGAAATAAAATAGGAAAATAGGTACAAAAAATTAAATTTAATAAAAAAAGGCTAGACTAGTTGTAAAAAATTAAAACAACAAACAAACAAACCATTAGAAGAAATTGAATAATTCATGACTTAATGAAATCTATGATCAAACAAACAAAATATTAGAAGAAATTGAATAATTCATGGCTTCTAATTAAATCTATGAGCATTAAGCTCAATGACCAATCAGAATGTTCTTCTGGATATACAATACTTGAGATTGAGAAAGGTAGTTTTAATTTATTTAATATAATGAGTAAAGGCTGAAAATGGTTATAATTTTTTTGACATTCAAATATTAAGTGATTTACATTCAATATGCTACCACAATTACAAAGTACTGGAGGATTTATGAAACGAGCACGCCAAGCATTTAGCCTTATTCTGTGAAATAAACTGTTAATATGAAAAGATTTTGAAATAGATATAACATTTTGTGATACTGGTGAATTATCCAAGTAATGTTTTTCAATGACCTCTTGCTTGTATTGCTCATTCCACTGATTCCAAGCACATCGTTTTATTTGATTGTTAATTTAATTTGTTGTCAAGTTGAAAAATAATTTAATGGATTCATCTGAAGATGCAGCACTCTTTGCTAAGTGGTCAACAATTTCATTTCCTAGTATATGTAAATGACTAGGTATCCAAATTAATGAAATATCCGATCCCCTGGTAATGATTTGATGACATAACATCTTTATTTCTGTTAGCACTTCCTGTCTCTCTTTACTAACCCAAGAAGACAAAGCCGATAATGCTGATTTTGAATCAGAAAAGATTGTTATTTTTAAAGGAATACTAGTCAAATCAGTTATGAAAGATAAACTCATTAATATTGCAATTAGTTCAGCGGTAAAAATCGTACTACCTTTCGGTAAAAATATTGTCGGGATATTTTAAAATCGGGAATATAAAATGCTGCTCCAGTATTTTCATTGTCCAAAACTGATCCATCAGTATAGATGTGCAACGAATTTTGAGAATACAAATGAATATATTCTTGTGCAATTGTTTCCAATAAGAAAGGATTTTCTTTTTTTGAAATATGTCCATAATCCAAAATTATCTCCGGAGCTAAATGAAGCCAAGGCGGATATGGGCTGCAAGGAATAACATATGGAGACGTTGTATCAATTGATGTGGAGTTTGTTAAAGGAAATATATTCATTAATTGACATAAAAACACTTTTATTTTTAAATCCTTTGTTAATTTCCATATTTTCACCTAGCTCAATTGTTGTAGAATTTACAGTTGATTTTGCCCGTGTAACATATTGTGCAGTTTGTAACCTGTTTTGGTCAAGAAATGGTAATACCCCTGCTTCTTTATATGTTTTTGACGTTGAAAACCATTGGGGTATGCCAAGAGCTATTTTTAAAGACATGGAATCAATGCTAGTCAACCTATTTAAAGATGATTTTGATGCTGTGAAATAGACTTCTTTTCCATAATTTAATATAGATCTAATAGTAGCAATAGCTATATAGATCAAACATGAAGAGTTGTTTGCCCAAGGTTGTTTAGATAGCACTTTTAATAAACTTATTTTCTTTCTTGCTTTGTCAATTAAGTGTTTAATATGACAATTCCACAAAAGTTTGTAATGAAAAACAATTCCAAGAAATTTAACAGATTTACTTGGATAAACATTTATATTGTTTACCTTGATTGATAAAAATGTATTATTATTAAATTCAATACATTTTTTGGTAAATATCATAAAAACTGTTTTGTTTCCCGATAAACAAAATCCATTTTCAAACATATATTTTATAATATTATCAACCATGTACTGATACTCCTTTAATATAAATTTTGTTCTTCTATTTTGTTTATGAAACTTACATGAAACGGTTTTCCATAATGCAATATCGTCAGCAAAAAGCGATATTATGAATTCTTTGCAATCAATATTTTTCATATCATTAATCATTATAGAAAATAAAATAGGAGCTATAACACTTCCTTGTGGAACACCCATATTTACTGTTTTTGACTCTGATAATGAACCCTTGACGCGTACTTGAAAAGTTCTGTTTGATAAAAAGCTTTTAATGAACATATATAAATTACCTTTAACACCGATTTGTTTTAATTTCAACAATAACTTGAAGTGCCAAACTGAATCATATGCTCTATGAATATCAAAGAAAGTAGCTAAGACTGATTTTCGCTTAGCAAATGCTTTTTTAATATGTGATGATAATCGAACAGAATGATCAGTTGTACTTCGAACTTTTCTAAATCCAGCTTGAAAAACTGGAAAAATATTGTTACTTTCACAATAAAATTCTAATCGAAACTTTATCATTCTTTCATATAATTTAGCAAGATGAGGAGTTAATGAGATAGGTCGGTAACTTTCAGGCTTAGATTTTGGTTTTCCATGTTTTAATATTGGTGTTATGGTAGCATGCTTCCATTCAGAAGGAATAGCTCCCTGTTCCCAACATATCTGGTAGAAATCTACAAGTTTTTGCATAAAATCAGTAGGAAAGTGTTCTACCATGATATATGAAATTGGATCAATGCCTGTAGATACTTTTAATTTACCAACGCTTTTAATAGCTTGAAGTAATTCATTTAATGTTAATGGTTGGTTTATAGCAGAATTATCAGTGGCTATGTCATTATCATCAGTACTAATTTCATTTTTATGTTCATGTTCGTATAATTCTCTTCTTTCTTGCTCTGATACAGACAAAGAATCTGTCCTACTAGTTGCAGCGAACGTCTCAGCGAATAATTCAGCTTTATCTTTATTTGTCTTATACGTTTTATTATTTAGTAATAATGGTGGCTCAGGCAAATAATAATTGTTTTTCATTTTTCTTACTTCTTTCCACACATGAGACGTGTCCGTTGGATTTTTTATATTTTCCTGAACAAAATTATTAAAGTAATCCTTTTTTGCTTTTGCTACCTGCCTATTACACATAATGTTTTTTTCTTTATAATCTTTGTGCAGTGCCGCTGTTAACACTGGGTTATTTATGTTTCTATTTTTCATCCATTTTTTGAAAGCTTGTTGTTTAAATTTAACTGCTTGTTTGCATTCTTCGTTCCACCAAGGACTTGCTTTTATGTTTTGTAATGATGTTTTCTTTGTTTTAATTTTAGGAATTGATTTGTCTGCAGCATCTAAAATCGTACTTCTTAACAAATTATATGACAGTTCGATATCCATATGCTGATTAGTTTGAAAGTTAAGATTTGATGCTGCTAAGCTTAAATTAGATTGAAATAATTCCCAATTTGCCTTTTTAATATTATAGAAAATGCTTTTATCTTGCTCAGTAAGTTCTGGCTCAACAAAACAATCAATTAAAATAGGTAAATGATCACTGCCCAATGGATCGTCATGTACTGCCCAAATACACGATAAAAGTATGTTAGAAGAAACGAGTGATAGATCTATCGCAGACCACTTATGATTTTCTCGATCTGGAATTCTTGTAAAAGAGCCATCATTTAATAAAGAAAGATCAGAATTTGTTATAATGTCTGCTAGATACTCATTATTTCTAGTGTTATCGCAACCTTTCACCCAAAGGTTATGTTGTGCATTAAAATCGCCTAGCACAATCCAATTATCACTAGAATTTAAAGTTAGAATCCAGTCAGCATCTCCTTTAGAAACACCGTCAGGATAATAACAGTTTATAATATTAACACAACTATTTTTAACATTAATTTCAACGCAACATGTAAAGATTCTATTATTAAGATGGGGTCCTGGTGATTGTTTTGTTTTATAAGAAATTGACGTAGGAATATATAAAGCAACTTTAATTTTATTTTCAGTATGAGGATAACTTAATATGTGTGGATAATAATAACCATCAATTTTTGGTAGATCAGATTTCTTGCAGTTTAAAGATTGTAAAGCCAAAACAGAAAATGAACGTGACCTAATAAAATCTTGTAACAAATCAATATGTATTTTACTCCTGCAATTCCATTGCAGAATTTTCAAATTGTTATTCTGACTATCCTTGGACTGCATTGCAAAATTGCAAAACATTAGCTGTATTAATATTATATACACGGAATTTATCTTCAACCTTTTTCCAATAATCATTAGCATGATTAAATTATTTAAAGCCCAGAATGGTAAGTGGAATAGACCAGTTTTTATCACAATGTTTACTTGGTTCAACATTTGTAAAGAACATCAAATTAAACCATCTTGTAATTTCATCAATCAAGAAATCAGGTTTATTGAGCTGCAGGGAGAAAGCTATAAGACGTAGAAACCTGGTGACAAAGGCAGAATAGACAAGATTATCACTTCCTTCAATTTTCTCATGTTGATTGTTCCTTATTTCTGAGTCAATTTCTTTTTGCAGTTGTTCAAAGAGTTGACTATTTTGTTGTGTATGTTCCGGGCGGGGGCTTTCCATGTCTTGCGATGCAGTAGGTGATTTAGATTTTGTTCCAGGTGATTGCTCTGTGATTTCATGCTCTGAGGTTGGCAATTTTGTTGACTTTTGTTGCGACAAATTTTGTGGTGAAATGTGAGCTTCTGATTTACCATTCGATTTTGTTTCCAAAGAGAAAATGGTGTCTGATGTATTATCCTTTTGGGCAACTTGAGGTGCATTTTGTTTTTTGTCATTTGTGGTGTTTTTCATTTGATTTGATTTCAGAGCTTGGCTGTACGTTTTTGGTAAAGATGGCTCTGAAGGAATGATAAGGTCTTTAACCCAAAAGTCTTCAGGGAATCTCTTGTTATCGTGATCTAATGGTTTATGTGAAATCTTTTCTATTGTTTCTGTTAAAATTTGTATGTATGATGTTGAAGATTTGGATGCTTTTATTTTATTGACCTCAATTCTAAGGAGCATCTCGGGGCATTTTGACCATGCTGCACTGTGATTGCCCCCACAATTGATGCAAGCGAGGGGTTTGTTACATTCAGCTCGTGAGTGATGATCACCACATCTTGAGCAAACAACAAATCTTGATCTACAGTGTTTCATGGTATGACCAAAACGTTGAGATTTGGTGCATCTCAGAACAGGCCAGACAAAAGGTTTAACGGACAAAATCACATCGCCAAGTTTAACCGTTTTTGGTAAGACAGTTGTCATGAAGGTGACCTTGATTGATGTTGACAATTCACCTTTTCGGTTTTTTAATCTTTCAGCCTCAACTGCTCCAGCTTCTTTTAGTTCTGTGATAATTTTTTGCATGCAGCTGTCATCACCCAAGGGAATCGGAGTGATAACACCAACCAAGGTTGCTTTAGGAATAGCCCCCTTAATTGGCACACCACATAGATTTTCAAGCTGCTCAACACGTTTTTGTTGCAACGAAGACACGCAAGAAACAAGCCAACGGCTGCCACCTACGTTCTTCACCGCAAATGGTTTTCCTACTCCCATCTTCTCAAATGAGGAGGTGAACCATGGACCTAGGTTCCAAATTCGTTTGGAACCAGAGCCATGATCTGTAACGATGACAGGAAAGTGATGTCTACTGTCATCTCCACTAACTGAGGACAGATTTTCGTCCCTAAAGGATAAACGCCTCCTCCCTCCCTGCTTCCTTGAATTATGATAACGACCATCTAAAAAAATCCTCCTCCCCATTTCTTTCCCCTTTCACACACTCACTTTCTCTCATTTTGTCTCGTCTCTCACTTCTCATTTGCCTCTCACTCTTCATATTTATGTAGGTATTTAGAAATCAGAGTTACCCACACACACACACACCCACACCAAAACAGAATCACGCCTACAGAAATATACAAATATAGTAATCCTAAATAGAATAATTCTGCACAAGCTATTATTCCTAGTCATAAAAACCCAGAAAATTTCTTTTAATTAAGAAAATATTATATTCTGATACGACGACTGATCAAATTTTCAAAATAAAATGTAATGAATAAGATTTCGATCAGTAGAAGTATAATACTATTTCAGTTATATGAAAAACAAACAAACAAACAAACAAACAACGATGTTATTGTGCCATCAATTGCAGAAATGTCAAGTGGAAATATCAAATGTTTAAGTTATTAGTCAATAATTCGCTGGTCGCCCGCATCAAGTTGGTAAAGTCGAGTATAATGTGTACGTCTTCTTCGGCAGAACATCAATTAAGACATCCCGAAATCATAGTCACACAATCAGCTGATCACTCCATATATGTTGAAAAAGTTAACTGTAATAATAACAACTTTCCAGCACCTTTGTTAATGACAGAGAATCATCGAAGATGTGCTACTAGTGAATGAATGATCGGAAGGTTTCCATTAGATGACGTAACATTTCTGACAGTTATGAAGAAGTCTTAGAACAAGTCCACACCCAAAATGTTCAAAACGACTACTCCCAAAACGCTAGAAATTTTTTGATTAAAGTTTAGTAGTCGCAAAATCCGCTGGTTGCCCGTATCGAGTTTATGCGATTTTCTCAGCAAAACATCAATAAATATAATCAAAATTAATAGTCATGCCAACAGCTGGTCACTGGAAATATGTTGTAGAAGGGTGTTATAAAAAGAACAACTTCTTGCGCCTTTGGTAAGGATAAGAATCTTTCGATGACGTGTTACTAGTGAAGGAATTGTCCGAAGGTCGAAAATCACACAGTCTTCCTTAAATGACGTAATGGTTCTGAACTAAATGACGTAGAAGTCTTAGAACACGGCGACGCCAAACATGTGTAACATATTTAGATCGATAGGACGAAGGTTCCTTTATTAAAAACAACGAAGTTAATCTTCCAGTAGTTTCTGTTAGGTATGACAATAGATGGGCATATGACTGGCGATAACAAAAACTAGTAACATCGGCTGCAGATAGTACAAGAATAATGTCACGTGCCAAAGAGATTTTGCAGACGTCTCATTTCACAGCTTACAACAACAGTCTACGACTCAGAAAAGATAATACTGGAATTTCAAATCGATATGAAAACGGTCACATGATTAATCACTACCAGATGTTTCCCCCAAATTATATAAAATCCATTCAATGTTTGCCGTTCGACATGCCCTTGGTTTCGTTATGGCGTCACAAAAAAATCGGTCCTTGTCATGGGAAAATATTGCCAAAGTTCAATAAAAAACAATCATCTGGATTAACAGGTCATAATATCATGAGCTTCACATACTTCGAAAGCACGTCAGAATAAGAAAATCCTCCAAACCTCAAGATCACCAAATCAAAACATCGAAAATCGATCACAGATCCGTAGATGACATCGAAACAGAACCATAGGCACCGGAAGTACAGTGAAGAACAGAAAGAGCGTTCAGCATTGATGACTAATGCTAATAAAAAATTAAAAAAAAAAAAAAAAGATGCATGGGTTATTAACTAACATGTGGAAAAATTTGGGGAAGAAGAAGGCGACGAGGACAACGATGATGATGATGATGATGATGATGATGATGATGATGATGATGATGATGATGATGATGATGATGATGATGATGATGGCGACGACGACGACGGTGATGGCGGTGATGAGTTGGTGTGGATTTTATGTATTTTCTCCAGCATACACGAGACCGGACCTCAGCACTTGCCGGATTGGAGTTGTGGACAGAAACAACGACAATACCGACTCCCCTAGCCCCGGAGGCTCGCTGACCAACTGTAATAGCCAGCAGGACATCGGTATCAAGACACAGCCCACCAAGATGACCTTCGCCGTGAAGGCTGACCTCAACCGTAACATTGGAACTCTCGCCAGTTACGTGTCAGAGTCAAAGTTCGGGGTCATAGGTGCTAATATTGAAGTGGTCAAGGTTGCTCTCTCAGGTAATTCTCTCTCTCTCTCTCTCACTCTCTCTCTCTCTCTCTCTCTCTCTCTCTCTCTCTCTCTCTCTCTCTCTCTCTCTCTCTCTCTCTCTCTCTTTTCTCTGGCTGAGTGCGTGAAGACGGGTAAGTTTATAATTATTTATGTCCCTGTGTATATAATGTCTACAGAAGCACAACCTACATGTAGACCCTAATGTGTGCAAGAACTATAGGCAACTGTCAAATTTGCCGTATGTATCAAAGCTGGTTGAGCGCGTTGTCGCAGAGCAACTATCCTCTTATCTATAGATCATTTTAGATTATTGAACAAATTCCCTCCGCATGCATATAGGCATAAACGCAGTTGTGAGACTGCGCTCCTGCGTCTCATTAATTGTCTCCTGTGGGGGTGCAAATGCTGGAAACGTCTTTCTCGCTGTGCTCTTGGATAGGAGTGCCGCATTTGATGTGATTGATCACAGAACTTCACTGACCCGTCGTCGGAAGGATATTTATTTATATTTCTGAATAGGTTACTTTGTTACGTAACAAAAGCACTGGCAACTGTTTCAGGAACAAAAACTTCGTTGACGAATACTACCCTCAACAGTAAACCTCCATGCCAGAAAGCAGTGAGCGCCTTAAACCCCATTATTGGCACCGAACAGCATGATTGTCACGGGGAGATATCTCTGCCAACTGTTGGCCTCCGTGATGGCGACAGGTATGTAGATAATTCATACAATAATTAGCGCATAAATTGTAAAACCATTTTTACCTAGAATGCGTGAACGACCTTCCTATAATTAAAAAAACAAAACAACAACTTTGCAAACAGACATTAGCACATGTCTTTATTCGTAGTATTTGAAACGCATGATCTGTTTTGTTAAGTTGTGTAACGAACTGCCTGCTTTGAACTGCATTGTACTTGTACATCCTACCAAATAAGTGAGGCTCTTCTCATAGACACACAGACAGACAGACATACACACACACACACACACACACACACCCACACACACACACACACGCCTTCCCCCCCCCGCCCCCTCTCTCTCTCTCTCTCTCTCTCCAGTATTTACATCATGTGCCAGCGGGTACTATAAGCTTGTGGATGACCGAAGCCAACCTCCAGGCATAGTCACCTTGTATCCTAGGCCTATGTATGTTCTTGTGAGTGGCCGTGTGGCGCGGTGGGTTGGTCGCCGGTCTCCTATGCCGAAAGTCGCGGGTTCGATTGCCTCAAGGAGCAAACTTACATGACTGAGACTTAGGTACGAGACTATTCAGGTCACCGAGGGTTTTCTTAGAATACTCCGGTTTCCTCCCTCCATTCAATAATGGTATTGGATGCAGTCAATCCTAAATATTCTAACTAAAAGTCGATTTAATTTCCCGTCTTTTAATAGTGATCTCCTTGCCTTTACACCGCATGTTTGAGTGATAGAGTGTGTTTGTTGTGTGTAAGTGAATGTGTGAAACATGTAAGCGTGTATACATCGCAGCGTTTTGAGCCTAATTGATGATTTTTGGGGGGTGGGTGGGTGAGTGTGGTGGGGAGAGGAAGAGATGGGTGGAGGAGGGGGAGGGGCGAATATAGCTTCTAGTATTTTTGTAGTAGTAGTAGTAGTAGTAGTAGTAGTAGTAGTAGTAGTAGTAGTAGTAGTAGTAGTAATAGTATTGTCCCTTGTCCCCCAGTCTCTGCGCAGGTATCACAGCGTACGGAGGAGGGTTCTACAAGCTTGTGGACTATGAAAGCCATCCTCAGGGAACAGTCACATTCAAGCCAACCGAATCGTCCAAGCAGATCTGTTTTCACTACGACGAGACCAAGCCCGCTCACTGCACCGAGACCTCTCCCTCCTCCTGCAGCACCCAACCCCTGACGCTGTCTACCCGACTGACCAGGACGGCACGGGTAATGTACAAATAAAAATACAACACAACACAACACAACACAACACAACACAACACAACACAACACAGCACAACTTTATTGTCCAATAACCAACAACACATGCATAGCTAGCCTGGCTGACCTAACCTCAAAATCTGAAAAACTTTGGTTGAGTCGCTGTGAACATTGGTTCGTCGTCTCAACAATCTAAAGTAGGCAGGTGAAGTAATCGTTCTTATATCTCGCTATTGTCATCTCAGAGAGCTACACAAGGTGCTGAACGCCGTCAGCATTGAGCTATGCGAGATAGCCTACTATACAAATCCCAGAGTGAGCTGCAAGATAGTGTCACATGCATAGAATGGGATCCAAATCCTGATGTCTGGATTTTGTGGGACAATAATTCGAATATTACGTATTGTATTGTACTGTTACGTTAATTTATAGTTATCTTTATTATTATTGTAATTTTTTTATGAACATCAAATGATTTCTTTTATAAGGGTGCTGATTTTGACAACGTTGTTATTGTTGTTCTCTTTATTGCAATTATTCAATTTGTAGGTTGTGTTCACAGGTCCGGGTGGACATAAACGGGTGGACGGACCCGAGGCCTAGGGGAGGGGAAACCAATTCGATGGCAGCGTCCGGCATTCATATGTTTCGCCTTGAGGTCCACGGCGTCGACATCAGCAATTCTACCTTGTCCGTGCAGGTAGGCTCTCTCTCTCTCGCTCTCTCTCTCTCTCTCTCTCTCTCTCTCTCTCTCTCTCTCTCTCTCTCTCTCTCTCTCTCTCTCTCTCTCTCTCTCTCTCGATGATGATGATGATGATGATGATGATCTCTCTCTCTCTCTCTCTCTCTCTCTCTCTCTCTCTCTCTCTCTCTCTCGATGATGATGATGATGATGATGATGATGATGATGACGATGATGACGATGATAATGATGATGACTACAACGAGGAGGAGGAGCAGGAGGAGGGTGATGATGTTGTTGTTGTTTCTGATGATGATAATGAGGAGGAAAAGGAGGTTGTTGATGTTGTTGTTGTTGATGATGATGATGATGATGATGATGATGATGATGATGATGATGATGATGATGATGATGATGATGATGATGATGATGATGATGATGATGATGATGATGATGATAATGATGGTTAACAAAACTGATGCTAATATGTCACGCCATTACATTACGATCAATACGATTAATATACCCCACGCGGGGTTTTTACCTGCGATAAGCTGCTATAGTACTACTGAAATTGCAAACAAAATATGCGTAGTAAGCCTATATGAGTAGGGGGGGGGGGGGGGGGGGGAATACCAGATCATTGGACAACTAAATAGTCCTATGTGCAATGTTGTCTTTTGCATGACAGCTAGTAAAGGTAACCAATGATCTGTTGCTTGCTTTAGATAATGGTAACGTCTCCGTTCTCACCTTATTAGACCTCTCAGCCGCCTTTGACACAGTCGACCATCACATTCTCTTTAACACTCTTCAACACGACTTTGGAATCTCTGGCTCGGTCCTGGCTTGGTTCCACTCATATCTTTCCGACAGATCACAAGCAGTCACTGTCGATGGCTGTTTCTCCAGCACAGCAGACTTGGTGTGCGGCGTGCCTCAGGGTTCCGTTTTAGGGCCGGTGTTATTCACTCTGTACACCAAGCCACTGCTTCTCCTGCTTAGAAAGCATGCTGTTGAGAGTCAGTCATTTGCAGATGACACACAACTGTATAAATCCACCGCTTCCTCTCTCATTAATTCCACTGTTCAGACTTTGGAGAACTGCATCACAGACATTAAGTCATGGATGACACTCAACAAGCTTAAGTTTAATGACGATAAAACCGAAGCCCTCCTCATTCACAAGCACAACACCTCCTCCTCACTCTCGCCTCTCCCAACATCGCTTACAGTAGGGACAACAAACATTCAGTTCTCATCCTCAGCAAGAAATCTCGGCTACATTCTCTCCGATGACCTGTCCCTCAACAACCACATCTCCAACGTCTGTCGCTCTGCATACACGGCCATACGCCAAATCAGCTCCTTTCGCCACTATCTTACAGTCCCTGCCACCAAAACCCTAGTCTGCGCTCTCGTCCTTTCTCGTCTTGACTATTGCAACTCTCTCCTTGCTGGCTCCCCGAAACACATCATTGACAAACTACAAAAGGTTCAGAACTCAGCAGCTAGACTAGTATTCCGAGCTAAGAAACGCGATCACATCACACCTCTACTACATTCCCTTCACTGGCTTCCTGTGCAAGCACGCATAGAGTACAAACTCTCTGTTCTCTGTCACAACTTCTTCACAGATTCTTGTCCTTCCTACCTTGCTGATCTACTGTCTGTCTACTCCTCTTCACGCACTTTAAGATCTTCTGCTGACACTCGCACACTCAAGGTTCCCGTCACCCGCACTAAGACATACGGCCAACGTGCATTCGCTTACTCCGCACCTAAGCAGTGGAATTCCCTTCCCTCCCATTTTCGCAACATACAATCAACACAAGCATTCAAAGGGGCCCTCAAAACCCACCTCTTCAAACTGCATTATTCAGATTGATTTGTATCCCGCTGCCATTCTCTCATCTTTTGTCTATGTCTGATCCGTAAGTGTATAAACGGCTGTAAATATGTATACTGTTTTTCTTCCTGGGCCAAAACCGGGCATATAAATAGCTGTGAATAGGTTTTTTGCTATTCTATTTTCTGTCTTTTTTGTCATTTGTGTACATAGTTGTAAATAGTATATTTTTGTCTTTTTTTGTAATTTGTGTACATAGTTGTAGATAGTCTGTACCTTTACTGTCCCGTCTTTTGGTGTATTGTAGCAAAAGTGATGTTTCATCGAGTGCATGTATTTATATGTAATGACTATGTAAAGCGTGGTGAGTCTGGTCATAGGCTGGAGTACCCGCTATATAAAAATCCGTTATTATTATTATTAGTAATAGTAGGGCCAGTTATAATTACCATTCAAGGTGATTGCGCTGTCTTGTCTTTTAGCCACGCAACAATATACACAGATAATTAGGTAAATGTACACAGAGCAAAACGTAAATAATAGATAATATTACGTTATATGATGATATACCAACAACGCTGTCCGACAGACCATTAAACAAGCTATTGGACAACTCAACATGATGACATGCTCACAGTGGTGAAGAAACGAAAGTTCCGATATGGCCACGTCACCAGAACCAAAAACCATCCTGCAAGGCACGGTGCAAGAAGGCAGAAGAAGAGGGAGACAGAAAAAAGAGATGGAAGGACAACTTTCGAGAATGGACTGGTTTGACACCGAACGAAGCCATGAGGGTTGCTGAGAACAGAGAAAGATGGTGTACGCTGGTTAAACGATCACGGTGGTGCCCCAACGACCTTTGAGTTACGGGATAGAATAGGATACGATGATGATGAGGAGGAGGATGTAAGAAGTATTTCTCTAACAACATCATCGGCCAGTTCTTTAATTCAAACGCTGTTTCTTCAGGACGACGCCAGGAAGGAGCTGACGATTGTGTGGAACGTAAGCTCCCCGTCCTATTATGCTGGCGGCCCTTACTACAAGACGGTGACCTTGCCAGAAGAGCAGGGAGCACGACTGTACGCGCTGATACTGGAGGTGCACGATAACGCTAAGAACGTGGGCTACGCCAGGCGCCTGTTGTTGTATGACAGGAACTCCACCGTGGAGCTGTTTCCTTCCACCAGACTCAAGGTGATCCACGCCAATCCCATGTAAGGATGACGTCTTTGTTCAAATTCCCATTTATAGGGTACCTAAGTCGAAGTTGTAAACCATTGTTATTTTCACATCAAAAGCATGCCTCGAGGTGCCTTGTTTTGTATTTTGTAGGTATTGTTAATAGAAACTTGCATCATGTTACACACGTATGGACAGAACTTTAATGAAGTACCGGAATCTACTTGTTCCGATGCGCAAAGTTTTAAGTCCAAGGGACAAATTGTGTATTTATGTTTTGAAACTTGAGCTGTGGAAGTAAGTGTGATGAGTTTTCTCTTGCAAGCAAATCAGTCAAACCTTGTGTTGAATGCTATTCTGAAAGTCACCATACACCTATATTCTCCCCATCTCCTTCACAAATGCGGACCATTGCGCGATATAGGCCTACTCCATTTTACACAAACACAATATAGACTACAGAAGTAGATGAAATAATTATTCTACTGTATTACTATGAAGCAAACCTCGTGTTAAATCGCTCATTCCAGGTCTGGAGATCGATGGCAGACGGACGTGTCTGAGAAATTATGTGTGGACTGGACTAACCACTTCTACAACACGGATATGTACTACAACAACTTCCTCAAGCCCGTCAATGTGGACTACGGCAGAGAAATTCACGGCGAGTATGACCAGGCTTCGGGCATCCTGCCTATCTCTGGCACCGACAACGTCAGAGGAGTCACCAAGTTTGAGGTAAGACTGTGGCCCAGAATCAACGATAAACTGTCATCTTTACTCAAAATGGATTTGTAAAACATTTTTTTTTTATTTACAGTAAACTATCATATCCAAGTTGCTGTACAACAATTTGAATTTGTATTCTCTGCTGCCCTCTCCTATCTAGCAGAGCGTTCGTCTGGTATACACTGATGACCCAGCACCATAATATGGTCACATGCTCACAGTAATGAAGAAACGGAAACTCCGATGGTATGGCCATGTCACCAGAGCATAAAGCCTTGCAAAAACCACCCTGCAAAAAAACACATCCTGCAAGGCACGGTGCAAGGAGGCAGAAGAGAAGGGCGACAGAAAAAGAGATGGGAGGACAACATTCGATAATGGACTGGTTTGACACTAAACGAAGCCACGAGGGTTGCTGAGGACAGAGAAAGATGGAGTACGCTGTTTAAACGATCATCTGTGGTGCCCCAACGACGTTTAAGTTACGGGATAGGATAGGATAGGATAGGATAGGACCCAGGACCGAATCCCGCGGTGTGCAAGATAAAAGTTGCCATTTTTCACTGTCCATCTATTTGGCAGTATGATTGTTTGGGCTTTGGTAGTTCAGTGTTGATTTAGGTCTCTATTCCGCCCTCCCCTCCCCTATCCCCTTCCCCCCACACTCTTTATTCCCTGGGATAGTTATCTCCCTCTGCCGTATGGCCAATGGCGGGTGTGGACGTTAAGCTTCCATGTTCATTCACTCATTTTCTCCTTGTCGTGTGTTGTAGATGTCGTGGCGTGTGGACGAAGGACAGAAGACCCCATACACAAAGATCAGTGACTTGCGTGCGCAGAAAGAATGCATTCAGCGACTTTTACAGGACGGCGAAACCTATGACGTTTACATCAAGGCGTCTGACATCATGGGCAATACCCAGGTACGCGATCTTTATTTTGCAATTGATTACTTTCATTCAAACATGCAATTCAACAAATTAACTTAGATAGATGACCGTCGTTTTACACAGGGATAGGCTGACGATTAATTAGCACTATAGTCAGAAGCAGAAAAGGACTCAGTAATGTCCCAACGAACCGCAAAGAAACAATTTCCTCGCAGTGTACTATACAACTATCGTTGTTAATATCATTTAACACAGTCAGTAAATAATAAAACATCAATTCATTCAATGTCACTTGTCTACCTAACTATGATAGGGTGCCGGCGTTTCCATGGAGTAGATCAACATTCCCTGTATCATAATAATAATAATAATAATAATAATAATAATAATAATAATAATAATAATAATAATATAAATAATTGTTATTATTATTATTATTATTATTATTATTATTATTATTATTATTATTATTATTATTATTATTATTATTATTATTATTATTATAGTTACACTACGTGTGCCTGTAACAGGAGGATAGTGTTCGAGTGTCCATTGACCATACTGGACCCGAGGTGTCAGTGTGGGGACTACGAGGCCGTTGGGATACAGACGGACTGTACGTCCACAACTCCACTGACCTGTCCAAGATGAAGCTGGTGCTGACCGCTCAGGATCCTCACAGCGGACTGTCCACCATCCACTGGACACTGGGCACTCACCGGCTGGCGAGCGACGTCGGGGAAATGGCCGTGGGCGTCCAGAGGCAAGAAAACATAGTAGGTGGTTAACGAGCGATGAGCTGTGAACTCTTCTTCTTTTTCTTTTTTTTTGATGATGATGCTGATGATGAGGATGATGATGATGATGATGATGATGATGATGATGATGATGATGATGATGATGATGATGATGATGATGATGATGATGATGATGATGATGATGTTGTTGTTGTTTTCGTGTTATATTTTCAGACGTCGTGCAATGGTACAGAGAACTGCTACTGTCCGATTGTCAATGACTGCGAGATCTTTCATTACGTGGTGACGTTTCCTAACTTGGTTCACCTCAACACTCACCAGGGTGACCACCACCGCGACTACTACATCACCATCACCGTCACCAACATGGCCAGTCTCACCACCACCACCACTCTCGACCTCCTGCTGGACGAGTCCCCGCCCACCGTGGGCGTGGTTTGGGAGGGGCTTAGCGTTGACGGACAGGCCGAGATGGACTTCACTAGCAGCCGTGTGGTGCAGGTAGAATTTCAGATGATGATGATGATGATGGTGGTTTTATCTTAGTAGCGTACGCAACGGTGCACGCGTGGAATTGGTGAATGGGTTTATTTATTTACTCTTTCTGACGTTGCGCTTTTCCAGCTTAAGAGTTGCTCAAGGCGCTGGCCATACAGAATCGCACTCAAACCGCATCGTCTTACGCCCAGACGACTTAGCACAAACTTAGGTTGCGGTGTTAGTTTATTGACCCTTATAAGATAGGCCTAAGATAAGATAAGATAAGATAAGATAAGATAAGATAAGATAAGATAAGATAAGATAAGATAACAACTTTATAGTAAGCACTTGGCGTGATGTTTTACATCTTGCCCATGGTGCTTAAACAATAATAATAATTAGTATAACAAAATAATTTTATAATAATAACATCATAATGTAACAATATTATCAAGATCTGTGGACACATACACATACGTGCGAACGCACACTCCCCTCCACCCACGCCCATCTCTCTCTACCTATCCTATCCTATCCTGTCCCGTAACCCGAAGGTCGTAGGGGCACCACAGATGATCGTTTAACCAGCACACTCCATCTTTCTCTGTCCTCAGCAGCCCTGATGGCTTCGCTCAGTGTCAAACCAGTCCATTCTCGAATGTTGTCCTCCCACCTCTTTTTCGGTCTCCCTCTTCTTCTACCTCCTTGCACTGTGCTTTGCAGAATAGTCTTTGCAAGGCCTTATGATCTGGTGACGTGGCCATACCATCGGAGTTTCCGTTTCTTCACCACTGTAGCAGGTCATCGTGTTGTCCAATGGCTTGTGTGATGGTCTGTCGGACTTCGTCGTTGGTGATGTGTTGGGTTTAGAAAATGCCCAGAAGCCTTCTGTAGCACCTCATCTCCATGCTTTGTATTCTTCGTTGGAGATCTGCTGTGAGGGTACATGCTTCGCAAGCATATAGGAAGATGGAGATGACAAGGGAGCGCAGCAGTCTTACTTTGGAATGTAGACTGATGGTCCTGTCTTTCCAAATGGGCTTCAACCTTGTCAGGGCAGCAGTTGTTTGTGCGATCCTGGAGAGGACTTCCTGTCGGGACCCATCGTCTGATACAATGGCTCCTAAATATTTGAAGCTATGCACTGTGTTGAGGGATTGGCCTTGGACTTTGATGTCCGTATTGATGCCATTGGTGTTGTTGGTCATCATTTTGGTCTTCTCTGCATTTATTTCCATTCCATAGGGTCTGGAGGTGGTGTCAAGCCTCTGTACCAGCTGTTCAAGTTCTTGTTCCTCTCCAGCCAATCCATCAATGTCATCTGCAAAACGAAGATTGGAGATTGCTCTACCCCCTATGCCGACTGTGCCTTCATGGTCTGCAAGAGCATCTGACATGATGCGCTCTAGGAAGATGTTGAAGAGTGTTGGAGAGAGTAGGCATCCTTGACGCACACCGATTGTTGTTCTGAACCAGTTCCCGCTGGCGCTGTTGTGGAGGACTGCACTGGTAGCCTTGTCATACAGGCTTTTGATGACTTCCATAATTTTAGGGCTGATGTTGTACACTTTCATTGTTGCCCATAGAGCTGCATGCCAGACTCGGGCAAACGCCTTCTTGAAGTCTATGAACACATGATATAGATGTTGTTGGTGCTGTAGGTATTTCTCACAGATTATTCTGAGGTTGAAAATCTGCTCAGTGGTACTTCGCCCTGCCCTGAATCCTGCTTGTTCTTCAGCTATGATTTGTTCAGCTTTGGGTTTCAACCTGTTGAGTATTATTTTCAGGAGGACCTTGCTGGGATGGCTGATGAGGCTGATGGTCCGGTAATTTTCACACTCCTGAAGGTTACTTTTTTTGGGAAGAGTGATGACAAGCGACTGGGTCCATGGTATAGGCCACTCTTCGCTCTGCCAGATCTTGTTACAGATAATGGTGAGGGCATCAATCATCGCTTCTCCTCCTGCTTGTAGCAGTTCCGCGGGTATGTTGTCCACTCCCGCTGACTTCCCTTTCTTTAGCGCTTGCACTACTGCCTCAACTTCTTCCCGGAGAATTGGGAGGATTTCTTCTTCTACTCTGTTCTCGGGACATGCTAGAACTGATGGGTCTCCATTTGGTGTATGGTTGTAAAGGTCAGAGCAGAACTCTGTCCATCTGTCAAAGACTTCTTGTTCTTCTGTAAGGCATATGCCAGACTTGCTTTGGATCGTGGAGACTTTGGGCTGTTTGACACTTGTCAGCCGCTTCACAGTCTGGTAGCCCTTCTTGTTGTTGTTCTTGTTCAGGCTGTTCTCTATTTCCTGGCATTGATCTTCTATCCAGTTCTCCTTTGCTGTGCGCATGCCTTTTCGGATGTCATTGTTGATTTTTCGGTAGACATCAGCTCCCTGTGAGGTGTTCTTTTTCTTTTTCATCTCTCTTCGTTTATCACACAGATCCAAAAGTTCAGGTGTGATCCACGGCTTCTTCTTTGGTCGGTGCTTGCCAAGGATTTCAGTGGCGGCATCTGTCACAGCTGAGTTGAAGGTGGTGGTCCTGGTGTTGAGATCTACTTCACCAGCCCCCAAAATCAGCAGTGGTGCAAATTTCCCTCCAATTGTGGCCTGAAATAGTTCTGCCACCTCCGGGTCTTGCAGTTTGTCCAGGTCGAACTTCAGTCTAGTGCACTTTGCTGTATTTACTCTCTTCAAGTGGAGCCGGAAAGACATCATCACGAGATCGTGGTCACTTCCGATGTCTGCTCCTGGAAAAGTGCGTGTCCTGCCAATGTTGATGCTTGATCTGAAGCGTTTCTTGACCATGATGTAGTCTATTTGGTTGTGATGCTCTCCGCCGGGACTGTGCCATGTCCATCGTCTGGAGTTTTTGTGGAGACCAAGCATGTTTGCCAGTACCAGATTGTTATATCTGGCAAACTCCAAGAGTCTCAGACCCCTGTCATTTGTCTCGTTGTTGCAGTGGGGCTCTCTCTACACACATTTATTTAAAACAATCTAATGAATGTTATTAATGTAGAACTCTAATTAAATAGCTAATTAATTAATTTAATATGTTGTGTTGTAAAAGATGTATTCTAACAGATTTGTATTTAGTGCCTTTCCTTTATAGCACTTCTGGAAAGTTATTCCATAAAGTAGAACTTGAATATGACAGACTGGTTTTAAAAAGATCAATTCTTGGAAATGGCTTATTTAGTTTATTAGAAAATCTGGCAGTTTTCGTATTAAAAAAAAGAAAGAAAAAAGAAAAGGGTGTGCATTACCAGAAAGGATCTTGTGCATGAAAATTCCTTTATTGAATTTTAATTTGTTGGCAAGAGGTAGCATGTTGATCTGTTTATAATCATTCGGAAAGATTTTGTTTTTAAGAATAACCGTTTTCATTGCACGTTTATGAGTTCTAATTAAAGGCTTTATAGCGGTGCCACTTGCAGTATCCCAAATAGTTTAAGAATAATCAATAAATGGCTGCATATGTCCCGAATAAAATGGTTTACGAGAATGCAAATTTAAGAAATGTTTAATCCTTGATAATTGATAAGTCCTTCCAAAAATAATTTTACTAATATTTAATATGATATATTGTTATATAAAATCACGCCAAAATTTATGACATTGAGCTTCTTCAACTATTTTGTTGCAAAGTTTTAAAAGAATTAGTTTCATAAAGAACTTTGTCTTTTTTGTATCGTTGTAATTAGCATGGATTTTGTTTTGTCTGGATTAAATTAATGTGATTAGATTCAGTTCATTCCTGCTCTGTGGGTTCGGGCAAATAGAATAGACCCAACGTTTCCCGGCGTGTCGTAAGAGGCGACTAACAGGGGTGATGTTAGCACGGCATCACTGGGCGAAAGTCTTCTACACAGAAGTCACCGGCCAGGGCGGAGGAACCTCACGTTACTACAGGTTCAACGACCACGTGCTCAGGGCCAAGGCGAGCCACACTGTATTCGTGGATTTCGGCTGTGGCCAACAGCCTGGAGAGGATTGGGCCCTGCCAGGTCTTTTTTTGCCCAAGACACAACACATGATGAGGCTATCCACTAATTCCATGCCGGATCGGTCGTCGCCCGGCTACACAAGGACCGCGCCTTCCGTTGGCCACCAGGACGGAGGTGAAAAGTATGCTACTGATGGACAAATTAGCAAGATCCGCACGAGAAACAACATCGTCATAGGAACCTGGAATGTTAGGACCCTAACTGCGGAAGGAAAATTAGAAGAACTGGCCCACGAGCTGGACCACTATCGATGGAACGTTCTAGGTATCAGCGAACTGCGCTGGAAAGGCCTAGGTGAAACAACGACTGACAAAGGCCACAAGCTCTATTTCAGCGGTAGAGATGACAGGCACGAACACGGCGTTGGATTCTTGGTCCACAAGAACATTCTAGCCACTGTCATGGGTTGCCGCCCAGTCTCCAGTAGACTCATTACCATCCGTCTGAGAGCAACCCCTTTCAACATTACCATCATCCAGGCCTATGCCCCAACATCAGACTATGAAGACAGCGAAGTGGAGGATTTTTATGAAAATATACAGGCGGTCCTTGACCAAGTGCCGAAGAAGGACATAGTCATAGTGCAAGGCGACTGGAATGCCAAGGTTGGCCAAGATGCGCACCACAACTGGGGAGACATATGCGGACCCCACTGCAACAACGAGACAAATGACAGGGGTCTGAGGCTATTGGAGTTTGCCAGATACAACAATCTGGTACTGGCAAACACGCTTGGTCTCCACAAAAAATCCAGACGATGGACATGGCACAGTCCCGGCGGGGAACATCACAACCAGATCGACTACATCATGGTCAAGAAACGCTTCAGATCAAGCATCAACATTGGCAGGACACGCACTTTTCCAGGAGCAGACATTGGAAGTGACCACGATCTCGTGATGATGTCTTTCCGGCTCCATTTGAAGAGAGTAAATACAGCAAAGTGCACTAGGCTGAAGTTCGACCTGGACAAACTGCAAGACCCGGAGGTGGCAAAAATATTTCAGGCCACAATTGGAGGGAAATTTGCACCACTGCTTATTTTGGGGGCAGGCGAAGTAGATGTCATCACTATGACTAAATACCTTCAACTCAGCTGTAACAGATGCCGCCACTGAGATCCTTGGCAAGCACCGACCAAAGAAGAAGCCGTGGATCACACCTGAACTTTTGGATCTGTGTGATAAACGAAGAGAGATGAAAAAGAAAAAGAACACCTCACAGGGAGCTGATGTCTACCGAAAAATCAACAATGACATCCGAAAAGGCATGCGCACAGCAAAGGAGAACTGGATAGAAGATCAATGCCAGGAAATAGAGAACAATCTGAACAAGAACAACAGCAAGAAGGCCTACCAGACTGTGAAGCGGCTGACAAGTGTTAAACAGCCCAAAGTCTCCACTATCCAAAGCAAGTCTGGCATTTGCCTTACAGAAGAACAAGAAGTCTTGGACAGATGGACAGAGTACTGCTCTGACCTTTACAACCATACACCAAATGGAGACCCATCAGTTCTAGCATGTCCCGAGAGCAGAGAAGAAGAAGAAATTCTCCCAATTCTCCGGGAAGAAGTTGAGGCAGCAGTGCAATCGCTGAAGAAAGGGAAGTCAGCGGGAGTGGACAACATACCAGCGGAACTGCTACAAGCAGGAGGAGAAGCGATGACTGATGCTCTCACCATTATCTGTAACAAGATCTGGCAGAGTGGGGAATGGCCTACACCATGGACCCAGTCGCTTGTCATCACTCTTCCCAAAAAAAGGTAACCTTCAGGAGTGTGAAAATTACCGCACCATCAGCCTCATCAGCCATCCCAGCAAGGTCCTCCTGAAAATAATACTCAACAGGTTGAAACCACAAGCTGAACAAATCATAGCTGAAGAACAAGCAGGATTCATGGCAGGGCGAAGTACCACTGAACAGATTTTCAACCTCAGAATAATCTGTGAGAATTACCTACAGCACCAACAACATCTATATCATGTGTTCATAGACTTCAAGAAGGCATTTGACCGAGTCTGGCATGCAGCTCTATGGGCAACCATGAAAGTGTACAACATCAGCCCTAAAATTATAGAAGTCATCAAAAGCCTGTATGACAAGGCTACCAGTGCAGTCCTCCATAACAGCGTCATCGGAAACTGGTTCAGAACAACAATCGGTGTGCGTCAAGGATGCCTACTCTCTCCAACACTCTTCAACATCCTCCTAGAGCGCATCATGTCAGATGCTCTTGCAGATCACGAAGGCACAGTCAGCATAGGGGCAGAGCAATCTCCAATCTTCGTTTTGCGGATGATATTGATGGATTGGCTGGAGAGGAACAAGAACTTGAACAGCTTGTACAGAGGCTTGACACCACCTCCAGAGCTTATGGAATGGAAATAAGTGCAGAGAAGACTAAAGTGATGACCAACAACACCAATGGCATCAACACGGACATCAAAGTACAAGGCCAATCCCTCAACACAGTGCACAGCTTCAAATATTTAGGAGCCATTGTGTCAGACAATGGGTCTCGACAGGAAGTCCTCTCCAGGATCGCACAAACAACTGCTGCCCTGACAAGGTTGAAGCCCATTTGGAAAGACAGAACCATCAGTCTACATTCCAAAGTAAGACTGCTGCGCTCTCTGGTCATCTCCATCTTCCTATATGCTTGCGAAGCATGGACCCTCACAGCAGATCTCCAACGAAGAATACAAAGCATGGAGATGAGGTGCTACAGAAGACTTCTGTGCATTTCCTATACCCAACACATCACCAACGTTGAAGTCCGACAGACCATCACACAAGCCATTGGACAACACGATGACCTGCTCACAGTGGTGAAGAAACGGAAACTCCGATGGTATGGCCACGTCACCAGATCATCAGGCCTTGCAAAGACCATTCTGCAAGGCACAGTGCAAGGAGGTAGAAGAAGGGGGAGACCGAAAAAGAGGTGGGAGGACAACATTCGAGAATGGACTGGTTTGACACTGAGCGAAGCCATGAGGGCTGCTGAGGACAGAGAAAGATGGAGTATGCTGGTTAAGCGATCATCTGTGGTGCCCCTACGACCTTCGGGTTATGGGACAGGATAGGATAGGATAGGATCATTCCTGTAGTTCATTTGTCCCTGTTTGCATATATATATATTTATATATATAATAAAGACCCTACAATCGATCCTTGATGTACTCCAGCTATAACAGCGTCAAGCTGTGAATTTGGTTATTTATAAAACCGCACTGCTCTCTTTCAAAGATGAAAGATTTTAGAAGATCAAGAGATTAAAGGTACTACCATACAATTGTCATTTACGTAAGAGAAGATAATGGTCAATTACATCAAAAGCTTTTGCAGAGTCAACGAATAATGCTCCGGAAAGTTTGTGTTTATTAATATTATTAAGCCATTGTTCTATCATAGTTGTATGACAAGAATGCTTAGTTCTAAAGCCAGACTGATTTTCATGTAACAGGTTGTTTCCTTGTGTAAAAATGATATAGAATATGGTGGTTAATGTGGTTTTTTAAAAACGGCTTGGAAAAGATAAAAATCGAAATGGGTCTATAATTTGATGGGTCAGAACTATTACCGGACTTAAAAAGCGGAATTACTTTAGCTTGTTTAAACATGACAGGAAAACATTTGTCAATGCATAAATTAAATGTATAGGTAAAGTTTCAGCTACAAGCGGAGCAGACAGTTCTAATATTTTACCATCTAGTTCGTCAACTCCTCTTGAATTTGTTTGCTTCAGGGTTTTTTGTGTTTTATAAAAAAAATATAGTTGCCAAAAAAGGAATATAGGTTTTATTTTTGATGTCTTTGGGCTGACAAAATTCTGCTAATTTATGTAGATAATTTTCTTTTGATTTGTCAGCAATTATAATTCTATCTGACGATTTGACAAAATGTAAATTAAGTGTTTCAGGGGATATATACTTAATTACTGTTGATGTTGATACTTTGTTCGTTAAGTGATTAATTGTTTTCCAAATTATTTTAGAACTGTTTTTGGAGAATATTAAATTTTTATTATGTGTTTTTATTTTCTTTGTCTTGAGTAAAGTTACTGCATATCTCTGTTCTTTTAATTTTCAATTCCATTACCACATTTCTTTAACCAGTCTGTGAGATTAATGGCTTGTTATAATTTATTGTCTAGCCATTTTGGTTTAAAATAATATTTAACTCGTTTTGTATAAATAGGAGCATGTTTGTGTCGCTGTCACAATTCGTATAAATTTCACTGCAAAACCTAAGAATAGTGGGGCTAGCAACAAAAGTGTAAACATATACTTCTTAACAAAATATAAACCTAGGCAATTTTCAAACGGCAGCCTCGATATAACACAGGAATGGGCGGTCGGGACAGGTATTCAGAGAGCGCTTTTTTCTCGTTATTATTTAAGGGGGATGAATTTTGGAAGGTCCAACGGGTTTTCATGGTGAACCTGCTGTGGTTTCTGACTGGTATGGGCTAGCTTGGGGCTCACGAAGGAGCCTTTGATCACTCAGGACAGCGAGCGAGCCACCATTAGAAATGTAATTATTGGTTCTTGCAAAGGAATTTTTTTTACAGTGGTCGCATGAAGCAGATTTTAAAAGTGGGTGTATTGCATTTTGTGCAGGCGCGATGGCATGGCTTCGACGACAGAGAGAGCGGCATGATGCTGTCCAGGGCTGTGCTGGCTCAGCGATGCCTGACGATGGAGGAAGTGGACTCTGCGCCAAACGCTACCGTGGTCCATCACCCTGAAACCATGACGTCTTTCACATTTCCACGCGAAGGTCGGTTTACTGTAAGCCTACAAACGCGCCTGATGAAAGTGTGTCGCTCGGTTTCTTGAAGTTACACACAGTCGATGCTGATGCTGATGCTGATGCTGCGGCTGCTGCTGCTGCTGCTGCTGCTGATGATGATGATGATGATGATGATGACGATGATGGTGATGATGGCGGTGGTGGTTGTGATAATGATGATGAGGAGGATTGATGATGATGACGATGATGGTGATGCTGATGATGATGAGATGATGATGGTGGTGGTTGTGATATTGATGATGATGATGATGATGATGATGATGATGATGATGATGATGATGATGATGATGATGATGATGATGATGATGTAAACTGGTATTGCGCAGGTATCCGTTCACAATAACTTTTTGGTGCGCATAAGGAGTACACCAAAGTTAACACCAAAGATTGGTGTTGGGTGGGAGGTCGGTGTTGGGTGGGAGGAGGGAAATGAATGAGACGGTGAGACAGAGTAGTACCTCGTAAAATCAATTAAAAATGGGTCACTCTGCTTCGAACACGTGAGATAGTTGACCTTACTTGATTTCAGTCTTTTTTCTTTTCCTTGTGTGTATGTGTGCGTGCGTGTGTGTTTGGATGTGTGCGTGGGTTTGTGTGTGTGCGTGTGTGTGTGTGTGTGTGTGTGTGCAATGGAGTGGAGTTTTGAAAGCTCTAGTGCTTGAACAATCTCTTTTTTTTCCACCGCGAAAAAACATTGAGTAAGATACAAAACGTATGCTGTTATCTTTGTCCCAACGCCTTGAGCAGCTTATTGATCTAATAATAGCGCTATATAGAAGAACAACGCTCTCTTAACTTCCTCCAGGTCTCTACTACGTGACTGTGGTGGGCTACAACGGAGCGATGGAACCATCCCAGGCGGCGTGCTCAGACGGCATCACTTACGACACCACGCCGCCCGTCATTGTCAACGTCTCCATGACCCACGCCCGCAGCGGGCAGAAGGTGGGCTGCACGCAGCAAAACGAGGCGTGGCTGGTGAACAGCAACATGACGCGTGTGTCGCTGTCCAACGTCAGTGAGTGTCACCGCGTTTGTTTTCAACACGCGGCTGTCGCAGACGTCTCTCATCTGCCGCTGTCGTCCTCACTCACTCTGGACCCGCAGCTGTCGGAGCGCCACTGTCTTAAGCTGGCAGCTTTCAGCGAGGACTCGTTCCTGGTGCTGCCGTCCGATTACGTGCGCGTCTGGTGGCAGGGCCGTGACGCGGACAGCGACATGGAGGAGTACTACGTGGGCATGGGAACAGACCGCACCACGTCCTCCGCTCCTGACCTGCTGCCCTTCACGCCCACTCACGGTCACCCATCCTACCACGCGCGCCACGCCGGGCTGAGTCACGGCGACGTCTTCTTCTTCTTCCTGCAGGCCGTCAACAAGGCCGGACTCAGCGTCAATCTCACCCTAGGACCCGTGCTCATTGATGTCACGCCTCCTGACGTCATCAAACCGCTGACGGCCGTGGTGGAGAGAGACGAGCTGAAGGTATCGTGGAGTGATGACGTCTTCGTCGATGCCGAACAGCCGCAGGGTGCGGACTTTGACTTTTCCTTCCGAGTGGGAAACGAGGGCGGCTTCCTTACGCCCTTTCTGCAACTGCCCGAGTCCTCCCTCGCCCACTGTCGTCATGGCAATGTCACGGGGTGCGCGCGCTACCCGCTGTCTACTTTGTACCAGCACGACACTCAGCAAGGCCGTGCATTCTTCTTCCAGCTGCATGTCACCAATGCCGCAGGTCATGTGACTTCTGTCAACACGTCATCCGTCCGTCTGCCCGCCCACTTCCCTCCCAGCCACGCCCTCATCCTGGATGTCGTCAAGATCATGGTTCCACAGGTTATCATGACAACCTCAGTAGCCTTCACCTTAACCGCAACCGCCGTCACAGATATGACATCCTCAGAAACAGCTACCACTGATGACCAGTTTGTATCCTACAGCACGCCCACTAACCCACCAACAAGCACTGGTTCTCTATCCAGCAGCGACAAGCCAGTGACCACAGCCGACCGCTTAACCCTCGTGACTCAGTGGTCCTCTGATCTGGATGCCATACTTCAGCGACAAGAAGTGTGCACCGCATGGAACGGGTTTTACCATCAAGAGGATGTCACCATTCATGCGGGCTTAGGGACGCGTCCCGACCACGATGACGTCGTCAGTTTCCAGCTCGTCGCGAACGCCAGTAACGTGTGTTTCAACGTGACGTCAGCTCCAGTCTACACCAAACTGTTCTCTGTCGTCAGAGCTACGTCATCAGGCGGCACTGCGATCTTCTCCTCTGACGGCTTCGTCATGCTGCCGCACAACGACTCCGACAACGCCATCCGGATGTTCCACGGCCCTGGTTGCCATGACAACAACATCGTAGGCCGTCACGTGATGAACTTGTCAACGTCTGTGATGGATTTGGGTCAGGCACTGAAGTCTCCTGTCCCTGTCGGCGATTTCCTGTTTGTTAAGTTGTCGCCCTTCGTTCATAACGTCACCTTCACGAACGCCATCTTGTTAGAGACCACGCTGACTGGATATCAGCTCGTTGCCATGACGACCAACGTCTCCATCACCATGCCCGTTTCCATAGCAACCAACGTCAGCGTCCAGATCCAGCACTGCCAAAAAGACTACGAGTTACTTCCCTTGCCTGCTGATTACGTGACGGTGACCTGGGAGACGCGGGGACCATGGCAACGGTGGCTGAGGTACATGAAGATAGAGACTGTGGACGCGAGCTGCGTGAAGACGGCGGTCAAGAAAAGCAAGTACAGTCACCAGCAGTGCGTGGTGCAGCAGGCCAGGGTATGGGACAGGGAAGGGGAGCTGAGGGTCCACACCTCTAACGTCGTCAACGGACACACCTACCTCACTTCTTTACAGCCTTGCTTCGACGACGGATGTCTGCCTGCGGTGTCGTCCCGGCCTGCGACGTTCGTCGATCCCCGCATTATTGCTGTCACAGTCGAGAATGCCGCTGTTCTTGATGTCACTTCCGACGGCTTCGACGTAGACGTTGCAATGTCCATTGCCCACGACCCAGCTCTAGCTTCAGACCTGGCTGCCATGCCCTGGATCTTCCGGTGGACTGTCAGCAAAGACCACTTCGGGTCGGTACCACTCGTAGAGTGGTTAGTCGAAAGCTCAACGAATCTTACGAATACTCAGGTTAGTTGTTTTTTTTTTACTTGTCTTGTTCGGTAATTATAGAAAGGAGAGTGTAAGGCAGAGAGAACGATTCATATTGATCATTGAACGTTGGATCGTTTAACAGGATAAAGGTATTTAGACTCAAACGGTCTAGTCTAGCAACCTATCCTGGAAAAAGAGAGGGGAGAGGCACAGAGAGAGAGAGAGAGAGAGGGGGGGGGAAGAGAGAGAGAGAAAGAGAGAGAGAGAGTGATGAAGAAGAAATAAATGCAAGAGAGGCTTGAAAAACAGGAGGATGTATTTAACACACGCCTACTGGAAATGAATTCTGACATGCCTTCAAGAAAAGAGTTAATTTATATTCGGGCTTTAATGTTTATGGTATTTGTGTACAGGTGTATTGATGATATTTGAAATAGAGGCTGAAGCTGCTAGTTTCGAAGTTCATATATGAGACCCAATAGGAAGTATTACTCTCAAGTCTCATACAGACATCAAGCTGCAATATGTTTTACGGGCGGCATCCAGATGAAGACAGAAAAATGCATTGTGGGCATAACGTGACTCCATGTGATCCATTTCTGTATTTAATTGAATTATTCCTTTATTTTCATTTTGATATGGGTACAGATCCAAAAGCACATCAGGTTTGACGGCGACAGTAAAGGGACGCTGTTTTATTGCATCCAAACCCTGTATCCCTTGAGAAGCAACTCTCCAATTTGCGTTCAGCTTCATCGCGATCCTCAGTACGATGACTTTGACCCTTTCCACGTGGTAGAACTTGACCACAGCAAGTTCCGCGAGACTGACTTCGAGCCGTTCTTGGGCAGCCAGCAACTCGGCTCCAAGCTGCACCAGCTTTTCGACCTTGACCTTGACTTTGCCAAGAGTGACGTCATGCTTTCTGCCGTCCTGACCAACAGCCGAGGACTCAACGTAACGTGGTTCCTGATGACGGATCGCCACGTTCCTGATTTGGGCGACTGCGCGGGTGATGGGGACTGCGACACGTCATCAAGGACAGCTACAGGCTACGTCACTTTCCCGCGGCATCGGTCCAGCTTGCAAGCAAACGTGGTGTATTTCATCTGCGCGGCAGCGAGCTCGGGTTCTGCTGCAGTGGAAGCGTGCGGAGACGGCGTTGTCGTTGACGACGCTTCGCCAGTTGCAGGAATCGTTGCCGTTGCCAACGCCGACCGTGGTTTCCTAGGCAACAGAGGGCAAGTCACTGTGACCTGGTCTGACTTCTTTGATGTGGAAAAGGACGTTTCCTTCCTTCCGGATGACGTCACTCTCAATTACTCTGTGGCTTTGGGTAAGTATCTTTGTAGCTCTTTTAGTTTTAGAATAGGTGACCACTATGTTGACCTTCACTAACACTATTTTAGACAATTACAACAATATCAACACACTGTGCAATTAATCACTCACTTTTTCTTCCACCGAACTCAAAGGGCGGCGATCTGAAGAGGTCGGAAGAGAAAACAATTTTTATTTTTGAAATTTCGATTAATTCATTAAGAGATATGTATCTGGTTTTAAGGTAGGGGAAAACCGAATAATGTGAAACGGAGCGTAATAAAATGAAACATTACCTTTCCAGGCGAAAATAAAATACCCGAGTCTGTCACTTGCTTTCAAAAAAATAGATCTTTATTATTGAATGCTTGAAGCAAGTCACATAAATTACAACTGTTACTCTGTTGGTTTTTTTGCTTTCGCCGGAAAGGTCTTGTTTCATTATTACATTCCTGTTTTATATTACCCGACTTGGCCTTCATGAGCAAACTTTAATAGTCTAAACAAATCTAATTTCGTTGTAACATTCCGCTCTTGTCCATATTTGCTTAATGCGTAAGTCCTTAAATATAGTTTTTAGGCTTTGATGAAGACGAAATTGGACCTAAGGGTGATGCACCAGCTAATATGGAGTTAGATGATGTTGAAGTGAGTGATGTTTCTTCTGATGATGAAGGGGGTACCCCGAATGCATACGACCAAGATTGGCAACAAGATTTGTTTTTCTTCATTTTTATTCCACAAAAATTATTAAACGTTAGACAAATATAATCATAGGACACGATACATAAAACATTCATCCACCCACGCACAAAATTTCTTGAAGACAGGACTCTATTTGTCTGAGCAATAGGGCAGGGCGCCAAGTGAAGCGAGTCATGCTACAAATATACGTCATAGGTCACATACATGTAGGCCTATAGAGAAACTTGTAATCTGGAGTGGTGTATCTCCTTTGGCTGTTAGCTCTGTCTCGTCTTGTAATAGTGTATGAAATACTGACTTCCGTTATCACGTATAGCGCAGTAATCAGTACAAAGAGCTGCTCAAGGTGCTGTGTATCGACATGTATTTAATTGTTTTTGTTTCAGGCAGCTTCCCAGGCTCTGAGGACGTGTCAGCGTTCGTGCACGTGGGCCAGAGAACGTCGTGGTCTTTCGTGCATCTGCTGCAGTCGGCTAACACACTCTACGCTACTGTCCGAGGTAGGTAAATTATTTGGCCGAGTGCCCAGAGGTTCAACAACAGATGCATCATCATCATCATCATCATCATCATCATCATCATCATCATCATCATCATCATCATCATCATCATCATCATCGATGCATCATCATCATCAAGTAATAAAACTAACAGAACATCAATGAAGCAATTATTGCACCAAACACATAGACTACTACCTTAAATACCCTACTGTTAACACTTGTCATACATTTCTCTGTTCTGTGTAAAGGGCCTACATGTTCTGTGAACAAACATGCGGGTGTGGACGTTTGTATGCGCTGTATAAATATATATAAATATGGGCAACAATGAAAGTGTACAACATCAGCCCTAAAATTATTGAAGTCATCAAAAGCCTGTATGACAAGGCTACCAGTGCAGTCCTCCATAACAGCGTCATCGGGAACTGGTTCAGAACAACAATCGGTTTGCATCAAGGATGCCTACTTTCTCCAACACTCTTCAACATCTTCCTAGAGCGCATCATGTCAGATGCTCTTGCAGATCACGAAGGCACAGTCAGCATAGGGGGTAGAGCAATCTCCAATCTTCGTTTTGAGGATGACATTGATGGATTGGCTGGAAAGGAACAAGAACTTGAATAGCTGGTACAGAGGCTTGACACCACCTCCAGAGCTTATGGAATGGAAATAAGTGCAGAGAAGACCAAAATGATGACCAACAACACCAATGGCATCAACACGGACATCAAAGTCCAAGGACAATCCCTCAACACAGTGCATAGCTTCAAATATTTAGGAGCCATTGTGTCAGACAATGGGTCCCGACAGGAAGTCCTCTCCAGGATCGCACAAACAACTGCTGCCCTGACAAGGTTGAAGCCCATTTGAAAAGACAGGACCATCAGTCTACATTCCAAAGTAAGACTGCTGCGCTCCCTTGTCATCTCCATCTTCCTATATGCTTGCGAAGCATGGACCCTCACAGCAGATCTCCAACGAAGAATACAAAGCATGGAGATGAGGTGCCTGGGCATTTCCTATACCCAACACATCAACAACGACGAAGTCCAACAGACCATCACACAAGCCATTGGACAACACGATGGCCTGCTCACAGTGGTGAAAAAACGCAATCTCCGATGGTATGGCCACGTCACCAGATCATCAGACCTTGCAAAGACCATTCTGCAAGGCACAGTGCAAGGAGGTAGAAGAAGAGGGAGACCGAAAAAGAGGTGGGAGGACAACATTCGAGAATAGACTGGTTTGACACTGAGCGAAGCCATCGCCCTGGTGAGGACAGAGAAAGATGGAGTATGCTGCTTAAACGATCATCGGTGGTGCCCCTACGACCTCCGGGTTACGGGACAGGATAGGATAGGAGGATATTTATAAATTGTCATTCATTTATTCAGTCATTCATGTGTGTTGTGCAAGAGCCTTGTCTTTAGGTAGGCGCACCACTGTACAGGAGGTCTGATCAATGCACAGATAATGCACGGTTTATATTAGGCCGAGGCGCCTGTAATAAAAGTCTTACAGGCAACTACTTGCCCTATTGTACAGTTCATCTCCTCAACTCTTATTGTATTTGTGTAGTCGATGTGTACTTTAGTTTTATCTTTCAGCGTGCTGCAGCGTTGACCGAAGAGTAAGCTTATTCCCTGAGTAACTTGGCAATAAGCATTTTTGTTGTTGTATACACAGGAAAACAGGAAGGCTGGAAAACCTTTAAAAAAATCATTTTTTTATTTACGATAACAAAGATGCCATCACTTAGTTGTGTTATTGTCCAAGTTACGTGTACTGTCCCGTTTACTCGCAGCTCAAGATCGAGTGGGTCACGTGACAGAAGTGTCTTCAGATCGCGTGACCATCGACAGCACGCCCCCTACCGTCGACCGAGTGTCGGCAGGAACGATAATCGGAGAGAATTTCATTCCCGGAGGCGAGTTACCTGTCCACTGGGAGGGCGTGGAAGACAGAGAGAGCGGCATTCTCTCAATAGAGGTAGATTAAAATCACAACAAATAAACTAACAAAAAATGGAAAATTTGCATTGTACTGTGTTGTCTTGATTTTTTGGCTGTGTCCAACTTAACATTCTGCTACTTTATTTTATCTATTTTGTTTCTCAACATTGTAAAGTTTGGTGCTTGCAATTGTCTGTTTCAGTCCACACATCAGGATTGAATAATTATGTTGACACTGTTGTGGTGTAGTGTCAATGAATTACTGCTGTTGCTTTTTTTTTTAAACTTTACGCAATTTGACTCTTGAAGTTTACCATCTTGCTGTTAGGTGGGCGTGGCAGATGAAAGAGGCGGAGACAACCTTGTTGATTTCAGGGCTTGTGAAGGAACGTCTATCATCTTGAATGACGTGATGTCACTGGTGGATGGTCACGCCTATGTGGCGCTTTTGAAGGTAAGTAAGTAAGTAATAATAAAATAATAATAATAATAATAATAATAATAATAATAATAATAATAATAATAATTATTATTATTATTATTATTATTATCATTATTATCATTATTATTATTATTATTATTATTATTATTATTATTATTAAGGATATTTTTTTAGCGCTTTTTCTTAAAAAAACATACGCATAAAAACTGACTGCCACATAGGTAATTAAGCAGTCCGGTATGAATCAGAAATAGTACCGGCAGATGTTGAAATATTGAGGTATTGGGTTGAAATGGATAGATCTTATTGCTTTTCCTCCCTGGATTTTGATGTGCAGGTGACGAACAAGGCAGGAATGACTACACTGGAGTCTTCAGAACCATTTGTAATTGACAGTTCTCCACCATCGCCAGGAAATGTGTGGTTCCGCGGTGAAAATATGACGGTGAGTGACACGTTTAATAATAATCGTCTTATATTAATTATGTGTATTAAGTTAACAAAGTTTAAAAATAATTTTTTTGAAGGTCTTTATCACTGAGATGGTAAGACAAATTAAAATTATAATCATTTTCAATTTCTTTAACATCTTCGGTTTATTATTTTTTGTGAGTGTGTGTATGTAAGCTTGTGTATATATTGTTATGTTATTCATTTGAATGATTTCATGATAAATTTATTGAAATTGAAGTAATTGTGCATTGCGTGAGAATGAATGAATGTTGTGCGTTTGAGTAGACTTCATGTTTGGTATCGCGCTTTATAAAGTTTATTATTATTATTATTATTATTATTATTATTATTATTATTATTATTATTATTATTATTATAACTTTTATTATTATTGTAGAATCCTAGTTACTGCTGCAGCAAGCCGGTTAGGGGAAGTGTGAATTGGGGAAAGAGGTTTTTACGTCATTCTGTCAGGTGTGGCTATTTTACAGTTTTACACCCCCGTTGGGGTGCCGGGGGTTTGTAACAAAATTAATGTAGGGGGAAAGACTAGAATAGTAAATAGAAATTATATTCACATCCACCACTCTCACTGACTCCAGAATTTCCTTCCACACTACATTTATTTGTACAAGAAAATAATGAATCACAAAACACAATAATTATACAGGGTAACAAAATGACAGTACTCACATCGTTTGTTCCAGTGATCCTGAATAGTCACAACTAAATACACAATAATTATAACACTGCTCTCACCCTGATAATATCCAATGAGAGTCAGGTTCAGTCCCTGTATAATATCCAAAAGATGTAGTCAGTCACAGTCCAAGTGACTACCAGTAATTCCACACTTTTACAGTCTTTTCATTGCTCAAGGTAGAACTTGGGTGCAGCAAAGAAAATGTTCTTCTACTGTTTATGTTCACTTTCGTACTGTAGTTAGCTACTGCTGTCAAAGAATCGTTGCTGATTGACAACACAAGGATGGCACGACTAGGCCTATCCTAGTAGTGAAATAACTGAGACGATATGCTCACTTTATCGCTAGTAGCAACTACGTCGTTTACATCCAACTCGACGGACTCTGAGGTCAAGGTTGAGTCGATGTACGGTCCTTCGGATTCCTTCCCAAATCTAGGTTTGAAGGGAATAATATCTCCTATGCTCGGAACGCAGGCGGATCAACACTCTTCAGGATGAACCAACCTCTCCACATAGGTTTACCTCCGGCCACTCGCTCCAAGGACGTCGCCGGCCTGGCAAAGGCTGTAACCATACAAATGAACGCATACTAAGTTCCGAGTTTCTACCATAAACGTATGAATTACTGACGATAATCGAAGTCGGAATTAGAATCGAATTAATAATACCGCCGATGTATGATCTAAAGAATAATTACCGTTAGTGCTGGGACTAGAACGCCTTCATCCAATTTAACCGTGGCTCTCTTCTTTCCACTAGGGGAACACGTCTTGTTTCGTTGACTGTGCAACAGAGAGTGCTTCGAATATACCAATGATTTGTTTCGAACTGAGCGTTTCGTTTATCCAGTTTTCTCATTGGTCAGTATCGATCACATGGCTAAATGCACGCGCGAATTATAACAGCCACTAAACGTTTCTCTACTCTTTATGCACGCAACAATAGCGTGATCACTCACTGAATATTCATTATCTATACATTCACACATTCGCATCAGATGAAGGAATTACAGGCTAGATAATTTCTTCACACCTCCCCCCCCTGGGAAAAAAAAGAATGACCGAATTCTTTTTCCACTTTGTTGTCAACTATGTCACTGTAGTAGGGACAAACTGGTCTGTCTCGGCTCTCGACATGATGTCAGCGAGTGCGTTCTGCTCTCCAGGAAGTGACTTGATGTGGTACTTGAATTCCTGAAGTAGCAGAGACCATCGCATGATCCTAGGGTTCTTGTACGAGGCAGATGTCAGGTACTGCAGTGGTCTGTGGTCTGTTTCCAATTGAAATTCCTGGCCCCACAGATACCTCTGAAACTTGGAGAGTGTCCAGACGATGGCGAGACATTCGCGTTCGATCGTCGAGTATCTCTTCTCCCTGTCCAAGAGTTTTCTGCTAGCAAATGCGACAGGATGCAACAGTCCTTCAGCTTCCTGCAACAGGACACCTCCGATTCCAAGGCCACTAGCGTCCGTCCGCACTGTGAACGTCTTGCTAAGGTCAGGTATCTTGAGAACTGGGGACTGAGACAGGACTGTTTGGAGTTTTCTGAGGGCGTCAGCACATTCCTGGGTCCACGTGATTGGTCCCTTCTGTCTCCCAGCAAGTAGGTCGGAGATCGGCGCTGTAATCGAGGAGTAGTTCGGGATGAACTTCTTGTAGTAGCCTACAGTGCCCAAGAGCGATCTCACTTGCTTCTTTGTTGCAGGTTTCGCAATGCAAAGGATGTTGTCCACCTTGTCTGACATCGGTTTAATGTTACCTTCCCCAATGACATGTCCCAAGAATTCCAACTTGGTGAAGCCTGCGTACACCTTCTTTGGCTTGATGGTGAATCCACTCTTGCTGAGTTTCTGCAGCGTTTCCGTGACTTCCTTGACGTGCTGTTTCCATGTCACACTGGCAGCAAGGATGTCATCAAAAAAGTTGATCGCTGTGTTTCCCAAGGCTTCTCTCATGGCTCTGGCAAAGGTCGCTGGCGCCGAGACTAGACCAAATGGAACTCTGGTGAACTGCATGAGACCTAGTGGTGTCTGAAATGCTGTCTTTGGCCTATCCTTTTCCTCGATGAATATCTGGAAATATCCCTTACTAAGATCAAACTTAGTAAAATACTTGCATCCTGCAAGTCTAGTGAATATCTCCTCCTGGTCCGGAATCGGCTCAGCGTCAAAGACGGTGATCTCATTCAGTGCTCTGAGGTCAAGACATAGTCTTTTTCTGTTGCTGTCTTTCTTGGGCACTAGGACAATTGGTGAACAGTATGGCGACGTTGATGGTTCGATCACCCCTAACTCCAGAAGTTCTGTAACCTCTGCAATAATGTCTTCCCTCGCTGCGAAGGGTAGTGAATACTGTTTTCTTCTAACAGGCTCCTCTGTCGTCACTTTGATCTCGTGGCGGACAGATCCCGTCGATGCACCTGGTGTGTCCTTCAGCGAGTCTTTGAACCGCCTGAAGATGTTCTTCATCTCTTCCACCTGGTCCGCATCTAACTCTGGGTCGATCTGTACCTGTGTCCATGACTGTTCTGCATTCTCCTCCGTGCTTATTGTCTCCAAGACGAATGGTGCATCCTCGTCTTCTGTCATGAGGACAGCAACTTGTGCAGGACATATGTCTTCCTTGCAGAACTCAGGTCCAACACTTTCCACAAACGGGATATCTGCTAATCCTGTAGCTAACTGAGGTTGTACTACTTTTGTCGTGTTGTCCTTTCTGCAGACATAGTGCTTCAGCATGTTGGCATGAAATACTTTCTGACTGTCCCCCAAGTCGATCCTGTAGTCGTGGTTGAGTACCTCAATGACTGTGTACGGGCCCTTCCACTGCATCTGTAGCTTGTTGGCTGTGGTGGGAAGCAACAGAAGTACTTGGTCTCCGATCTTGAACTTCCTTGGTGATGACTTCTTGTCATGGTACTTCTTCTGAATCTTCCTCGCCTTATCTACTGAATCATGGGCAATCTTGCATGTATCGTAGATGGTGTTCTTGAGGTCGATAACATGCTGGAACGTCATCTTTGCCTCCGGTGCATCTTTCCCTCCAGTCCACGCGTTGGCCAAAAGGTCGACAGGTCCTCTCGGTTGGCGTCCAAACAGCAGCTGGAATGGTGAAAAACTTGTGCTGGCATTTGGTAATTCCCTGATGGCAAACAACACGGCTGGAATGTATCTGTGCCACTGGCGCGGTTGAGACTGGATCACTTTCTTCAGCATGGGCTTCAAAGTTCCATGCAGTCGCTCCACTATTCCGTTAGACTGGGCATGGTAGGGTGATGAAAACACCCCCTTGATGGACAGTAGCTTGCGAAATTCATCCATCATGGCTGATGTAAACTGTGATCCGTTGTCTGACTGGATCTCCTCTGGCAGACCCATTCTCGAAAACACGGTAAATAGTGCTTCTGCCACGGTGACTGAATCCGTCTTCTTGAGAGGAATGGCCTCGGGAAAACGCGTCGCGACGTCGATGATGGTGAGGATGTGCGTGTGCTTTTCCTCCGACGGCGGGTGCAAAGGTCCCACAAGATCAATCGCCACTCTCTTGAATGGAATGTCTATCCGTGGCATCTGATCCAACGGAATGTCTCTGATCCTACCTACCCCTTGGGGTCATGAGCAATCTTGCCACTGTAGATTGTTCAAACCTATAAAGGGAACAGTGAAAGCCACAGTTGAAAACCTGTCTTTCCTTTATAGGCAAGACGCTTCACTGCGGCAACAGTACCCCCGTTGGAGTGCCGGGGGTTTTCAGTATAAATAGTATCCCCACTTTATGGAAATTTAGTGCTTTAAATTCCCACTGTCGCTGTCTTCCTCATTTACTCTTTCCTATTCCTGCTCTGTCCTTCACTCTGCTATACTATCTTCTTCTTCGCTAGATCAATGACCTACCTTTTTTCTTGAAAACTCTTCCTGGACAAGACTCCTTGTTTGTGTGTGAGGTCTGTTGGATCAACTTGGGAGTGTTGGACGCTTTCTGCCGGGTGGTCACTAGGGCTTCCTATGAATGTACTATTTAGCACTATAGGCATTTTATATGTATGTGTTTGGTTGATGATTTATTATGATGTTTGTATTCTATTTTGTTTTTGTAACCGGGGTGTTCGCGTAGTTGAGGTCAACCCTCAGCCGTCCCCCGCGTGGGATGTCTTTATTGTAAAGTGACTGGCCGGTGGAGGGCATTCAATTTTCCCACTGGGGTTGTTTCAGCAGATCTTTTATGCGGATCGGGGGTTGTCCGGTCCTGATTTGGCTCGGAAGAGTCCGCTGGACCTAAAGCAACAATAAATCAATCAATCAATGATCCTACCTCTGGCTTGAGTCTTTTGGCAGGTGTCACATGACTTGCAATATAAGTCTATGTCCTTTGACATCCCTGGCCAAAAAAATCTGCTCCATATGCGGTCTCTCGTCCTACGCTTACTACAATGGCCTGACAACAACGTGTCATGAGCTGAAAATAGGACAGTTTTCGTCAGTTCAGCTGGGACGACAATCTGGGTCACAGACTCTTTCTGTGATGCGTGCACTCTGTAGAGGACTTGATCTTGTAGACGGAAGTATGTAGTCTGCTTGGCAGTCATTTTCTTCTCTCCGGAAGATGCAAGGCTGAAGTATGGTTTCAATACGGGATCGTTCTTCTGCTTGAGAATCAGTTGATCTTTTGTCACTGTGAGGTCTTGCAGTGGCG
Organism: Oncomelania hupensis; assembly: GCA_036898135.1. Taxonomy (NCBI): domain Eukaryota; kingdom Metazoa; phylum Mollusca; class Gastropoda; order Littorinimorpha; family Pomatiopsidae; genus Oncomelania; species Oncomelania hupensis. The sequence continues at coordinate 35,115,085 of CM072521.1, read as the reverse complement.
CATCTAGAGATCTCGGTGCCCGCTTGTCCTTCTCACTCTGGGCTCTGGTGACTGCTGCTGCTGCCATCTGTTGGTCGGCCGTGCCTTGATCCTCCTGATCGACAACCTTCCCGAACAGACCTGGTGCAGGGACGACAGTCTCCAGATTTCCAAGCAACAAGTCAATGACTGGAGCATCGATCACACAGCAACAGATGTTTCCTTTATATAGTTCAGTTTCCACGTAGACTATAGCTAGGGGAAATGTCTCTTTGTTGCCTCCAAAAGACACTGTGGTCTTAAACTGTCCCGTGTACTGGTGAGGTTTCACCAGTGACTTGCGCACACCTGCTGTGACTGCTCCTGAATCGTTCACAACAGTGACTGGAATGCCATTTACTTTCCCTCTAGAATAGTTCAGCTGACCGTCCTGGAAGTCTACTGCAACTGCTGTAGGCGTCACTTTCTCACCACTAACAGTCACACACAAACTTGCGGCTTTTTCACTCTCGCCTCTCGCACCTGACGGTTTCGATGGACAGACTTTAGCGACATGACCATACCCTTTACAATTATAACATTGCAATCTATGTGGCCTTGCCTGTGCTTGCTTGTCTGTCTGTGGTGGTGTGTTCTGACCGGGCGTAGATGTACCGGATTTATTTTTGAAGGGAAACTGTCTACCCCTACCACCTTCTTTCAGTTTAAGACTCTGATGACCGAATGCTGCGGCAGCTGGGCGATCGCTAGGCCTACGCGCAAGGTTCTTGTTCGGGTGTGCTCTGCGATAGTTCTCGGCGAGATCTATGACTTCCGCGAGTTTTTTCGGGTTCCTCTCACAGATGAACACTGACAAGTCCTTCGACACGCTCTCTAGGAACTGTTCAATCAGAATGAGTTCGGCTAGTCCTTCTATACTTTGATCTATCTTGCTAAGCTCCATCCATCTGTCTAGCATGTGTCTCAGTCTTGTACCAAATGACAAAAATGATTCCTCAGTCTCTGGTCTGATTACCCTAAACTTGGTTCTAAACCCCTCAGCATCGCACTGGAACTTGTTCAGCAGAGCTTGCTTAAGTGTAAGGTAGTCGGTGGTACCCTTGGAGTTCAAAGAATGAAACAAGCTCAATGCTTGACCATCTAATACTGCACTCAGTAGTATTGACCAATTTTCATCTGGCCACCTCATTGCTTTTGCATGTGCCTCAAACCTGCAGAGGAAAGAGTCCATAGAGTCAACCGACTCTTTGAAAATAGGCAGCTTGGGATAGTTTCTACCTATGGCTTTAGTCTCAGACTCAATCTTGGGTTTTTGTTCCTGACTTGTAAGTTGCATCCTAGCTAACTCAAATTCCATCTCCTTTAGTCTTAATCCTCTTACAGCTTCTTTCTCTAATCTTTCAGCATCTGTCTGTAATCTTTCTCTTTCAGTCTCTGCTTCAAGCAATTGTCTATCTTCTTCTCTCTTACGCAACCTATCAGCTCTTTCTATTGCCTGATCTACATACTGCTGAAGTTTCTCATTAGTGTAGCCCAATTTCGTACCTTGTGCAATGAATCGATCTACCTCGTCATAAGGTTCCATTTTCAGCACTAGTGAAATATCAATGTTTCTTTTGTAGAAAATTCACAGAAAGGTTCATAAATTTATAAACAATAAACAAGTTTTGATTGATTGATTGATTTATTGTTGCTTTAGGTCCAGCGGACTCTTCCGAGCCAAATCAGGACATAAACAAGTTAAAACTCAAAACAATAATACACTAGAAATAAGAATAAGCAAAATTAGAATGAATTTAAATTAAATTAGGATAAGAACACAACAATAAAGCGAAATTGCAAAACAAACTATACAAAATAAATAAATAAATAAAAGATTAGGTTCACATCAACAATTAATTGTCAAATTAATAACTAAAGTAGTAACTAAACTTTATGAATATGGGCTGACGTGATCTGATCACACAGAAAATCTCTTAATCCAAATAGTTTATCTTAAATATTCTATTAAGGAACTGTATATAAGCAGTAATTTATAAAAACAATCCCAACGTTACAATGTCACTTAAGCAACTGAAGTAATCGACTATGAGTATGAGTACTAAATCAAACAAACAAAAAAGTTTTTTTTTTTAAAGTGTCCACACAAAAAAATTCAAAGTTATCAACAACAAACAAAATTCAATTCCAAAATATAAAAGAATAATTTAAACTTAATATATTTTAACAAAAAAATTAAATGTAAACAAAATAATTCAATCACAAATTATAATAAATTTCAAAATAAATTAAATAAAAAGATTAAGTTCACATCAACAATTAATTGTCAAAATAATTACTAAAGTAGTATCTAAACTTTATGAATGGACTGACGTGATCTGAACACGCAGAAAATCTAATCCAAATAGTTTATCTTAAATATTCTATAAGGGAACTATATAAAAAATAAATTATAAAGACATTCCAAATGTTACACTTTCACTTAGCACAGGAAGTAAAGTAATCAACTATGAGTATTAAATTTAAAAAAAAATTTAAGTGTCCGCACAAAAAAAATTCAAAGTTATCAACAACAAACAAAATTCAATTCCAAAATATAAAAGAATAATTTAAACTTAATATTATATTTTAACAACAATAAACGTAAACAAAATAATTCAATCAAAATTAGAATAAATTTCAAAATAAATAATTAAAAAGATTAAGTTCACATCAACAATTAATTGTCAAATTAATTACTAAAGTAGTATCTAAACTTTATGAATATGGACTGACGTGATCTGAACACGCGGAAAATCTAATCCAAATAGTTTATCTTAAATATTCTATAAGTATAAGGGAACTATATAAGAAATAAATTATAAAGACATTCCAAACGTTACTATTTCACTTAGCACAGCAAGTAAAGTAATCAACTATGAATATGAGTATTAAATTTAAAAAAAAAAAATTTTAAGTGTCCGCACACACACACACAAAATTCAAAGTTATCAACAAGAAACAAAATTCAATTCAATGTTAGCAGTCTGCTATCAGCAGCGACAACTCAACACCAAAGTCTATCAACATAAACATCAATTTAATTTTTTTTAAATCAATTCCAAAATACAAAAGAATACTTAATATATACTAACTTAATATTTTATTTTAACAAGAAAATAAATTTAAACAAAAAATTCCATCAAAATTTAGAATAAATTTCAAAATCACTGTAGCTAAGTTACTTCCCTTTTGGATTATTGCTGTTTCAAAAACATCCTAAATTACAAATATTCTAAGATTTTCATTATTTTTTATATATATATCTGTAATATCTAACTGCACTACTAATGTAATAACAAAACAAAATAAAATATAAAATAATTAAAATATGAAATAATCAAAATCAAAATTCAAATTAAAATTTAAGTAATAAGATGAATAATAGTAGCACCATAGACAATTGGACAACAGAATTACTCAAAATCAAAATTAACAGCAATAAATAACACAATTTATGAAATCAAACAAATAATAATAAAGCACAAAGCAAGCAATAATCACATGGGAAACTATGTTTAACACAACCTGGGTCAAAGACAACAATAACAACAACACAATACAACACTACAAATACTATGTACACCTACCTATTTAAAATAGTGTGGAAGAAGACAGGACCTACGACGGTAAAGAACCGAAACAACAGGAAAGGGAGCAAGGAATTAATAGATGATAGTAATTTAGAGAAAATTTTCACTCAATACAATCACTCAATAGAAACACTTACACTAATACAATACTAGTAGGCAGAAACAGGGATTAGGCCCTCGCACAACCAGAAAAGCTAGAGGTTGTGCCCCATATGCTGGAGATGGGGTTCTACTCAAAACCCAAAATACATAATTATGCACATCATAACATACAAGCACCCACACACCGCACAATAATAGTATAAGGTTAGGGTTCTAGTAGCCTAGTAAACTAAACTTTAGCAAAAGGCTATCACTGTACTAGTTAGTTTATTCAAATTACTACAATAACAGGCTACAACAACTTATCAAAGGGCGTATTCTACAAATCAAAAGGAGGGTCACCACTGTAACAAAATTAATGTAGGGGGAAAGACTAGAATAGTAAATAGAAATTATATTCACATCCACCACTCTCACTGACTCCAGAATTTCCTTCCACACTACATTTATTTGTACAAGAAAATAATGAATCACAAAACACAATAATTATACAGGGTAACAAAATGACAGTACTCACATCGTTTGTTCCAGTGATCCTGAATAGTCACAACTAAATACACAATAATTATAACACTGCTCTCACCCTGATAATATCCAATGAGAGTCAGGTTCAGTCCCTGTATAATATCCAAAAGATGTAGTCAGTCACAGTCCAAGTGACTACCAGTAATTCCACACTTTTACAGTCTTTTCATTGCTCAAGGTAGAACTTGGGTGCAGCAAAGAAAATGTTCTTCTACTGTTTATGTTCACTTTCGTACTGTAGTTAGCTACTGCTGTCAAAGAATCGTTGCTGATTGACAACACAAGGATGGCACGACTAGGCCTATCCTAGTAGTGAAATAACTGAGACGATATGCTCACTTTATCGCTAGTAGCAACTACGTCGTTTACATCCAACTCGACGGACTCTGGGGTCAAGGTTGAGTCGATGTACGGTCCTTCGGATTCCTTCCCAAATCTAGGTTTGAAGGGAATAATATCTCCTATGCTCGGAACGCAGGCGGATCAACACTCTTCAGGATGAACCAACCTCTCCACATAGGTTTACCTCCGGCCACTCGCTCCAAGGACGTCGCCGGCCTGGCAAAGGCTGTAACCATACAAATGAACGCATACTAAGTTCCGAGTTTCTACCATAAACGTATGAATTACTGACGATAATCGAAGTCGGAATTAGAATCGAATTAATAATACCGCCGATGTATGATCTAAAGAATAATTACCGTTAGTGCTGGGACTAGAACGCCTTCATCCAATTTAACCGTGGCTCTCTTCTTTCCACTAGGGGAACACGTCTTGTTTCGTTGACTGTGCAACAGAGAGTGCTTCGAATATACCAATGATTTGTTTCGAACTGAGCGTTTCGTTTATCCAGTTTTCTCATTGGTCAGTATCGATCACATGGCTAAATGCACGCGCGAATTATAACAGCCACTAAACGTTTCTCTACTCTTTATGCACGCAACAATAGCGTGATCACTCACTGAATATTCATTATCTATACATTCACACATTCGCATCAGATGAAGGAATTACAGGCTAGATAATTTCTTCACAGGGTTTCAGTATAAATAATATCCCCACTTTCTGGAAATTTTGTGCTTTAAATTCCCACTTTCGCTGTCTTTCTCATTTGTTCTTTCTCATTCCTGCTGTGTTCTATCAATCTGCTATACTATCTTCTTCTTCGCTAGACCAGTCAACTACCTTTTTTCTTGAAAACTCTTCCGGGACAAGACTCCTTATTTGTGTGTGAGATCTGTTGGATCAGCTTGGGAATATTGGACACTTTCTGCCAGGTGGTCGCTAGGGCTTCCTATGATGTTATTATTTAGCAATGTAGGCATTTTATATGTATGTGTTTTGTTGATAATTTATAATGATGTTTGTATTCTATTTTATTTTTGTAAACGGGGGTTCCATAAATTAGAGTACAGCTTCAGCGTCCTCTGCATGGGATGTCTTTATTGTAAAGTGACTGGCTGGTGGAGAGCCTTCAGTGTTACCACTAGGGTTGTTTCGGCAGATCTTTTATACGGATTGGGGGTTGTCCGGTCCTGATTTGGCTCGGAAGAGTCCGCTGGACCTAAAGCAATAATCATGTAATGTAATGTAATTTACAGTTTTACAGACTCTTGGCGGCTACAGCAGGTAGGTGTGCTGGGATTAATGTAATGGAGAGGGAGGTTGTTACGCCATTTTGTCACATGTTGCAATTTTGCAGACTCTTAGTGGCTACAGCACACAGGTGGGCGTGGTCAGTGTGGAGTGGGCGGGGTTTACGGACCCACATTCAGGGCTGCAATATTACCGAGTGGGACTGGGATCCAAACCCGAAGACACAGACGTCTTGCCTTTCGTCCACGTGGCTACACACACCTGTGAGTACATGTAAGCCTACATGGTAAATACATCATACAGGACACAAGATAAAGCAAGACCAAATAACGCAACACATCACCACGCTCAACCAACTCAATACATGCGTCTTGCAATTCTTTTTTTAAATTTTTTATCTCTTATTACCTTATTGTACAGTAGTCTATATTATTTCTATTGTCAGTATTACTTAGCAATATATCCTTTATTCGCATCTTGGCGTGAGATACGAACATTTTGTTACATCGAGGTCGGACACTATTCACGAGCACGCTTTGCTGTTTTAGAGCGTCTTAGAAAATACCAGAAGACCGTTTGGTTTTTCAGCCGTTTGCCGAAAAGACATATGAGATTGCAGCGATTCGTAAATGGGTTAAAGTAGGTCCTGTATTCTTACGACTTTTATATTCCGCAGCTTTCTAGAAGCATCGTCATATGTGATAGGTCAATTACAACGTGATATCAGTTTTAGTCACGCCAATGAAAATATCAGACATTTAAAGAAATCGATACATTAAATGAGGTATAGAATATAGGTTGCTGACTTGTTCAACTGATACCTTTTACATGTAGGTTTGCTACATGTACAAATGTACGTAGTAGGCCTACTGTAAAATGGTGTATTGTAACTGCTGTTTCATGCTTAATAGTCTATCGTAAATTTCACTGCGAGCTACAACCATATGATCTGAAAACGTTTAATGTTGCCAGCACACACGTGGCGAGAAGACCTACAGCAAGGGGTCAAGTACTATGCTACACTGCAGGTATGCAACCGCGCTGGGCTCTGTCGTGTGACGTCATCCGGCAGCATCACGTTCGATAACTCGCCTCCGACACCAGGTCACGTGACTGTGGGTCCGTACGGGCAACACGACAAGTTTCTGGGTCATAAGTGAGTGACATTTCTTGTTCTTCTCGTACTTGTTCTTCTTCTGGTTCTTCTTGTTCTTGGTCTTCTTCTACTTCTTTTTCATCTGTAGCTTGGTGACGGACTGTCGACTGTCTTAATTGCCTATGATGTTTCCCCTCTTCTTCAAGATTCAATTCCTGTACACAGGAGTATACCTATAATTTGAGCAAAGCGCAAAAGTTCACTTTTGGAATCTAAAAGTGGTCTATTCTTCCTACATTTGCCCGCTGTGAGATTCCAAGACTATATTGGCCATGTCTTTGTCAGATATTGTGCAATAAAGCGAGCGTTGTGGCCAAGTGGGCTAAGGCGGGACTAACGTGCCTTGTCCATAAACCAATGGCGCCTGACAGGTGTGGGTTCGATCTGGGCGTTATGTTTCTCCGAATAATATTTACTTTCGACTCGGGCAACGTCTCGGGGGTTTCCTCCGGGTACTCCGGTTTGCTCCCCCAGCAAAATTTCAAAAGCAAAATCACAAATAATGTTAGGTAGGTTGGGTTTGGGCGCGCCACAGGCTGCGACTACGCCTTTCCCAGGGGAGGCGGCCCAGAGTTTCCCGATAGAAAGGGATAATAAACTGCAACACCCTAAAATAACCTTCGATTTTATTTTAGTATAATGTTTACAATGTATGATTCGTAAGATTTAAATCATCTTTCAGCACGTCAGTACCAGTGCAATGGACCGGATTCTCTGACCCCCAGACTGGCATCCAGCATTTCACCTGGTGTGTCGGAACGTCGCCCACACTGTGTGACGTCACTGCTCCTCACCAGACTCTCCTGTCCAGTGCCGCACACGGAGCGGGGCTGAAGCTGCCATTGGCCACGTCACTTTATGTCACAGTGCGTGCCAGTAACCCTGCTGGCTTGGAAACCGTGAGCGTGTCTGACAGCTTTCAAGGTCAGTGTAGTCTACATGTATATGCGACATCTTCCATGTTAATTAAATGTAATTGTCTCACACATTTTCATCTTCCAATGTAGGCAATTTTCAGCTTTCAGGGTCAGCCCAATAAGCTTACATTCTCTCATTTGAATCCAGTTTGAAGATTCTAGCAGCGTAACAATATCTCTGCCAATTTTAAACTCTATTTGTAAAATCCGTGTTTTCAGTGGATCCAACACCTCCGGAAGTCGTCACCAAGCCTCACTTTCTGTCCCCGCGTGACAGGCAACCTGCGGTCAGCCAATGGGATCGCTCCGTGCTGCACGTGACCTGGCAGATCCGTGACCCCGAGAGCTCGGTGGTCAGTCACACGGTGTACGTACGGAGCAAACTAACGGGCAGACTGGTGGTGGACCCCGTACTGCTGGGAGCTGAAGATGAAGTGAGTGGTAGAAAAGGTTGTTCATTGACCTTCATTGAGGTTTTGATTTGTGAGTACGTTGTGAAAATGAACTGAATGAGCTAGGGATTGAATTGTAGGTGTAGCAGAGTAAATTACTAGAGATTTAAATATTTTTGCCAAATAAAGAACTTTTAGAATGACATGACTGTGTTCAGTCGCAACAGCCCTGCCTACAACAGGTGGAATTGGAATTATTTATAATAATAATAATAATAATAATAATAATAATAATAATAATAATAATAATAATAATAATAATAATAATAATGATGATGATGATGATGTTGATGATAATGATGATGATGATGATGATTATGATGATGATGATGATGATGATGATGATAATAATAATAATAATAATAATAATAATAATAATAATAATAATAATAATAATAATAATAATAATAATAAGGGTATTTATATAGCGCTTTTTCCTAATTACACCAGTTCAAAGCGCAGTTCTCAAGAATTTATACTTAACGTTAACATCGAAATTATACAAACAAAAAGAAGTGAAAAAAGACACTAATAAACTATGCAAATACATAATACAAACATGAAAAAGAATATTTACAAGTAAAACATAAAAGACGAGGGATGGAGGAGGAGAACAGCTAAGGAGGGAGGGGGCTGGGAGCGAACTGTGTGACGGCGGTGGTCTTGATCAGAAAAGAAGAAATGATGCTGGTGATGGGAGACGAGATCAGAGATTTTTAAGGAAGAGACGAGTTTTTAAGTTGGACTTATAATTAGCTATGCTCGGAGACCTGCCAAGAGAGAGAGGGAGTTCCAAGTTGAAGGACCAAGCACTGAAAAGGATCGACAGCATGCAGAGGAGAGTTTGTAACGGGGTATTTGTAGCATGAGGGTGTCAGAGGAAGAACTAGGATTTCTAGATCGCTTGTAGAATTGAATGTTCTGGGTGAGGTAGGAAGGGACTAATCCATGGACGCACTTGTAACAGAATGTATAGATTTTGTATGTAATCCTCTGAGATACAGGAAGCCAGTGGAGAGAATGTAGGAAGTGTGTGATATGATCAGATTTTTTTTGGGAGATTCAGACGATCAGCTGAGTTCTGAACACGTTGGAGCAGATAAACACAAGAGGAAGGAAGTCCAGCAAGAATAATTAAGTAGGGTAAGCGTGACAGAACAAGAAAACAAAATGAGTTTGGCTATAGCTTCAGCGGTCAGATGCTTGCGGACAAGGCCTATTCTACGGAGCTGAAAGTTGCACGTTTGACAGGTTTTGAGGATTAATTTTGACATGCATAGGGTATTATCAAGGATGACACCAAGGTTTTTGGCACAATAAGACATAGGAATAGTGGTTTGGCCAAGAGTGACAGTGTCTACATGGGAAGAAGAGAGGTTGTGTTTGGTACCTGTGAGCATAACTTCAGTTTTGTTAGCATTAAGCCGGAGCTTGTTGGCAGTCATCCAGTTAGAAATGTTTTCAAAGCAGTCAGACGTTTTGGTCAGAATAGATTGAAGGTTTTGAGGAATGTCACTGTTTTTTTTATAGATGTGTATCGTCTGCGTAGAAATGGTGGAAAGTGTCATGGTTTTGGATGATCTGAGACAGAGATGTGTAAAGGGTGAATAGAATAGGGTCTAAACCTGACCCCTGAGGAAAACCGAAGACAAGTCTGGACTGTTCAGAAGTTGGTTGTTGGTGCAGACAGATTGGAAACGATCAGAAAGGTATGAATGGAACCAGCGTTGGGCACGTTCTTTTATTCCAAAAGGGTTCTCAAGACGCTGGAGGAGAATGGAGTGATCGATAGTGTCAAAAGCGGCTGAGAGATCGAGAAGGGTACACAAAGAGATTTTACCAGAGTCAGTGGCAGAGAGGAGTTCATTATGTGAAGATGAGCTGATTCAGTAGAGTAGTTAGGACGGTAGGCAGACTGGAATGGATAGAAAAATTTGTTAGTTTAAGAGATATGATGGTTAAGCTGTTTCAGGACGAACTTCTCCATTATGCTTGTCATTGCAGCTGTTGCTGACGCTGGACGAAGCCTCACTGCTAAATGACGGCGATTATCACTGGGCTTCCATCACCGCCTGCAACGCTGCACATCTCTGCGTCACCGCCAACTCTGACGTTATCAGCATCGATTCCACGCCGCCCTTCACCGGAACCTTCTTGTCGCCATTACACTGGAACCGCGGTCCTTCTCACGTCAGTGGTGGTGTCGTGACTACCATTGACGTCATGTGGCAAGACTTCACCGACCCCGAATCTGGCGTGACGAAGTACTGGTTGTTGACAGGGAGTGACTACAATGGGCAGGAGATGTCAGGAGGGAGAGTGGCGGTGCCGCACGACAACAGCAGCCTCAAGCAGAGCTACAGCCTTCAGGTGAGGGAAGAGCTAAAGTCAGATCAGCTGCTGCACCTGGCCGTGCTGGCGGAAAACGCGCTGGGACTGTCTTCTCCTATGCTAAGGGTCGAGTTCCGCTGTCTCCTTGACAACCATAACGGCACTTCTGGGTCCCTGGTGTTGGTGCGTCACTCCTGTCAGTCGTCCTACTGCAGCAACGAGTGCACGTGCGCCGCTACCGGCAGGCTTTGCCCGAACACGACGGCTTGCGTGGCTTTGGACCCCACTCTCCCAGGCCTTTCACCGTTCACTGTGCTACCTGCCTTAGGACCGCCGCACACACTGGGCCAGAAGGTCAGCACGTCGGCCAAGTGCCTGGAGGGTCAGTGGTCACTACAACGTCCCGAGTCACTGGTCAACGTCTCGCGCTTCCAAGCCAGCTTCAGTCTCGCCAACACCAGTGCCGGCGAGGGGGTCTTCGACCAGCAAACTGAACCAGTCTGGATGGACATGGGACGCCACATGACCACCCTGCACTGCCTGCCGGGAAACAGGATGCTTCAGTCAGGACAGAGCTACGTCATGTACGTTCGCCTTTGGCCGTCTCGTGACAGTTACATCACTTTTACGTCACTTCCTATGCTAGTGGATCACACGCCTCCGCAAGTGCCCCGTGGAAAATCCGTCATAGAGTCTGACTCTTCCTGTTCCGAAGACGTTGATTACGTCACCAAGAAGCACTTTTACGTCACTGCGTGCTGGAATAGTGTTTTCCGAGACAGCCAGAGCGCCATAGTCAACTATCACGTCTGGATGGGCACCTCACCTCACGGTAAGTTTTTGATTGATTGATTGATTGTTGCTTTAGGTCCAGCGGACACTTCCGAGCCAAATCAGGACCGTCACGGTAAGTTGAAGATCAACCAAGGGCAATCTGTTTTGACGTCCCAGTAGTAATGGATAATAAATTTGTAATCTTAGTTTGTTTTACGCCGTATTCATCGTGAGGATAAGAGATGTTGATGCTCTTGTTTTCAGTCTTTGAGCAGTTATATATATATGATGTCGAATATGACGTTTTCTTTTTGTAGGTTCAGACCATCTGGACCAGACGGACGTAGGCCTAAACGTCAGCTGGACGTTTCCCACAATGCTGCTGGAGCACGGCACATGCTATTACGTCACTGTGCGAGCCTGGAACGAGGCTGGTCTGCAGACGACGGCTGTATCTGACGGGTTTCTCGTTGACGTCACTTCTCCCGTCTCCGGCGTCGTCTTTAACACTGGTCGCCATAGCAATGCGCACGCGCAGTCTTCCTCGAGCGCAATTTCCGCTTCCTGGCACGGGTTTGAGGACAGACATTCCGGGGTGAGGTCATACGAGGTGGCTGTGTATGACCTGGACAACGTCACACATCCCATCATGCATTTGACCAACGTTGGCGTGGAGACTGCAGTCTTGCTTGATAACCTGACCCTTCAGCATCTGCACAGGTAAGGAACAGATGCCCAGGTTAGCACCTGCTCATTTCAGCATCGGCACAGGTAAGCAGACCCTAGACCATCTGCTGCAGTAAGCAATGAGATTGAAAGTGCACATTCTACATGATAGGAAGATTGTACCAGTGAAACTTCCACCAATCTTAAATCAGAGTTTTAGAATTATGCATAGGAGTGGTCCTGATTCGGCTCTTGGCAGTCCGCTGGACCCTATAAACACTGAATATCTGTCTATGCGTAGAACCCAACGATTATTTATAATGAAAGAAAAAATTTTTGAAGGATATCGGAGGGTAGAAAGATTTAAGATGGTCTTCGTTTGGTAAGTGCTCTGTACAGTTATTTGTCTTGTTGCGTTTCAAGCATTCAGAGTTTATTTCACCATCTCATCTAATCGATTGTGTTTATCTCCATGAAAACTTCGGTGCTTGTACTGAATGAAATATAAATTAATGTTGATTAACATAGTTTCCGTCACACAGCTACCAAGTATCAGTGAACGCACAGGACGCCGCGGGACTCCTGAGCCAAGTGTCGGAGTCCGCCGCCATCCTTGTTGACGTCACCCCACCAGAAGGCGTGACCTGCACTGACTTCCGGCAGCAAGAGGAGAAAGCTCTATCCCTGCAGACATCGTACCAGCATGACGCTCGCTACATGGCTGATCTCAGTCTGGACGTTGTGGCAAGCGGGGAGGTGGTGAGGGTGGTGGTGAGCGCCGCAGGCTTACAGCGTTACGCTGACGGCGTCCTTCACCTTGATCAGTTAAAGATGCCACTCCACTTCCGGTTCTCGCCGTCAGGTGTCGCAAGCGCCCAACACGACTTCCTGTCCCCTCACACAGGTGCCATCTCGCTCAAGGTCGTCGTGGAAGCGCCGAGAGGGGCGACAATCACAGCTAAACTCTATCAATGTACCGCCACAATCCTCTCCCTTGACCACGCCGTGACCATCCGCCAGATGTCACCAACATCCGTTTCCGTATGCGCGCGCATCCGAGACCTGGAGTCTGGCGTGAAGACGATGATGGTGGGCGTGGGGACGACGGAGAGCGGCCTGCAGGTGGCGCCTTGGACGACTGTAGGTCACAGCGGTCACGTGACATTCACCGTGCACGTGCAGCACGCTTCGAACTTGTACGCCACAGTAGTGACTCAGAACCAGGCCGGCCAATGGTCTCGCTTCGTCTCACACCCCTTGACCTTTGACACTACCCCGCCTCGCCTTGGTGACCTCACGTTGACCTTGAAGTACGAAGGTGAAGGTGAAGGTGAAGGAAACGCGACAGAAATGCAGGCAGAAGCTACGTGGACGTCGGAAGACAAGGAGAGCGGAGTCGAGTCGTGCATGTGCACATTAAGTGAGAATATGTTTCCACCTCTTTGACATTTATAAAGCCAAAAATATATGTCTGTTTAGGGTAACATAGGGAAAAAATAGAGTCGGCTTTTTAAAAAAAAAACTTTTTCACTGTGGGTGCTATTTTGTGGGCCAATTTTCAAATTTTTTCCCAGACGATACCAAAAAAAAGTTTAGGGTAGGAAAAAAAACTTATGGTCGGTCGGGATACCGTAAACGTACTTTTTTTTGGCATAATTAATTTCATTTCCATCTTTAAACTGTTCGAATTGTTCTTGTTAACATTCTGGGCGAAACTTGGCTATTGTTTTCCGTTGTTCTGGTTCATCCATATCAATGGAGGAAGGGGTACTGGGGTGGGGGTGGGGGTGGGAGGGAAGGCTATTGTAGTATTATTGTGTGTGCGCGTTCCATTTTCAGATGGCCCAAGGTCGGTCGAGCCGACGACGCAGAACTTGGATGGCTCTGCACAAGGTCAGTGTCAATGGCAGCTGCGTGACCCTCGTCATGGATCAGAGGTCAAGGTCACCATCAGTTGCATCAACGGCGTTCAGATACAGAACTCTGTAACGTCACCTCCTGCTGTTATCTTGCTGCGTGCTCCCGATCTTAGTCAGGTACGTATGCGCGGTGGTCTGAATATTTTGGAGCTTTGTTTGTAAGACAAGTAAAAGGCTGAAAAGTTTCGCTAAAACTCTTCGTCGGGAGTTCGATTAAAGTATAGCACAAGTATATCAACTAACAAGTTAGTATCTCGTATTGCCCCCAGTCGACGTGCGGTGGTCCCGTTGCCCTTGGTTTTAGCCACAAGCTGAGACGGGGGTATCCCAAACCTAAAAATAGAATAGAGAATTCTGGGAAATCTGATAAATAGCTACGGTTGCAATCGTGGTCGCCATTTCTCGCGAAGATGTGCTGGCTGAAATTAAACGAAAGTTGGGAGAGGAACTGCATATTTCTGGTAGTGAACAAAGGCTTTGCTCAATTATCGAAGGAGAACACGATGGATTTATAGAAACATGCACACATGTATGTGAGCTCAGTGCAGGCGATCGTGAGTCTCAGTGAACGATTGATCGCCATTGTCATCGATTCAGCTGCTCAGATCGCTTCGATGTGATGGTTCATTTATCGCTTGAATCACACTGTATAATGCACATGCAAGTTCTGTCAAAGATATGATGATTTGAGCATATGTTCGATTCCGTACCGATTGGAAGGTGGGGTGGAAAAATTCAATCATGGTGATGATCAATCCTATTTTGCAATGGTGGTTAGGCCTACTTTATTGTGTATGGTCACGGGTACTTACCTTTTGTAGTTTGTGTGCTTTTTGTTCTGTCGGCCTTGAGTGTTTGCGTCGCCTTGGCTCGTTGTACTTTGTTGTGGTCTCGCTCTCTTTTGATGTTTGAAAGCAAATTCAAATTGCATTGTTATCCAGCAGCATGCGAGGTCAAATTAGACGAATTCAGATCTAACCAATCTTCTTGTGACGCCATTTTGCGTGTGTCTCGTGTGCCATGCAACAATCGCGAAGAGTCCTGCCAACGTCATTTCAGAAAAGGATTTCCCTACCCATAATTCCCCCGGGTTTTGAAGTTTCTAAAAAAATTATTTTAGGCCGACGACGCTCTATGGAGCACAAAGCATGTAAAGGGAAGCAACCGGTTGTACGCGCACGTCGACAGAGACATAGAAGGGAGATACAAACTTGTTGGTTGATATACTTGTGAGTATAAGCTATGTATTTCATTGTCTATAATTATTTACTCGCTGTTGTAAGATTCGCCATTGACATTCACTCAGTAAACCTACTGTTTTTTTCTCGTGCTATGTTTCACTCCGGGGTTTTCTGTATGAATAGTATCCCCGCTTAATGGAAATTTACCACTGTTTCTGTCATCCTCATTAGTTCTTTCTCGTTCCTAATCTGTTCTATCAATCTACTATACTATCTTCTTCTTACCTAGGCCAGTCACCTACCTTGTTTTTGAAAACTCTCCCAAAACTCCTGATCTGTATATGGGGTCTGTTGGGTCAGCTTGGGGATATTGGACGCTTTCTGACAAATGGTCACTAGAGTTGTCTATGGTAATATTATTATTATTTAGCTATGTAGGCATTTTATACGTATGTGTTTTGTTAATATTTGATAATGATGTTTATATTCTATTTTGTTGTTGTAAGCGGGGGGTCGAAAAATTATGAGTACAGTGTTAGCGTCCCCTGCATGGGATGTCTGTATTGTAAAGTGACCGGCTGGTGGTGTGCCTTCAGTGTTATCATTAGGGTTGTTTCAGCAGATCTTTTATACGGTTCGGGGGTGAGTCCTCTTTTAACCAAGTTGTGGTCCTGATTCTGCTCTTTGCAATCTGCTGGACCCTATAAACAATGACTAACTATCGAATTAATGTTTGACTTAGTACATTTATCATGAACAGCTACACTTTGGTACTCTGGTAACCAGGGTGCTATGCTAATCCTAGCCTACTTCCTCCTCTCAGGAATAACGCCAACTTACCATAGATCTGCTAAGCATTGAACACATGCTCTGTCGACAGGTGGTGATGACGTCGCTGTCCAATAACGCAGTGACGTCACCCTACCATCGCTCCACGCCACAAGTGCGATCCAGCAACTCCAGCCTGCAATTCTTTTGGCAAGGAGTCCAGGACCCGACCGTTACAACTCTGTACTTACGCTTCCGCTACCAGTCGAGTCCATTGACAGAGTGGTCGCCCTTACACGTCTACAAGACGGCTTTCATCTTGGAGAGGGAGGAAGGAAGGACAGGGGAGGTGACTGCCGAACTGAAGGCCGTCAACGAGAAAATGATGACGTCAGACGTGGTGTCCGCTGTGGCTTTGCTGGATGACAGCAAACCTCAGTTGACAGGTTGGTAGACTAGAAATTTAACATCACTGCCTTCTTTGAGAAGAAACGAGAAAATTAGGTTCAAAACGCCTCTTTCCCCAACGACCGGAAAGATTTCGGGAACACCGTTGCCTTTTTACCTTTGTTCGATAAAGAGTCACTGAACTTTCTGCCTAGATCAGTGATTATAGCGAACAGATATTAGCGTACACATATTATTCGTGGTATGTGTGTGAGTTATATATTTACAATTTTGTCTTTCAATTCCAGGTGCACCGGCAACAGTGTCCGTGAGCGGGAAGCAAGTTCACCTCGACTGGCGTAACGTCTTCCAAGTCACCCGTGACGTCACTTTCTCCCTCTTCGCGGGCACCGAGGAAGGCTTCGGTGACGTCATCAACCACGTCACCACTTCAACCACGAGCTTCGAAGGTTACAATGCCGTGCAAATGACGTCATCCATCTACGTCATCATCCAGGCGGTGTACGACAATGGAGCGGAGACTATTTATCGTGATCTGTTAAAGTTGTAATTAACACATACACACACAAAAAAATAAAGGCATGAAGTGTCGTTAACGATGATAATTATACTGATTTCCAGAACCTAAATAAAATTAGGTTTATTAGTTTGGTTTTACTTCCAACCACCTCCTACATTTTTCTTTCACTAAATAAGGCCAAAAAATATGTTTGTTTATGGTAACATAGAAAAACAATAGGGTCAGTAGGTCGGTTTAAATTTTTTTTTTAACTTTTTCCACCTTGAGTGCGATTTTTTTTCTTTTTTTTTTTTTTAGTAACTTACTAGGAAAGTACTATATTTTTTACAATATTTATTTAAATTTTTTTTATTATTTTTATTTCAATAATTATTATTATACATACAGGCCTAGTTTATTTTTGTTGAATTTAATTAATCTCATATTAGTCCTCTTAATTTTTTTTTACAATTTTTAATATGACAAATATGAATAAACGCTATATTAAATAAATAAATAATGGTGCACATAATAATAAGTTAATGATCTTGACATCTTATTCCTTCTTTGCTGTGGTTATTCCTTCCATTTAAAAAATGCCTAAATCATTCCGTTCATTACAAATGCTTAGCATTATTTTTTCTATTAAGAAAGCTTAGCTTTATTCCGTGCATTGGGATAGCTTTAACATTATCCCGTTTATTAGTAAAAGCTATTCGTTTATTAGGAAAAGCTATTCGTTTATTAGGAAAAGCTTTAGCAGTATTCCGTCCATTAGGAAAGCTTTTAGCAGCATTCCGTCTATTATAAAAGCTTTAACACTGTTCCGTCCATTAGGAAAGCTTTACCATACCATTATTCCGTCCATTAGGAAAGCTTTACCATACCATTATTCCGTCCATTAGGAAAGCTTTACCATACCATTATTCCGTCCATTAGGAAAGCTTTACCATACCATTATTCCGTCCATTAGGAAAGCTTTACCATTATTCCGTCCATTAGGAAAGCTTTAGCACTATTCCGTCCATTAGGAAAGCTTTAGCACTGTTCCGTCCATTAGGAAAGCTTTAGCACTGTTCCGTCCATTAGGAAAGCTTTAGCACTGTTCCGTCCATTAGGAAAACTTTAGCACTATTCCGTCCTTATTTACTCGTGTGCGCTACTGTTACCAATCGTTTACTTCCAATGCTTTATTGAAACCGTTCAACTGCTTTTTTTAAATAAATCTGTGAAATTTAATGGAGTATGGATTAACTCTGTGTGCCACGATGACATTGTGTATGTGTGTAAAGACTCTCTATGTTTGACTGTCTGTCTGTCTGTCTGTCTTCTCTCTCTCTCCCTCTCTCTCTCTCTCTTTCTCTCTCTCTCACAATCTCTCTCTCTCTCTCCCTTATACGGTATTATTAGACGCCCCCCGCTACCCTCCCCCCCTCCCCCCCCCCCCCCCCCCCCCCGAAAAAAAAACGAAAAAAGAAATACCGTCAACTGAATTTTACAAAGTACAAATGGGAACAATGATTTATGACCAGAATGCACGCACAGGCTCTGTAAAACACACGCACACACACAGAGAGACACACAGACACACAAGCACACACAAACCCATATTTTTACCGATACTGTATTGTCCATAAATCACATGAACAAATGCCCTTCGGGAAGCCAAATACGTCAACAATAAAATAGAAGCATGATGACATGGTTACTTATAGCATAGTCTTTGTCTCACAACATAGCAGACAATATCATAGACACCAACATACTGTACATAACGCACCACGAATTCTTCAATAGCACTAATAAAAAGCCTTTCAATTTTTAAAAAGGTGACCGCGATCATTCGTTTATAAACTCTATTTTAGGGCCCCCCCTTCTCCTACCTCTCCCCCCACCCTTTAAAAAACAGAAGTGCTATTCGAAATGTGAAAGACTTCCCCTCTTCCAGTTTTATTAACCATATATATGAAAGAGCTCAAAAGCAGTACAATTGCATTCATAAAGCCTGGTTCTCCTGACGCGTTTCGATCTTTACCAAAGATCTCATCAGAGGAGATTTGGCCTTGAATGCTTAGACTACACCGAGTGCAGTCTACATGTACTGCATTGGTAGTGACAAAGGCACCCGTTGAGAATTTCACAGTAGGAAGAAGCCAGTCGCAAATTGAAAATGGAATCGAAAACCAATATGTCGCACTTTTTGTCCACCTTTTGAGAGCAGGATAATTATTTTTCTTGATGTTTAAATCAACTTGTCTCCCTTGGCTTGTTTCATTCCTTGCTCCTTAAGGGTTGCTGTACGGTGCTAGCCATTTTGAGAGAATTTATTATAATCTCTCTCTCTCTCTCTCTCTCTCTCTCTCTCTCTCTCTCTAGATAGATAGATAGATAGATAGATAGATAGATAGATAGATAGATAGATAGATAGATAGATAGATAGATAGATAGATAGATAGATAGATAGATAGGTAGGTAGGTAGGTAGGTAGGTAGGTAGGTAGGTAGGTAGGTAGGTAGGTAGGTAGGTAGGTAGGTAGGTAGGTAGGTAGGTAGGTAGGTAGGTAGGTAGGTAGGTAGGTAGGTAGGTAGGTAGGTAGGTAGGTAGGTAGGTAGGTAGGTAGGTAGGTAGGTAGGTAGGTAGATAGATAGATAGATAGATAGATAGATAGATAGATAGATAGATAGATAGATAGATAGATAGATAGATAGATAGATAGATAGATAGATAGATAGATAGATAGATACAGCAGTGAATTACGAGTACTTTAAAGTCAATGCAGTAGATTATTCTTATATTTTTAACCTTTGACTTGCGAACGAAGGCGATTGAACCGGATATATTTTACTTCAAACATTTTTGAAGAGACATTTTATATATATGAGAGAGATATGTGTGTGTAGGGGAGAGAGGTAATGGTATGTGGAGGTTTGAAGAGAGGGTGGGGGGGGGGGGGCGGTGTGCACAATGTGAGCGAGGGTGTTACGATACAATGTCTCTTCAAAAATGTATTTAGTAAAATATATCCGGTTCAATCGCCTTCGTTTGCAAGTCAAAGGTTAAGAATAATCCACTGCATTGACTTTAAAGTACTCGTAATTCACTGCTGTGCAGTGTTTACTGAACATGTCTGTAAGACAGATCTCATCGGCTTGTAAAAAGCACTGTATTCAATTGCGATTAACACGCGGGAGAACAGATCCTGTTGAGACCTATTCAGTGAACAGTTCAAGCGGACTTTTTTACTGTTCTCAAATATTCAGTATGGTATGTATCGACTGGAAGTCTACACTTGCCAACAAGGAAATTCTCCAATGTGTCACAGTGGTCTCAATATCTTATTTTAAGAGAAAGACCTACGTAATCTGTTGTTATTTATGTTCGACTTTTAGGTCTTGCAAGTACATGAATTGAGGGGCTTTAGATCCGTTCTTTATCAGTACTTAACCACTTAAAAGATATCTGCTCCACCTCTACACACTGTCTGTCTCTGTCTGTCCGTCTTTCCTTCCTTATATCCCTCCCTCGCTCCTTTCCTGAAAGATAAGGAAGCAGGAGGAGGAGGAGGAGAAAGAAAGAAAGAAGGAGAAGGGAAGAAAGAAAGGAAGCAAATCAGATAGAAATTTACAAAGGGATGAACCAAAAAAGAACTACAGGAAGAGAAAGAAAAGAAAAGAAAAGAAAAGAAAAGAAAGAAAGAAAGAAGAAGAAGAAGAAGAAGAAGAAGAAGAAGAAGAAGAAGAAGAAGAAGAAGAAGAAGAAGTAGAAGAAGAAGAAGAAGGAAGAAAGAAAGAAAGAAAGAAAGAAAGAAAGAAAGAAAGAAAGAAAGAAAGACAGAAAGACAGAATGAAAATAAAAAAGAAATGAATGAAAAAGAAAGAAAGAAAGAAAGAAAGAAAGAAAGAAAGAAAGAAAGAAAGAAAGAAAGAAAGAAAAATAGAAAGAAAAATAGAAAGAAAGAAAGAAGAAAACAAACAAAATATATAAAAATGGGTGGAGCTGGTATTACTTTTCATAAAAGCACAACAAACTGATTCTAAAGTTTATCTAAGGAGACGTGTCTCTTCAAGGAGAACCAACGTGTTCTGTTCTTACAAGCCAATGAACTATTATTTTTAGATATGGAAAAAATAAAGGGCTACTTACCGGGTGCACTGGACTACATGTAAGCTAAATCTTTACCCAGTTCGAAATACCCATTATCGATCCGTTCCTCCGGTTATCAGCGATTGGAAGAGGGGGTGCCGCTACTTACCTACTTACCTACTTACCTGGCTGGTCACCTACTAGGCCTAGATAACAGCGCGGTCAAGGACCTTGAAGTTCCATCCGGGGTCCTGGAGAGCTAAGGTAAGTAACTCTTGGGGTACTCTTCGAAAGTAGCAGACGGCGCGTGTAAGGGTGTTAATGTATGCCTTTTTGAGTGTCGGGGTTCTTCCTTTGATTTGATCGATCTAATATAGCTTAGTGGACAATCCGATTGACACTATCGCCTCTAGATAAAAGAAACAGCGCCAAAGTAGCTAGAGGGGAATATTAGGGATGGGGAGAGAGTGAGGGTCGGGAAGCTCGCGTCAAACAAAGGAAAAACAAAAACCGGGAAGAAGATAAGAAATGTACTGCACGCAAATGTGCCAGTCATTTCTGAATGGGCGGGGCGATTACTTGTAAACAGAATGACTGACAAGTTGCCAGCGGTTATCCAATCAACTAGAGCTTCGTAGCACAACGAGGAACCAAAACACTGCACTTCTTGCCTACGGCTCGTCTCTCTGTGTAGAGCAGCTATGTAATTTCTCGTTTGTTGTTGTTGGCTGTGGGATATTGTTTTCAAGCAGTAAGTAAATCTGATCTTTCTGGCTGTATTCTGTTAAGTTATCGAAACAGTAAGCTTACATTAAATGAAGTTTTGTAGCAGTGATAGGCCTACCGGCCTTCCTAGTTCTGCCGTTTAGACTTCTGGCAATTTCCTATACCCAGCACATCACCAACAACGAAGTCCGACAGACCATCCCACGAGCCATTGGACAACACGATAACATGCTAACAGTGGTGAAGAAACGGATACTCCGATGGTGTGGTCACGTCACCAGAGCATAAGGCCTTGCAAAAACCATCCTGCAAGGCACGGTGCAAGGAGGCAGAAGAAGAGGGAGACAGAAGAAGAGGGAGACATAAAAAGAGGTGGGAGGACAACATTCGAGAATGGAGTGCCTTGACACTGAGCGAAGCCTTGAGGGTTGCTGATGACAGAGAAAGATGGCGTACGCTCGTTAAACGATCATCCGTGGTGCCCCAAAGACCTTCGAGTTACGGGATAGGATAGGATAGGATAGGATAGAAAAGTAAGTTTTACATCGGCATTGCAGTAGCAAATGGTGTTGTCTATCTTTCAGACTCTTTTATGTTTGATTTCACTAGTTGTTTGGAGCTGAGTGAGTTTTTATAAGGATCTTCGTTTTACAATTGTGTTTAGTAAATAAATCTGATGTATCTTGTCTATTTTATGAAATTATTGAGAAGGCAATCGCAAGCTTACTTTGAGTGTATGTCCTGTAGCAGTGGGTATTCACAGAAAGCTTTATTATCACCGTATAGACTGGTTTATTAGCAAAGACAACGCAACACAATTCGATACAACTTTATTCATCTCTTTTTGAGCAATTACAGTGAAAATATCAAATGACCTACGCACAACGAACAATCACAGTTAATAAATAAATGTACCATTGAAAGCATGTAGTAGTCTAATGTATGAAAGGGTACGGTCTCTGATATCAGGTTGAGATTCTTTAGCCCTTGTGTTCTCAGCAGTTGTTAACTTTGGGTACTTGCACTTTTTTTCAAGGTACTGGACACTAATTGTTTTCTTGCCATGTGTACTTACGTATTAATTTATTTAATGGTTCTTATACAGCGCATTTCCAGTTCAACTGGTCTAGCTTCAGTCTTCCGAGGCGCCCATTTGCAGGTTTTGGGCGCATTTATTGTATTAATTCATTTGCGGCGATCAGACAGGAGTGCGATACAGAGGTAATCTTACATGAAGGTTGTTTGGCAGCGTGAATGTGTTAGGGCTTGTGGGTTTCAAGTGCTCAATGTTGTGTAAGGTGTGCTTTATTGTGTTAACGTTTTTTTCAGAAAGCAGGTTTACAGGAAACGCCGTTTCGTATAGTAGAGCATGACAATTTTGTTTCTCGGAAAGGCAATGTTTGTGTGTGTGGGTGTGTGTGTGTGTGGATGGGTGTGTGTGTGGATGGGTGAGTGTGTGATTGTGTTGGTGTGCGTGTGTGTGCGTGTGATTGTGTGTGAGAGTTTTAAAAGCTCAGTATGTAAGACTCGTTTATTTGCATTGTTGAGAGACAATCCATTCCCAACCATTACATCGCCCCCCCCCCCTCACCTCTCTCCTTCCCTCTACCCCCACACGCACATTTTGACAGTTTATTCATAAATTACAACAAAGTAGTACAATACAACACATCGTGTAAAGACTGCAACCAACAGGCGCACGAAACATGAACAAATGGAACTCACAATCAAGCATTCAAAATGCACACGATCACTCACACTGGCTCAATGGACAAGCAGTAACAAGTTATTTTTGCTTATTGCTCAGCCATTTTAGTTCTTAGAAGTTTTTCATGTGAATATAATGCGCTCTGAGCTTTCATTAGAAAGGGCGCTATATAAATGTTATTATTATTATTATTATTATTATTATTATTATTATTATTATTATTATTATTATTATTATTATTATTATTATTATTATTATTAACCTATTATTCTTTCAACATTAAACAGCGTTATCCAAGATGGCTGATTATCCGAACATTTTCGACAGTTGAATACCAAATTATTGTTACGGTTTTATAGTTTTATACTCTCTCTCTCTCTCTCTCTCTCTCTCTCTCTCTCTCTCTCTCTCTCTCTCTCTCTCTCTCCCTCGCTGTCTCTCTCTCTGTCTCTCTCTCTCTCTCTCTCTCTCTCTCTCTCTCTCTCTCAAACACACACACACACACAACCAGAAATATAATACTTACCGAGTTAAGCGCTGTGTTACTTTAAATGCAATTTAAGAGAAATGCGGACTAACTACAATAACCATATATTATACCAACATTCTCATACTACAGATCTCGCAGTCGATAACACAGTCACTCTTAGATTACTAGACGGAAATGGAGTTAATCATAGTACAATGAAATACAATAATACTAGTATTATTACTACTACGTATGTTGCAGTGTGAAAATCGCACACTCCTGCAGTTAATTAATTTCTTTTTCAGTCCATTCATGCCAGATTGACTGCTTAATATTATTTCCAGAAATAAAGACAACGCATTCCGCGAAAGTATTGTACATGTATTCAGAGAACACTTCATCTAGGATGAAGGAAAATCCGCCTACTTCAGTTAGCTAATTGTCAACAGATGACGAACAAAGAAACAATTGTTTACAGCAAACTAATTTAATTCAAGAGTATTAGTAGACGTTAAAGAATTAAGAATGAAAGTCACTTATTTCAGTTTCAGTTGTGTTTTTTTTAAGAGTGGGGGGAGGGGATGGAGGAGAGGCAGAGGGGAGGGGGGGGGGGGGAAGAGGGTGTGTGTGTGTGTGTGTGGGTGTGGGGGTGTGCGTGTGTGTGTGTGTGTGGGTGTGCGTGCGTGTGTGTGTGTGTCAGAACGAGCCATATGTCGGTTTGTCCGTCGATCCGTTTGAGGCCATATCTCAAGGACCCACGAACGGATTTTGACCAAACTTCATAGAAACATTACCAAGATTAGTGGACTTCTACCATATTTGTTCTACAGCAAAGGTCAAGTTCACTGGAGTCATTTTGTAGGTAAACGCGTTTCACTCAATATCTCAAAACCGGCTGAAGCAATTTTGTTGAATTTTGGTATACAGGTAGCCTACTTCAAATCATGGGCCATCTTTCAGCAGCTGTCTGATTATCCGAAATTTCACTTTTTGGTCCAAAACACACTTTTTGATTTTTCTCAAGAATAACTTAACAGAAATTCATCATTATTTCTTTGAAGATTCTGTGACTATTGCTGAACACGTTAGACTATTGGTATTTGCACTATCTCTAAGGCCAAGGCATTGCGATCCACCATTTTACACGCTTTGAGCTAGAACTAAACTATGGGTAAGCCGATTTTTGATAATTGTGCTTGCTTGCAAATAGTTCAGATATGGCCTGTTATTCCATGTTTCCAACTATTTTCTTCAGATCTACCTCCAGAATGGTGACACGTGCTGTTAGGGGTTTGAACCTCAAACCCTTTGCAGAAACAATTCTTGCTCTGATGCTGCTGTCCTGCCCCGTGACCTTTGGGAAATCCAAAGACAAAGAGTTTAAGCATGACCTTGATGCAGAGGAGCACGAGACCGGGGAGAGATTCCAACTTCACAGTAAAGGCATGCTGGCGCAGATTGTCGACCTTGACAGGATAGCAGAGGTCAAGGTCAGGATATACTTAATTTAACACATTGTTATTGTTGTTGCTGTTGTTGTTGTTGTTTTTGAAGGGATTATTGTTAGAGTTTTGTGTATGTAGTTGTTGTAACAAATGAACGGAATAGTTTTGAAGGATGAGAACAGTTAAGATAGCAGTGAATAATAATAATAATAATAAAATAAATAAATAAATAATAATAATAATAATAATAATAATAATAATAATAATAATAATAATAATAATAATAATAATAATAATAATAATAATAATAATAATAATTTTATTCATTGAGAAACACATTTTTGTCGATCAGAAGAAGCTTCAAGCGCGTTACATAAAATCACAGTTGGCATGAGGCACAAGAACATAGGCAGATACATGCAGTTCATCGGATAATTAAAACATCAGAAACAAATAATACTATAGGAAACATAAGCAAACAAGTCCACTGAACGGTACAGAATTCAGTAGAAGCTAATAATGGGAAAAAAAACTCTTCTTCTTTTTTTAAAGAACAGTTAAAATTTAAATGTCACAATAAAAGAAAAACGAACTCAATAAAAGCAACCAGAAAAGTAGTCAATAAACCTCATTTATAAAACGAAAATAAAATGTCTGGATGCGCGGCACTTGAAGGTAACCTCGTCGGACGAACGAAAAGAATCTGACCGGCTGATACAGAAACAACAGATCGGACAAAATTATGATGACGGGAGACCGTGCAGACTGCGATACCAAAGCACTGCAATCTTGTAGTCAATCCGGTTCAAAAGAGGATGTGCGTATTTTGTCAAGTTTGGCACTTTACTTTAACCACAGGCCCAGAACATAACTTTTCCCTCTAAATGTAGTATATATTATGCTCATATATATGGAGAGAGAAGTTCAGTGTTGTGGGCTTTGCTGTAGCTATGACTCATTCTGATCACTTCTGTTTTCAGCGTGTGGCGTGCGCTGGCGACAGACTGATGATTTTGATGAACGACACGACAGCAGCACACGAGTGGAAAGTAGGACAAGTTATCCTGGGTGGTCCTGAGTGGGGGTGCAACGTGACGCGACACAGGCCAGAACCTACCAGCATTTATGTCAAACTGGCCACCATCTACTTTCCTCTGGAAGGCCAGGTGACGGTCCATCACGTACCTGCTGGGTAAGTTGTTGTTGTTGTTGTTGTTGTTGTTGTTGTTGTTGTTGTTGTTGTTGTTGTTGTTGTTCTTCTTCTTCTTCTTCTTCTAGTTAACAAATGTACAGCGTGCATTTAATATGAAATGTTTTCTGTTGTACCTGGTTTAATGATATTTTCCTGGTGTATGGTATCTTTATCACTTGGTAAATACGTATCCTTTATTTATTATTGGTTTGACACCGAGCGAAGCCATCAGGGCTGCTGAGGACAGAGAAAGATGGAGTATGCTGGTTAAACGATCATCTGTGGTGCCCCTACGACCTCCGGGTTACGGGACATGATAGGATAGGAAAGGATTATCTATTAGCTTCTTTGTAAGTGTTACGTTTGAGACACGCACGATAGATCCGATCATTTTGTTTTGCAAACCATGCAATGTTAGCGAACATTTACATTTGATTTGATTCTGCGCTGTTGCTAGAAGAAGCTTTGCATGATGTTGATAGTTTTGGTCGGCCGATATGGTTGAGAAATTTCTGAAATTACTTGTTTATTATCGATCGAATTCTAGCAAATCTTACGGGTAGCAGCTGGGCGAATCGTGTAGATTCGTAAACATTATTTGACATAAGACGGGGCTTTGTTCCGGTGACGAGTTTTATTATTTTGATTGGGTGTAATAACTTCATGCTGGAACGTTAGAAGTTTTTCTAAATTGCAGAGAGGCTATATAAGTCTACTTGGAAAGTGATTTCAGTGATTTTTGTAGTGATTTTCTGAAAGCGATCGTGTATGCAGTTGTTGATGTTTGCTGAATAAAGTTGGAAAACTTTATACGACGACTCCTGCCTTGTTGTTGATTGAACAGGCTGCGTAGATAAACGAATTCGAGTTACACTTATCAAGATTCCAGCATCCAATCGACTATTGATAAATACTGTGTAACAGTAAGTCAGATATGTTTGGTATAATATAACTGCGGATTTAAACATTTTAAAATGTGACCATGTAGAATTAAGATGATACCGACATTTTATAACAATAATAGGGTACTAAGCTATCATCGCCTTTAAATTAGTGTAAGATTGACCTAATATTAAAAATATTAATATATCAACATTTGAAAGAGTTATAATGAAGAACGACCCCTGCCGTGAATGAAGAAGGGAGACAATAATACTGTAGGTTGTGATTGTCTCGTCTATGAAAGAAGGGACACGATAGCATCCTAGACCTAATCCTCATTGAAAGCTATTCTCCTTGGTTAAAGTTAAAAATATGAAAGATCTATCGCCTCTGTGTAAACTGGGTGTGTGGGTGTGGTGGTAGAAAGGAAATGTCATTCGCACACACACACAAGACGGTGGGTTTCATATGTCCACGAAGACCAGGCGTTTGGTGTAAGTTCAGGCAAGGAATTTATTGCTTAGTGAAAGAGTCGACCCTGAAAACAAATAATGGGTCTCATAAATATAGGTATCTATAATCTTTAAATATTTATAAAAGTAGTAAACAAAATATTAAACAACATAATCAATTGTAAACAATATATGAGAACTATAAACGCACATGATGTTTATATAATGTAGTAATCAAAACATCCGGTAGGTCACTTCCGGGGTCACTTCCGGTGACTCAAAATTAGAGCTCACAATTATAAATTATATGTAAAATGTACAAAAAATAAAATAATTAAATGGGTTAAACTATAGAAGGTTATAATAAATAATGGCTTAATGAATAAACTCGACGTTTTACTACATGATGAAAATACATCATCATCATCATCATCATCATCATCATCATCATCATCATCATCATCATTATTATCATCATCATCAACGATAATAAATCTTATACAAAAAGAATTAATACATTATATTTTAGAATAATGATGACTTATGAAAATCATTTTCTTCAAATCACTACATAATTCCGAAAATGTATTTCGAAGCAAGTCGAGTTCACCAAAAGATATAGAAATATATTTACAAACGTGATATAAATGTAAAACCAGAAAACAAATGCAAAGTTCACAATCAATGCAATATTCAAAAAACAAGAAAATGTTCAACGTACCGATTCAGTGTGAAACAGGTCCAAAGAATATAACACAAACTTGAACTTGAAAAAGTAACAATAAATAACTTCAAAACTATCACACCCTATGATACACACAGGCTGACAAAACTGACTGGCTGACTGACTGAGATGCTGCGAGCACTAAGGCTACGAAAAGACTGACAACTTCCTCTCTGATAATATTTCCAAAATCAGAATTATGTTCATGAAAAATAATCTCTGCTTTACAATTATGAAAAATACAGAAAACTTATTATATTATTATAAATGAAATCAGTCAATATGATTTTTCATATCCGACTAGTTCAGCCAATCAAAACTAAGAATAATATTTTAAACCATGCATTTTCCGTATTTCATAATGAAAACTAATCACTAATATAATTATACAGAAAAAGTAATTATAACCATGTCTGATAAAATAGGGATAACGAAATGTAATATAAAAAGGTACGTATAGATCAATCTTTAATACAGTATGTTTGATAAGATTTGCACAACAAAATTTATCATAAACAGTCACTCTATTACATCTGTCTATGCGGCCAAAGTTTTGTGTTGGTAGATACATATGGGTTAGGGTTAGCGATAGATGGCCATTTTGTTGCGGTCTCAACGCGTCAGTGTATCAGCTGGCCCTGTTGAAAACCAAGTGTCTGATTTGCAATAGCATACGAAAATGCTTAAGTGAAGTCCGGATGGAAAGCATCTTCATGGCAAACAAATACCCACAAATGGGCTGGCGGGCAACAGAAATGGGAAGGAACCTATATTTTGAAAAGTGGCTAAATATCCTAAATTTCTTATAACATCTAGGGCTGCAGTCTGGGTTAGTTTTAACAGGGTTATATTATATAATGAAGAGCGACCGCTGGCGAGAATGACCAAGGGAGGCAAACATACTTTAGGTTGTGATTGTCTCGCCTATGAAAGGGAGGGCTGGAATTAACTGATAGCATCCTGACATAATCCTTACTTTAGGTGTGATTGTCTTTCCTATTTTACCTATTTTCCTATTTTCCTGTTTTCCTATTTTCCTATTTTCACCTGTAATCCTGGAGGATGGCTTCCAAAAACAATTATGTCCAGACTGCTATCATTTATCTCCGGTCCCCACTTTCATAAGCGAGACAATCACAACCTAAAGTATTAAAAATGTAAGTCTGAGCTTTTATTTCCGATAATTCATGTTTTTCCACCATCTCCCTGTGCAGACCTTTCGACATGCTGGAAGAAGCCAAAATCCACTTCCACTACGAGCCAGGAAAGAAAGGGAAAAAAATAGGCGAACACGGCCGCCACGCCGCAGGTGACAAAGAGAAGAAGCGCCGTTATCGCCGCAGTCTCGCCAACCTCGTCTCCAACATCCTCAACGACGTCAACTGGCAAGCCAACTTCACCACCACCATTCCTTTCAACATCGGCGGCGATTTTACTAGGTAAATCAACGGGCTCGCTCATTGTATCACAGTATGGCCGACTGAGCTGGTGGTGTACATAGCGTGGGGCTGGCTAATTATTTTTAATAATGAGCAAACGTTGACAGGATTAACTGTCACGTCCAAATGTCGCTCAAGTGGTCTACTTCGTTGCAGTGACATCTATTCCGCCCTGTTTACATCTCACACTGTGGCACTGGCTACATAAGGGTGAAACGCTGACAGGATTGTCTCTTCCATCCAAAGTATATTCACACATGCATTCAATGAGATCCCTAGTGCTACTGTTTTTTTTTTCGCTAAGATCTGCGGGCATTCAGAATGTTAATTGTAGCCTATATAAATATTATTCTGTTTACACTCTAAGCGTGTACGCAATTCTGTGCCAAACCTATTTATTAGCTGCAGATGATCCTGCGTGTGATGACTGATTTTTCAAAGTTTTTGCCAAACATAGCCTACTTTTTGTATCTTAATTTTGTTTTTCGTTTTTTTGCGCCCCCCCCCCCCCCCCCCCCCCCCCCCCCCCCCCCCCCCTAGCATGCATGTCAATATGCAGTGGATTAGAGAACGCGTGTTATACAATTGCTCAACATCGACCTCAACGCCAAAAATTGTTTGGCATATAATCCTTCAACGAAGGGTTCATGTAACGTAGGCGGGTTGCTAACAGTACGACTAATATTTCTTTATTAGGTTAGATTCATACTTGTACACAATATTTAAACAACGGAATGCAATATTTCTATGTTAAGGATGATTTTCCTGGTATTTGTTCGTAGCCTATCTAAATTCTAATTTTAATAGCGCCTTCGGATGGAAGTATAAACCGAGGTCTAATCTGTGCATGCACGCATTCCATCACACGGACTTTAAAGACCCTGAGGCTCATGTCATAGACGTGTGAGTTCCGACTACACAGATACACCCAGGTAGCATGAGGTCTCTTCTTCCCACAATACCTGGACGCTCAGGATGGTGCTCAGTTGTCTGGTCGTCAGACGGAGCGCCCAAAGGGTGTAAGTGGGCGCCTCGGACGGCTTGCGTTAGATGCTATACCGGCCAGCGCTTTGAGCAGCTCTTGAGCTGGAAAAGCGCTATATAAGAACGCTTAAATAATAATGATCTTACTCTCTGATGCACAGATATGCGAGCGAGAACGCCACTTACTCTGACAACGAGACGGAGCGGATGACCTTGGCTTTGCACAAGAGTTGGGGAGACGAGGCTATGACCGTGACCCGAGGTCAAGATATCAAGAAGGTCACCGACGACTTTGTGCTAAACTTGGACAATCTCTATGGCGACAGCGAACTCTCCTATACCTTGTACGTAAACAGCAAAAATGTCATGAAAGGACAAAGTTCAAAGCTCCAAAATTAACAACATTTCTGTATGTCAGATGATCGTTTGTTTGTTTATATATTCCTCGGTAATGAAAATCCTTTGTTTATCTTTAATATCTTCATTCTCGAATTAATTAAAAGGTGTTTTCTTTAAAATACATTGCTAGTTATATCATATTTGCTGATTTTTATTCTTACAACTCCTTTTAAAATTTTTTTTTATAATCTCATTTTTCCTTGGTTTTCAGTGATCTGGAAATCAAGAGTGTCAATGGTGATCCCCAGATTGTGAACTACGTAAACCAGGTATGATATGTTGAGTTTGTCACACGTTCAACTCGCAATCTGATTTAGGTCCCTAGCCCCTGTTCCCTGAGATGGTTATCCTCGCCTGCAGTATCACCAAAAGTGGGTGTAGACGTTACAATTCAATGTTCATTCATACATGTATTCAGTCAAATCGCAAACGTTTGAAAACATTCGCAGCGGTCGCCCGAGTTAACGCAGTCAGGTTTCTGATGGATTTCAATATCGTGAACTCTGTTCAACAGTTGTAATGTCTACGACGATGGTGGTGATTTTTTGTTCTTCTTCTCCTTTCTCCTCCTTCATCGTCACATTCCTCCGTTTCTCCTCTTTTTCATCATCCTTTTCCTCCTCTCCAGTACGTTAAACCTTATTTCTGAAACCCTGTAACAACAGTTCGACGTGCAAGCCAACCTGGAGACGGACGCCACGATCAGTTTCAAGAAAGAGCTGGGCGTGACCTTCAACTTGACCTTGGACCAGACTCCGACCCTGGAGCTGTTCAAGGTACCTGTGGCCAGACCGAGGGGCATCCCACCTGTGTACCTGGTCGTTTCCTACAGTGCTGTGAGCGCAGCTACCGTCTCTGCATATAGTGCTGGCAAGGCTTCCTTGAAGACGGCGTTCAACGCCACTGGCTATGTTACTGCATGTCAGTAATTTTGTTTAAACTTCATTTATTTTTTAACTTCAACATGGTCAATTTTATTCATATTTACAAATGATTTTTTTTATTTATGTTTCAAAGCTTTTTCGTATAATAACAGAAGTAAGAAGACAAAGAAGAAAAAAAGTTTACCAAAATATTGTCAACATAATTTATCAACCAAGCAAGCAAGCAACGCGTTCTTGCCCATATCCATGTATTTGCTGTTCTTGTCGAGTGTAGAGATGGCAGGAAGGGCTGAAGATGGGATGAGTTAGGGTTAGGGTTAGTGTAAGTGAGGAGGCACTGTGGTCTAATGGTAGTGCTTCGGCTTGCGGATCGGAAGGTCCCGGGTTCGAGCCCTGGCCGGGCCATTGTGTTGTGTCCCTGGGAAAGACACTTTATTCCTGTTTTCCTACTCCTTCAGATGAGAGTATAAACCGAGGTCTAGTCTGTGTCGCATACATTCCATCATAACGGACTTTAAAGATCCTGACGCTCATGTCCTAGACGGGTGAGTGCCGGTGACAAGAAAACGCCCAGCATGCACATAGGTCTTTCTCCCCCATCCCTGGCTGCCCAGGATTGTGCTCAGTTGTCCGGGCGTCAGACCATGCGCCCAAAGGCTGCGGGTGGGCGTCTCGGGCGGCTTGAGTTAGATCCTGTATCGGCCAGCGCCTTGAGCAGCTCTTGAGCTGGAAAAGCGCTATATAAGAACGATTAAATAAAGTGAATGTGTAGGGTGTAGGAATTTTTGGTCTGCAATATTTAGCGAGACGATGCCTCTGTGAGAGTTTGTGTCATTCGGGCCAGAAACAACAACGAGGGAATAAAGAACCAGAGAAAAGAATGATGTCTACCATGTGTATTTCTATTAATAGTTGTGTGTGACGGACTACATGAACTGCATTTATACCATTCAACGAAAACGAACCATCAACGTCTAATAAGCATGTGCAAAATCGTTTTTATTCAAAGAGTATTGCGTGAATACATTTCTTATCATCATCTTTTTCTTCCAGCTCAAAAGTATGATCCCGTCACCAAAACCGGAAGTGACGTCACCTCACGTGACTGGTCTATTGAACCATGGGATCAACATCTTCGTAGTACTTACAGGACACACGTCGACTTCAGCTTGTATCAGAAAGTAAGGTTTGCTTAATTTAAATATTCTCCTCTCTGTTTACCTGCTTTCCGATGTGTTCCTCTCGGTCTGTGTGTGTGGAGGGGGAGGGGAGAGTATGTGTGTATTCTCTCTCTCTCTCTCTCTCTCTCTCTCTCACTCTCTATCTCTCTCTCTCTCTCTGTTCAAACCAATGGCTTGAAATTTACTTGTATAACGTATATAACATTTATGTTAACGAAAACACCATATTCTTTGGTGGTTCCAATTTCAGTTGACCTTCACCTCTGCCGTGTCTTGGCATTATCACGACGTGGACATAGAGTTATCTCCTCCCGTTGAAGTCACGTGAGTTTTATCATTTACCTTTATTTATCGAGGAAAATTCAAGTTTTTAATCTAATTATCGACTGATAATAATAGCTTATAAGTCTTTGAAGAGAAAAATATTAACTCTAAGAAACTATTGTAACTTCAATGTACTACAGACCCTCACTGAAACTTACATGCATCCTGGTTTGTAGTCTGGAGTTTTGTGTGCTCTGTTTCGATGAATTCCTACACTTCAACGCTATCTAACCGGATAAGCAAGGAAGAGGAGATGGGCAACGCCCTCGTAAAATTGAGAAAAAGGAAGTTCCTACGGGTCTTTTTCTCTACGACAGAACATTACGGCAAAATCTTTACCTTTGTCTTGGATAGTAAGCCTATGTATGCTATGCCTTTGACCCCAGTCATTGTCAGTATTACTATCATGATCATTCCACTGTATCCTGTTTTGCAGAGTACGTCCGGAGGTACACCTGAGGTCATCCACGCCTGGTGTGTCGCGATGTGTCAAGAGTTCCATGGCTGTCGATGCTCACGTGCACGCCGCCAAAGCTGACTTCACCGCTGTCGCATTTGGTCTCAAGCTTTGGTAGGTTCCCTTTATTTTTTTAAGTGAGACTACCCACTGAATGTTTGCACACAAACCTTGCGCATACTTCTGGTATGTTTACCTTTTACGTTTTCGTCTACATAGGTATATAGGTTAAAAAAAAGTCTTCTATATCTCAAATGCAGGGTGAACGTCTTCCTTGATATATTCCGAAAAGCTGAATACAGAATACAGCACGCGCGCTTTAAGCATGATCTTCGTCGTCATCATCATCAATACTTTATTGTCCCCTATAAACCTTGGGACAGTGGATGAATTGAAGGCATGTTTTTATTAAGGTCGCTACCTGGTTTACACATCAACTACTGCTGTGATTACGAAAGGCCACACTAGATATATACTTAACCTGTCGTCACATGCCTCGTTTACATGGCCAGTTAATTTGCCGCAATGGTTTTGACTTCTTCCTATTTCATAATGACTTTACAATTTTACTTGTTCATTTCATTCTGGTGTAATTTTTCAATAGGGACGTGGCACTACAGCCGGCCATGACCCGTGACCTTCACCTCATTGACGGTGACCTTGGCGAAGGGTGTGACGCCCGTTGCCACGGTCCAAGTCACGGGATGACAGAAGCGATGAACCAGACTCACACAGTCGTTTCATTCAGTCGACAAGATGGCGCCTTCGGCAGGTAAATCACCATGACCCGCCCCACCCGTTTTCCAACGTGCAGTCCCGAACCATTTTCGCATGATCACGTGATCACAGTAGCGCGTTTCATTGGTTCCCACGCTGAATGACTCGCAATCAGTTCGTCGAAATTAGGGATAAATTCTAAACATGGAAAATCATCGCAAATCACGCTGCGAACTGAACTGACTTAGATGACCTGGTGATAGTCTCAGGAAATCAGTGACCTAAGTCATGATTTTCCCTATGATTGCAATCAAAGCATTCGTCGTCAGACTAGGCTTAAGCCGTTTCATAATCCACCACTCCCTTCTATTAAAAATATTATTGATTATGATTATGGGCGAATCCACCATGTAAGTGCATACTACAAGCGCAAGGGCATTTGAATTTGACATCAAATAGGTCTTTTTTTCAAGCAATTTCGTAAAAGTTTAAATGAGCCAGTTTAATACTCATCTCAATCCCAATAATTTTATAATATACTTCGAATTTTGTTGTACTTTATTATAATGCATCATTTTAAAGAATAAACAATAGGGTGAAAAGAAATGATTGTGGTCTTACAAACCGCCAATGTCCGCGCTTCTTT
This sequence comes from Oncomelania hupensis, assembly GCA_036898135.1. Classification (NCBI taxonomy): domain Eukaryota; kingdom Metazoa; phylum Mollusca; class Gastropoda; order Littorinimorpha; family Pomatiopsidae; genus Oncomelania; species Oncomelania hupensis. The sequence goes on along the minus strand of CM072521.1, from coordinate 35,079,468 downwards.
GCAAACATGATAAGGACCGGCAGTCCCATTTTTCTGTCCAGCATGCAAGCCTTCGCCGGAGACCACGTGTTATTCAGTGACGCCAATGCCGCCAACGCCACCTGGTGCGGCGCTCAAGCCACTGCTTGCATCATCTGTTCTCAGCATACCACGGCAACTCCACCTGCTCAGACATGCGCACCGAGACTGATGACGTCACGCATGGTAGCGGCGATGACGTTGCTTGCTGATTACGTCAATGTCGAATGGCCGAACAGTAGGTCTTGAGTGCGCGGTCTGAGTTAAAGATGAATAAATTCACATTGATTAAGCGCATCCACATTTCCATAATAAGAAGCACGACCACAGAGAAATACTTAAATTAATTGACTTTGAAGTATATAGCTCGGAAACTGATACTTAAGCTATATAGTGATACATTTCAGACGATGCAACGAGTTATAAATTTAATTTAGATCTCGCACAAACGGACCTAGCTACATTGTGCGCTGACAAGACAATTCTGTGCATTCACTGATCGTTTTGTACCTGCATGCAGATAAGCTGATGGTGCTGGAAGCTTGGGACGAGCCGACTTCAGACAACGCCAGTGGTCGCCACGACAGTGACTCCCTCTTCAAAGTAGGCCGCGCCGCCACCGTCACCCTCGCCAACGGCCTTGACCTTGAGGTCGACTTTGACGTCACGACCTTGGAGCGACTGGGTCAGCTGGCGGTGTGCGCGGGATTTGACCTCGTGGATCGCGAGGAGAACAAGACGAGACTAGTGGTGGCTGTGGCGGAAGAGGGTTATAAGGAGGTGGATGAGGAGATGGAGGAGAGAGAGCAGATGTTTTGGAACTCCATTGAAAATATGGGTAAGGTAGTTTTTTGAAATATGCTTAAGGTAGACCATACTATTTCATTTATTAGATTAACTCCACATGTTCTTGATAAATACCAATAGTTCAATAGGCAATAAATTTGATTTGACAAAATAATACAAAACTAGGACGATGAATGTTTCGAATTTAAGGATATGGGGGTTTGAATCTTGTTCCTTCGTCATAGTAGCTGCGTCGTAGTAGCTGCGTCATAGTTTTTGTTGTGTTCTTCCGTTTGCATGTTTTATGTATGCGATGTTTGATGATAACGATGAAGAAAAGGGGAAACGTGGGGTGGATCAAACGAGACGACAATGTAACCCCCCGCTGCCGAAAACGATGATTGTCGATGATGATCATGATGAGGATGATGATGATGAAGATGGTGATGGTGATGATGATGATGATGACGTTGATGATAATTCCACTGCAGCTGCTTTCTATTACGGTAGTCACACTGTTGCTATTGCGGATGATTAAAACTTTGATTATGAGGAAGAGAAGAGCGGCCACGACATCGCTGTCGATAACAACAACAACAACAACAACAAATCTATTGCGTTATGGCTGCCAAAAGCTGCGGTTTTGCGTTTCAGATGTTAGCGAACTGTCACCGAAATGCAACACTGCTCCTCATCTGAACTCGGGAGATTCTTGGCCACAGAATAATGGACCAGAAGCCAGATGCGGTCCCATTGAACGACCACTACACCGAGGAGATAGGGACCACATGCAGGAGTGAGCTCCCATTTCATGCACCTCTTCCCTTCCCGTCTATAATAAAGATGTTTCTAAATCATTTTGGAAAATAGATGAGTAACAAACACACTAATACACATACACCCACGTACGCACACACACACACACATCAAACCAGGAAATATACACACAATCGCGCGCATATTTATTTATTTATTCATTTTTTAACACATTATTTCATTCAATAATTTCTTCCTTCCTTTTGTTTCTAGCCTCATTCAGTGGAATCGCACGGAGGCCTCCTTGACCTTTGCCCCGGAAGGTCAAGGTGACAAGTGGTGCGGACACTCCAGCAGGCCTTGCCGCGCTCAGTGCACCTCACCTTCTGCTGACCTTGAACCTTGGAATTGGTGCAGTACCCGTATGATGACCCCACGTGCTGCCTTGCGGTTGCGGAAACTGCAGAAGCTGGCGCAAGAAAGGTCCATCAGTAAGTAGTTCTGTTTATTTTATTTACTATTCTTTTAAAATATTTTATTGGTCACCCATGCATTCTCATTGTAAGCACCGCAGTCGTAAGAGCAGCGCTACCCAGGATAGGGAGGAACAGGACTTATTGTACATGCTTAATTTGTTTCTTTGTGCAGCAACGTTTCATCTATGTTTGAATAATACCTATTATTATTATTATTATTATTATTATTATTATTATTATTATTATTATTATTATTATTATTATTATTATTATTAAATCACCATAAAGGATTATAAAAGCACTGAAGGAATATAGCTCAGTTCAAAGCTAAAAGGAAAAGAAAAAATGGAACTAAATAAATAAATAAACAAACAAACAAACAAACAAACAAACAAACAAATAAAGGAAGAATGAAAATGGAAACAATCAAAATAAATGAAATAAATTAAAATAAATTACTAAACAGACAAACAGACTGACAGACAAACTGACACACTGACTGAGTGACCGATAAATAAATACCTTTCTTTGTGTTTCAGATATTCGAGTTCTACAGGCTTTTACAGAGTCTACAGAAATTCAGCAGAGATCGCCATCTCTGTATCATGAAGGGAGGTGGGTAAGCTTATATGTATGTAGCCTAACCATTCTACATTGGCCCTAAACATTAAAACGGTCTACCTGCTCTGCCCAGCGCCAACTTACTGCTGATGTCAGTCTGGTGCTTCTTTCGGTGCATAGTGAGTGACAAATGACATGCCGTTGTTGGTTTTTAGTCCTCCTTGGTTGTGGGTTTCGCATCGCGCTACGGTGTCTTGCTATCGTGTACACTGCGCAGCTGAGATTACCCGAGGCTTGCTATGTCTCTCCTTAGTGGAGAAGCGAAAGTAAGTCTCGACAAGTCTTAGTTACGCAGGCAGTATGGCTTTCGTTGGGAAGGCCAGCTGAGTTTTCGCTTGCTTCAATGCCAAAATATTGTGCAACATTAAAAAATTAACATTAAAAGGAATTACCATAGTTAACAAATATAGAATTGTATCTTGTGTACGCTAATGTAAAAACCATACCTCTTAAAGAGTTAAATTATTGTCGTTTAGGAAAGGTTGTAAGACTATCGGGTTTTTTTTAGCTCAAAACTTGTATCCACTTAAACGAACCAATGTTCAACGAGTAATGTTCATTTCCTGTCCGTCATGATTTTTATTTGGGCGCACCGGCTTGAGTTAGATCCTGTATTGGCCAGCGCCTTGAGCCGCTCTTGAGCTGGAAAAGCGCTATATAAGAACGATTGAATAAATAAATAAATAAATAAATAAATATTTCATTTTTCAGAGCTCTCAAGCTAGCAGCAACGCCGTCATCCCAGACTGGAACCCTGGCCAGTCTAGCAGTGTGCGCTGGCTTTGACTACGTGGCCTACAGTGACCCAAGCTTCATCGAAGTCTTCGTCAAGGCTCAATCTGGTTACCAGGCTGTTCTTACCAGCTACATTGAAGGTGCTCGTATACTATTGCACGTAATTCTTTTTTATGTGTTGTAGATGCTGATGTTCAGCTATATGTGTGCGAGTGTTTGGAAATACATTGAACCGGCTTGCCTTCTTGTTTCCTTTTATATGTTATATATAATGGTTTAGGTGATCGTTGTCGTTTTATTCTTCTCGTTGAGTTTTTCGAAACCACTGATGATGAATAGAACTAAAAAAACAATGTCAAATGTTAATGAGAA
>CM072521.1:34960704-35070704 GCA_036898135.1 Oncomelania hupensis | reverse complement strand
CCTTTCCCCTTTCGTCGTCACCACTATGGAGACGGAGCGCCACCGCCGCAGCGCCGAGCGTAGCGTCCCGCGCAACAAGGTGAAAAGCCGCATCTACAACTGGGAGCGCGAATGGCTTGATCGCATGTGGTAGAGAGGGAAGACATTCTGCTGGTCTTTCGTGTTAATTTGTTTTATTTCAGTCTCGGTGAACAACCTCTTTAACGTTGCACATATTTGTTCGCTAGTTTGGGATGCCTGTTCTTGAAAAATTAAGCGATTTGTTTCTTTTTTTTTTGTTTTAAATAGGACATTTTGGGTGCATGTTTATTGGGAAAAATGTAGGTCGACGTTTTAGAGAGAAAATTTAAGATTAACTTTTATAGGAAATGTTGGATTTATATTTAAATAGAAACTTTAGAATAGAGTATAGAGTTTTGAATTTAAAAAAAACAATCAACATCGGATTAATGTTTTTATAAATGTTTAGATCTGTAATGTGATGAAAAAACAAAACAATTATATAATCTGGGGTACCCGTTTTTGATAAAATGTGAAGAAGACACAAAAGCAACAACAAAACATGTGTCTAAGCTATGTGAAAGGCTCCGATTAAGCTTACCAGCAATTTTTGTTTTCAAAGTTTCTTCAACGGTCACACATGCCTCACAGCCTGAAAAGACGAGCATTCTTTAGTGACACATAAGCATGCATTTAGCAGTGTATAAAGGGACTAATCGTCTTGGCTCAACCGGTTAAAAGGACCTGTACGCGCGAATGTTGGTGCATATTTTGTATTCATTTCTACCCTTACCATTCTGTATTTTTGTGTTTGTGGAATTTTGAATGTAGCGAATTTTTTTTAAAATTGAATTTGTTTTCGCGACTGATTTTGTTATTTTGATTTTATTAAACTATTTCAGCTAACGGATGACTGGGACTGATTTTAGTTAGGTTCAATTATCAAAAAGTATTTCTAGTTAAAATATTGGCTATGTCAATGTTATTATAGAACTGACTGAACGGAGTTGCCCCATTTTCGCTTTATCTCCCTTACTCCATCTCCCTCGTTCTTTCTCTCTCCCTCCCTCTCTCCAAATATGTGTCTCCCTTTCTCTCTGGCTCTCTCCCTATGTATTGGCTATGTCAATGTTACTATAGAACTGAACTGAGTTGAACTGAAGATGCCCCATTTTCGCTTTATCTCCCTTACTCCATCTCCCTCGTTCTTTCTCTCTCCCTCCCTCTCTCCAAATATGTGTCTCCCTTTCTCTCTGGCTCCCTCCCTATATCTCTTCTTCCCTCCCTCCCTCCCTCTCTCTCTCTCTTTCTCTCGTTTTCGCTTTCTTTTCTTCTCTTTTTCTCTTCTCTCCACCTTTCTGGTATTCTCTGAGTTCATTCAGCAATGATTGTCACTGTATAGACATCTGCATTAAAAACCAATACTAATATTTCAGTAGTTAACGTTGTTATGTTTATATTTGCAACATTCCGTCCATGTTGGGAGTTCGCACACTTTTCTATGCAATCTAAATCTTTTTTGTGTAACAATGCTTGGCTTTTTAATATATTATTACGTGTTGTTGCGGTTGTTTTTTTTACTATTGAATAAATAAAGCTTTAATATACTCAGCTCAATATTTTGTCTTTTTGTTGTTGTTTTAGTGTTTGGGTGTTGTTGATAGTCAGGCCTGAAAATGGCGACTAATTTAGTCGCCATGGCTAGTGAAAAAAAAAATTGGCGACTAAAAAAAACACTTTAGTCGCCAAATGCGAGTGCGCTAAAATGAACTTTTTTTTAGTTTGGCAAGTAAAATTTTTAGTCTGGCTAGTAAAATTTTTAAGTTACTAGCCAAAGGCTAGTGGGACCTTTTTTTCATTTTCAGGGCTGATAGTGTTGGAAGGTTGTTATAGTTTCCGTTCATATTACGTGACGTATTGCGCAGGGTCGAGAGAGTGAGAATGGAGTAGAGTAGAAAGCAAAACAGAAAGAGACAGACAGACAGACAGACAGAGAGGCAGACAGAGCGAGTTTCATTTTTTCCAGTTTCACACTTGTATCTACACTTTCTTTTCAATGCATACGTCGTTTACTGGAACTAAATCACTGCAACATTATACAGATCAAAATGTTTAATATAAAACAAGTAAAAGTAACCATAAAACAATCGGATATAAAATAACTGCAAACCGTTATGGACGGATTAACAGCGGACGGATATCATAAAGCAACAAATGAATGCTGGCAATCGAATACGAAATATTGGACCATTATTTTGGAAGATGTGATTACTAAAATCAGCATTACCTTAAGATTAACGGACATTTCTCTTCTTCCTCTTCCTTCTCCTCCTTCTTCTTCTTCTTCTTCTTCTTCTGTTTCTTCTCCTCCTCCTCTCCCCTTCCCCTTCTTCTACTTCAGCTTCTTGTTCTTCTTCTTTTTGTTCTTGTTCTTCAATTAGCGCTTCCAACATTTCTTAAAGCTGTTAACAGGTTAGTGTGAAATATAGAGAGCAAGTACAAAACTTATCTGTAATATAAAGTTTCAATTTCTAATCGCATTATTTAAACACATTGTGAAATTGCGCATGTTCTCGAGTGTTTTTTTTTTTTTGTTCTTTCTTTCTCTTTCATTGTCTTGCGTGGAGATGAGGTTGGGATTAATACAAAGGTTCCTTTACAATCAATGTAATCAATGTTTATAACAAAATAAAGTTCAGGCTAGTGATTACAACCAAAGAAAGTTTAGTTTCATAAAGAAGGAGCATAACTCCCGGACACGCGAAACCGAAAGTTGCTAGCGCCACCAAACGGCCATCGTGATAAAAATTGCTTACGGCATGGAAGGAGACACTGTACTTAGCGGAGGTTCAATAATAAGACGTGTAGGAGTGAATAGATCACTGTAATGCTATTAACTGCACAAACTGTATTTACAAGGGCCCTGGACTTTTTTTCTTCAGATTCCCGAAGGATGGAACAATGTGAGTATCAAAAGTGATTGAAAACTATGCTGATGTGTAGATGAACTGAACCGATCGTTTTGTCATCGAACTATGTAGGCATACTAGGTGAAATAAATCATCCTCAATAAATGATTATAATGTTAAGAACAACAACAACAATAATAATAATAATAATAATAATAATAATAATAATAATAATAATAATAATAATAATAATAATAATAATGTGTTTGTATTGGCTTTTCGTTGTCTGGAAACAATGTACAGTGTACACTGTAGTGTTGATAACATTAAAACTAGATCTAGGTTTATACTGTTTTTGAACTCAACCATAAAATAGGCATACATCTACTGCACTGCTGCGTTGCATATGGTCAGGTCACATTTTGTCGTGTATAGCCTTTCTCAAATAACAAACGATAGCATGTCCATCGGCAGTCTTTCTTATATCGGGCTTGAGCTAGGGCTATTAGGCTTATGTGTACCAGCGGCGTGCGAGATCTATATCTTTGCAGTATGCTCTCATTGCCGGCATTGATAGAAAACAGCGTTCAGTGCAGAGAGAAAAAGAGCGTAATTTAAAGCAAAAGCATTCGATAACCTAAAATACCAGCGAATAGATAAAAGGAAGACTGCAGATCAACAAGCAATCAAAGAGATCGAGAGAGGTAGGCTATTTTCAAGGTAATCTATGCCCTGCATAAAACAGAAAGATTATCCATAATGTAGCCTATAATAGTGTACATTAGATGGTTTGTGATTCTGTCTAAAGGTGCAAAGGCTGGGTTCAGCGCTGTAGACGAGAGGAACTGATGAAAAATAAAAACACGGTTCATCACCTTTACTCCATCAACTTTCTGTGTGCCAACCATTTTGAGGACTTTCAATTCACGAATGCAGGTATGTAATAATTACCTGCAATAGTTCAAAGTTTGCAATTGGTTGTTGTTTTTTTGTTGTGTAACTTCATGTTTAGGGGTTAGTTCATTTTGCTTCATTTAATGCTTTATTTATTTCTCTTTCTCTTGTCTTCTTTCTACCTCTTACTTCCTGTTCTGTCTCTGGCTTGTCTCCCTCCTTCCTCTCTGTTCTCCCCTTACTTCTCTCTCTCTCTCTCTCTCTCTCTCTCTCTCTCTCTCTCTCTCTCTCTCTCTCTCCTCTCTCTCTCTCCTCTCCTCTCTCTCTCATTCTCTCTTGTTGCTGATCTTATAGCTCTCTCTCACAACTCTCCTCTCTTCTCCCCTCAACTCTCTATCATCTCAATTATTAAATAGATATCGTCTCTTATCATTCCTGTGTATTTTTCTAACTTTATAGATGTTCTGACATTCGCATTCAGCATTCATCTTAAAGTGTTATGTATTTCTGAGCTCATCGCAACTGCATTTTCATCATCTCATTTATGTTACGCTGGTAATTTTGCCAACTGTTTTTTTTTTTATCCACACCCACACACACAGTTTGGTCATTTTTCAAATCTTTGCCTTATTTTTTTTATTCACTTGGGCACTTTTTCACACTTTTGCTGGTTTGTCTGGGCCATTTTTTATGAAGTTTTTTGGATGCCCCATGGATATTGTTATATTCTTATCTACTTCTATTTTTATAATCCCAAAAGGATTTACTTTTTTTATCAAAGCATCTGTGCATATTTATTTATTATACATCCTGGGGTCGTTTAATTAAAAAGCTCTACGTATTTACCGAGTTCGACAGTCTCGACTCAGAGTTTTATTTTGTTTCACTATTTATCAGCGATTTACCTCTTTTTTTCGCTTGGGGCGCTTCGCGCGGAATGTCATCATTAATTATATAGCAGTCTTTCGGAATGATCCTTCTTTGTGTTAACCGAATACTCTTTGTTATAACTTCAAAATATCACGGTAAATGGTCGATATCCCATTGTCATACACCGCATGAATGATGACGTAGATAGAGGACGTCATTTTTACGGCACTTTTTCTGTCGTAATGCGTGGTCGTCGTGGTGACGTGGTTGATGACGTCACCGTAATCTTGTTCCGTGCCCGCGAAGATAGAAAAGGTGACGTCGCGGGTGACGCTGAAGACATGACGCCAGTCGAGGTGAACGTGCTTTTTGTTGACGGTCAAAGTAGCTGGCTCACCTGCAACGGAACGACAAAATTGTAAATTATATCTACAATAATTATTTAGTATATATTATATATTATAATTCTTTCCGTTCTCATTAACAGCAGTGTCTATAGTATAATCACAGTAATATTAATCTAAGTATACCGTCGTCTATACTCGATCGCAGCGCACTGCTCTAAAGAATCAACAGATCCATCACTTTGGACTTGATGCACAAGGCTACAGCTAACACACCATTTACAATCTTAATTTACCGAGATCAAATTTCAAGCTATCCGTCTCTCAGCACACACACGCACACACATCCTCACTCCAGTTCTTCCGCTTCCATCCAATCACCACCCTCAACCACACTCTCAAAACAAAGCAACATAGTTTTCAAATCAGAAGAACCTTCTTCCCTCTCGACCAACCTGTCAACATAGGTTTGCTGTCATCCAGTAGCGCCACCGCGGACACCACGTCTGACGTCATCATCCTGTCGTTGACGGCTTTCAGTTCGGCAGTGACCTCCCCCGTTCTCCCTTCCTCCTTCTCCAAAATGGCCGCCGTTTTGTAGACGGACAAGGGCGACCACTCGGTTAAAGGGCGCGACCGGTAGCGGAAGCGAAAGTAGAGGGCGGTAACGGTAGGGTCCTGGACTCCTTGCCAGGAGAACTGCAGGCTGGAGTTGCTGGATCGGACTCGTGGCGTGGCGCGCTGGTAGGGGGAAATCATGGCGTTGTTGGACAGCGACGTCAGCTCCACCTGCAGGAAGAAATTAATAGTACTTGGTTAAGTACTAAAGAAATCCAATGCATGCTTAGAGAGTAGCCAAACAGACATAATCTTAAACCTGTCGAAGTTGGATGCCTACATCAAAGAAGAAGAAGAAGAAGAAGAAGAAGAAGAAGAAGAAGAAGACAGCAAATATCTGTTGGGACAACCTGAGCACAATATATAACTTAAACAGATCTTCGAGTTAGCTATAACAACAACGGAGAGACAACTCTCCACGCGCCTGCTAACTACACTAGATCAAACAGGGTGGTAGATGAAAATCTATAGGCATTTGTAATGGATTGTGAGCGCAGTTTATACTACAACTAATATAATAATCATATTCGATGCGGGTGCATGTGATTAAAAGGTACCTCTGCCAATGTAAAGTGTTTCAATGCAGGTGAGAAGAAGCTGCCAACATAGTTACACTTACGGTACATATTTTCTATTAGAAATAGAATGAGACAGAATAGACCAGAAAAGAGTTATAACTGTCTTCATCTGTTTGGTATTTTGATGACTACATTTCCGCTTAGTGTTTCAGTTCTTCCCATGGATAATTGCAGTATAAATTTCCGCAATATGCAAATTTGCATCAATACATGTCGAGTATCTTATACCTGACTAAGGTCAGGAGAACGAAGGAGGACAGTGGCTGGAGTGGAGGTCATCGTGGTTGCCATCTGAACACTGTTGACACAAATAACCGTGGCCTTGACCTCTGCTCTATGCTGAGGGTGAAGCAGTTGCCACTGGCAATGACCTTGAGATGAGCTTTGGTCTACGTTCTGCGTTCTCTGCTGTAGGGTAGCCTGGCCAACTGTTGACAGATTGGAGAGGTACAGCAATCTCAAGGAAAGTTTGTATGACTCTCAGTACACGATAGTAGTATGTTAGGGGGTCCTTCGGGTGATGTCACATGGCATGCTCACGTGGGGTGGTCACGTGGATGGCCACGTGGTTTGCTGAAGTGATAGTGCTGACGTCATCATCATGACGTCAGTACCATCATTTCAACAACCTACAAGACCACCCACGAGACCACCCCAGGTGACCATACTACTGACACCGCCCGATGGGCCCCCTAATGTACTACTCATGATGGAACCCTGTTATAGCAACTTTTCTACCAGAACATTAGGCTCACTCACACTTTAATGGAATACTCATGAAGAGAAAATAATTTAGGGGCAAAAAAAAGAACAAACACCTTCCTCACCTAGTGTGCACGTGCAAGACTCGACCCCGCTCTCCTTGTCTTCCGAGGTCCATGTGGCATCCGCCAGCACCACTGTAGCGTTCCCTTGTCCTTCATCTTTGTACTTCAAGGTCAGCGTGAGGTCATCCAGAACTGGCAGGGTGGTGTCAAAGGTCAAGAGCTGTGAGACGAAGCGAGACCACTGGCCGGCCTGGTTCTGAACCACTACTGTAGCGTATAAGGGGGAAGCGTGCTGCACATGTATGGTGAAGACCACGTGACCGCTGTGGCCCACGGACGTCCAAGGCGCCACCTGCAATCCGCTCTTCGTCGTTCCCACACCCACCATCATCGTCTTCACGCCAGACTCGAGGTCTCGGATGCGTGCGCATACGGAAATGGATGTTGGCGATATCTGGCGGATGGTCACAGCGTGGTCAGGTGAGATGACTGTGGCAGTACATCGATAAAGCTCAGCCGTGATTGTTGCCCCTCTCGGCGCTTCCACGACGACCTTCAGCGAGATGGCGCCAGTGTGCGGGGACAGGAAGTGGTGTTGGGCAATGGCGCCACCTGTCGGTGAGAACTGGAAGTGGAGCGGCATCTTGAGCTGGTCAAGATGAAGGACGCCGTCCGCAGAGCGCTGTAAGCCCTTGGCCCTCACCACCACCCTCACCACTTCCCCGCTCGCCACGGCATCCAAACTGAGATCAGCCACATAACGCTCGTATTGTTGGTATGACATCGCCGTCTGCAGGAAGAGAGCTTTCTCTTCTTGCTGCCGGAAGTCCGTGCACGTCACGCCCTCTGGGGGCTTGACGTCAATCAAGATGGCGGCGGACTCCGATACTTGGCTCTCGAGTCCTGCGGCGTCTTGCGCGATCACTAATACTCGATAACTATAAAAGAAAGCAGTTAAAAAAACAACAACATAAATTTAAAAACACCACACTGCGCTGAACATCATTCATAGACCTGAAAGGTGGAAATTAACATAATAGGCATGTATCCACAATTCCATTAAAGTAAAAAAAAAAACTAAATTCAGGAACCATCTTTTAGAAGTGAAATGTTTTCCCCATCCCATGATGTCCTAGCCTAAAATCATTTTGATGAATGGACGCTATAAACAAACAAAATAAGATGTTGCAGAAAATAACTCTGTAAATTCTCAATGTGGATGTTCATGCTCAGTCGCCGACAATAGTGAACAATCTTAATCCAGCGATCTTAGATCTGTGTGAATTCCCAGTACTATTTGAAATATAGGTCTTTATAACACTGTCTTGTCATAACCACAATCACCCCAAGCATGTCTTCTGGGAATGGAATTGTGTAGGTCTACTATACACGTACATTGGGCTAATCAAGTAGCTAACCAAGACGGAGTGTTGCTGTCTATATACATGCATTGTTTCTGGTATGGATGTTATGCCTAAGCCTGTTGGTAACTCACTCCTGATGAAACATTTTCGCAAAATACAAATATAGGTATCAGTGAACGTTAGATCGACCAGCAAAATTTGGTTCGTAGTGATCCCTTTCATTTCCGGTTATGCAATCGGGAAATCCTTACGAACTTTTTAGTTGCAGACGAAATTTAGTCCATCCTTATCCGGGGGGAGGTAAATGCCACTGTAACTTTCTAATTTGTGGAGGTTGTTTTCCTCGAAAACGCACGAGTCTTTAGATTTGGTTCATCACGGGCTAAAACAGTTTTCCCAACGAAAGTTTAGCTGAAGTTTAGGACAGTGTCGAAAACGGGAATTTTCCGGTTCTCAGTAATATTTTTATTTTTAAAATGTGAGTATTGTTTTGAATATCTTATGTTATTATTTTCATTGGCTAAAATTGTTGATCCAATGGAATAATGAATAGCTGGCAGGAAAGGAAATAGTAGTCACTCGAGTGTTGTATTCTAAGGTGTCAGGATATGTAGAGTCAGTGTGTCAGGCCAGGAAAAAAAAAGATTAAGAAAGAAAAAAGAAAAGATTGTTGTGAAAAGTGAAGAGGTATAAAGCAATGAGAACTTATCAGGTTGTGTAGGTTCAGTGGGACTTTCTCTCTGAAAGTGGATGTATATTGTGCTGTAAAGATTACAGGTATTTATAATGTTTTCATGATTGTGAAATGTTGGAGAGGTATATTTTTGCATTGGATTTATTGTGTTGAGAGGTGGCGAGCTGTTGTCCACTAAGATGGAATATAATTTTCATTGATGTAATAATATTGTTAATTACATGGGGCTATAATTATAGAGCAGTAGATAATGTAATATGAATGGAAGGTGTGAGCATGTTTGATAGTAGGCTAATTGTCATTCATGAAATAATTATATCTGGGATATGGATAACATTGTGGAAGAAGGAAAGAAACGATCACATACGGAATGGAATTGGAAAAGTGAAGAAACTAAGGGAGGTGAGCAGGGATGAAACAAAGAAGAACAGTATGATTATAAAGGTCAGAGCATTGACGTGTGTATCTCTCTCTCTCTCTCTCTCTCTCTCTCTCTCTCTCTCTCTCTCTCTCTCTCTCTCTCTCTCTATATATATATATATATATATATATATGTATATATATATATAGATATACCCCCTTGCTTTTGGGTACCCCCACTATAATTGCATGTGAAATTATCACTTGTAGACGGACCGCTAACCCTAACCCTAACCCGTTTCGAGCGCACTGCCTTACCCTAATCGTCGAGGCACTGCCTTACCCTAATCGTCGAGGCACTGCGCTTACCCTAAGATCGTTTTCTGGGAGCCGCCTTGGATCCGGGGACCCAGCTGGGTCCCCAGATCCAAAGTCGGGTACCCAAATGACCGGTTGGTGACTTTTAAGGTGCCCAGAAGCCATAGTTTATAAGGATATATATATATATATATATATATATATATATATATATATATATATATATATATATAAATAAATATATATATATATATATATATATATATATATATATATATATATATATATATATATATATATATATATATATATATATATATATAGTTGTATTTGCCTACGGGAAGCTGGTGATGGCTTCATACACTTGGACACACGGCGTTGTCCCAGACAACGGAGAATGGGCGACTCGAGGAACAGCGGCGGTCGGCCATGCGTCTTGGACCTGACCAAGACGCGTTTGCTACCTCAGACAGACAGGGATGGCGCGCGCCCGTCTGCCTGTTTACAACTTCACTGCTCATTCAACTACCTGTTTACAACATCACTGTGCATCTAACTGCCTGTCTACGAGACTCTGTAGCCTTTGTGTACACCCGCCTCCTACAATTATAGAGGTAACACGTTTTTTTGCTTATTTTGGCTCGGGACAAGCGATTGCCAGCCGTGATTATCCAAGCTCGATTGTGAGATATTAGTGTAAAACTATAAGTGTAAAAATATTGGTGTAAAAGGATGGTGTGAAAGATTGCTGTAAAATATTGTTGTTTATTTATATAAAGTATTGAGAGTGTGGAGCTTATATTTTGTGTTGGTGTTTGCCTGTGTTAGTGAGAACATGTGAATTTGTGGGTGTGGTAGTTAACAGAGAGACTTGCACGCACACTTATTTTTGATCTAGGAGTCAAACATATTTTGCATTTACTTAGCTATTATAAAAAGACACACATCCAAAGTACCATTCGTTACAGACAGAGCATTGGTAGTTTTTTTCTTCTCCTTAAAAAAAACAAACAAACACAAATGAGAGAGCTTCTATAGCTGGCCCAAACTTGTGTCCATTGCCTACGCTAGCCTATTAACAAGCCCGTTTAGGCCTACGAACCTAGTAGTATAGGGCTAATCTAAACCAAGGGCTGTTCGCGCATGTTCATAATTAGTTAAGTTATTTATTGTTTATAGGGTGTGCACATTGATAAGAATACACCAGAAAAGGGATTTTACATCTTTACCATGCTCATAGGAGACACTTGAAACCTAGACTTAATGCAAAACTTATGTTGAAAATCTCAATCGGAACCACAAACTCCTCCGCCGCCATTTCACATCTGAAAGCAAAAGCAGACCAAAAACAGCACCCTTTTTTCGGAGCAAAGTACACCTATTTTAATGAATTATCGACAACAAATGGTGAGAGAATACATTCAAAGCATTTACTCAAGCTTACGTTTATAGCAATTGACACAGCGACTCAACCAAAGCTTTTTAGATTTTGAGGTTAGGTCATCCAGGCTAGCTCTAAATAGCTTCGCCGATGCTTCCTTTCCTTTCCTTTCACTGGAAGGGAGGGTGCAGGCAAGCTATAAATAGCCCGCAGCAAGCAAATTGTGGAGGCACTAAACAGTGCAGCTCACATAGGAATTGAGCAGGTGTGTTGACCCTATATATGCAAAAAATACCAGAAACTTACATGAGAATCAAGATTGGTCAAAATGATGAAAATTCCGCGTTTTAAGTCAACGAAATTTTCTGCGTAATGAAAATAAGGAGGTCATGATCTTCCGGAAGTGCAAAAGTTGTGATGTAGATGGAGGGGTTTTCCTACGAAAAGAACTACGAACCAAGTTTCTTTTCTTCCTAAAGCTCTCTAATCTTTCAATCTTGCGCTTTTTATTTTCTTCAACGATCTTACTTGCCTACATACAATAAATAAGTCTTACCTGTGAAGGTGTTTCAATGGTAAGTTCTTCAGCTGCGTTTTTGTTTTCAAGCCGACCTCAGTGAAAGGCATAACGGGATGGGTGACGTTGTTCACGTCATACACTGCCACGTGGTAGGATCTCACGCCGGAATGCCTGTCCTCAAAACCGTGCCAGGAAGCGGAAATAACATCTGCCGACGACTGCGCATGCGCGTTGCTATGGCGACCAGTGTTGAAGACGACGCCGGAGACGGGAGAAGTGACGTCAACCAGAAAACCGTCAGATACAGCCGTCGTCTGCAGACCAGCCCCGTTCCAGGCTCGCACAGTGACGTAATATCGCGTGCCCTGCTCCAGCGGCATTGTGGGAAACGTCCAACTGGTGTTGAGACCAACGTCCGTCTGGACTAGATGGTCTGAACCTGCAATAAGAAGACGTTAAATGCGACATCGTTATAATAATGATTATATGCATGAACGGCCAAGTTAATAATTTACCCCTGTCTAAAAGACTCAAATCTGACCGGACCGAAACGCAGAATGCTGAGGCCTGTAGGCTGAATTCTTTAAAGACGCAATATCGCTTTAAACTGAAGTAAGCTTACTGTAACTTGAAGTTGTATGCGATGGAATGTAACATTCGTATCCTTATTAGACTACTATTGCGAATCCAATGTGATAAAGACTGGCTTTGACTGATCTTGAACTTACCGTGAGGGGAGGTGCCCATCCAGACCTTGTATTTGACTATCGAACTCTGGCTGTCTTGGAACACGCCATTCCAGCAAGCCGTGACATAAAAATTCTTCTTGGTGACGTAATCAATGTCCTTGGAGCACGAGGCGTCGGTCTCGATGACGAATTTTCTACGTGGAACTTGGGGGGGAGTATGATCCACCAGCATAGGAAGTGACATAAAAGTGACGTAACTGTTACGTGACCGCCACACGCGCACGTGCATGACATAGCTGCCAGGTTCGAGCATCCTGTTTCCCGGCAGGCAGTGCCGGGTGGTCATGTGGCGTCCTACGTCCAACCAGACTGGTTCCGTTTGGTCGAAAACCCCTTGGCCCGCAGTGGTGTTGGCGAGACTGAAGCTGGCTTGGAAGCGCGAGACGTTGACCAGTGACTCGGGACGCTGCAGTGACCACTGACCCTCCAGGCACTTGGCCGACGTGCTGACCTTCTGGCGCAGTGTGTGCGGCGGTCCTAAGGCAGGTAGCACAGTGAACGGTGAAAGACCTGGGAGAGCGGGGTCCAAAGCCACGCAAGCCGTCGTGTTCGGGCACAGCCTGCCGGTAGCGGCGCACGTGCACTCGTTGCTGCAGTAGGACGACTGACACGAGTGACGCACCAACACCAGGGACCCGGAAGTGCCGATATGGTTGTCAAGGAGACAGCGGAATTCGACTCTTAGCAATGGAGATGACAGTCCCAGCGCGTTCTCCGCTAGCACGGCCAGGTGCAGCAGCTGGTCCGACTGTAGTTCTTCCCTCATCTGAAGGCTGTAGCTCTGCTTGAGGCTGTTGTTGTTGTGCGGCACCTCCACTCTCCCTCCTGACATCTCCTGTCCATTGTAATCGCTCCCGGCCAGCAACCAGTACCTCTCTATGCCAGACTCGGGGTCGCTGAAGTCTTGCCAACTGACGTCAATGGTTGTCACGACGTCGCCGCTGATGTGAGAAGGACCGCGGGTCCACGTTAATGGTGAACGAAAGGTTCCGGTGACAGGTAGTGTGGAATCGATGCTGATGACGTCAGAGTTGGCGGTGACGCAGAGGTGTGCGGCGTTGCAGGCGGTGATGGAAACCCAGTGAGAATCGCCGTCTCTCAGCAGCGAGCCCTCGTCTAGGGTCAGCAACATCTGAAACGGCAAATAGACAAGGACCTATTTTATGCAAGGTTGTAGGTTTGTACTCTCTTAAGAAGCAAAAATAATTAGTATTTAAACTCTATGCAAAATCCAAACCCAGATGACTTTGCAAAGTCTGCAGTCCTGTTGCAGTTAGACAACGAGGAAAATGTAGTCTGAACTCTCGTCTGTTAGGAAACAGAATTAAAATATCATAATTACTATTTTTTACAGTACCCCAATCCAACTCACTCACTTCATCTTCAGCTCCAAGTAGTAAAGGGTCCACCACCAGTCTGCCCGTCAGCTTGCTCCGTACATTCACCGTGTGACTGACCACTGAGCTCTCGGGATCCCGGAACTGCCACGTCACGTGCAGCACAGAGCGATCCCATTGGTTAACTGCTGGTTGCCCGTCACGCGGGGACAGGAAGTGAGGTTTCGTGACGACTTCCGGAGGGGTTATATCCACTAAAACATTTAGATTTGACAATCAAAGCTAACATTGCGACTGACACCGACTCGAGACCTAGGAATATATTAAATACCTAATTTTAAGAATCAGAATAAGAATCTTTATTGTTCCAACAAACAGCGATGAAAATGTTTTTGCAGTGTACAACAATCATTGACAGTCACACTCAAACAACGCAGTCAGTACAGAATAATTCATAACACTATTATACACTATTAATAACACTATTGGAGTATCCTGCAATTGAATTATATCGATTAAATATGTTGGCAAAAGTTGCAAAACTGGTACAATCCTAGAATTTCATTAACATGGGAATCTTTAGCACGATATAGGGCCTACTCCGACCAAACATTCCCTTAACATGGGAAGTCGCTAGTGACATAGACTGACCTTGAAAGCTGTCAGACACGCTGACGGTTTCTAAGCCAGCAGGATTACTGGCACGCACTGTGACGAAAAGGGGCGTGGCCAATGGAAGATTCAGCCCCGCCCCGTGGGCGGCACTGGACAGGAGTGTCTGGGCAGGAACAGCAACGTCACAACGGTTTGGCGACGTTCCGACACACCAGATGAAGTGCAGGATGCCGGTCTGGGGATCGGAAAACCCAGTCCACTGCACTGGTACTGATGTGCTGAAATATTTAGAGAAGCTTTAAGGCTTAGTTAGAGCGCATTGTAAAATATTATGAACAGCGATCAAAGTAAAGTATCTGATCTTAACACATCGCGCTTCCAGCTTAAAGAACTGCTCAAGGCATTGGCTTCAATCAGGAAGAAGAAGGAAGAGGATGACGAGAGTTAGTTAGTTAGTTATTCATTGCTTACAGGGTCCAGCGGACTGCAAAGAGCGAATCAAGACCACAAAATCAAGACCACAAGTTGGCTGAAAGAGGACTCACCCATGATCCGCATAAAAGATCTACTGAAAGAACCCCAGTGGTAACACTGAAGGCACTCCACCGGTCATTGTACAATAAAGGCATCCCACGCGGGGGACCCTGAGGCTATACTCTAACTTATCGAACCCCCGTTTACAAAAACAAAATAAAATGCAATCATCATTATAAAATATCAACACAACCCATTAATATAAAATGCCTACATTGCTAAATAATAATATCATTATACGAAGCCCTAAAGCGTCCAATATTCCTAAGCTGATACAACAGACCTCACACGCAAATGAGGAGTTTTGTCCCGGAAGAGTTTTCAAGAAAACGATAGGCGGCTGCTCTAGCGAAGAAGAAGATAGTATAGTAGATTGATAGAACAGAGTAGGAATGAACAAGAACAAAGGAGACAGACAACAAAAGTGGGAATTTAAAGCAAGAAATTTCCAGAAAGTGGGGATACTATTTATACAGGAAACCCCGGCACCCCCACGGGCGGAGGATGACGAGAAGAAGAAGAAGAAGAAGAAGAAGAAGAAGAAGAAGAAGAAGAAGAAGAAGAAGAAGAAGAAGAAGAAGAAGAGCAGCAACAACAACAAGAACAACAAAGGGAAACAAATTCCTCACTTATGACCCAGAAATTTGTCGCGTTGCCCGTACGGGCCCACAGTCACGTGACCTGGCGTCGGAGGCGAGTTGTCAAACGTGATGCTTCCGGATGACGTCACACGACAGAGCCCAGCGCGGTTGCAGACCTGCAGTGTAGCGTAATACTTCCTCCCTTGCTGCAGGTCTTCTCGCCACGCGTGCGCTGGCCAAAAAAACAATTCATTCCCCTCAAAATGTGTATATATTGTCCAACATCTGTAAGCAGCTCTCTGGGGGCTAGAAAGTGCGCTATATGATATGGCAATCCATGCAAAAGTATCGTTTGCGGCCTTAGTGGTTGTGAATATTAAAGAATAGCCACTTAGTCGGAAGAAAAATAGTGAAATCTGGTACATTAGGAGAACATCCCCATCCCTATCCCCGACCTGTACATAGACGGTGCGAAAGTGGAGAGAGTGACAAACTACAAATACCTGGGGACGATTCTCGACAACAAACTGTCCTTTGACCAAAACACAGCTGCGATAGAAAAGAAATGCCGACCTCGACTGTACTGCCTTCAGAAACTCCGTTCTTTGAACATCAGCCGACCCATTCTTTCTTCTTTTTATCGCTGTTTTATTGAATCAGTTTTGACTTTTGGTTTTATCTGCTGGTTTGGAGGGCTAAGTGTAAAGAACAAGAGGGTGCTTGACAGATTGGTGAGAGTGTGTGCGAGAGTGACGGGTGAAAGACAAAACAGTTTGAGAGAACTGCATGAATACCGTGTGGTGAGGAAGGCGGGAGTGGTTATGAAAAACACTTCACATATGAAATGTTGCCCTCTGGTCGCAGACTGCGTGTGCCTAAATGTTCTCTTGTAAGAACAAAAAACTGTTTTATTCCAAAATCTATTGAGTTTTTAAATAAGCGCTAAGTAATAGTTTTCTATATAAGATTTTGATGTTTGAGATGTAATTTCATACTGGAAATTTACGATAGATGTAGTCTACTGTGTACTTGTTTTATCTATGTATGTATTGTTTTAATGTTTCATACAGGTCAGCAATTGTATGTCATAATTTCTCTGTTGAGATAATAAAGTATTCTTGAACTTGAACTTGAACTTGAACATAATAGACTAAATAGTCCACACTAACACTGGCGTGTTACGCTGTGTGATGAAGTTTGGATGGTGGTGTGCAGTGCTGCAGAAAATCTTCAATGTTAAACTACAGTTGCTGTGCCCAAAACGTGCAGCAGCTGGTCCGACTGTAGCTCTTCCCTCCTCTGAAGGCTGTAGCCCTGCTTGCAGCTGCAAACCTCTTACCTGCCAAAATCTTAGCCCACTGAAGGAATTTTCTCCGAAGACTAGGTTGTATTTAGTCTGGTGAAATGTAAACACTAGTTCTCCTTTCACACTTGAAATAACATGTCGAACATAAGTCTGTTCTAAGGTGGTGTCTGTTGTTTGTAGATTATAGTCACACGACACTTTCGCATATAGGTGACTACTGGGCCGATTTATACTGACACCAGCGGGCCAGTTGTTGGTAAAGGGGAAAATAATATGATCACACGTTGACCAATCCGGGATTCGAACCAGCGACCTTTCGGTTACTAGCAAGACGCTCTTACCAACTGAGCTACCCGGCCCCTAGGTGGTGTCTATACAGTACACAACCCTTTATACTCTCACAGGTTTACTTGGCTGAGTGTGTGTATGTGACCGTGGAATAGGGAAGTGAGAGTTATTATTATTTTTTTTAATTATTGAGGATTTTTATAGCGCACTTATCCCGCCGTACCTGACCAGACTCTAGGCGCTGGCCGTTACAGGATCTAACTCAAACCGCCCGAGACGCCCACCCACAGCCTTAGGGCGCATGGTCTGACGCCGGGACAACTGAGCACTATCATTGGCAAGCCAGGGATGGGGGAGAAGGACCAAGTGCATGCTGGGTGTGTTCTTGTTAAAGCACTCACCCGTCCAGGACATGAGCGTCAGGATCTTTAAAGTTCGTTATGATGGAATGTATGCGACACACAGACTAGACCTCGGTTTATACTCTCATCCGAAGGAGTAGGAAACGGGAGTAAAGTGTCTTTCCCAGGGACACAACACAATGGCCCGGACAGGGCTCGAACCCGGGACATTCAGATCCGCAAGCCAAAGCACTACCATTAGACCACCGGTTGAGGAGCAACAAGACAACTTTGCACCGAGGTCTGAATACAAGTTCTGCTCGATAGTTTTGACATGACCGTCACCGTACCAGCCACTTGTAAAGACGTGTGTTAAACAGTTGTTATTTTATCAATGGTTGGTTCATCCCCGATGCTTGAATCTTGATAAGTGTTACTCAGATTCGTTTATCCACGCAGGCCTGTTCACTCAGCAACAAGGCAGGAGTCGTCGTATAAAGATTTCCAACTTTATTCAGCAAACATCAACAACTGCATACAAGATCGCTTTCCGAAAATCACTTCAAAGATCATCACAAATCTCTCTCAATCACTTTTTCACTACTCAAGAAGACACAGTGCATCACTTATATAGCCTCTCTGCAATCAAGAAAAAGTTCGAACATTCCAGCATGATGCAATAACACCCAATCAAAATACAACTCGTCACCAGAACTATGGACTGTCTTACGTCATATAACCTTATTTAGGATAGAAGAATCTCTTAGCTATTACTAGATTTATCGCGAAGCTTCGGTCAATAATAAATAAATAAGTATAGAAAATTCTCAACACTATCGACCAACGAAAATCATCAACATTATACAAAACTTTTTCTAACAACAACGAAAAATCAAATCAAAGGTAAATACACTCTGTTATTGCATGTTTTGCAAAACAAAACGATCGGATCTATCGTGCGTGTCTCAAACGTAACAATGTGTCATACAGCTATAGGCCTATACCTCAGCCATGTAATAATTACCAAAGTGAGGACAACCTGGTTTTGACATAAACTACTTGCCTCCCTTTGTTTAATCTCGCCTACAGTCACTTTCTAAAACCTTCATACCTTCATATGAAACAATTGCAAAAAAACAGTTGCATGCACTGAGTGGCTTGGACATGGTGCAGTGTTGTGCTACCTGGTCTTGTCTTACCTAGTATCCTATATGATGTATCCACGATGTACTCACAGGTGTGTGTAGCCACGTGGACGAAAGGCAAGACGTCTGTTTCGCCAGGGTTGGATCCCAGTCCCACTCGGTAGTACTGCAGTCCTGAGTGTGGATCCGTAAATCCCGCCCACTCTACACTGACCACGCCCACCTGGGTGCTGTAGCCAATGGCGTTCTGCAATTTAGTAAACACGTGACGGCAAAAAACAACAAAAGACATATAGCTCCACCCATTTTATGCCTACCACGCCCACGTGATTGCTGTAGCCATTGGTTGTCTGTGTAAAAATAACAATACGGTATAATAGAGTAACGAAAACTATTTATTTATCAAGTAGAGATGCCCAGTTTAAATCAACAGGCAACCGTTTCTATCATTTAACCGCACTTTAGCCTAGTTTTCTTCAAAGGTCAAGGTTTATCGAGTTGAAAAATGTAAACAGTCTGCTGGTGGTGTGGATCTTATCTTATCCTATCCTATCCTATCATTCTATCCTATCCCATAACTCTAGAGTCTTTGGGGTACCGCAGATGATCGTTTAGCCAGCGTACCCCATCTTTCTCTGTCCAGTAACCCTCAAGGCTTCGCCCAGTGTCAAGCCAGTCCATTCTCGAATGTTGTCTTCCCATCTCTTTTTCTATCTCCCTCTTCTTCTGCCTCCTTGCATCGTGCCTTGCCGGATGGTCTTTGCAAGGCCTGATGCTTTGCTGACGTGGCCACACTACTGGAGTTTCCGTTTCTTCACCTCTGTGAGCATGTCGTCGACTTGGTCGATTGGAGACAAAAAAAGTTAATAGTTGCACACAAACTTAGCGTGCAATTCCTTGAACAAGATAATAAAATTTCATTATCTTATCTTATATCTTATCTCAGCTCCTCTCCTCTTCTCTTATCTATATTTTTTTTAATTCTTTATTGACGTTTTGTTGTCAACGCAGTCTTTCAAAAGTAGGCAGGCAACTATGTATTTCTTACAACAGCAAACTCGTTGATTTTGCCACGAAAGATTTATAAACCAATCCAAGACCCACACAAACAAAGAAGTAGATACTCACGGTCATATTCTCACCACTGAACCACACCTGGCCTGGTGATGGCGGAGAGCTGTCAATCACAAATGGCTCTGAAGTTGCAAGTGTAGTCAGACCAGCCTTGTTCATCACCTGCACGTAAAAATCGTGCTATTCATATTGCTGTTTTTGTCTTTGTTTTTCTTTTTCTGTTGTTTTTTTTTTCTTCTGTTTTTTTCTTCTTTTTTTTTTTTTTTTTTTTTTGGGGGGGGGGGGGGGGGGTAGGGGTGTAGGTAGGGGTAGATGAGAAAGGGGATTTGAGTACCTGTATTTTCTCCTCCTCCAATGCGGCCTCTTTGGGCAGAAAATTATGGGCTCAATAGACTCTGAAACTTGAAATATATGAAGGCTAATTATGGTTAGGTTAATTGTAGATTATCCTCACAAGACACAAGAGCGTAAAGAGATTGCTCTACCCCTTATGATGACTGTGCCTTCGTGATCTGCAAGGGCATCTGACCTGCGCTCCAGAAAGATGTTGAAGAGTGTTGGAGAGAGTACGCATCCTTGACGCACGCCGATTGTGTTCTGAACCAATTCCTGATGGGGCATTAACATATTAAAACAAATAAAGACCTACTTTCAAAAGTACGACGTAGGCGTGTCCATCGACGAGCAAAGAGGTTTCAGTCAATGTGATTGACGATCCTTCACACGTCTTGAAATCAACAATGTTGTCCCCGCCCCCATCTTCTGCCACTCCCACCTAAGAAAATATGAACAGAATCAAAAATAGTGAAACTAAAAGAAAACTATTGCAAGACTAAGTTTTCTCCCCCAAATCAAAAACGCTCCAATTACTGAATGATAGACAATAAACGTAAGCGTTATTGAATCAGAAGAAGAAGAAGCAGGACCAACAGCAAGAACAAACAGCAACAAAAACTGCAGTCAAAACAACAAAAACAAAACCACCCACAAAAACAACAATAACAACAACAACCAAACATACACTACAATACCTCAATTGAAAGAATGCCGCTCTCTCTATCCTCAACACCTTCCCAATGAACAGGCAACTCGGGTCCTGGTATAAACTTATGCCCGGTTATCGAAACTGCTCTGACTCGCCCAATGGTGGGTCCCGTGTTGTCTACAATCACGTGCTCAGACGACACTTCCGTCACGTGACCCACTCGATCTTGAGCTGAAAGGAAAGATGAATAATTTTTTTTTTAAAAACGTGTGGTGGACATATAACATTACCTAGGTAAGGTAGGTAAAAGAAAACAATTAAACTTGCCCTTTATCATGTCGTTGGGAGGGAAGCACTTTGGAGCCTCGCTTTGGGATCTCCCTTTTCTCTAAGTCAGCTTTACCTTTCTTGGTTCTAAATAGATCCAGGTACCCATTCATTACTGGGTGGATTGGGCCGACTCGTGCGTTTGTTTCAATCTTTTTGTTGTTCCAAGCATAGTCACCCATCCCAGTACTAACCCTTCCCGACTTTTTTGCTTAACATGAAACAGGGCTAGCGTGTGCCCAAACCACTTGGCCTTCACTGCTGCGCCATGATTATGCCAGGAACTGAGCTTTTAAAAAAAACCTCTATAATGTAATCCTGAACCGACGCAACTGCTATAAGTAGGCTACAATTATGTAGAAAGCACGCGTTACCTTTGACAGTGGCAAAAAGAGCATTAGCTGATGGCAGGACCGGCTTAATGAAGGACCACGATGTTCTCTGTCCCACTTGTACAAACACTGAAACGTCCTCCGATCCAGGGAAGCTTCCTGCGAAGTGCAATTAACAGGATCAAAAATCACCCCCACAGCTACAATACATTTATTCTTTCGAAAGAATACTTATATGTTGTTGGTTGTTTTTATTAATAATACACAACGCAGAACATAAGAATGGTAAACTTTAAAGAATCAGAGACTTTTTGTTTGTTTTAAAAGCACCAATAAACCGACAAGTAAAACATTTATAATTCACTAACAATGCAAACAAGAGCTATCCATAACTGCAAAGGCCGAAATGTAGATACTGTTTAAAAACAAAAATTTAAACCACTAAATTTAAGACATTTGCCATTACGTTGAAGAGTATCCTTCTAAATTATTAATAATAATTAGAAAAAGCTTTAGAGAAGCAAATTTTTTTTTATTATTATAATGAACATTTACCCAAGGCCACAGAGTAATTGAGAGTGACCTCATCGGGGAGGAACGTCATGTCCTTTTCTACGTCAGAGAAGCCTGACCAGGTTACTGTAACTTGACCTCTGTTGCCTAGGAAACCACGGTCGGCGTTGGCAATGGCAACGACTCCTGCAGCTGGCGAAGCGTCGTCAATTACAACCCCGTCTCCGCACGCTGCCACTGCAGACCCCGAGCTAGCAGCCGCGCAGACGAAGTAGATGCTATTACGCTGGAGGGCAGCTGGTTCACCACGCGGGAAAATGACGTAGCCCGCCGATGTCGCTAATGACGTCACGCAGCCCGCATCGCCCGCGCAGTCGCCGTGCGCAGGCACGCGACGATCGGTCATGAGAAACCACGTGAGGTTCAGTCCTTGACTACCGGTCAGGACGGCACAGAGCATGACGTCACTTTTAGAAAAGTCAAGATCAAGATCAAAGAGTTGTTGCAGCTTGTCGCCCAGTTGCTGGCTGCTCACGAAGGGCTCCATGTCAGTCTTGCGGAAGGTCTTGTAGTCCAGCTCGATGAGATCGAAGGGGTGGAAGTGCCTGGAGCTGTGAGAGCGGAGGAGTGTGGAGCAGCGAGGCTGGGGCAGAGACCATGGATACAGCAGCCTTACGCACACGTAAAGGCTGCCGCTGACGTCGCCCCTATATGGCACTGTGCGCTGAATCTGACAATACAAATTAACAGGGACATTAAATTACATTAAAAGTACATTCAAACTGTGTAGTCAATTTTTTTTGGGTAAAGCTCTTTAAAAATTGTATAAATCTGATTTTCCTATCATAACGTGGTAAAGTGGCTTATTGTATCAGACATTAAAAACATTAAAGTATCATAATGTGATGAAGCGGACGTTTTGAAAAGCCCACATCCGTAAATCTGTGGTAGAGCGTTCGCCTGGCACAACGATGACCCGGGTTGGAATCCAGTGATAGGAAAGATCAAAAGTTTTTCCACTGTCCGCCTTAACAGAACGACGGCTCTGGTGGTTCAGTGTTGATTTAGGTCCTTATATACCCTCTCTTCCCTGGGATGGTTGTCCCTATCTGCCGTATCGCCAATAGTGGGTGCAGACCTTCAATTTTCCATCCACATTATAAAAAATGGTAAATCTTCTTAATAAAGATAAACATGATACAGTTAATGTACTAGAACAGTCCTACATAGTATAAACATAATAATGGTTTTGATTCCAAACCACAATTTATCCAGGTCTACATTTTTCTCAAAAGTAAGAAACCAAAGGCGCCCGTTCTTGAATGTGAGATATGCCGAAGCCTATACTAACTCTCTCTCTCTCTCTCTCTCTCTCTCTCTCTCTCTCTCTCTCTCTCTCTCTCTGTTTCTCTCTCTGTCTCTCTCTCTGTACGTCAACTCCACACTAAGAGCAGTTAAATATTGGCTGCGATTAATTACAATGTCGTCAGAGAGGCTTCCCCGTAAAGCGTATTTGATGCTTTGTGCAATGTGTGACTCTGGTAAGAAATGCTGGGTTTTTCACTTGAAGAATTTGTTTTTAGACAATGGTTTTGTTGAAGCATGGCAACAGCAAAGTGTTGGTGACGTCAAGTCGTTTTTGGCTTCTTTGAAAGAAAGACTTTTAAATCGATTCAAAAGTGACTGGGAACTCAAACTTTTTTCTAGCGAGCGCTTTGAGTACTATGCTCAGTTCAAGAGGGTGTTTAAACTGGAACATTATGTAGACTGTCACCAGCTACGATGCTTTAAAATTGCCTATGTCCAGTTCAGGTTCGGCATCTCGCCGATCAACACACACAGACAAAGATACAGGTCAGGAGTAACACCACAACAGCTGATGTGTCCAGTATGCAAAGACGATGTGGAAGATGAGCCTCACTTCTTGTTCGCTTGTCCCGCATACGAAGTATTAAGGAATGAGTCACCAATATTTGAAAAGTACAAAGATACTGGTTTTGACATTTCTGGAATTATGAGTGATGAT
Source organism: Oncomelania hupensis (assembly GCA_036898135.1). Taxonomy (NCBI): domain Eukaryota; kingdom Metazoa; phylum Mollusca; class Gastropoda; order Littorinimorpha; family Pomatiopsidae; genus Oncomelania; species Oncomelania hupensis. The sequence continues at coordinate 35,046,934 of CM072521.1, read as the reverse complement.
GATCAAACAAATGTGTGCGAGCTGTCCAGATTTTTGTATAAAGCATTCAGAAAGAGAGCAGAGTTACAGTAGAGTTGTTTTGGATTGAACAGAATCTTGGCAGGAATTTTTGCTTTTTATGACGTTTCTTGTTTGTATTTTGAACGTATTGAAATTTGAAAGTTGAAACAGGCGTATTAAATTTGTAAGGTTTAAAAAATCCTGTGGATTATGTAACGAGAGGGGGTGACAGAATGAAGACGAGAGCTAGTATTGACGAAGAGTAGATGGATATAATAAATGAGAATGAATGATGGTGAAAGAAAGACAAAGCATTCGGACTGGTAAATCTCCTTTTGCATTTGTGCTGAAATGTGTAGTCTTGTATAGTTCTAAGTTTGGAATTTCGTAGTCTTCTTTCTGGTGTGTATTTCTTTTTTCTTGGATTTTGCATCAAATTTCGTTATTTCTGTTAGCTTTTGAATATGGAATGTACAGAAACATTAAGTTTGTATTGTTGGTAATTTTATTTTTATTGCATATGTTGTCATTTTTAATCTGAGTTCACACGATCGCGCTGAATCTCCCACCCCATCCTTCCCATTGAAATGAACCTGTTTTGTGTTTATTCAATAAAACGTCTAAGTCTAAGTCTAAGTCTCTGTCTCTCTCTCTATCTCTATCTCTCTCTCTCGCTCCCTCTCTACCATATAAGTATAGTATAGTATAGTATAGTATAGTATAGTATAGTATAGTATAGTATAGTATAGTATAGTATAGTATAGTATAGTATAGTATAGTATAGTATACGGGCGCCTATGTGATAAACCGTTCAAGCACTGCCATTCAAACGTTACACAATTTGCTTTCTACAACAGTTCAGAAGTAGCCTAGACTTCGATGAGTAAGAGATCATGCCGCTCTTGCTAAAAATCAGACTTCGATGACAAGAACTTGAATAAAATACAAAAGAAAACCTATCCACTTGGATTACCTTACCTCAATTTCACTAACTCTCCATCTTCTCACCTGCAGATTGGAGCAGTTGTGGGCTTTTGCCACTGTCCAGTCGGTCAGAGCGTAGGCGGCATGACTGTCCCTGCTGACTGACCACTGGAACACACAAGGTAGCGACTGAAGACGCTCTGAGCTGTCAACATCCATCGCCTCTGTCTTGACCGCAACGTCCACCTTCAGGTCATCTTCGCTCATGTTCAGCAGCGTCGTTTCAGTGAAGGTCAAGGCCAAGGACGAAGGGTTAGTGAAGGTCACGGGGTCGGAGGCAACTGCCGGCAAACAGCCGTCGTCGAAACAAGGCCGTAAGGAAGTGACGTATGTGTGTCCGTTGACTACGCTAGAAGTGTGAACTCTCAGCTCCCCCTCCCTGTCCCTTACCCTGGCCTGCTGCACCACGCACTGCTGGTGACCGTACTTGCTTTTCTTGACCGCCGCCTTCACGCAGCTCGCGTCCACCGTCTCCATCTTCATGTATCTCAGCCACCGTTGCCATAGTCCCCGCGTCTCCCACGTCACCGTCACGTGATCAGCAGGCAGGGGAAGTAACTCGTAGCCTTTCTGGCAGTGGTGGGTCTGGACGCTGACGTTGTTTGTTATGAAAACGGGCATGATGATGGTAACGTTGGGAGTCATGGCAACGAGCTGGTATCCAGTCAGCGTGGTCTCCAGCAAGATGGCGTTCGTGAAGGTGACATCATGAACGAAAGGCGACAACTTGACAAACAGGAAATCGCCGGCATGGACAGGAGACATCGATGTCTGACCCAGATCAAGCGACGGCTTTGACGAATTCATAATATGACTGTATACGACGTTGTTGTCATGGCAACCAGGACCGTGGTAGATTCGGATGGTGTTGTCGGATTCGTTTTGCGGCACCATGACGAAGCCATCAGAGGAGAAGATTGCAGTGCCGCCTGATGACGAAGCTCTGACGACAGAGAACAGCTTGGTGTAAACTGGGGCTGACGTCACGTTGAAGCACGCGTCACTGGAGTTCGTGACGAGCTGGAAGTTGATGACGTCATCGTGGTCAGGACGAGTTCCAAGACCAACCTGGATGTTGATGTCCTCTTGGTGGTGAAACCCGCTCCAGGCGACGCACACCTCTTGTCGCTGCAGTATGACGTCCAGGTCTGAGGACCACTGAGCCACGAGGGTAGTGCTGCCTGCTGTAGCGGTCACTGATGTGTCACTGCTTGGTCGAACGTCCGTGCTTGTTGATGGATCATTAGACATGTTCTGGGATACAAACGCATGATCGGTGGTTGCTACTTCTGGGGATGTCATGTCCGTTAAAATAGTTGTATTAGTTGTAGCTGAGGTGACGGTGGCAGGCGTTGTGATGACCACCTGAGTTACCATGGTCTTGACGACATCCAACACGAGGGCGTGGCTGGGAGGGAAGTGGGAGGGCAGACGGACGGATGACGTGTTGACAGAGGTCACGTGGCCTGCCGCGTTGGTAACGTGCAGCTGGAAGAAGAAAGCGCGGCCTTGCTGAATGTCGTGCTGGTACAGAGCAGACAGCGGATAGCGTGCGCACCCCGTGACGTTGCCCTGACGACATTGGGCCAGGATGGATTTGGGCAGTTGCAGGAAGGGCGTGAGGAAGCCGCCCTCGTTTCCCACTCGAAAGGAAAAGTCAAAGTCCGCACCCTGCGGCTGTTCGGCATCGACGAAGACGTCATCACTCCACGATACCTTCAGCTCGTCTCTCTCCACCACGGCCGTCAGCGGTTTGATGACGTCAGGAGGCGTGACATCAATGAGCACGGGTCCTAGGGTGAGATTGACGCTGAGTCCGGCCTTGTTGACGGCCTGCAGGAAAAAGAAGAAGACGTCGCCGTGACTCAGCCCGGCGTGGCGCGCGTGGTAGGATGGGTGACCGTGAGTGGGCGTGAAGGGCAGCAGGTCAGGAGCGGAGGACGTGGTGCGGTCTGTTCCCATGCCCACGTAGTACTCCTCCATGTCGCTGTCGGCGTCACGGCCCTGCCACCAGACTCGCACGTAATCGGACGGCAGCACCAGGAAAGAGTCTCCAGTGAAAGCTTCCAGCTTACGGCAGTGGCGCTCCGACAGCTGCGGGTCCAGAGTCAGCGAGGATGACAGTGGCAGATGAGAGGCGTCGGTGACAGCCGCGTGCTGAGAACAAAGACGTTGACACTCACTGACGTTGGACAGCGACACACGCGTCATGTTGCTGTTCACCAGCCACGCCTCGCCTTGCTGCGTGCAGCCCACCTTCTGCCCGCTGCGGGCATGGGTCATGGAGACATTGACAAAGACGGGCGGCGTGGTGTCGTAAGTGATGCCGTCAGAACATGCCGCCTGGGATGGTTCCATCGCGCCGTTGTAGCCCACCACAGTCACGTAGTAATTACCTAAGACACAGATTGTTGCAGTTTGTTAAACAAATCGTCCACATCATAACAATTTAACAGGATAAGACAAAGATTTATGTGTTATTTAACTAAATGATGTTTACCTCACACACACACACCTGTGTGAAGATAAAACAGGACAGGACCGACACATTCGTATCAACAAAATCGTATTCCAATCCAATCCAATTCAATGTCCACTTGTATAGCGCACAACTCTGTAATACATAAATCCTATCCTATCCTATCCTGTCCCGTAACCCGAAGGTCGTAGGGGCATCACAGATGATCGTTTAACCAGCATACTCCATCTTTCTCTGTCCTCAGCAGCCCTGATGGCTTCGCTCAGTGTCAAACCAGTCCATTCTCGAATGTTGTCCTCCCACCTCTTTTTCGGTCTCCCTCTTCTTCTACCTCCTTGCACTGTGCCTTGCAGAATAGTCTTTGCAAGGCCTGATGATCTGGTGACGTGGCCATACCATCGGAGTTTCCGTTTCTTCACCACTGTGAGCAAGTCATCGTGTTGTCCAATGGCTTGTGTGATGGTCTGTCGGACTTCGTCGTTGGTGATGTGTTGGGTATAGGAAATGCCCAGAAGTCTTCTGTAGCACCTCATCTCCATGCTTTGTATTCTTCGTTGGAGAAGTAATACATAAAAACATTCAATAAAGGAATAAGTACCATAATTCCTAGTAAGGATAAAACCAACCTTCGCTTGGAAATGTGAAAGAGGTCACGGTGTCAGGGTGACGGACCACGGTTGCGTTGGGCGCTGTGTCCACTTCCTCCATCGTCAAACATTGGTGGGCCAGCAGAGCCCGGTACAGCATCATGCCGCTCTCTCTGTCCTCGAACCCATGCCAACGCGCCTGTGTGGTATACAAATCATTCGCTTGTGGAATACTGGTTACTGCGACAACGTAAACTTCAATTACAGCGAACATATTTTACATTAAACTTGATCCCCAGATTACATTTCACGCCATCGCAGTTCAATAAATAACCGACACAGACAGAATTTGTCACAGTACCTTAAAACAAACTGTTGCTTGCATTTGCGTAGGCATAATATATTTTGAAGCAATGTCGCGAGGCTATAATTAACGTGAACTTTTTCCACCGAGAGAAACTTTATGCTTTCATGATCTTTAAAACTGTTTTGCTACAACGTTTGTTTTGTTTTTTTAAATCGTAAAGCGCGAACATTTTGAACATGACCTGCTGTCACAGAGATGTTATTCCAGGTCTAAATATGTCATACCACACCTGCACCACTCGGCTGCTGGTGAAGTCCATCTCGGCCTGTCCGTCAACGCTAAGCCCCTCCCACACCACGCCAGCGGTGGGCGGGGACTCGTCCAGCAGGAGGTCGAGGGTGTTGGTGGTGGTGAGGCTGGCCTTGTTGGTGACGGTGATGGTGAGGTGGTAGTCGCGGTGGTGCTCACCTCGGTGCGTATTGTTCTGGACCAGGCTGTTGAAGTTGATTACATAGCGGTGAGTCTCGCACACGCCCACTGAAGGACAGTAGCAATCTACTTGACCATTGCAGGATGTCTGTAAAGCCAAGTAAAACGACGTTTTCTATTCACCCTCAACAATGCTACATTGTAAATTTATACTTGTGCAACGGACTGCTTTGACATCTCCCGACTGGGGTCAACTCCTCTTGACCCAATGGAATGATTCTTTTGGTAAATCTGAGGTACCTCAAAACTGAACTCTTGTACATCCATTCCACCAACTTCACCCATAATACACTTCATACGCCGATATCGACCCATCCAGCAATACGTACTACATGTACAATTCATTGTGTAAACTTCAGGTGCAGTAATACCACTATTTAATGATTTTCGGTAAGGAATGATAAATATTATGAGAGAAAGAGGGGGGGGGGAGGGGGTAAGTTCGTCGGTTTGGTCATTTCGTGTCCTATCCTATCCCATAACTCGGAGGTCGTAGGGGCACCACAGATGATCGTTTAACCAGCGTACTCCATCTTTCTCTGTCCTCAGCAACCCTGATTGTTTCGTTCAGTGTCAAACCAGTCCATTCTCGGTCTCCCTCTTCTTCTACCTCCTTGCACTGTGTCTTTGCAAGACCTGATGATCTGGTGGCGTGGCCATACCATCGGAGTTTACGTTTTCACCACTGTGAGCAGGTCATCGTGTTGTCCAATGGCTTGTGTGATGGTCTGTCGGACTTCGTCGTTGGTGATGTGCTGGGTATAGGAAATGCCCAGAAGTCTTCTGTAGCACCTCATCTCCATGCTTTGTATTCTTCGTTGGAGATAAGCTGTGAGAATCCATGTTTCGCAAGCATGTAGGAAGATGGAGATGACAAGGGAGCGCAGCAGCCTTACCTTGGAATGTAGACTAATGGTCCTGTCTTTCCAAATTGGCTTCAACATTGCCAGGGCAGCAGTTGTTTGTGCGATCCTGGAGAGGTGATACTTGCTTACTTACTTGCTTGCTTAATTCCTTGAATTCCGCGTGGAACAAAGGGCCTCCTCAACAGTTCTCCAGCGCACTCGGTTCTGGGCAGCCTTTTTTAGTTCACCCCACGAAAGGTTGCAGCTCTTCATCTCCTCCTCACAGGAACGCCAGGTCGTCTTGGGACGACCAACCTTCCTCTTCCCCTGAGGATTCCACTGTAGGGCCTGCCGTGTAATGTCCCGTTGGGGTTTCCGCAAAGTGTGTCCCACCCAGCGCCACTTCCGCCTGGCAATCTGCCGGTCGATGGGGTCTTCATTCGTCCGCTGCCACAGGTCCGTGTTCCTTACTTTGTCCGTCCATCTGACCTTCAGGATGCTCCGAAGACAACCATTGATGAACACTTGGAGCTTCTTTGTCAAGGTGCTGGTGACTTTCCAGGACTCTGAGCCGTAAAGGAGAACGGACTTCACATTGCTGTTGAAGATCCCCAGTTTGGTCCGGAGAGAGAAAGATGTAGATCTCCAAAGTGGAGAGGTGACACAATGGCTCCTAAATATTTGAAGCTATGCACTGTGTTGAGGGATTGGCCTTGGACTTTGATGTCCGTGTTGATGCCATTGGTGTTGTTGGTCATCATTTTGGTCTTCTCTGCACTTATTTCCATTCCATAGGCTCTGGAGGTGGTGTCAAGCCTCTGTACCAGCTGTTCAAGTTCTTGTTCCTCTCCAGCCGATCCATCAATGTCATCCGCAAAACGGAGGTTGAAGATTGCTCTTCCCCCCTATGCTGACTGTGCCTTCGTGGTCTGCAAGGGTATCTGACATGATGCGCTCTAGGAAGATGTTGAAGAGTGTTGGAGAGAGTAGGCATCCCTGACGCACACCGATTGATGTTCTGAACCAGTTTCCGATGGCGCCGTTGTGGAGGACTGCACTGGTAGCCTTGTCATACAGGCTTTTGATGACTTCAATAATTTTAGGGCTGATGTTGTACACTCTCATGGTTGCCCACAGAGCTGCATGCCAGACTCGGTCAAACGCCTTTTTGAAGTCTATGAACATATGATATAGATGTTGTTGGTGCTGTAGGTATTTCTCACAGATTATTCTGAGGTTGAAAATCTGTTCAGTGTACCACCCTTGGTCCCACACAGTGAACAACTTTTTCGCCCTGCCCTGAATCCTGCTTGTTCTTCAGCTATGATTTGTTCAGCTTGGGGTTTTAACCTGTTGAGTATTATTTTCAGGAGGACCTTGCTGGGATGGCTGATGAGGCTGATGGTGCGGTAATTTTCACACTCCTGAAGGTTACCTTTGTTGGGAAGAGTGATGACAAGCGACTGGGTCCATGGTGTAAGCCACTCCCCACTCTGCCAGATATTGTTATAAATAATGGTGATGGCGTCAATCATCGATTCTCTTCCTGCTTGAAGCAATTCTGAGGGTATGTAGTCCACTCCCGCTGACTTCCCCTTCTTCAGCGATTGCACTGCTACCTCAACTTCTTCTCGGAGAATTGGGAGGATTTCTTTTTCTTCTCTGTTCTCTGGACATGCTAGAAATGATGGGTCTCCGTTTGGTGTGTGGTTGTAAAGGACAGAGCAGTACTCTGTCCATCTGTCTAAGACTTCTTGTTCTTCTGTAATGCATATTCCAGACTTGCTTTGGATCGTGGAGACCTTGGGCTGTTTAACACTGGTCAGCCGCTTCACAGTCTGGTAGGCCTTCTTGCTGTTGTTCTTGTTCAGACTGTGCCCTATTTCCTGGCATTGAATCTTCTATCCAGTTCTCCTTTGCTGTGCGCATGCCTTTTCGGATTTCATTGTTGATTTTTCGGTAAGCATCAGCTCCGTGTGAGGTGTTCTTTTTTCTTTTTCATCTCTCTTCGTTTATCACACAGGTCCAAAAGTTCAGGTGTGCTCCACAGCTTCTTCTTTGACCGGTGCTTTCCAAGGATCTCCGTGGCGGCATCTGTCACAGCTAAGTTGAAAGTGGTGGTCATGGTGTTGACATCTACTTCACCAGCTCCCAAAATGAGCAGTGGTGCAAATTTCCCTCCAATTGTGGTCTGAAATATTTCTGCCACCTCCGGGTCTTGCAGTTTGTCCAGGTCGAACTTCAGTCTCGTGCACTTTGCTGTGTTTACTCTTTTCAAGTGAAGCCGGAAATACATCATCACGAGATCGTGGTCACTTCCGATGTCTGCTCCTGGAAAAGTGCGTGTCCTGCCAATGGTGATGCTTGATCTGAAGCGTTTCTTGACCATGATGTAGTCGATCTGGTTGTGATGCTCCCCGCCGGGACTGTGCCTTGTCCATCGTCTGGATTTTTGTGGAGACCAAGCGTGTTTGCCAGTATCAGATTGTTGTATCTGGCAAACTCCAACAGTCTCAGACCCCTGTCATTTGTCTCGTTGTTGCAGTGGGGTCCACATGTGTCTCCCCAGTTGTGGTGCGCATCTTGGCCAACCTTGGCATTCCAGTCGCCTTCCACTATGACTATGTCCTTCTTCGGCACTTAGTCAAGGACAGTCGCAGATTTTCATAGAAATCCTCCACATCGCTGTCGTCATAAGCTGATGTTTGGGCATAGGCCTGGATGATGGTGATGTTGAAAGGGGCTTCTCTCAGACGGATGGTAATGAGTCAACTGGAGACTGGGCGGCAACCCATGACAGTTGCTAGAATGTTCTTGTGGACCTAGAATCCAACTCCGTGTTCGTGCCTGTCATCTCTACTGCTGAAATAAAGCTTGTGGCCTTTGTCGGTCGTTGTTTCACAGTTCGCTGATCTTTAAAACGTTCCATCGATAGTGGTCCATCTCGTGGGCCATTTCTTCTAATTTTCCCTCCGCATTTAGGGTCCTGACATTCCAGGTTCCTATGACGATGTTATTTCTGGTGCGGATCTTGCTAAGTTGTCCATCAGTAGCATACTTATCGCCTCCGTCCTGGTGGCCAACGGAAGGCGCGGTCCTTGTTTATCCGGGCGAAGACCGATCCGGCATGGAGTAAATGGTTTTATTCATCATGCAGTGTGTCTTGGGCAAGAAAGACCTGGCAGGGCCCAATCCTCTAAAGGTTGTTGGCCACAGCCGATATTCACGAATACAGTGTGGCTCGCCTTGGCCCCGAGCACGTGGTCGTTGAACCTGTAGTAACATGAGGTTCCTCCGTCCTGGCCGGTGACTTCTGTGTAGAAGACTTTCGCCCAGTTATGCCGTGCTGACATCACCCCTGTTAGTCCCTCTTAAGACACGTCGGGAAACGTTGGGTCTATTCTAATCAGTGCCCGAACCCACAGGGCCATTTCGGGTAGTGGATCAATATAGATCCTCTCATAATGACACCCATGGCAAGGCAGGACAGGGAGGGTGAGGGGGAAGCAGATTGGGGTGAAAGAAGAAGAAGAAGACACCACCACCCCCACAACCACCACCAACAACAATAACAGCAACAACAACAAAAATAGGCTGATCATTATACTTTGAACACAGCGTAACTGAGACCCGGTGTAACATCCCATAAATACTCCTCCTTAAGAAGTACTCCCCTGAGGAGTAAATTCAAAATACCACCCACCACCCACATTTCCCAGAAGTTCTCCTCCTTTGAAAAGGTGCATTTTTGTAAATAAAAAAAAATATTTTAAAAAATAGGTAACAAACGAGCAAGGCATAACAGTTTTAGAAATGCAGATGGGAGTAAGCTTACTTTGGGGACCCTCCAGAATTACTCCCCCATTGGTCTAGAAATACTCCCGGAGAGTTCTTCTGGGATGACCAAGAGTTACTCCCTTCGGTAGTTCTGGCTCATCCCAGAAGTACTCCCCCAACAAACCTAGGACCCAGGGTGGGGTGGGGGGTATACTTCTGCTTCAGCCTGGCTGTCCCGGAACTACTCCCCGGGAGTACTCATGGGACATTAGGGGAGTACTTTTGGGATATCCCGCAAGTACTTCCCACCCAATTTTTGTTTTTATTCTTCTCTAATAGTGTGTGTACTTGTATGAAACAATAAAAACTGAGGGGTCACTTCCGGTCATGGAAACAGATTCAATATCCTAACCTGGGCTCCTGGAAAAGGTGCGATTTTCTGTTTTAATATAGTAAGAAACAGACTTAAGGTTAGAGAAAATTCGTCTAAACGAATCATGTGACTCAACAAATGGTCAAATACGGGCACCCGATTCGCTGGAGGATCGAATCAATTCAACGATGCAGGCTGTTGAGCGTGCTGAGCAACTTCAAGACCAGTTAGTGTTCTGGAACCCGAGGAATGTGCAAAAACGAGTATCACATGTGTAATTTCCAACCGGATGATTTTTCTTTTACATTTACTATGATGTTTTAAGCATTCTACTATTACTTACATTTTTGTTGATGTAAAATATGTCTTGAATTTTCGATTGAAAATTGTTTTATTATTGTCATCTGGAACATGAACACGTGATGATAGTCTACTACTGACATCACCCAAGGGAAAAAACAACACAAAAACAAACAGAGAGGAAATACGTCATTTGTGCAAAATTATTGTCACGTGCTTTTCACTTCACTAATTATGACGTAACACAGGCGCTCAAAACTTTTTTTTTTTCATTTATTTCTTTCTTTCTTTTATTATCATTTTTATTTATTTTTAGTTTTTAAAATAATGAAGATGACACAAGTTATTTCACAACATGCAGGCACTATATGGAAATTACAACATTGACTCGAAATACCACATCAGAGAAACTAATAAAGATTACATTGTTACAACACCAGAAAAAGAAATAATTCTGAAATATAAAAAAGCACTAGAAAAACATCAAGTGATCATCAAAGACCAAAAAACTGGTGATGTGTTGTTATGTAAATTAAAACCAACAACAACATTCCCTTTTATCGGTGTAGTAGGAAGTGTGTTAAACGTCAAAATATTACAATCTGGTGACTTGTTTGTGGAGTGCGTTTCCCAAAATCAACAAAACAAACTTCTATCATTAACGAATCTAGGAGGCGCAAATGTTCATTGTTATATCCCTACTGTGAAAACTGAAGGAATTGTGTTTCATCACATTGAGCCACAAGAATTGAAAAACAACAAAGATATAATAAAGTTCACTTTTTTTAAAACCAAGAAATCACAACAACAGATTACTAGAATTGTTTTCGCCACAGACACATTGCCATCGATTCTGAGAACAAGTAACAGGGAGTACAAGATTTTTCCTTATTGTCCTCCTGTCATCAGATGTACCAGATGTCAACGTTTGAATCACTCTCGAAAAAACTGCTTTGCCAAACCAAGATGCTGCAGGTGCGGTGAAAATCATGATAGAAAATCATGCTCAACCAGTGCCCCGCGTTGTATTAACTGCGGTGGCCCACACTCTGCTGTTTATCACGGTTGTGATAAAAAAAGTACTGTTGAAAAATGCTCAAAAAGAAAGATCAAAAAAGTACATGAGTCTTCAAGATGCCATCAACAAAGTTACAAAAACAAAGAATCATGAAGTATGCAAAGAAACGTATGCAAGCATTGCATCGAAGGTTCCTTTCCAACCACCAACTTTTGATAACTTTGTTCGAACCACCGTAATTCCGATCATCAACAGCAATAGTCAAGAAGACCTGAAACAAAATTTGGAGGACATATACAGAATGACATACATAGGTTCACAAGTACAAATGAATCCAATCTTGAAAGAAGAAACCATTGAGCACATACGAGCAGTCTTTGAACTTCCTAGAGTCCGTGAAAAGAACAAAATCGATGAAACATTAAAGTTGAAGTGCCACATCGAAACCATTCCCATTCCAGATGTAGGGGAAACAACAAATCATACACCATCTGAACAACTACAAACCTGCAAGGTTGCAAATGACGCGCTAAATCTGGTCATAGGCGACTCGACAATCAAGGGACTGAAAGAAGAGAAAATAACAGACAAAAACAAGAACACTCAAATTATCTATGTTCCGGGTATCACACTGGAAGATGTAAGTAGTTGGATTCACACTATGGAACAAAATGAGATTATAGAACGATGCATTATTCATGTTGGAATCAACAACTGCAAAACCAGAAACATTACAATGAAAAATTGGATGAAATTGATTCAAAATGTTAAAACAACATTTCCCAAGGCAGTCATTCACTGCTCTGCAATCATCCCTCCTAGAGGTCCTCTAAGAAGAAAGGTCGATGCATCAAATGATGCACTGAGTATGGCCTGTAAAAGGTGTGGTGCGGAATTCCTTGACAATGATTCAGGTTTCCTCACTAAATCCGGAGCAGCAATAAGATCATTGTACCGAGATTGTATACATCCAAATGCGAAAGGATTGGATGTTTTGTCCAAATGTCTACTGCGTATTCTCCAGTAAAACTTTGACTGTGGGCTGTGCGCTAAATTGATGAAATGAATATTAGCACAGTACCTATTTTACTTTAGATACTCTGAAATGAAAAGTGGATTTAGTGTCTTGCAATGGAATTGCCGTTCAATTCATGCAAACATGATATATCTTAATCAGCATTTGATTTTACATTCTTATCACGTTTTATCATTACAATCATTAAAAGTAAATAGAAATAAATTACCAAAGATAGATGGATATTATTTTCCTCCAGTCACACCATTTGTTAAAAATAATATGAAAATACAAACGGCAATATATGTCCGAAATGATTTAGAATATACATCGTGCAAACCTCCAGTTGAGTCAAATGATGGCAAAGATACTTTTTCTTCTATGATAAAAATTAAAATCAATAATACTCTTCATATCAACATCGTGTGTGCATACATCCCCAAAGGACCAAAGGAAACCAATTGTGACTGGTTAACCAATATTAATAATAATGAACGATGGATAATTACAGGAGACTTCAACTCTCATTCTCCAGTGTGGGACTCAGACTGTGATCATAATACTAATATAAAATTTACAGACAATATTATAAATTCTAATCTTGTTCTTTTAAATGATGGAAGACCAACTAGGATTCCTGACTGTTTTAATCAAAACTCTTATGCTATTGATTTAACATTAATTTCACCTGAATTGGCAGATGACTGTATTTGGGATATAGGTCAAGACTCGCTGGGTAGTGATCATTTACCAATAACAATAACTTTAAATGAAAAACCTGAAGTAGATGAGAATGAAGATGATATTCCTACATTTTCATATGGTCGTGCAGACTGGGAAAAATTTCAATCACTTTTATTAAATTCTGAAAATGATTTTATGAAAGACGATGATATTGAAAAAATGTTTACAAAATTTAATGAAACAATCATCTTTGCAGCCAAAGGATCAATTCCTATCATCAAGAAACATAAAAATAATAAACATAAAGGAAATCTTTGGTGGAACCAAGAATGTGAGAAGGCAGTACAAAATAAAAAAAGCACATATAAAAAATGGTGTAAAAGTAAATCAGAAATAGATTTTCAAAATATGAAAAAGGCTAAAATAGCTTGCAATAAAATTATTGCATTTGAAAAAAAACAATACTGGACAAAATTTTGCAATAATGAAATAACTGAAAACAATAACATTTCAAAAATCTGGAAAAAAGTTTCACAAATGAAAACTGGCTTTCAACTTCCTCAATGTCCAATTAAAGTTGAACACAAAGAATTCATTTCATGCAAAGGTAAAGCTGAAGTGTTTGCTAAAATGTTTTCCAATGAAAGTAACAGTCATAATTTAACAGATAAAAATATTAAATTTAGAGAAACAGCTGAAAATTCAGATATATATAAAGATCCTGAAGATCAACTCAACAACAATGTAATTAATGCAGACATTTCTCTCACAGAAATTAAAGAAGCGCTACAAATTTTAGGAAATAAAAAATCTGCGGTAGGATGTGACGGGATTTCTTATACACTTTTACAACATCTTCCAGACATGTGGTTAAATTATTTACATAAAATCATACAAAAATGCTGGGAAACAGGAAATCTGCCAAATATTTGGAAAACATCTATAATTATACCTATATTAAAAAGTGGAAAATCACGGAGAGACTCAGCAAATTATAGACCAATAGCTCTTACTTCGCATGTTAGTAAATTAATGGAAAAGATTATTCTCAATAGGCTGTCATATTACTGCAATAAACACAATGTCATACCTATTAATCAGGCAGGTTTTCAGAAAGGCAGATCTGTAGTAGATCACATTGTTAAACTCTCTACACATATTAAGAAGCAATTTGCTAAAAGAAAGAGTTTACTAGCAACCTTTTTTGATATACGAAAAGCATACGATCGAGTATGGCACAAACGATTATTGTATAAGCTTAAAAACATAGGATTATCAGGCCACATATATCAATATATTAAAACATTTCTTACAGGAAGAAACATGATTGTAAAAGTTGGAAATTCTTATTCTAACAAACATTTTATAAATATGGGAATTCCACAAGGCTCGATTATATCACCTATATTATTTAATTTGCTTATTCATGATTTACCCAAAAAATTAAGTAAAAATATACACATTGTTCAGTATGCAGATGATATCGCAATATGGACTAACGTATCTTTGAGGAAAAGATCTTCTTTATATGAAATTAAACACATACAAAATGTATATCAATTAGAACTAAATAACATTTGCCTTTTTATGAATAATAATGGCCTTGAACTATCTAGTGAAAAGACAAACATGTTACTGTTTAATAATGGTCAAAATCCAAAAATATTTCCTAAATTTTATATTGAAACACAAGAACTTAAATATGTAGAAGAAGTAAAATTTTTAGGTGTATATTTCACACGAAAATTAAATTGGAAAAGACACATCAATTATTTAATACAAAAGGCGATGAAAAGTTTTTATCTTATTAGAGTAATAAGTAAAAAATCATGGGGTCAAGATACAAAAATGTTAATTAATTTAGCTTGTACTCTTGTGAGATCTCAACTATCCTTTGGTCAAGAAGCATTCTTTTCTGCACATAAAACGTACTTGAACAAATTACAAAGTTTAGATAGTAAGATTATAAAAATAGCACTTGGTGTACCGATTCAAACTAAAACTACAGATGCGTATGCAGCAGCAGGTGTTTTATCTTTAGGAGATTATAGAAAACTTGCATGCGCAAAATATTTAATTAGAAGCCATGCAGTAGAAAATAATATGCAAGAGGATCTAAATACTAGATCTGATATTGATTTTCCAAAGAGAACAAAAGATGTAATTTCATTACAAACAATTTCAACATATACTCAGGATATTTTTAATGATGCAAATATTTTACCACAACAAGTTGCGCCAAAACTCATTAATGCTCCATATCCCATATGGGAAATGGAAAGCGCACAATATAATATTAATTATACTAATTTTAAAAAACATGAACATCCTTATTTAATAGCTACAGAGGCCCGAGAACATATAAATGAACATTATTATAGACATTTAAAAGTTTATACAGATGGGTCTGTAATTTCTTCAGGAGATGCAGGAGCAGGATTTGTAATTCCAGACCTTAAAATTATAAAATCTTTTTACTTGGGTAAAAATCATTCAGTATTCACTGCAGAGCTGGTGGCTATATTAATGTCTCTTCATACATTAATTAATACACCACTTGCTTTGTATGGTATTCTCATATGTGTTGATTCACAATCGGTGTTATATGCATTAAATTCTAATAAAAATCATGACAGATATGATATAATATTTGAAATAAAACATCTCATTCACTCTTTGAAAAGCACAGGAATAAATATAAATTTTTGTTGGCTGCCATCACATTGCGGAATAATACATAATGATGAAGCAGATAGAGCAGCAAAACAGGGAGCAAAAAATATTAATGCTATGAAAATTCATATTAGATTATCAGTTAAAGAAATGTACTGTATAATTAATAATATTACTAAAAAAGAAATTTCAGATTCCTGTTTAATTAGTATATCAGGAGTCCCTAGACATATTTCTAGTTTAGCATTTAGATTATATTTAAATTCTTGGAAAACAAAATTTTGTAAAAATATTACTTGCATTTGTAATGAAAATATAACCATCCCACACTTAATATTACATTGTAAAGATATAAAGAAATATTTACCTAGCAGTTATGATAAATTAAATAGCACTCAAGACTTAGACTTAAAATCATATGTAAATATATCTAAAGCACTAATATATTCTCCAATTGGTCAATTCTTATAATAAAATAATAATAATAATACTAATAATAATAATACTAATAATAATAATAATAATAATAATAATAATAATAATAATAATAATAATAATAATAATAATAATAATAATGGAATCATGCGCCTATCATCACCAAACGCTTAACAGGCATGATTGTCCATTGTATGCAAAGTATGAGGTTAAAAAAAAAAATTGATTACAAAGGACAACTTATACGTCAATCAAAAAAAGGCATAAGTTATAATGAAGATGTCATTTTCAAGATGGTATTCATTCACATGTTTTCCATTTATCATTGAAATTAAATTTATAAAATATACTGATTAATTATATTTGAAACGATCCATAGAGTTCAAATTTAAGTTTTAACAGAGGTTTCATCAAAAAAGTTTATGCTCAAAGAATTAGGTTAAATAGTTATATTTTTCATTACTTATGTTTTATTCATAGATTAATCTGTAAGTATTTCGCAATTAATATATTTTAAAATGCATTCTTCGCGAAGATTGCAATAAGCATATATGTTGTCATATTGCTTTCTTATTCATTCGTACATCATAAACAAGCAATAACAATAGATTTCTTTTATATAATTATGTCGTTATATTAATTGTTGTTCATATTAACTTCTTTCTTTTAATTTTAAGTTAATCTGTTTCTAATTTAATATGTTGTCTAATATCACAGATGTGAATAGACGTTAAATTAAATAAATAAATAAAAACTGATTAAATTTTTTTTTCAAACCAACAAAAAAATGTAAAGTAAGACAGAAAGTAAGAACTGACACACAAATTACATGACGATAAGAAAAAAACTCAGTTTTGCAATTAAGGAGCGGGCTACGACGCATATCAAAGTGGCTTCACTTGTCTAATAGAGAAAATGACATCACGCCCTCTCCAGTTATGTTCAAACTCCTTGGATATGACACAGCGAGCTCTTTCTAGTAAACTGGTGTCTTGTAAAAACAAAAAAAAACTGTGTTTACGGTAGCATGGCCCCCAAATTAGGGTGGTTAGGTTACGTTGCATAGATTAAGGTGGATAGGTTGGGCAACCTGTATTGGTTGGGTGTTTGTTTTGTGTTTCTGCTGTTTGTTTTATCCAAATGTGGAAGTGTAACAGTGTTAAAAGAGAGAGAGAGAGAGAAAGAGAGAGAGAGAGAGAGAGAGAGAGAGAGAGAGAGAGAGAGAGAGAGAGAGAGAGAGAGAGAGAGAGAGAATCAAGAGTAATGAAGAATTATGAAGAAATCAAAAATCAAAAATGGGCTAAAGAGCAAAAAGATGTCAGATGGGGGTTGTGGGGCTTGGGGAGTGTAGCATAGAAATGCCCCCTTAAGCAAGACAAAAGTTGGGGAGGTAGAGTATATAAACATTGCAAAGGGGGAGTATTTCTGGGGAATCCCCGAAGTACTCTCCCTTGTAAAAACATGGCATCATACATAAATGAACATTTAATTGAGGGGGGCTGGGAGAACTTCTGGGAGGGGAGGGGGGGGTGGAGGAGAGTATTTCTAGGATATCCCGAAAGTACTCCCGGGCCCGGGGGAGTACTTTTGAAGGAGGGGGTGAGTGGGGGGAGTAGGGGGTAGAGGACTTATGGAACGCTACACCGACGAGGCTTACTATTCGCTGACGTGAGAGAGGTATGAGCGTAAGCCTCTACAAACCTCAACTACGCTGTGTGGCTACTTTTCTACATGTTCTCTCCAAAACTATGCAACAGTGCTATATCCTTCGAATAAAAGTATAAACCTGGGTCTAATCTCTGCACGCACTCGCCCACCGCCGTAGCTCAAGTGGTAGAGCGTTCGCCTGGCACACCGATGACCCAGGTTCGAATCCCGTGGTGGGCGATATAAAATGTGGCCATTTTCACTGTCCGTTTTATCAGTATGATTGCTCTTGGTTCTGTGTTGATTCAGGTCCCTATCCCTTGTTCCTTGGGATGGTTATCCCCGTCTGCCATATCGCCAATGGTGGGTGTAGACGTTAAACCTCAATGTTCGTTCGCACGCACGCTCTCATTCATGGTCCTAGACGGGCGAGTGCCAGCTACACAAATACACCCAGCACGCACTAGGTCCACTCTCCCCCATCCACGGTTGCCCAGGATTAGTGCTCAGTCATCTGAGCGTCAGATAAATACATTCGCCTACGAAGGCTAAGTTAGATCTTGTGCCACCCAGCGCCTTCAGAAGATCTTGAGATTAAGATAAGGGTTATATAAGAACGGTTAAATAGTAAATGTAAAGAGAAAATTAGATCACGGTCTAATCCCTAAGTTCCCGATTACCTTAAAACACGCAGCAGGGAATGAACATATTTTTGAAATATCCATTTTCTACCGCTCAGTGGCTTAATTCAAAACAGTAAGAAACTATGTTACAACACTGACCATGTTGTCCAAACGGTGCACGCCGAGTGAGCCTTGTCCGACGTCGCTGGCCAGCCGGTGAATGCCCAGTGTCCAGTGGATAGTAGACAGTCCGCTGTGAGGATCCTGAGCGATCAATACCAGCTTCATCGTGGACAGGTCAGTGGAGTTGTGGACGTACAGTCCGTCTGTATCCCAGCGACCTCGTAGACCCACAAACGATATTTCTGGTCCGCTGTAATCGATGCTGACGCTGACATTATCTACCTATTGAGACAAAAAATAAGTAACTTTAACTGTGGTGTTTTTCTTAATCATTTTTATATAGCGCTTTTACAGCTCAAGCGCTGCTCAAGGCGCTGGCGGTAACAGGATCTATCTCACGCCGCCCGATCCGCTCATTTGAGGCCTTTGGGCGCATCGGACCAGCACATAGTAACTGGTTAATGCCTGGGAGGGATTGTCTATCTTCCATTTGTTGGTTAATCTAGCCTTGGGTGGCCCCTGCTGTGCAGAATCCTTTGGTATGGCCATTGGATTATGAAGGACAAGGCGACATGACATATGTTTTCCCTGCCTGACCATTCATCTTCTGCTTTTGGTGGTAAGCAAGACTACATTGTTGGCAGGCATTGTATGCAAGTCAGTGGCAGTGACTTTGCAGAGAGTGTCGTGGCACTAGTAGCCGGAAAACCAGTTTATTATCAACATGCTTCCTCGCCTTGCAGGGCAACAATTGTTATGTCCCTCTTGCGAGGGATAAATGAAAATAACAGTTCGGATCGGGCCGTGTTCCCAAGGTGGTGGCCGAGAAGCGGGAGTCAAATACTCAGCTCGTCTCATTTGGATTAGATAGTTTAACTAATGAATTATTAAAGGCTGCTTCTACTAGACTTCTTCCTCTATTCACTGTCACCGCCACGACTCCCTCCGGGCAAACGCTACAAACAAACACCTTACACACGCAGACAACCCAGACAGAATGGCGATTTCCCGCAGACGCGAAGTGATGATAACACAACAAATAATATACAACTTTCAAGCTATTTATTCATTCATACCACACACTCATACACATACAACATTTACACATGAAACGAAGAAATAGTAATGAAACAATCAATGGGTCAATGGAACGATGCAATGGTTCGTGGGTGATCGGGGGTCGCTAATCGACCAACGTCCTCAAATCGAACGTGCACAGCCAAAGTCCGAGGCACGTGTTCACAACAGACAGGGGGGTTAAGCGTAGGAGAGGGACAACACAAAACGGGCCCACCTGGCGAAATGCAGTCCCTGGTAAAGTCTCCTCCAAAAGTATCCGCCCCCTTCCGTTGATGTCCAAACGAAGGAGCGTTGCCACCCGCGGTCGCCACTGACGATGATGTTGGAGTGATGCTGATGGCGCTGATAACAGGGGACGCGTGGACAATAACAGATGGCGATGCTGATGATGTTTGGTCCACTTGACCAAGTGTCGTCGTCGTTGCTGCCTTACGTTTTCCAGCGACGAACTGGCGGATTGACGAACGTTGAGCTGCGAACCTCGAACTCGAATTCAATCCTCAACGACAATCCTCGACGAACCTGTAACATGCTTGTCGCATCGTAAATGTCATGTTCACCTGATTCCGTCCCCCTCCCTCCATCACACTTTCCCCCCCCCCCCACTCTCACTAGCTACTCCACTAAACTTCTGCCACTTGAGGGGTCCAACTGCAGTCTATTTCCCCTGTCCTTGACTCTCTCTCGCTTTCTACTGTTATCGTCACTTGAATCAAATACATATTATACAATTCAATGAAATCATGAATGCCTGGAATGAACGATGCTGCAAATGAATACAAGTAACCATCAACACATTATTCATATCAAGCATCCCCAACGACAACAACAGCAACCACTTCCATCCTACCTTCATCACACTCCACCCCCTTTCTTCTCCCTCATTCTCCCTCCTTCAGTCGCACTCTTCCTTCCTTCTGCCTCTCCTCAGTGCAACCTTTCTCATCCTCCTCCTGTCTCACACACAGCTATCATTCAACACCCCAACAGCCGGCCCTTGGTTATTAGCACAGTGAGGAAAAAACCACCATCCACTCACCCAACGGTTCGCATGAAATTGCACCCCGTAGCCCTTCTCCACTGCCCTCCTACGAAAGTACATCCAATTAGGGTAATCCAGTAGTGTGTAGTTCCCGTAGTAGACAATACCTCGATACTACCCACCACACTACCAACAGACTTGCTTTTCTACAGCTGCACTCCACCTGAGCGTAACACTTCAGAAATTGGCAATCTTTAAACTAGTATTCTTCTCTGGACCAGATATTATTATTCGTTAATACCCGTCCCACCCTAATTCCAGAACACAGCAAAAACCACAGAGCACTAGACAAACACCGTCTACACTGTACTGCTGACAAACATGTTCTGACCATAGTGAGCAAATTCCTAACCTGGCTTAACCGGCGTATGCTGTTTACCACGCTTTGCACGCTCCCGAGACAACAATAATCACGAATACGGCAACACGCAGTACCACCCCCGCCCCTATACTCTTCACACACAGACTACATGGCTTTCTTCACAGGCTGCCCTGTGACATTCACTAAATTCTTTAACTTAATTTTAGTGTCTGGTAAGGTGCCAGAAGAATGGACAATAGGTGTAATTAAACCGCTTTACAAGAACAAAGGTGATGATGGCGATCCAAACAATTATAGAGGTATAACAATCTTGAGTTGTTTCAGTAAAGTTTTTTCTAGTTTACTTAATAATAGGTTGACTACCTTTTTTTAATTTAAGACATACAATAGGGAGTGAACAAGCAGGGTTTACATCAGGACATAGCATGATGGACCATATTTTTACGTTACAAGCTATTATTGATTTCTTTCTGTTTAAAAGAAAAAGATTGTATTCTGTTTTTGTTGATTATGAAAAGGCTTTTGATCTTGTCAGTCGAGCTATGCTTTGGCAGAAATTGTTAAACTCTGGTGTAAAAGGAAGGTTGTTAATTGTTATCCAAGATATGTACAGTAAAGCAAAATCATGTGTAAAGTGTAACTCCCAAGTTTCTGATTATTTTGGTTGTTTTACCGGGGTCCGTCAGGGAGAAAATCTATCACCTTTGTTGTTCTCAGTGTATTTAAATGATTTAAAATCTTTTATTGGTAACTCTGGATCCAAACTTGAAACTTTGAATTTAGCATCACAGGAGGCACAATTAGGTCAAATAGATATAGATATTTTGTACAAGTTATTTATGTTATTATATGCAGACGATACTGTTATTTTTGCTGAATCGCCTGATGCTTTACAGATAGCCCTTGATTCAATGTATGATAATTGTCAGCTCTGGAAACTTAAAGTTAATGTAGCAAAAACAAAGGTTATGATTTTTTCCAGAGGTAAAGTAAGAAATGTCCCAATCTTCATGTACAATGGTGAGCAAATTGAGGTTACGTACGATTTTCAATATCTGGGAATAAAAATCAATTACAATGGAAGCTTAAAGCCAGCTCAGAAAAACCTATATGACCGAGCCACCAAGGCGATGTTTGCTTTACTCCGCAAAGTTAGAAAATTAGCTTTACCTATTGACATGCAAATTGAACTCTTTGATAAAACTTGTCACGGCTTAAGGCCTGGCATTTCCCTCCCTCACCATCCCTGCTCACTAACTAAACCCTCTATGTAAACAAACAACACAAAGTCCCAAGATGCAATCAAAACAATAATTTATTCAATCAAACCCGCACGCAAACTCACGCAAAATAAACAGATTCGCAGCATACAGTATTACATACAAAGCAAAATGATGATGCAAGAAGGATGGATAAAGAAATCAAACAAAATGAAATGTTATAGTCAATCAATAACAAAGATGAATAACTAAATGATTATGATAATCCTTGCTATGAATCAGTTCTTGATTTCAAGTCCCCTTTCCTCTGATAAGTTATGAAGAATAAAACGTGTGCACAGTCTGTGTGTATGCTGGTTATCTAAAGAAGTGAGCTCACTTGCAACTTTGACACAACATAAGGATACTCATCGGTCAAGTGTTGAAGAACACTTTTGGGCGATCCAGTGCTGGTTACAAGTAGCGGTGTTTTCTCCCCTCGATCCTCCGGCCAAACGACGAGGCTACAGAGATCGAGGGTTGCTTGGAAGAAGAGAATGACGAAGGCTGATGGAGAAACCAAAAGCGGGGTGGACAGGCGACTTGGTGCTGGTCCCAAGATGTCCTGACGCTTCCACCCCTCGACCCTCTGGCAAAATGAAGCTTAGGCGACAGAGGTCGAGAGTGGACAAGTGCGTAGAACCAGCCCAGTGAGAGGAACAGCAGAAGAAGTGCGACGAGAGGGTCAAACAAGCAAAACGATGTGGTGGTGGATGATGATGTAGTAGCAAACGTAAAACACAGGTTAGAAGATTAAAGAAGAGAAGACTCATCCTGAAATCAATGACATATCTTCAATTTCTCGTTCCCAGTTATAATGTCAACGACGATAGTCAATAAACCCCCATTCACTTCTTTTCCGATATGTCCGGTTATACAACCTCATTGTTAAATTACGACCATCTCAGTTTCAACAAAATGAACGATGCAATATGCGCATTTACCAAATATACTAAATGTCAAAAGCATTTTTATTTACATATTATAAAAAACAACATTCAGTACGCATTCACGCAGCATGAGGTCGGACAATAATGCTATCCCCTTTTATTTTCCCATCATAGAACTACGTAAACAATGAACATAAAATGGACAACTGAAATTGGAGTCAAGCACACAACACATACATTCGCACCTAGCTCCTCACAAACAGTGGAAAAAGCGACAAGCCACTTACCAGTCCGTGCAGGTGAAAAGGTGGACACTCGACCCAGAGCAACTTGCCTAGACAACGATACTCTATTATAGACTAAGTCAACTTTGACACAAGAATCTATGGTCACTGTAATAGTGCTAAACTATTAATACAGCTTTAGTCACACTCCATTATCACAGCTAGAATTCAAAAGAGAAAGAAAAACCTCAGAAAAGGATCCAATCTTCTCAGCTTGGCGTTCAAAATAATAATGATTATAGAAAACTCACCAACTTTCAGATCTTGTTCTTTATTCTTACTAAAATTCATAAGCCCCGAGTACTGCCTATATAAAATCTCGTGAATCCCGTGCATAAAGAACGAATACGCAAAACAGGTCGCACTACCCAGTATAGAAAATATTCACTTTTTATATTCAGGTCACAGTACTTAGTTAATATAATATCTACTCGCGACAAAACTGTTGTACCTATATTATTGTATGGTTCGGAAGTATGGTGTCCTCAGATGACTGACCTGGTAAACAAATTGCAACTACGTTTTTATAAGTTTATCTTAAAGCTTGGTAAAAGTACACCGACATGTATGGTTTTAGGAGAAGTAGGTCAGTTCCCTTTAGATATCTTAGCAAAATGCCGTATGTTAAATTTTTGGTACAAGCTTGCTTTTGACAGAAATAGTACTAAATTATCGTGTGTGGTTTACAGGTTTCTGCTGAAGATGTACGAACTAAACTTGTACAAACATGATTATTTAGACTGTGTCAGGAATTCTCTGGAAAAACTAGGGTTAGGAAATGTCTGGTATGATCAGTCTCAAGGCTCGAATTTTTCTGCCGAAGGGTTTAAAGAAGAGATAAAGAAAAGGCTGCAGGATCAACATGTACAAAACTGGCACTCAGAAATTAACACAAAGGATTTATATTATAATTATAGAATGTTTAAAGAAAATTTTGAATTTGAAGAATATTTGACAATTTTGCCCGCCAGCCTAGCTGCTGTTGTCATAAAATTTAGAACCTTAAACCATAAGCTACCAGTGCAAAGGGGACGGTTTCTTGGAATCCAGAGATGTGACAGAATATGTAATAAATGTACTTTTAATGAGTTAGGAGATGAATTTCATTTTATTTTTATATGTCCACATTTCGACAATGATAGAAATGAGCTGCTTAAAAGGTTTTTCTATGTGCGACCCAATGCTATTAAATTTTCTAATTTATTTTCAACGAAAAATAAGACTATTTTGCTGAAACTGGCTAGGTTTATGAAAATAATAATGGATAGCTTTAGAACGTAATATAATGATTTGTAATATTAATGATATTAATAATAGGGATTTTTTTTTTCAATAATGACAATATGAATACTAAATACCAGTGTGTACCCCCTCCCTTCTCCCCTTCTTTATCACCCAATCTTGCGAGAGAGTGCGTGCGATTTGTGATCAGTCTGTGTGGACATAAGTTTTATGTAGTATGCTTGTGTTGTGTGATAATAATGAATGTGTATTTTGTAAATGTTTATTATGTCTCTTAGAACGCGAGTGTGAAAGATTAACTTTTATTTTTTGTAATATATGTACATATGTATTTTATATTGTATTTTATGATTTTTATGGTTATTTTACATGTATGTTTATTTTTATTTATTTTCGTTGTATCCACGTGCCCCAAGGGGTTTTATGGAATAAAGCGCTTTTGACTTGACTTGACTTGTCTACAGTAATTTAAAGGTGTTGATTCATTTGGCTTTTTGGTTGTAACCAAGTGGCGTAGCCTTGGTTAAAAGTAAAATAATGTTTGATCTCTCACTTAGGTTAATCCCTGAGACTCTACATCTAAAAGCTAACGTGTTAGACATTAGGATAGAAAATATTTGCAATACCAAGTTTAGTGGAGATGGGAAAGATGTAATGATGCAAGGATCAGAGCGTCCAGTTTACTGGATCCTGACTAATGATACTGTGTGCTATCAGGCAGAGTGGACATTGACGGCACCTTGTCCGGCCCCATCAGTTGCATTTCAGCGTTAGAAGATTAACAGCCAGTTAGAAGATTATCAGCTAACGGATGATAACAACCACCTGGCAATTTACATTATATATAAATTATAACATTATTTTTGGGGACTATCAGTCTGTCATCTTACATTTTCAAGAACACAAACCTTCCACACACACGGAAGGTTTGTGTTCTTAAAAATGTAAGATGACAGACTGATAGTCCCCAAAAACAATGTTGTTTCTATGTTTGCAATTAGTATCTAATTTTATGTATTCGCTGCATAAACTTGAATACAGAAAGATAGTAACGATGATTTAAGAGGTATGATCAGCTTATAAGGTTATAGAATATTTATTATAGTGAATGTTTTTGATTTGATTTGTATTCTGTGTAAGAGAATGGGTTCATGTCCATTCTCGTCATATGTGTGTCAGTGGTCTTGGGATGGTTTGTTTTCAGGTCTGTCTGAGCGGATTACAGAGGGATTTACGAGCTAAGATAGAAGTTGGAAAGCTTTGTTTTAACTTTGTATTAACGGGGGTTGTTGTGCCAGACTCGTTACCTCTATGGGTCCAGGAGTTCATGAGGTCAGCGAGCAAGGTCAATGTTGGGTCTTAGAATTATATCTCCCTGTTAATTTTCAGACCTCCTTAGACGAAAGACGTCAACACTATGCAGGTAGTTGTGCTTATCGTTTGTTTAAGTGTCTTATTAGAAGGGGTCAATTATTTAGTAAAGATATAAATTACAACGATAGGTTAGAGGAGGAGCTTCAAGGGACGTTAGGAGATAGAAGTACCACCACGGATGGGTCTCAAGATTATTTTGATCGACATGCTAGTGCTTGTTATATCATAATAATAATTGTTTCTTTACTGTTGTTCTTCCAATCAGGTTAAATAGATGA
The DNA here is from genome assembly GCA_036898135.1 of Oncomelania hupensis. Lineage (NCBI taxonomy): Eukaryota > Metazoa > Mollusca > Gastropoda > Littorinimorpha > Pomatiopsidae > Oncomelania > Oncomelania hupensis. The sequence goes on along the minus strand of CM072521.1, from coordinate 35,020,804 downwards.
TGATGATGATGATGATGATGATGATGATGATGATGATGATGATGATGATGATGATGATGATGATGATTTATTTATTTATTCTTATAAAGCGCTGTTCTAGCTCTAGAGCTGCTGAAGGCGCTGGCTGATACAGGATGTAACTCAAGCCGCCCGAGGCATTGCGGTCTATGGTCGCATAGCTTAACGCCCTGACGATTGAGCCCAATCCTAGGTGACCGGGTATGTGAAGAAGAGGCATAGTGCATACTGGGTGTAGTTTTATTGACACCTCCAACATGAGCGTCAGGATCTTTATGTTAATGATGATGGTGACGACGACGACAATGACAACGACAACGACGAAGATGATGATGATGATGATCAATACGGCGGGGATGACGACGACAACAACGACGGTGTCGAGATAACGATGAGAAACAAGGGCAAAAAATAATGATGGATACTATGACGTTTACAACGACAACGAAGACAATTTCTTTTGATGAGGATGATGACGTTGACGACGATGATGATAATGATGGTGATGATGATAATTACTTTGGTGTTGTTCATGACGTCAGATGCTCTGATCCAAATGTCATAAGTGTCACCGTCGTGTAGTCGTTGTTGCAGACACGTGGATTCATTGAACCAGTCCTGCACCTTAGCGAAGGCTGATCTTAGCGATTGGTTGCGACTCCAAGAAACCTGCAAATACAACAGCAATACAGCATACAGATGACCCATTGTACCGCCGTTGCTCAGTGGTATAGCGCTCGCCTGGCACACCGATGACCCAGGTTAGAATCCCGCAAGCGTGTAGGAAGATGGGAATGGCAATGGAGCGCAGCAGCTTTACCTTGGAATGTAGACTGTTAGTCCTGTCTTTCCAAATGGGCTTCAACCTTGTCAGGGCCGCAGTTGTTTGTGCGATCCTGGAGAAGACTTCCTGTCGGGACCCATTGTCTGATACAATGGTTCCTAAATATTTGAAGCTATCCACTGTGTTCAGGGATTGGTCTTGGACTTTGATGTCCGTGTTGATGCCATTGGTGTTATTGGTCATCATTTTGGTCTTCTCTGCACTTATTTCCATTCCATAGGCTCTTGAGGTGGCGTCAAGCCTCTGTGCCAGCTGTTCAAGCTCTTGTTCCTCTCCAAAGAATACATCAATGACATCCGCCTATGCTGACTGTGCCTTCGTAATCTGCTTGTTGTTGTTGTATCAATTTCTATTCATCAGACTGCGCCTTCGTAATCTGCAAAATCATCTGACATGATGTGCTTTAGGAAGATGTTGAAGAGTGTTGGAGAGAGTAGGCATCATTGACACACACCGATTGTTGTTCTGAACCATTTCCTGACGGAGCTGTTGTGGAGGACTGCACTGGTAGCCTTGTCATACAGGCTTTTGATGACTTCAATAATTTTAGGGCTGATGTTGTACACTCTCATGGTTGCCCACAGAGATGCATGCCACACTCGGTTAAACGCTTTCTTGAAGTCTACAAACACATGATATACTATAGATGTTGATGGTGCTGTAGGTATTTCTCGCAGATTATTCTGAGGTTGAAACTTTTTTCAGTGGTACTTCGCCCTGCCCTGAATCCTCTTTGTTCTTCAGCTATGATTTGTTCAGCCTTGGGTTTCACCCTGTTGAGTATTATTTTCAGGAGAACCTTGCCGGAATGGTTGATGAGGCTGATGGTGCGGTAATTTTCACACTCCTGAAGGTGACCCTTTTGGGGACGAGTGATAACAAGCGACTGGGTCCATGGTGTAGGCCACTCCCCACTCTGCCAGATCTTGTTATAGATAACGATGAGGGCGTCAGTCATCGCTTCTCCTCCTGCTTGAAGCAATTTCGCGGTTATTTTGTCCACTCCTGCTGACTTCACTTTCTTCAGGGATTGCACTGCTGCCTCAACTTCTTCTCGGAGATTTGGGAGGATTTCTTCCTCTTCTCTGTTCTCTGGACATGCTAGAACTGATGGGTCTCCGTTTGAGGTGTGGTTGTAAAGGCCAGATCAATATCTATCCAAGACTTCTTGATCTTCTGTAAGGCATATTCCAGACTTGCTTTGGATTGTGAAGACCTATGAAGTCTGGCATATAATATAATATAATATAATATAATATAATATAATATAATATAATATAATATAATATAATATAATATAATATAATATAATATAATATAATATAAACGTAAAGCAGATTTATCTGTTGCTTTAATGTGTACAATACAATAACAAGTGAGGGGGGATACACCACAGTAACTTAGCCGGAGAAACCCCTCAATGATTTAGCAGACCTAAATGAGTAAATCTCATACTTCTGTAAAAAGAAGATATGAATTGTTCTTATACAGCGCTTTTTAGTACATAGAACCGTTCCAGGCGCTGACCGAGAATGGCTTCTAACTCAAGCCGACCCAAGGTGTGAACCTGCTGCCATGTACAGAAGATAAACAACAAATATGCATAATTATACAACTTAAAAGGTCCCAAATCGAAGGCTTTGTTTACTTTTGTCGAAAACGGGTTTATCCTAAATTCGCATTGTTATTACATTACACAATGATAAAGTGGGCTTTCGTTGCTCAAAGTTTGAATTTTCCATTTCGGTTTTGACAGGGAGTGATTTCTCCTGTTTTAACGGTACATCAATACCATAGTCGTGCGAACTTTGACCCTATTTCTGAGTGAAGCACGCGGGTCGAAGAGTGTGCCTTCGGTGTCTGTGGTAGGATAGAGTCTATTTTATCAACCTAAAACGGGAACCCTTACGAGCAATTTTTTTTACACGTCCCGTCTCTTACCGGCTTTGGTAGATGCTATTTGTAGCTCAAGAATGTTGGCTAGCCCCGTTGTTACATTAATGGCCACAAACACTACGGAATGTTTGCATTTTAAAAAAAATATACTTTCTAACGAGTGGTTTTTTGTTGTTGTAAGCTTTTTTTCATTGGGAATGTTTAAAGGGTGTGTCAAAGGGAGCGTGATCAAAGCGAGTCACTTTAAATGCAAACTAAACATTGCATTAGCGTACCTCAAAAGACGTGATGCCTTTAACATTGCGGGTGCCGTTGACTGCCAAAGTACCCGAGGTCTGGTCGTAGTTGCCATAAATACCGTTCGAGGCGTCAGGCTTGACCGGCATCAGCCAGTTGTTGTTCGCGAACTCTTTGTTATGGAAACGACCCGTCCAGTTGAGGCATAGCTCTTTCGTCACGTCGGTCTGCCAGTGGTAGTTGGATCTTACAAGGACAAAAAAAGGTATATATTTGTTTTCCGATCAAGTAGACTATCGTGTGCGTTTTGGATCTTTTGCTGCCACAAGACTTGAGCAGCTCTCTAAGCTAGTAAGCACGCTAAAAGAGAACAAACATGCCTGTCTTTAGTTCTGTGTACTGGTGGTGTATAGCGTACATTTATCACCTCAGAAAACGCATCAAGGTACTTATCGTTGAAATTCCAGAAGCCTGAAATAGATTCATTGATCGGGTCTCTACATTTCTCTACTATCCAAGTTGCTCAGAAATGCTCATGACGATGATTATGACGATGATTATGAGGACGGCGGTGATGTTTCTTCTGCTTCTGCTGCATCAGATACTGCTGCTGTTGTTGGTCCTGAATATGATGACGATGGGAGATCAATCAATATTTCACATTCAGGTGATATTAGACATTAATTAATAACAACAACAATATAAATAAAATCACAATTAATAAACCTTGTAACAAAATGGAATGAAAGGGGAAGAAGTATTTAACACCAAATTATAAAAATCTACCAATAGGAGTCATTGCAATAATTTTAACAACTGCTGTTATCTGTGAATGATGTAATACATGATCTAAAGAATATCCATATTTAGTCAAATGATGTCCTTGGTTTTCATACATTGCATTTAAAACTGGACATTCAAATAAAACATGGTAAACTGATATATTTTTGCCACATATACCCTGAATATCTGCTGAATATTTAGTATTCCATGAGTTCATTCTTAACTTGTATATTAATTTTGACCACTGTCGTGAACAGTTCGGTATAGTAACCTTTTTAATGCTAGTATCTTGATATACTACTTTTTCTAATAAGGAATACATTTCATGACAACACATACTCAAATTGTTGACAGAAATTGAATCTAATGATCTTAGCGCTCCCTCTTTGGCTAACGTGTCAGACGATGGGAGACAAAACGTTTGTGTAGCACACAAGTGATAAAGGTGTCTGGCCTAAACAGAATGAACTAGAGTGTATTGACAGCACCCTGGATATAATCCTTACTAGATGCTGTCCTCAAGGGAATGTAGGAATTATAGGAAAGATATATCTTCCTTTTTCTGCTGTTTTCATTTTTGGATTAGTGCCATAGATATAGATGGCCATTTCGCTGTGTTCTCAGCTGGTCAGTGTATCGTATCAGCCGGCCTTTGCTAAAAATCGAGTTCGTTTGGTTTCGTTTGTTAGATTAGAGTCTCCGGACATTATGCGCATATAAGGGGCGTAAATAAAAAGGCATGATAAAATACAGGACCAAGATGTAAAAACAGAGTCAGGTTAAAACCATTAAACACAAGCAGCCAAAGCATTCAAACACATAAAAAAATAAGATTTAAAGTCTTAAAAATCGCCTCACGCACGTCAAAAGCAGCAGACGTAGCCAAAACAGTCGCTAAAAGATTAAAATATCTGACACTGCTGCTGCTGCTGTTGGCCCTGAATACGATGGCGATGGGAGACAAAACGTTTGTGTAGAACACAAGTGATAAAGGTGTCTGCCTACAGAGATGGGACTGCAGTCTATTGACAGGATCTTGCCACTGAGCGAAGCCATGAGGGTTGCTGAGGACAGAGAAAGATGGAGTGGAGTATGTTATTTATTATTTATTTAATCGTTCTTATATAGCGCTTTTCCAGCTCATGAGCTGCTCAAGGCGCTGGCCGATACAGGATCTAACTCAAGCCGCCCGAGACGCCCACCCGCAGCCTTTGGGCGCATGGTCTGACGCCCGGACAACTGAGCACAATCCTGGGCAGCCAGGGATGGGGGAGAAGGACCTAGGTGCATGCTGGGTGTTTTCTTGTCACCGGCACTCACCCGTCTAGGACATGAGCGTCAGGATCTTTAAAGTCCGTTATGATGGAATGTATGCGACACAGACTAGACCTCGGTTTATACTCTCATCCGAAGGAGTAGGAAAACAGGAGTAAAGTGTCTTTCCCAGGGACACAACACAGGGCCCGGCCAGGGCTCGAACCCGGGACCTTCCGATCCGCAAGCCGAAGCACTACCATTAGACCACAGTGCCTCATATGCTGGTTAAACGATCATCTGTGTTGCCCCCAACGACTTCCCAGTTATAGGATATGATGGGATAAGATAGGATAAATGCTGTCCTCCGGGGAATGTAGGAGTTATAAAAAAGATATGATTGTCTTCTCTCTTTTTTTTTCTTTTTTTTTTTTTTTGCTGTTTGCATTTGTGGTTTTGTGCCATAGACGCAGAAGGCCATTTCGCTGTGTTATCAGCTGGTCAGTGTATCAGCTGAGCTTGCTGAAAATCAAGGGACTGATTTTCTAAAGCTTGAGAAGAGGCCAGAATGAAGTTCTCAGGAAAAACATCTTCATGTGAAAAAGGATCCACAATTTGGCTGTTTGACAAACCAAGATGGGAAGGAACCTTTTTGAAATATTATTCTTTGCTTAAAATAGTTCTAAAATCTAGGTTGTAGTATTGGTAGTTCTAAACAAAGGTTTTATTTAGACAATGACTGTTGGCGAGTTGATGATGACGATATTGCCGCTAGTGATGATGTTTCTACTACTGACGACGATGACGATGATGATGGTGATGATGGTGATGATGATGACGAGTCCACTGACCATGACGAAATTTTGTAATCACCGATGCCATGCTCATATGCCTAAACATACGCGTTGTAAAATCTTTTGTTTGCCGTACCTGCTATTAGCATAGGTCACAGTCAACGCTTTAGAGGGTACGAGATCTATGGACGAAGAATTGTCCAGCAGTAGTAACCGTCTGGAGAACGCCACGTTCCCCGCCTTGTCATGAACCTCCAGCATCAGCGCCAACAGTCGTGCTTCTCCTTCGTCAGGCAACGTCATTGTGACGTCAAAAGGACCACCCGGTGACGGCTGACTAGCATTCCTGTCTATGGTACATCCATCAACAGCCTTGTCCTTTCGAGAAACAGATTAGATATGGAGTTAATAGTTACTAGATATAGATCTAGATACATATAGATACATAGATAAGAATAATAGGATTAACAAGAATAACACCACCACGAACACCGACAACAACAACAATGGCGATAACAAAACCGACAACAACAACAATGGCGATAACAAAACCAACAACAACAACGTCAACAACAAAACCACCAGCAAACAAATATCCTTGCACCCCTCTCAACTAGGCCTACCTCAACTGTTAGCTCGGTCAGTCCAACTTCGACTTTGTGGACTTCCAGCTTGTAGCGATGGATACCTGATACAGTTCCGCCACCTAAAGGCTCAGGGTCCTCCCACCCGTCCACATGGACCTTTACTTCAGGGTGGCGTGTTAATCGGGTGGACAAGGTCAGAGGTTGGCTGTGACAGGAGATTCCGTGTACATCGCAGCAGTGTTTCGGTTTGGTACTGTCGTACTGGAAACAGATGCGTTTGCTCTTGTTCGTTGGCGGGAAGTTGTTCGTGCTCAGAGTGACGTCATTGCCATCCTTCAGCTCGTAGTAACCTCCTGCTTCAGCCTCTATCACCACGCATACACTGCATGTTTTGAACAAATAAATTGTAAAAGGTAATAATAATAATAATAATAATAATAATAATAATAATAATAATAATAATAATAATAATAATAATAATAATAATTTATTTTTATAGCGCAAAACCAAACTTAAAGCTTGCGGTAAGAGCTCGCACGCATACACACATAAGCTCGCAAGGATAACAATTTAGACAAGCCACATGATCATCAGATAGGCCCATTGACTCTCCATCACACAACACACACACATACACACACGTGCGCGCGATCGAACGAAAAAACGATGCTTAACGTCCTATTGCATGAGCGTTAAGGACAATAAAATTGGGCTAAAAAGCCCTCATCATACATATTTACCAGACCATTTGGTCTGATCTCTACAGCCAAAAGTGAATTGTACATGAACTCAACAGTCTGCCTCGAGAATGCTGTATTGTACTGTACACTGCCGCATGTCGCTAAAGTAAATTGTAACTGTTCTTCTGTAGCAACAGCTCAATGAACTGTTCAAGGCGCTGGCCAAAATCCTATCCTGACCCGTAACTCGAAAGTTGTTGGGACACCACAGATGATCGTTTAACAAGCACACTCCAACTTTCTCTGTCCTCAACAGTCCTAGAGATAGTAAATATGGGCTTAGACCGCCCTTGTTTTTCTGACACCCTTTTATTGCAATTTATGGCTGTTTTATGAGCTTTTTAAAAAGCGCTCCAAAACACTCTGAGAATCCGCAATTTGTTAAATATAATACATATTCGTATATCTTGCGTCTTTGGTTAAAACAAAAAAAATTACAACCCTTCTACATTATGGTTGTATAACATTACACATTAATATCTGCTGGAATGATCTTTTGTTTAACAAGATAGTCCCGAGTAAATAACGATAATGAAAAGATACCAACCAGTTTACCAGCATCTGAAAGATCCATTTTCCCCAATTCAATAGGTTTCATTTTTAAAAGAGATTTTGCAATCATAGCATAAGCTGTATTTAAGCCCACTAAGACAACACTATGGTATCCAAGATTAACAATTGTTTGTTCATATGGTACACTCATTTTTTATATATAATAAAAAAATAATAATAAATTATTACTGCATTGAAAACACATCTAATGATGGCTTCAATGATGGCTTCAACGATGAAGATGATTCAATTTCTTTTTCTACAAGTGGTTTTGGGGGTTTCTGTTTATTTTTTCCTTGGCGGTATTTATAAATTATGTACCCACTTGCACCCACTACACCGGCTATACAAAAATAATATATGTTATTTGAAGATTGTACTGGTTGTATTGGTTGTATTGGTTCTTCTTTATTTGTTGTTAATGTTTGTTGCATTATTGTTTCTTCTTTTGGTGATTCCTTTTTTCCTAATATGTTTGCTTTTGTTTGTCTGTTCCATCTATGTAACTTGTTAAATTCTGCTAACTTCTTTCCAGCTGCAATTCTTCCTGGGCTCTTTTGTTTAGTGACTGTCACTGGGTTCTGTTGATTCTCTGAATTCTTCACCTCCATCTCCTTCTCCATCTCTGGATTGGAAGAGTCCATTTTTAATAGCAGAGAAATTTATGTGTTGAAAAGTAATTAGCCCGGCTGAAAATGGGGTCAACAAGCTTCCAAACTTATAATACAAATTTCTTGATGCCTCACTAATCCCATTAACAATAACTGGATCTTTAATCAAATCATCAAATAAATCATTCTCACAATCTAAAGTAACAAAGGTCGACACAGCTTTCGTATATAACTTTACAATCGAACGCCCCAGACTTTTAACCATTAAAGCACCGAGAACTTTATCATATTTATTATGTAATATAATGATCTCTTCAGGCCTCAGTCTTTGTACTTGTTCAGGTGTTAAGTCAACACCGAGATAATACTTTGACTTTCCGGAAGCTACTAATGCAACCAGCCTGTCTCTTTTCTCATTGTCAACACCTGTAACTGTGACATTAATAGCTTCTTGCATTAACAAGTCATCACAATTCATTTTAAATACAAATAAAATAAAAAACTAAATTAAAAAATGGCCGGTGCTGCAATGGTGCTTGGTTCTGCTGCTGTAAATGCCTTAGCCTTTTCAGGATCAAATTATTTGTTTTCAAAACTGGACAGTAAAGAAGAATCAAAACGGCATAACTTAGCAATGGAAAAATTACAACAAGATCAGGCTGAATACGAGAAAAACAGACTAATGCAGCTTGATTTTGTTAATAAAAGATTGAAAGAAGAAGGCCATGCTGATAAAACATTCGAAGACGTTGATGAAGCTTTGCACCAATATTATTTATTAACTGGCACGACACTACCTTCATTAAAGCAACCAGTGTTATCCGATTACTACACACCAAACATTGCACCTACAATGTCAGAGACCGGAGAATTAATTTTAATTGTGTTTGGAATAACAGTAGTTTATTACCTCGTTAAACAAAAATATAAATCTAAATAAAATATGACTTCGCGTTTGTCTAGATTATATTATTCTCAATCTGGATATTGGAAAGGGATGACGGCAGTTAATAAACTAGTAGAAAAGACTGGCTTGTCAGCAAACGCAGTTAAACAATGGTTATCGAAGCAAGCTGTATGGCAAATCTATCTTCCACCCCCGAAGAAAATAATAAGACCAAAATTTGAAAACTCCAGACCAAATGACACGCATCAAATAGATTTGTTATATCTTCCCCATGACAAAATATATAGAAAGAAATACAGGTATGCCCTTACTGTTATTGATATAGCTACCAGGTTTAAAGACGCGCATGCTCTTAGGACAAAAAATTCTGCTGAGGTCGCTCAAGCCTTAAATGCGATTTATTCAAGAGGGCCTCTAAGGTTCCCTAGACTTATTCAATGCGATGAAGGGTCTGAATTCAAAGGAGCTGTTAACCAGCTTTTGTTAAAACATAATGTAACTGTTAGAAGAGGAGTTGTTGGATTGCACAGATCACAAGGCATTGTAGAAAACTTTAATCGGCAACTGGCAGAAAGATTATTCACTTATCAGTATTCAAAGGAACTCTTTACTGAAACCACTAATACAGAATGGGTTGTTAGGCTGCCTCGAGTTTTAAGGGAAATGAATTCAGAACCAACCAGAGTTACAGGATTAAAACCAGTTGAGGCTATTAAAAAGAAACAGATTGTTGTTACCGTTTCAAAGCCTGGTCAGCCGGATCTAACTTTGATGAACAAAACTGTTAGATACCTTTATCAGCCTGGAGAAGTTGCTAATGACACAAGAAGACGAGCTACAGACCCAATTTGGTCATTAAGCGTTTATGAAGTTGACAGAGCATTATCTACTGATCCGCCTGTATATTATTTAAGACCAAGAAGTGATCGTAGAACACCACAAAGAAATTTTGTAAAAGAAGAACTTCAGATTATTCCACCAGACACAGAGCCATTAAGATAAATGAACTATAATCATCACCACTATTACTTACCTTCAACCTTTTTTTTGACTTAGTGACTTACATCTAACTTAATTAAGTCGACTTTTAAAAAAACTTATAACTTACAATAATTAAATTATAAAAGAACTTACTTACTTACATCTAACTTAATTAAGTCGACTTTTAAAAAAACTTATAACTTACAATAATTAAATTATAAAAGAACTTACTTACTTACATAAGTATTGTATAGCCAGTTGGTTGGTCAGTTTTTAATAATAATTTTAAGTGCTTGCCTTTTTTTAGCTGTTCTTTTAATTTAATTCTTTCCTCTTTTGATTCAATTACGTCATTTTCTTTTAAACAGTTATCAAAGCTGTCACGGTCTTTGCAATAAAACAGGCACACGAATTTTACTTGTTCTCTAAAATCCTTTAATATTGAATTAAATTTCTGCGTGATTAACCAGACACTAATTTTCACATGGCGTCCACTGAAAGCCAGCTTGCTCAATATGTTCCGTTTTAATACAATATCTTTTTCTGCACTGCAATCATCGATTAAGAATAACGTATTACCCTCATTCTCAAACAGGTTATAAAAATATGTTAAATACTCATTGAGCTTGCCATTGGTATTTACAACAAAGATATTTTCATCTGTCCAGACATACTTACGATCTAAGTAGGTTTTATTATATTGAATAGTTGGGCAAAAAATTACTATATAATCAAAGTGTCCTGCGTAATATTTTTCTAACAAATCCAGAACAAAGACAGTCTTTCCGCATGACGTCATGCCAACGATCATTCCGCAATGAGGATCACGAGGTAACAAAGAGGTCATTTTTAATATACTAAATCTTTTAATCTTCCATTTTCAATGTTTAGCTGAGCATCCATAATTATATACATGTATACTGTAACTGATTCTGACCTAGCACTTGCTTCCCTATGCAATTCAATTGTTATACCATCTGTTCCGTTTTCAATTCTTCTTCCAGATCCATGAAGTTCATTGGTGGGTATGGTTCGAAAGTCTAACCACAATGCAAATTTATTCACCAGATAATCTTGCAGTCTTGTGTCATGCAAATGAAGATCCTTTGAAATCAAATCCACAGTGTCAGTCCGTAATCTACCTCCACCCAAGATTTTCCTAATCTCATCAAACTGTTGAAACCCCATCATTCCATTAGCGAATAATTGATTAGGCTTACCTTCAATCACGACAGACGCTTTTGAAATATTAGGATTGATAAAATTTTCACTGTCACGATTGTAATTAGATTCTTTCACAAACAACAACAGTACACCTTTAAAACTTCGAGCAGGTGAATTTATGTTGATGGTCCAGAGTGCATCTAATAAATCTTTATTAAATTGTCTGTAGCGAACGATCCTATCATAATAAATTGCTAGTTTGTCATATTGGCCCCTGATCATCCTACTGAGTTCAGCGTGAGTGACCACTTCGTATTCAAGCGTGATGTCTGTAATTGTATACCTAGCATCATTGTCAGAGCTAATTACTACTTGAGAATAATCATTGAAAATAATTTCGTAAGACAGCCTGTCGTTAAATGAACCTTGATGAAATGGCAGATGACTGTGTAGCAGTTCAAAATCGAGTGGAAAATAAAACCTGTTTTTGTATACAGCAGCTAATGCATTTTCACCTTTGTTAGAAACGACAGCATCGCCAGCTTTGATTCGAAGTTTTGCCACATTGGCGGCTTGAATCCCCTGACCAACTAAATCTTCCCTTTCATATTTACTCAGCCACAGATCTGTGTAACAAAACAAAACACCGGCGTCATCGATACTTTGGATTTCTCGCCCATCAAGTTTAATAACCATTCTTTTAATTATAGCTCTGCCTAGATTGTTGACTACGGTTCTGTTAGGATCATCGTCAGAATTCAGACTAATTTTAAATCCCAATTTAGGACTGCCTGGAACTATTATATCATCAGGACCTAAATTTGGAAATCTTATGGTCAGTAGCTGATTAGGCTCTATGCTGCTTGGATTGTTTGTAATAATTATTGTGCTTTTCTCACCTTTGATGCCTAAAGGCGTCCTCAATCGACGTGTAGGGTCTAACAAGTTTCCGTAGCTTTGCATTTTTAATGCGATAAAAAAAAATTATATTTAAAAATGGCAACAGGTGGTGAAGCTCTTGATGAAGTGTTTAAACCAAATGAGCCTAATGAAGACCACGACGTCACACTGCTTTCAATGGTAGGAGATGACATGAGCCAAACAAGGCTAAGTATAGGAGAAGAATTACGTCAAGTAACTGAAACCCAAAAAGCAAGAAAAATCAATAAATTTTACAATTACATCGGGCGTGAGTTACCTGATTATGTTAGTCCCAGCGACTTCGAACTAGACAAAAATAATCACTTGTTTATAAACACTAGTGTATCCGGTAAAAAAGTGAGAGTACAGTTAACTATGTTAAAGAATCCTGATAAATTTTATGCGTGGTCTACTTTGAAAACTAAACTCCCAGTGACTGTAATACGATCATTAGGGCTTTCCGATAATAGAGTGCCAGCGTTGCATCGCCAAGCAGTAGCTTCACTTCAACGAATAGATGCATCGTTACCAAATTCAGAAATAGAACTACAAGACTTAACTGACTTAACTAGTTCTGCATTAGAAGTAAATAAAGAGTTAACAACCTTACAAACAAATGAGGACACCAATATTGATCAGGTTATGGAAACTATCAATGACACGCCATTATTGCCACTGCGTGAACTTCAGGGCTTAGATAAAGCTTTACAATCTGTGAGAGGGGAGACAATGATGAATTTAGCCAAGCTCGGCGAGCTCGACAAACATATAGAAAAACAAAAAAATAAACTAGCAGAAGCTGATGACGCGAACTTAAGCATTGAGGTAAAACAGATGATTCAAAAGCGGCTCGCAGACCTTTACACAGAACGCGCGGCGAGGCTAGAAGCCTTATCCATAAACAGAGAAAAATTAATAACTAATTTCGCCAGGATAAAAGAAACGGTGCATAAAATTTTACACGAAGACACTACACTTGCAGAAAGAATTCAAACACTGTTCAGAGAGCAAGGTGTTACAATATTTAGCATTCTTACAGCTGTTGGGATGACAATAAGCACACTGGTCTTAGCACTGACTAGAACCGTAGGCATCAGTGCCGGTGGACCTGGCGTACCTAATGGACCTGGCGGTAGTCCGGTTAAAGACTGGATTAAAAAGACGTTACAAAGCATAGCTAACTTATTGAAACGCTTAGGTGACAAACTTGTAGACGCACTTCCAGGAATATTAGGTTCTGTATTTTCATGGATATTTAATACTGCTTCTAAAGTTGTTGTCTGGGCGTCTGAGCATCTGTGGTCTTTGTTTATAATAATATTACTCTGGTTACTTAAAATAGTAAATCCCAATTAACCCAGCAAGCAATAAACCCCCTGTAAGTGCTAGACGCGAAACCCCATGATCAGTTACCGGCATTTGCAGTTCCGGCAAGCTTGGCAAACTTGGCAAACTCGGAAGCGGTGGCGAACTTAAAGGTTCATTATTAGGCCTAGCAGTAAATACCGTATTTGCTGTATTCACTGTATTCACTGTATTCAATGTATTTATTGTAGGATTGTATCCTATATGAAACTGAGGGTCTGCAATCACTATATTGTTGTTGTAGTTTGATATAGTTCCTATCCTAAGCTGAAGGTCTGAAGGCAACATATACAGTCCTAAACCTATTACGTAATCTACTTTCGATCTAGCATACTTTAAAGTGTCCTGATATCTTTTAATACTCGCGGGCAAATCTACTGCCGAATTAATAGAATCTTCAATGTTGGCTAGAAACTGCTTTTGTGCATCGAAGCTAGTTCCTTCCCCAATGATATTACTTCGTGTTTGTGCTTGAGACCCCAAAATGCACCACGCATACGTACGAATAGATTCATTCAGCCTTTCCACCCCACTTTGGGTAAATCCGTTTGATGTGTCCAATATAAAAGTGCTGTATGCTGCACTTTGTTTTTGTCTGATATACAGTAAAGGAACCTGGCTGTTGTGGTTAAATGATGTAAATCCAGGTACGTAAGGCCCCGTGTATAAATTACCTACAGCGTATCTAAATAAAGTTCCCATTCCGTGATTGAGGTCTAGTTTTTGTCTGAAGTCTGTTTTAGTATCAATTCCGAATTCATTGCACAACCTTTGATACGCTTTTTTGTCAAAGCCGTTGTTAAAGGGATTAAAGTTTTTGTCAGTAGGTAACGGAGCCTGAAGTTCAGACAACACCCGTCTCACTTGATAATACAAATGGAACAGATAAATAGACTTCAACATGGGATCTGGGTGATTAAGGTGATGAACGTAAGAAACTCCGCAACCAGTTGTAGCGCATGACACGGCAAAATTAATTTGATTCTGAAAGAACTGCATACCCCCGTTGTTTAGCCATTGGTTAGCTAAAAAGTCGCTCGTAATGTCTGGGTTGAGGTAATGATCAAAAATATTATGGGGGATAGTTTCGAAATGGACGTTGGCTGCCACAGCTATTGTCAGCTTGGTTAGGTCGACTGCTTTTTCGTAATAATAAGGCCCTGTAGTATACTTTGCAGCTTTGTTATATTTATAAGGCGCGTACATTTTTATTATATTAAAAAATATGTTTGTAACTTTCGAATCTGTAAAATCAGGTGTGCCCATTGAACTTCAGCATCCTATTGACAACAAAAACAAGGACCTTAACGTAATCCTTCACGAAATATTCTACACGGTTAAATGGTTAAATATTAGTCATGATCTAAACAACAACTGGATAATGATTAATAAAAAAGGCACTTTATTCATGGCGGCTATTATGACTTCTGCAGACTTACTGAAGAATTGTTTAAACCTCATTCGATTGAAGCAAAAATGAACCCTGCAAACTTGATAGTAACTTTAACTTTCCATAAAACCCTGCATAAAGACATTACCAGCGTTACACTTGCGCCAAAGCTGGCAGAAATATTAGGTTTCCGTGGCAATGAATTATCTTTATCTGACAGCTCCAGCACTGTCGGCAGTTCTATAAGATTTATTGGATCAAACCCTATGAATTTGTTAATTAATAATAGATTGTTTGTGTACCTTCATCAACTGAAGACATCGGAAAACTTAGTAAACGGAACTCCTAGTACATTGCTAAGGATAATCTCAACTCAGAGAGAATCTTACTGCGATCCAGTTTCATTGAAATTTCTGCCTCAAAAACGCCACTTAAGTCAGGACTATCATACTAGTTTCTGCTTCAAAATAACTAACCAAAACAACGAAATTGTAGACTTTGAAGATCTTACAATTATTCTTGAGATAAAATAAAGTTTAATTTTAAAATACAATGTCAATCGGCCCTCAAATTCCAGTAACCTGTCCTACCATTGAACTGAAAGACTTAGCAGACACAATCGACTTTGATGCGAATGCTATTGTTGGGTCTATTTACGGTTTCGAATTTACACAAAATGGATATTATAAACGAGCGCTAGTGCCGGCAGTGCCTGAAGCAGTGCCGCCGTCAGTATTGCCAGAAAAACCATCTATCGATCAGCTAAAGGATTTTAATGCCGGTAAAGTAGATCCCGATTTTAAGTATGCTATTACTAAACGAGAAAATATCTGGTCTTTAACACCTGTAGACACAGAATTAGATTGGCTTATTAAATTCAAGTGCGAAAGCCCTTACACTTTTATGGGACCAGACAATAAATTTAAGAAAATTATTAACGCCGGGCCTATGTTAGTTAGTCTAGTGCCGGATGAAAACAATCGGGAAACCATAGAAGTCAAAGCCTACAAAAAAAGCAGCTATGTTTTACATAAGCGTGAAACCGCAGGGAAAAATGTTAGAGTTATTCTGCAGCCTCCTTTACAGCTAGGTAGCACAGCTATGATAGTACTGGACATAATTGCTCACAGGCCTACGCAGAGAAATTTTAATGTAATTCCGCAAGTGTCTCTAAGTTGGGTTGATTTAGATGAGGATCCCAGACGAGTTACAGTATTTATGAAGAAAAGAGAAAATGAAAATCAGTTTTCCGTATTTACTTCATCACCCAAGATAACTTTTGTCCCTGTTCCAAATCCTATTGACAGAATAGCGCAAATTAGCCTAGACAACGTAGATCTGTTAGCATTTTATTTCAGCGATCAGATATTTTCTGATAGTCAAATAGAATATTTTGCTAATAAACTAAAATCAAGTTAATTATTGTTAACCCTTTTTTTTTCACACTAAAAATATGACGACAAAATTGTATCCTGCTATAGTAGAAGCAGTAGTGGATGAACAACCAATGCAACCCAGTGCTCCAACGTTAGACTTAAGTAATGTTCAAACGTTCAGGCTGGAAGAAATAAGAAAAGTTAGGACTCAAATTGAATCAGATATCCAAAAGTACTCTAGATGCAGACGAAGGTATTCCGGCGCTTATAGCACAATAAATTACGTGTCTACTGGTCTAAATGTTATTAATGCAGCTGAAGCTGCGGTCAGTGTGGGATTATTGGTGACTGGAATTGGTATACCAATTAGTATTGGATTAGGAGTGGCTGCCGGATTATCTTCAGTGATGTCAGTTCTACTAGGTGTAATTAATACTAAAGTATCTAAGAAATTAGAAAAACACGACCTCATTTCTAGCCTTGCGATAGCTAAACTTACTAGCATGAACTTAATAATTTCTAAAGCTCTAGAAGACACTCAGATTCAGGACTAAGAGTTTGTAATTATCCAGCGAGATTTTGAAGAATATAAAAAGTTGAAGCACGACATACAATCTAAATCTAGGTCTGCACCTGTTAATGTTGAAGAAATTAAAAAAAAATTAATAGAAGAAGGGAGACTACTGGGACGGAAAGAGCAGCTAGATGCTTTGAAGAAAAAGCTCATTGCTTCAGAATAAATACAGTTAACATTTATTCAAACCTTACAGGCCCTCCTCCTTACTCATAGTCGCAGTCGTAGTCGTAGTCGCAGTCGCAGTCGCTGTTTCTACCTGTAATTTATAGTGACCTAGAGCGTATGCGAACTCCTTAGTTACTCTTATTCTCTTTGTGTCATTAGCGCATAATGTTTTTTTGGTCGTCACAGCAGTGGACACTATATGGTTTTTAGACTTTATAGTTGTGTTAGGGTATGGTTTAACTTCTTTTCCATCTAAGGCTTCCAGGTAGTTTTCATGCCTGATATCTCTGTTTTTTATTGCAGCTTTTTGGGTGCCTTTCGCTTTTGAAGATTCCCCCGATTCGTGTTTAATACTGTACTGCTTAGATCGCAGTCCTGCGTATTCTTCAATAAGTTTCCCGTTCATTTCATCTTTCATCAAACCTATTTTCTTTTGGTTTGCTTTGCTGTACAAAGGGTGAGTTTCAGGGTAGTCACTAGTATCGTAATGTTGCAGTTCCGATTCTAAGTCTTTATAAATGTCTTCAGTAGGGATGTCAAGTATAAGGGAGTCTGTGTCTGTGTATAAAACTCTGGCCTCCGGGTATTTAGGTTTAAAGTAATCGTAGTAAAATTCGAACATTAATAATTTAGAAAGGTCGAGAATAGTCATCCCCATAAACACCGGTTTGTCTAGATTAACTTGCGTGGTTTTCATGGTAACAGCATACAGGGAGTCATGAAACTCTTTGTAACCAAGGTATTGAGGTTTAGATGTTAATTTAATCGCTTGATTGGGTGATGTAATTAGCCTGACATCTTTTCGCTTGTATGGGTTCTCCATAGTTTTACCAAAACAGCTGTTATTCAGCAGCTTAAAGAAATCTTTTTCAAACGTAGATTGCGCTTGTTTTCTAAGCTCTGTGTTTTTATTGATGTACCCGGCCAAGACGCTCGTTTGTTTAAAGAATAAAAGCTTGTGAATCGCTGTGCACTTCATGCCGTGTCTGATGTAGAACTGCAGGTTTCTGTAGTGGCAGACGTAATTAGATTTATTATAGAGGTTGGGAATAAGTTTAAATTGCTTGTCTGTACCATGCAATCTTTCTGGTGCTAATGGGTAATCATTATGTAGGTCGTGTAAAGCATTGGGATACTCTAGGTCAACTTCGACAATAAACCCTATAGTATGATCTTTAGGGTGATTTAAAATACTGTTTAACCAAGTAAAGTTTGCGGGGTTTGGATTAACAAGTAATTTGAAATCTGAAACCGGTAAAAGCTCACTCATTGCCCAACCGTATAAATTGTTGGCGTCAAAGTACATTATATAATTAGATTTCTGCGAGGGGTCATAGTGCTTCAGGTATTTATTGTTGGCTTTGCAATAATTATGAGCTGCCACGCTTATTCCTCCACGAATGCCCGACTCAATCATTGTCATCATTACCTGGTCAGTTATGAGATCGATTTTAGAACCGCTAAGTTTTAAGAAAGCATCCCAACTCATTCCTGGTGAAGAAATATAATGAGAAGGGTCGAGGGAGTAATGATGTAAACTCGTTTCTCTGTATTTTTCAAACACATCAGCCAACAAACAGACGTCAGCTTTCAAATATATGTCGTGGTAGTCACCAAGGTTTTTACATCCGAGTGCATTCCAGACGTTGTGTGCATGTTGGTAATCGATATCACTTATGAAACTTTTATTGAGTGAAGAATAGAAGTTCTCTTTAGGTGGCAATTCTAGTTCTTCAAACACTTCCCAAGAATCCATGTATTCATAAGGATACACGCCTTTCCGAATTAGTGTAACGTCTGGAAAATATTTGCTAGTGATAGGATAGCTGGGTAAGTTCTTAGCTAGTGTTTCTAAACTGGAAGACAAATGTTGAAAGCTGTCGTAAAACTTTAATTTATTCAGAGTGAAAGTTTTATATTTTTCTTCTGTCTCGGCAATACATGACACTTTGTATGCTTTCGTCACTGCCTGCATGATTAAATGGGAGTCGTAATTTCGAAGATTGTGAATGAAAATAGGGAGAGAGAAATGTTTGATTCCATATTCCAAGTTGCATTTCTGATGAGCTGCACCTCTAAATGCCCCTGTTATGTGACAATGATCTCTCACTCTTTGGGTCTTTGCGTCCTTCGTGTCCTTCGGGTCAAACTCTTTATTACAAATGTGGCAATGTGTAGCTGCTTTAAAATTATGGGAGTCAGATTCAGTAAATATCATGGGCGCCGGATTATCTAGCTGCAATAAACACAATTTGTATATTTTGTTCATCTCATCTAAGAACTTCCTAGCTGCGTCTGGCCCTCTGTAAATTACCGGCTCTGTATGTTGTCCGTCGGCTCTAACAACTACATACCCGAAACTGCAGACTTCGTGAAGGTGTGTGAGGAATGAATTAGGCGCACAAAATCCTTGCGGGCCTTGATATTTTAAAATCAATGATTCGAAGTCGGCATAAACTATATAAGGCTGCTTGAATTGTTTGTTGATGTTTTTAAAATATACTTGAGAACCTGGCTTTGGTAACACAAGGCGGGTTTGAATATCTGTCATACTTTTGCAAATTTTACTGTGCTTGTCAGCCACTTGGAGATTAGAGACTCTAGTTAAACAGCGTCTGCACAAATATTGTTTGCCATGATGTTTTGAAGTGTGTCCTAATAATCTAGATATGTTTCGTATCAGAGTATAATGTTGCATGCTAGGATCTTGCGGGTCTGTTATTAGTAAAAGATCAACGTGGTGATTGAGGTCTGAAAACGATGGGGCATTAGGAGAGATTCGTAAAGGCATAAGTTTTGATTCAGGGTCCCAAACATATACATTGACTGTTATAGGAGAGTTTTGTGATTCAAATTTGTCAATGGCGTCAAGGCTAACAGGGAAATTAATGTCTTTAAGATTTAAGTTCGTTACTTTATCTTTGTACAGCGCCACCCTTTCGGGATGTTGTTTCGACTGAATAGGATATAATTTAGCCAGAACACACCACAAAAAACATTTGTCGTCAGTGTTCTTAATATTCAATACAGCCTTCTTGTCAAGAATTTCTTTGGGAAGAGGGATGTAAGATTTTCCTTTGATTGGATTATACTTTGCAATGTTCAATTCTAATGATTCTAGAGTTCCTTCGGCCCACCCGGACCCTCTCATAGTTGCGCGCTCAATGCTGTCTTGTAACTGGTTGATCAAGATGTTGTTATAAGCATTGTCTAGGTCTGAAGATTTTAACACTTCAATTTGACTTGAAGAAATCCACACAGTCATCGTTTCATCAATACTGCCGGGTTTAATAAAAGTTATTTGAGCGTGAATGCGTATTTTAACAGGGGATTTGAAATTAAAACTGTTGAGTACAAATGGCCAATTATTATAGACAGATTTAATAACATTTTGACTGTCAAAAATAGGGAGTTGTAAAGTTTGAAAGATGTCTTTAAACAAAGGAGATTGCGAAAGACTTTTTGTGTCCGTCATTTTTATACTGATAACAAAACTTTAAATTAAATAAAAAAATGGATTTTTAGGCTTCAAATCACCAAATACAGTCAAAGGGAAGCAACCGCAACTTTACTTATGAATGCGTAGTAATGTTTTTATTACTTCCCTTAACTGAATGGGACTTATATTGAATCTGTATAAGGGTGTAACATTAATGTTTGCGGGAATTCCCGATTGAATAAACTGGGCTTAGGCCAAGAATATTGATTATTTCACACTGCCCCCTAGCAAAGGGAATTCCAGGTTCTGTTTTAATTGGATCACATGCTTAATATAAAACTCTTAAAAGGCCTTTTTAGTACAATATTTGGCTGTTTTGATAGCAATTAAATTAAATTTAAATTAAAAACACTCTGTATAAGGTTGTAACATTAATGTTTGCGGGAATTCCCGATTGAATAAACTGGGCTTAGGCCAAGAATATTGATTATTTCACACTGGCAAAGGGAATTCCAGGTTCTGTTTTTAACTGGATCACATGATTAATATAAATTTCTATTTGCTGTTTTCAACTGGATCACATGCTTAATATAAATTTCTTTTTATATATCTAAGCAAAGGCAAATAACTTACTAAGGATTTTACATTCACACAGAGAAAGCACACAAATATTCCTGTACACAAATTATTTCCTCTGGTCTAGTAAAGGGGAATTTCCGATTCTGTTTTTCAACTGGATCACATGCTTAATGCATGTTTAAAATACACACAAATTATTTCCCTTGGTTTAACTTACAGCTAGTAAGTAATGGGAAACACATGCTTTAATATAAATTTTTATTTATATATCTATTTGTTACACTTTTAAAAATTAATATGAACAATATGTAATAAAGATTGCTGCACTTAATGGTGTATTATTTAGAATTGTACATTTAGAATAACGAATATTAATGCTGGTTTGATGTATGTAATTTCCCAAGCCCAATCTTCTTTTATGAGCGATCTGGTTGGGGATATAAAGAAAAAAGGAAGTATAGATTTTCGGTGTGGTTAGTCACTTCTGTGGCATGTGTTGAATTTGCTAAGGCATTAAGGCCAAATGTCTGTCCTATTGCAATAATAGACACAGTGTACAAAGTGGCAAGTGGCTTGGATACATGTTAAAAATTGCCATGACAATGGATAAGACTGGAAGGTGCACGCTAGCTCTCGATCCCTTCCTACTTAATCCAATTGTCAAGCCTCAGGCAACAAGTAAACAGATATATTGAACGCAAGAACGAATGGTTGCATGACATTGGGTAAGACAGGAGGCTGCGCGCGGTATCCTGGGAACCTCCTACTTAATCCAATTGTCCGACTCGCAGCCAAAGTTCAGTCAGTACACCTCCGTGGGTTTCTCTAATTTCGTCTCGTAGAGATTCCCCATTTGGGGTTTGACGACAGACAACACATGCCACAACGCTTGGGTTCACTTGGTGGAGTGGGAGATGCGTGCAAAAGGTCGAGGGGTCCGTCCCACTCCACCAAGTTAGGGAGAGAGTCCAAGCGGGAAGTGCTACCACCGGTTTTTGTAAAAATTTCCAATTCCAGAAGTAAAGTATTTTTTAAGTTTTCTAAGTAGTAATGTATTTTTTCTAAGTTTTATTTCTAAGTTTTTAAATAAGTTTTGACTAATAACTGGCTATGTTTTGGAGTTCATGGGGAGACCAAAAACGCAAGATATACGAATATGTATTATATTTAGCAAATGCCGGATTTCCAGAGTGCGCTTTTTAAAAAGCTCATAAAACAGCCATAAATTGCAAAAATAGGCGCCAGAAAAACAAGGGCGGTCTAAGCCCATATTTACTATCTCTGTCCTCGTGGCTTTATTCAGTGTGTAGCCAATACGTTCTCGAATGTTCTCCTCCCATCTCTTTTTTCTTTTTCCCTCTTCTTCTGCCTCCTTGCACCGTGCCTTGCAGGATGGTCTTTGTAAGTCCTGATGCTCTGGTGATGTGGCCATGCCATTAGAGTTTGCGTTTCTTCACCACTGTGAACATGTTATCGTGTTGTCCAATGGCTTGGGTGATGTTCTGTCGGACTTCGTGGTTGGTGATGAGCTGGTTATTGGAAATGCCCAGCAGTCTTCTGTAGCACCTCGTCCCCATGCTTTGTATTTTCAGTTGTAGGTCTGCTATGAGGGTCTATGTTTCGCAAGACTATAGGAAGATGGAGACGACAAGGGAGCGCAGCAGCCTTACCTTGGAGTGTAGACTAATCGTCCTGTCTTTTTAAATGGGCTTCAGTTTTGTCACGGCAGCAGTTGTTTCTGCTATCCTGGAGAGGACTTCCTAGCGGGATCCATTGTCTGATACAATGGCTCCTAATTATTTGAAGCCGTGCACCGTGTTGGGGAATTGGTCTTGGACTTTGATGTCCGTGTTGATGCCATTGGGGATTATGGTCATCATTTTAATGTTCTCTGCGCCTATTTTCATTCCAAAGGCTCTGTACCAGCTGATCAAGTTCTTGTTCCTCTCCATCCAATCCATCAATGTCATCCGCAAAACGGAGGTTGGAGATTGCTCTACCCCCTATACTGACTGTGCCTTCATGATCTGCAAGGGCATCTAACATGAGGCGCACCAGAAAGATGTAGAAAGTGCTGGAGAGAGTAGGCACCCTTAACGCACGCCGATAGTTGTTCTGAAACAGTTCCCGATGGCGCTCTTGTGGAAGACTGCACTGGTAGCCCTGTCATACAAGCTTTTTATGCCTTTAATAATGTTGGGGCTGATGTTGTACACTCTAATGTTTGCTCACAGAGCTGCATGCCAGACTCGGTTAAACGATTTCTTGAAGTCTACAAACACAGGATTTAGATGTTGGTGCTGTTGGCATTTTTCACAGATTAATCTGCATTTGAAACTCTGCTCAGTGGCACTTCGCCTTGCCCTGAATCCTGCTTGTTCTTCAGCTACGATTTGTTCAGCTTGGGTTTACAACCTGTTGAGAATTATTTTCAGGAAGACTTTGCTGGGATGCTGATGAGGCTGTTTGTGCGGTAGTTTTGACACTCATGAAGGTTACTCATTTTGGGAAGAGTGATGACAAGCGACTGGGTCTATGGTGCAGGCCACTCCCCACTCTGCTAGATCTTGTCACAGATAATGGTGAGTGCGTCAATTAACGCTTTTCCTTCGGCTTGAAGCAATTCTGCGGGTATGTTGTCTACTCCCGCTGATTTCCCCTTCTCCAGCGATTGCACTGCTGCATGAACTTCTCGTAGAATTGGGAGGATTTTTTCTTCTTCTCTGTTCTGAGGAGATGCTAGAACTGATGGGTCTCCGTTCGGTGTGTGGTTGTAAAGGTCAGAACAATATTCTGTCCATCTATCCAAGACTTCTTTTTTCTTCTGTAAAGCACAATACAGACTTGCGTTGGATCATGGGAACCTAGGGCTATTTAACACTCGTCAGCCGCTTCAGTTTAGTAGACCTTGTTCAGACTGCTCTCTATTTTCTGGCATTGGTCTTTTATCCAGTTCTGCTGTGTGCATGCCTTTTTGAATGCCATTGTAGATTTTTCGGTAGGCATGAGCTTCCTGTGGGGTATTCTTTTTTTCCTTTTCATCTCTCTTTGTTTGCACAAAGGTTCAAAAGTTTAGGCGTGACCCATGGTTCTTCTTTGGGCGGTGCTTGCCAAGGATCTCAGTGGGGGCACCTGTCACTTCTGAGCTGTAGGTAGTGGTCATGTTGAAACCTTCTTCATCAGCTCCCAACGTTTGCAGTGGTGCTAATTTCCCTCCAGTTGTGGTGCCACCTCCGGGTCTTACAGTTTGTCCAGGTCGAGCTTCCGCCTGGTGCACCTTGCTGTATTTACTCTCTTCAAGTGGAGCCGAAAGGACATCCTCACGAGATCGTGGTCACTTGCTATATCTGGACCTGAAAAAGTGCGTGTCTTGCCAATATTGATGCTTGATCTGAAGCGTTTCTTGACTATGACGATCTGTTGTGATGCTCCTTGCTGGGACTGTGTCAGGTTCATCGTCTGGATTTTTAGTGAGGTCCAAGTGAGTTTGCCAGTATACGATTGTTGGCAATCTCTGGCAAACTCCAAAAGTCTCAGGCCCATGTCATTTGTCTCGTTGTTGCAGTGGGATCCACATGTGTCTCCCCAGTTGTGATATGCATCTTGGCCAACCTTGGCATTCCAGTCGCCTTGCACTATGACTATGTCCTTCCTCTGCACATGGACAAGAACAGCCTGCAAATGTTCAAAGAAGTCCTCGACCGCTGTCGTCATATCCTGATGTTGGGGCGTAGGTCTTGGTGATGGTGATGTTGAAAAGAGCTTCTCTCAGGGGGATGGTAACGAGTCTACTGGACACTGGGTGGCAACCCATGACAGTGGCTAGAATGTCTTTGTGGACCAAGAATCCAAGGTCGTGTTCGTGCCTGTCGTCTCTCCTGCTGAAATAGAGCTTGTGGCCTTTGCGTAGTTGTATCAACTAGGCCTTTCCAGCGCAGTTCGCTGATACATAAAATGTTCCATCGATAGTAGGCCAACTCGTGGGCCAGCTCTTCAATTTTTACCTCCGCAGTTAGCGTTCTGACATTCCAGGTTCCTGTGACGATGTTGTCTCTCGTTCGAATCATGCTAAGGTATCCATCAGTAACACATTTAACACCTCCGTCCTGGTGGCCAACGGAAGGCGTGGTTCTTGGTGACACGGGCGACGACCGATCCGGTATGGAGTTATCGGTTCTATTCATATCATGGTGTGTCTTGGGCAAGAAAGACCTGGCGGGGCCCAATCCTCTCCAGGCTGTTGACCACAGCCGAAATCCACGAGTACAGTGTGACTCGCCTTGGCCACGAGCACTTATAATAACGTGAGGTTCCTCCGCCATTGCCGGTGACTTCTCTGTAGAAGACTTTCCCCCAGTGATGCCGTGCTGACATCATCCCTGTTAGTCGACTCTTACGACACACCGGGAAACGTTGAGTCTATTTTATTCAGGCACGAACTCACCGATGGGTCTCCATTTGGTGTTTGTGATTGTAAAGGTCAGAGCAGTACTCTGAGGTCCGAAGTCACCATCGACTTAAAACTGCCCGCAGACGCCAACTTGCTGCATCACGTGCGCTGTCCTGCGCCCTGCAACGCTGAGCCACCAAGATAAAACTGTTTTCGAGCTAGTCTATCGTCCCAGATAGAGTACGTGTACACGTACAGTTGTGGATGATCTAAGCACAGTACTCAATATCCTGACATTGAACAACAGCAATATTCCCAAGAAGTGTAAAAAGCTTAAGAAAAAGAAACAAAAGTAAACGTTATATTTTTTTTAAGTTATCAAATCCTCAAACTAGAATGAAACAAAATGGTGGCAGGGCTTGAGGCAGGCGTACACCCAAAATTATATAAACCCGTCCACACTATTCTAAGAAAATGGGCGGACATACATTCACAGATAAGGACAGACAAAGTGAAAGTCGTATAACCCCATACGTTTGGGCGGGGTTTAATCATCGACCACCCAGTAAAAACGCACGAAAACGTTTATTATACAGACCTCTCACTATCCAACAGTTGAAAGGGTGGCAAAGGAAGAGTAATGTTACAATCGTGCAAGGCTTGTCCCATGACCGGACTTCTTTGACTAACATTCGCTTGGCAGCCATCCGATATCGAATCCAACTTTCTTTGTGGTAAGATCTCCGTTTCAGGACCTTGAGAAAAATTGGACAAATATTTCTACTAGACAGATTCGCCTTGGATACACTTTTCATTCGTTAACTCAATCTAGTTGAGAGGATATGACGACAGTATTGCCAAAACCGTTTTTTTTTTTTTAGATCATTTTTCCATACAAAATGCGTCGTCTGGTCAGAGAGAAAGAGTTGATAGAATGATCTCCCTTTCATAATTATTTTTTAAATATCCATCGTTTTGGAGATTGTTACACGCTTTGTCAATAGTCGATTCAACCCCGATGCTTGTAACTCCAATTCGTTTATTTACGCATACTGCTCACTCAGCAACAAGGCAGGAGTCGTCGTATAAAGTTTTCCAACTTTATTCAGCGAACATTAATAACTGCATACAAGATCGCTTTCCAAAAATCCCTTTTTTTTACAAGGAGAGAGTGCATTACTTTTATAGCCTCTCTGCAATCACTAGACGCTTCGAACATTCCAGAATGACGCTCTAACATCCAATCAAAATAAAACTCGTCACCGGAACTATGCACTGTCTTACGTCATAGAACATTCCAGGAGTTTACAAACTATCGCCCGATAGATCTGGAAAATTTTATCGATAGTAAAAAAGACATTCCAGAATGTTTTTCACGATAATACAGCAATAGCGGTCAACATTATAGGCCTACAAAGCTTGTCCTAGCCACAGCGCAGAATGGAATCAAAGGTAAATACACGCTATCATCGCATGCTTTGGAAAATAACATGTTTAGAACTACCGTTCGCGTCTCAGTCGCAACATGGATACATTTTGTACACGTACTACAAAAATTTTTTTTTTATCTGCTACATGATAAACGAGCAAAGAAAGTTAACGTTTTGGGTTACAAGAATTATATTTTTACATTCTCACAGAGAACTCGATGAGATACATCTTAAAATTAATTCTGAATGTCAGGCGACCTTAGATTGCGAGATCCATACAAATAAGTTATCGAAAATCAAGCAGACAGAAGAAACAAATCACCAACAGACAACATGTTGATTTGTTTTTCTTCAAAAACTGTCTTCTCTGGAATTTGGATTTGGATTTTGCCATCACATGGCAGAAGTATGAAATTCCTCCTTTCTCACCTTGACGAGGAACTTTCACGACTCGCACACTGGCTCCTACAATGCCCACGTGGGTACTGGGCGATCCCAAACTCAGATTGAATCCCGCTTTGATCTCTAAATGGACCTTGACTGGAACGGTTCGAATCCAGGCGTTCTGTTGACTGTCACAGTTGGTATTTGGCCCGGTGGTCAAGGATGGCGTTTCGTCATTCGCTTGGTCGAGGACTTTCACACGGCAAGTGTTCAGATCCGGGAGCTCGGTTACTAACACAAGAACACAATAATAATAAGAAGAAGAAGAAGAAGAAGAAGAAGAAGAAGAAGAAGAAGAAGAAGAAGAAGAAGAAGAAGAAGAATAAGAATAAAATAAAAAGTTGTTGTTGTATCAAATTTTATTCATCAGATTAACATAAGTTGTACTGAAGAAATAAGAAGAAGAAGAAGAAGAAGAAGAAGAAGAAGAAGAAGATGATGATGATGATGATGATGATGATGATGATGATGATGATGATGATGATGATGATGATGATGGTGATGATGATGATGATGATGATGATGATGATGATGATGATGATGATGATGATGATGATGATGATGATAAGGATGATGATAATGATGAGAGAATTAATGCTATATATGCGCTCTTCTCCAAATCACCAATCATTCGCAAAGCGCGGTGGTCTCATTACCACCATACACGTTCACATACTACACACACTTACACACACAACAATGAAACAACACATCTATCACTCATACATGTGGTGTAAAGGCTGGCTAATAGGAGGTGGAATGGAAATCGATTTTATTTTGGAATGTTTGAGTGATTGCATCCAATACCATTATTGAATGGGGGGGAAGAAACTGGAGTGCCCGGAGAAAACTCAGCGACTCGAATGGTCTCGCACCTACAAATCGCCTAAGTTCGTCCTGGGTGATGTGGGTTCGAATCCTGACTTCAGCAAACTATTGTGTGATTGCTGGATATTACGGGTCAGCGCCTTGAGAAGCTTTCTGAGCTTGTAAGTGCGCTATATAAGAGAAATCTCTTACTCTTACTCTTGCGCGAACCCTCGACCTTCAGCAAAGGAAACCACGGCGCTACCAAGTCATCCCCGTAAACAAAGAATGCAAGGTTACATTACATTACTTTACATTACATTATTATTGCTTTATGTCCAGCGGACTCTTCCGAGCCAAATCAGGACCGGACAACCCCCGATCCGCATAAAAGATCTGCTGAAACAACCCTAGTGGTAAAACTGAAAGCTCTCCACCAGCCAGTCACTTTACCATATAGACAGCCCACGCAGGGGACGCTGAGGCTGCACTCTAATTTATCGAACCCCCGTTTACAAAAACAAAATAGAATACAAACATCATTATAAATTATTAACAAAATACATACATATAAAATGCCTACATTGCTAAATAATAACATCATAGGAAGCCCTAGTGACCACCTGGCAGAAAGCGTCCAATATTCCCAAGCTGATCCAACAGACGTCATACACAAATAAGGAGTCTTGTCCCGGAAGAGTTTTCAAGAAAAAAGATTGGTGACTGGTCTAGCGAAGAAGAAGATAGTATAGCAGATTGATAGAACAGAGCAGGAATGAGAAAGAACAAATGAGAAAGACAGCGACAGTGGGAATTTAAAGCACTAAATTTCCAGAAAGTGGGGATACTATTTATACTGAAACCCCCGGCACCCCAACGGGGGTATAGAATGCAAGGTTGTATTCGCCAGTAACAATTATTCCACACAAGTAAAGTATAATTGTGTTTCATTATACAGCTCATTAAAAACCCAAATTGATGGAGTTGAACAGTTCTTGTACAGCGCGTTTACCAACTCAAGGAGCCGCTCGAGGCGCTGGCCGAAAAAGATATCCAAGTCATCAAGCCACGCAAGGCTCCTACTTGCTGCTTGATGCGCCGGACAACTGAGCGATCATGAACGACCGAGGTGGACTAGAACCTTGCTGGGTGTATTTATGTACTTGGGACATGAGCGTCAGGATCTTTAAAATCCACCCGATGGAGTGCAAGCAAAAGGACTATAAATTTTTGAGGAAAGCAGTAAAAATGTCAAATATAAAAATCAAACAACCGCACGTTATCTAAGGTCTACAGAAAGAACAACTAGAATCAATCGGTGATCACGGAAAACAGATTTTTTTTTTAAGCTGTTGTATCCTTCGCACACATACTCTTCACACACCAACGGTACTGGAAGCCGCCCCCTCCCTTCACCCCTCACCCCCTAAAAAAATAAAATAAAATACGTAAAAAAATTAAATAAAATAATTAATTAAAAAAATAATAATAAATTAAAGTATAATAATAATTAATTAATTAATTATATTTAAAAATTAAGTCAATATTACACTTGTTTTTGTTCTCTATCAAAAGAAAATACGTTGAACAAAACCTCACAGTTTAACAAAGTTACCTGCATAATACTCGACCTCGAACTCAGCCCGACACCCAAAATCGGTGAATACGCTGTTGTCGGCAGTGTTGATGCCATACATCTCGGGTTTCAAGTTGCAAACTCCATCACCAGTGCTCAGCTGCTGAATGACTTTCATAGAATTTAGAACCAAGGGTCCAGTGGCTGCAGGTACAGGGCAGTTCTGGTGTCTGTAGTACGCTGACGAACATGTCAACCTCGTCTTTAAGATGTCGCTTGACACAGTCCCTGGAACAGCACAAAACAACTTTTATATTCCGCCAAGAGCTTCTTCTTCTTTCTGCTAAAACCGTGTCTTCGTTTGCAACAGCGCAAGTGTGCTGCACGGATGAGCTGACCTCAAGTCAAGTCAAGTTAAATAACTTTATTGGATAGTTCAAATACAAGAAATGTTTGTCTTGGAATCGAGATAAAAACACACACTCACACACACACACGCACGCCCACACACGCACACACAAACCCGCGCGCGCATGTTTACGGACATACGAAGACAGGTAATGACTACTACACATACGCATACACACACCCACACACCCACGCACACACACACACACACACACACACACACACAACTGTCGCATTATACATAATGCGAAAGTACATGCAATCTGTGCAAAGTTTTCAAATATTAAAGGAACATTCCCTTAAAACACACATCCATAATAGGCACATGAAAACGATAGCTCACAGCAAAATGTTATCATCATCATCATCTTCATCATCATCATCATCATCATCATCATCATCATCATCATCATCATCATCATCATCATCATCATCATCATCATCAACATCATCATAATCTGTTTCCATCATCATGATCATTTGTTTCCCAGCTAAACATTTCTATTATTATTATTATTATTATTATTATTATTATTATTATTATTATTATTATTATTATTATTATTATTATTATTATTATCATTATTATTATTATTATTATTATTATTATTATTACTACTACTACTACTACTACTACTATTCTCATCATCATTATTAGTAGCAGTAGAAGTAGTAAATGCAGTAGGTAGTAGTCGCACGACGACGAAAACAATGACGCTGATGATAGCTATGTTTATACTTTTTACACAAATCCTGTTAAAACTATGTAGCTTACCTGTGGAAATGACCAAAAGAGTCCAGTACATGAAAACACAGGAGGTCATCTTTCCTTTCCTGCTCTATGCTGTTTTACTGTCTGGAATATAATTCGTTAGTCATGTCACACAGTCATTTCCAAGAGAACTAAGAAAGTTTACAGACGAGGAAGTCGAAGCAGGGTAAGAAAAACAGCATAGGCCGATAGCTTGTAACGCTCTTGGAGTCCAGCTTATCAAACAAAGTATTTTTATGCGTACCACGGTTTATCGAACTCCTCTCTTCACTTATGCTCTCCTTATAAGAAGTATCACTAGGACCACTTCCATGCCGCTAAGCTGCCCTATTAGCAGTGTTATCTCTAAGACCTCGGTAGTTGCACAATTGGCTACTTCTCGTATCACCACAACGACAGTGTCATTAAAAGCCCTGAAAGCGGATCTGTTCTGTTCTGTTCTGTTCTGCTATGTAATCACAAAACATAGCGAGTCCAGATACGCTAGTTTGTCATCTAACATTCAAAAGTCACACTAAAGATTGTGTGCCATTGTTGTTTTATATGAAACGGTTGGGGGAGGGGAGGGGGGGGTTAAATCTCAATTTTGAAAACAACAACAATAAAAATATTTTATTTTAAAACCGTACTTTTAAAGTTGTTTTTTTTTTTTTTGGGGGGGGGGGGGGGGGGGAGTTGGGATGGTGGGAGGTTGGGGATAGCTTAATTTAATGTTTTGTATCAAGTGGGGAAACACTCACGGAGAATTTGAAAAGAAAACTATGACGCTAAAATGTGTGATCTTGCTGCCATTTTTTAAACATATAGAGCCCCGGGTTTTTGCAAGTAGACGGAGAAGAACTTGGAGGATACGGAGAGAGAAAGAGGGGGGAAGGGAGATGGGAGAGTGGGAGGGGTATCGTCGAGAGGAACGGAGAAAACAACTTCCTTATCTTAAAAACTGTTGTTGTGAAATATTAAGTTGTAACCGGACAAACTGAACCACACCATTTCACAGATAAAATACTGTGGTGTTTGATAATTTTATACACTTTGCTCAATTTCTAAAGTATGCATTGTTGCTGATTTTGATTTTTTTTTCTTTTGGGCTGTAACTGCGCTTTGAGCTTTTCCTGAGGGAAAGGCGTACATCTTTTTTTAATGAAGTAAATTATTCTGAACGGTGTCTAGAGCGTACATTTGAGGGTGAGAGCCAAACGGAGGGCATGTAAACTTTAGCTCGGGAGCCAATCAAACGTCAGTTTGAGAATGGCCTGTCCGGATTCATGGCGCTTTTAGCATGTCTGAGCCATAATTGTAAGCTTCGTTTGTTGTGCGTTTTCTTTTACCAAATAAAAACCGTCTAGTCAACTGAAGTGTACTGTGTATATCTCTAGTATATAGTCTGGAGGACTGGTTGTCCAAGCCGTGCGAGTGAATGAGAGAGAGAGAGAGAGAGAGAGAGAGAGAGAGAGAGAGAGAGAGAGAGAGAGAGAGAGAGAGATGACAGAAACAGACAGACAGAAACATAGACAGAGATGGCAGAGCAAAAGAGACAGAAAGAGAGATGAGAGAGAGAGAGAGAGAGAGAGAGAGAGAGAGAGAGAGAGAGAGAGAGAGAGAGAGAGAGAGAGAGAGACGGACAGAGTTGTGAGGGGAAGGTGAAGGAAGTAGAGAAAGACAGACAGAGAGACAGACAGAAAGAAAGGGTCAGAGAGAGTTAGGAAGGGGAAGGTGGAGGAAAGAGAGAGTTGAAAGAGAGCGTGGGGGAGGAAGCGAAAGAATCGATAGGTAAATCCGGCAGATCACGAGATAAAATGTCACCTTTTGCCCCCGTTAGATTACAAAAGGAAGGTGAGCTGAGTATATCCCCAATACAGCATAGACGGGATCGGCTGCGTATATAACTAAATCGCTACGTACAAGCCCGTTGTGACGTTACTGTCCCACCGCCGTAGCTCAGTGGTAGAGCGCTCGCCTAGCACACCGATGACCCAGGTTCCAATCCCGTAGCAGGCCAGATAAAGCTGGCCAAATTTTTCATTTGCCCATCTTAGCTGTTTGATTGCTCAGTGTTGATTTAAGTCCCTTATATCCTTCTTCCCTGAAATGGTGATCCCCAGCCGGTCAGCCCTATCGCCAATAGATAGTGGTTGTAGACATCAAACGTCAGTGTTCAATCGTTCAATTCAATCCAATAATTTATGTTAACGTTTTTAAACCATACATGTGCTCTTTCTCACGAATATAGACAAACAAACATAAAAGCAAATCTAACAATTTAAAGTCCAATCATAGCCATAAAAATATATAAATAAATAAATAAATAAATAAATAAATTAATTAATTAATTAATTAATTAATAAATAATAATAATAATAATAATAATAATAATAATAATAATAATAATAATAATAATAATAATAATAATAATAATAATAATAATCAAACTTACCAACTTATATCATTTCACAGGCCCCGCTCCCTTATCCACAAAGGTTCGTTACTCCGTTCAAAGACGCTCACGAGAGGGAGATGGTGTATGTGTGTGTGTCTGTGTGTGTGTGTGTGCGTGTGTGTGTGTGTAAATTAAGCACTAAGAAGGAGAGAGACAGACAGACTGACACACAGACACAGAGAGAGAGATACACACACAGAGCGAGAGAGACAGAGAGAGAGAGAGAGAGAGAGAGAGAGAGAGAGCGAGAGAGAGAGAGAGAGAGAGAGAGAGAGAGAGAGAGAGAGAGAGAGAGAGAGAGAGAGAGAGAAAGGACCCTGGGCCCACAGTTGCACAAACCACGTAGTTACATAGCCTATCTTTATGCACAAACAAAACAGGTCCTAGATAGCAAAGTGGTAGTGGATGCTTAATGTATATATCATACACACTATACACAAACAAAGCAAGCCATGTAAGTCAAAACACCCAACACTTAATATAAATGTTTAGACTGTATTTTATAGCAGTAGCACTGATCAATGCTTCCTTTGACAGATGCTGGTGAATTTGCTGGGGATTCAGTGCAGGTTCATTTTGTGTACTTCAATGTGCGTGTGAGTGTGTGTGCATGCGGGCGATGTGCTGTAACAAGAGCCAGTTTTAATCAGCACATTTTGAGTTTTGCCTTGTTTAGTCAGTGTAACACAGTTGTATAGTGTCGCCCGCACAGTGTAGTGACATCATCGCAGCTTAAGGAAAGAGCCGAATTTACAGCCAATCAGATTTTACGGCCAATAAGATTTTACATCCAATCGGAACACAGCTAGCTTAGGTAGAATCAGTTCTGCCTGATTCAAGCAGAGAGGTAGAAGATTCATTGGTGTTGAAAGCTGAGAGCAGTACACAGCTACACTCTAGAAAATCTCTCCTGAGCAGACTTAGGAAGCAGGACTTGTTGAAAATTCGATTCAATCAAGTTAGCCACGGCCTGACATTGTCAAAGAGGTAAATGAACATACTTATGTTTCATCGTGATGTATTTATATTATTGTTGAATTATGTTTGTGAAATTTGTTATGCTTAGAATTGAATTGTTAGTCCAACGTGGCCTGCCCACGTGGCGAACACGACCGTGTTTGACGCCATGTTATATATCTGACGTAACCACTGTTGTTTAACCTATATGTGTGCTTGCAGACCAGTGGCGATACCAGAGAACGAGTATAATATTAATTATTTCTCTATGTGTATAGTTAGTCATGATTTATATTTATATATGTATAGGAAATTAGAGTGGAGATTCCAGTGGACCACGGACTTAGCAGAATGTTCGTCGCTTATATATAGAGATGTGGAGCTAATCACTGAGGGCTACTTCGGCCTTCAGTGAGATGCTCTGCACAGACCTATTATACAGGGTTGTGCAGAATTTCGTCTCATATGTTACAGACGAGCAGGCATTGTATCGTAAGCCCAACTAGGCGAAAGACAAGAACAAGTCGTCGCTGAACGTTGGTCTGCAGAGGCACCTCCAGCATTGCACTGCGAGAGCCCACCAGTCCAGCCACAAGGAGAAGACTCCACGACAACACAGCTTGTCACGGAATCAACCACAGCACAGTGCTCCGAACCATAGCTAAGTGCATTTCCACTAGGTGCACTAAAACTGGTACCACAGGACCACAGTAGTCCACTCTTCCAGAACTCTGACCATTAGGGCAGAAAGTATCCAGTGCCCGATGAAGATAAAATAGCTGTCTAGAACTATCAAGAGCGAACCATTCGCAGTGACATTTGAACTTTTAAGTTAGTTTCGTACTTCGAAGATCGTGTATAGAGTAGAGGAAATAAATGTGTGATATTTACTGTTATCAAGTGGCTGGACTACTTATGTTTCATAGCCGTGTGAAAGCTAGTGTGAAAGTGATCTTTTACCATTTCTCTATCTATCTCTGTACCTCAGCCTAAACACAGACCGAGCTAAACAAATAAATGTATTAAGTCACAGGGAGATTACTAACGATCCCCACCGACAATAGACGAGTGAGTAATAGCATTCCATTGTGCAGAGCCCAGCAACAATAAAACCCCACGTCACAGGTGCGTGATGGCGAACGCCTATGGCAAGTTTTGTGCCTTTTAAACTGTGTTTATCTTGTCCAATTTTATAGTCTTAGAAAGAGTGCCTGTACGTTTATGATGAACTTTTTACTTTTTATTATGTACGTCTTATGCCAGCCTGTTATTGTGTCTTAATAACTCAAAAATGGAATTGTTTTGTGCGACGCCCTGTGATAATTTATTTTTTGTTATATTGCAAGCTGATGTGACCCCAGTACGCTGTGATATCTTGTGACATGTAACTAA
The DNA here is from genome assembly GCA_036898135.1 of Oncomelania hupensis. Classification (NCBI taxonomy): domain Eukaryota; kingdom Metazoa; phylum Mollusca; class Gastropoda; order Littorinimorpha; family Pomatiopsidae; genus Oncomelania; species Oncomelania hupensis. Next base: position 34,985,011 of record CM072521.1, on the reverse strand, counting down.
CCCAAACAGTTAGTTACATGTCACAAGATATCACAGCGTACTGGGGTCACATCAGCTTGCAATATAACAAAAAATAAATTATATATATATATATATATATATATATATATATATATATATATATATATATATATATATATATATATATATATATATATATATATATATATATATATATATATATATATATGTAAATATGCACGCGTACGTGTGCTCGTTTGTGTGTGTGTGTTTGTGTGTGAGTGTGTGGGGGTGGGTGGGTGTGTGTGTGTGTGTGTGTGTGTGGGCATGTAGAAACGACGTTACAGTGACACACTCGTGGAACTCCACATGATTTCTTTTGACTTTTTTGGAAGGCTGCCCTATTTTGACGTCAAAATAGAGTTCCGGCATAGATACAGCTGTTTTAGGGTTAGGGTAAGGGTTAGGGTGTGGGTGTGTGTGTGTGTGTGTGTGTGTGTGTGTGTGTGTGTGTGTGTGTGTGCTTTGACGTAGTTGTACTTTGTAAGATCTAAAACATCGCGATTGAAATGTTTGCAAATTCTTTTCATTTCTTTCATACGTTTGGAATTTTCTCATTCATTGGAATGAGGTATGTGACAGACTAGCTAAGGAGAGAGCACAAAGGTCGTCAAATTCTATAACTATAACAAATTTGAATATGTGTAATCATGAAATGTTTTTCTTACTAGAAAAGGCAGTGTATCATGATAATAGCATTAAAAATATATCTAAACTGAATTGTTCAAGAGCACTTTTTAAATTAATATATAAATTAAGAATGAACGCATGGAACACTAAATATTCAGCTGATGTTAAATAATGTATATGTAATACAAAGTCTATCAGTACATCACCTTCTATTTGAATGCTCGCTCAGTTTTAAAAGACAAATTTAAAGTAAATGGACATAACATAACTGAATATGGACATTCTGTAGACACGTTCTATAATATAATAATAATAATAATAACGGATTTTTATATAGCGGGTACTCCAGCCTATGACCAGACTCACCACGCTTTACATAGTCATTACATATAATCATTACATATAAATACATGCACTCGATAAAACATCACTTTTGCTACAATACACCAAAGACGGACCAGTAAAGGTACAGACTATTTACAACTATGTACATAAATTACAAAAAAAAAGATCGAAATAGACTATTTACAACTATGTGCACAAATGACAAAAAAGACAGAAATAGAATAGCAAAAACCTGTTCACAATATTTATATGCCAGGTCCAAATATCCAAATGTTACTTACAGACGTTATGAAAATTATTGCTAAATCTCCTGTTGGTAGACATTTATAGACTGTTTTGAAATTATGAATATTTAAATGTTTTAAAAGTTAAAGTTTCAATGTCTAATATCACTAAAATGTGTGAACAGATATTAAATTAAAGATTGATTGATTGACTGGAAATTCTTTTTACAAGGTGCATGTGATACAATGAAAGTGGTTAGTTGCATATTCTTAAAGTATATGGTTTTAAACTGAGATTATGCACCTGCTTAATTTGTGTTGGGATCATTAAGATGTGTTGTATTGTTTTATATTGTACTTGGCATAATAAAAAGACAACATGAGCGATGTTTGAAACTGGTATTGCTCAATACACCAATTGGAGGGTTCTCCCCTTCAAAGCTTGATGAAGACCGCCATCACGTCTGCTCGACCCACATCTGTCACGAAAATACATTAATAAATTAATACATTAATAAATGAATACAGGAATGCATGGATAAATTTTTTAATTAACTAATTCACGTAATTAATATTGCATCAAGATAATGAGTGAAGTATGCATAGCGACTTCACAGGACAAAGACTATCACGATGGCTGAAGAGCACGATGATGACGATGGAGACATTGATGATGATGATGATGATGATGATGATGATGATGATGATGATGATGATGATGATGATGATGATGATGATGATGATGATGATGATGATGATGATGGAGGTAATACACATTGCTGCGATCGGTACAAAGTATTGCCAAAACTCCCGCTAGCAGCAGGTGAAAGTATTCCCTCCATCCCTTAACAGTATACTTTAGGCTCGCTGCTAGCCGCGGATGCGAAGCGCACTACTGTTTAAAAGTGACGGAAAGAGCGGAATATTGCTACAAGGGTTCGAGTAAGGGTTAGTTGTAGATATATCCCTAGCCCTTGCCCTAACCCTTTTCTCTACAAAAATGCTTTTACCGTCCCAAAAACCCATTGCCTTCTTGGATTCTTAAATTGTATGAAACCAAGTGAGGACACTATCCGGCGTCAATAAACGAAAAAATTCTCAGACGGTTCGTAAAAGACAGTTGACCTAGAAACGAATACAGCGTGACCTAATTCGTCGCCTAGAGGAGACGAAACTTACTTTTCCGTTTGTAGTCTTTCACCGACACTGTAACTGAGCAGGCTGCTAACCTCGCTTACCTCCCTTCAAGGGACAAGGGACATACTTTGGCCTGCTGCGCAGCGTGTGCCTGGAGTATACTTTCTTTCGATCGCAGCTATGTGCAATGGGTGGATGATGATGATGATGATGATGATGATGGTGATGATGGTGATGATGATGATGATGATGATGATGATGATGATGATGATGATGATGATGATGATGATGATGATGATGATGATGATGATGATGATGATGACAAAGAGGGGGAGGAGGAGGACTAAGTGAACTATGCTGCTCGACTTGCGTAGAATGAGTCATACTCCTCATCATCACCACCACTACCGCTACTACCATCCCACTACGACCATAACTTTCACCACCATCTTCCTCACTACCATACCATACCCCTCCACCACACCACGCCATCATCATCATCATCATCAACAACATCATCATCATTATCATCATCATCACCACCACCACCATCTACAACTACTACCACTAATACCATCCCAAACCACTATCATCATCTTTATCGTCATCGTCATTGTCATTGTATGCATCAACATTAAAATTAACATCATCATCATCATCATCATTACCACCACCATCATCATCATCTCCATCACTGCCTCTGCTACGACCTAAACCTACCAGTGTGGTTCCAGATGTATTTGGTAGAGAGCGGACTGTAGATGAAGACAGGCATTTGATAGGAGTTCTCGTATTCACAGACGTGATTCTCCACTACCGACATCCAGCCCAAGTCGCTATAACACGTGTTATGGGCCGCAGCCACATAGAACCGACGAACAGAGTTCTGTTGGTAGCTGCACAATATAAGCAATATTCAGTGATTGAAATTGTTTGATGTCCACTTCTAACGCGCAGGTGTCCATTTCCTTACCATCAATAACTCTGTGGACCCTGAAAAAATGAACTCGTCCAACATGGCCGCTCGGTATAGTGACGACGAACAGAGACTACTTCATAGCTGCACAGTTTAATGAATATTCAGAAGTGGGAACATTTTTTTAGTGATTAGGCCTAATTTGTTTGATGTCCACTTCTAACGCGCAATTGTCCATCGTATTCCCGAAGCATGGTCGTTGCACATAATTAGGGTACATGAAAATTCGGAAACCATAGCACAGACTCTGAGAACGTCTGGTGAGACAGGAAGGGTTTGGATATACAGCGTAGCTGAGAGTCGCCGAGCTAGGTTTACGATGGAGAGGTACTCGACGAGTCTCAGCTACGCTGTTTGAGGCTTAAAAAATGGATCCAAGCTATATTTTTTGAAGCAAATTCAACCGTAGACAGGTTTGTAGTACCTGTCAGTGAAAGTATTTTTTACCGTCATGACGGCCGACAACTGTCTCTATAATGTAGTTCGCAGGACGCAAAATTAATGCAGGCGTTTGTGGAGAAAAAAAAGCAAGAAAAAAGAACGAATTGAGGAAGTCAAAGGGCAAAGGTGGTCCTGATTCGGCTCTTTGCAGTCCGCTGGACGTGTAAGCAATGAATAACTAACTAACAAAGGGCATTGTTTGTTACATAGAGAAGGAGTACAAGACGGGTGGAATGTTGGCTGTTTCTGGGTGTGGAATTTCATCTAGTCACAAGACATGGAATTACCATGCACCGGCAGCTACTACAAAAGGCAATTGATCAATTTCTATAAAGACCATGAGTGACTTTCAGGGTTGGTGACGTAGGAATTAATTCTCGGGTATTTCCTTTGCGTTTTCAATCGCACTCGGCAATCTCCGGAAGTATGAACTTTTCTTGGGATTTACACGCAGGCCTGAGTGCGGTTCTGAAATAAAAGGGGGGGGGGGGGGTAACTGTTTAGACTGCAGTGTGGGTATACACTTGAACACACAGACGTTGTTTCTGACGAGTCACAACCTCTTTAGAAAGTAGACAGAATCAAAGCGGTGCTTTTGAAAAAAAAAAATATATGAAAAAATAAGAAATACACTTGTTAATGTCAGTTTTTTAAATAAATGTTGTCTACACATATTGCATTTGCTCGCTCTCTCTATCTCTCTCTCTCACACACACACACACACACACACACACACCCTTTAGCTTACACACACAAACACACACACTTATATTACAAAATAAATCAGTTTCACATAATACACAGTTGTGGTTTTTTTTAAAACACTAACTGATTCAACTTTGAGATAAAAAGATGCGTCTTTATCTTTTCTTGAAGACTACCTGACTTTATCCCACGCCGTAGCTCAAGTGAGATAAACACCTACACAATTCAAGCCAGATAGTAGCGCGGTGGAAACAGCGCTTTATAAGTTGTTATTATTATTATTATTATTATTATTATTATTATTATTATTATTATTATTATTATTGTTATTGTTATTATTATTATTATTATTATTATTATTATTATTATTATTATTATCCATGAGACTTAGATTCGCGTTGTTAGCAGCAGCATCAGTAGTAGTAGTAGCAGCAGCAGTAGTAGTAATAGCAGCAGCAGCAGTAATAGTAGTAGTAGTAGTAGTAGTATCAGCGAGTCTGAGCGTAGCACAGGAAACTGCGCTATTTAAATGTGCGTTATTATTATTATTATTATTATTATTATTATTATTATTATTATTATTATTATTATTATTATCTATAAGACATAGATTGACGTTGTTAGCAGCAGTAGTAGTAGCAGTAGCAGCAGCAGTAGTAGTAGCAGTAGTAGCGAGCCTGAGCGTAGGACAGGAAACTGCGCTATTCAAATGCACTTTAAAAAATATTATTATTATTACTATTATTACTATTATTATTATTATTATTATTATTATTATTATTATTATTATTATTATTATTATTAAAAGGCAGTGTGGCTGATATTGTTAAGTTTCTTTTCTGTTTTTTTAAATTTTCCTTTGGAACACTGTATTGTACTGAGAACACAACGAAATGGCCATCTTACCTTTGGCACCAATCCACACTTGCGAGCCATTGGTGGCAGAGAAGGGGAGACAGATCTGTCCTATCATTCCCTCATTCCACGGAGGATGGCATCCAATGAGGATTATATCCCCAATGCTGTCAAGAAACGCCAGTCCCATCTCTTTAAGCGAGTGTGTTACGATTGAGGCGTTCTCTTTGATTTCAAGTGGCTATTGTATTAAAGGTACGAAGTGGCGGGCGATAATGGCGTTTACTTTTCTGTGATCTATGCCGTTGCTGGAGGGGGCCTTAGGTAATGTCGATTTGTTTCCGTCGGTCAAATGATGGTGAATATTTGTTCGAATTTTCGAGATGAATATAGAAAGTACTATGACGTAAGACAGTGCGTAACTCCAACGACGAGCTTTAGTTTGATTGGCCGATTTTGTCATTCTGGAACGTTACGCGTTTTTCTAGCTTGTTAGATTCTTATAGAAGTAGCGCGCTGTCTGCTTGTGAGTAGTGTGCTTTGGAAAGAGCTTGTACGCAGTTGTTGATTCTGTTTGTTGAACAAAGCTGGAAAACCTCATAACGACGATTCCTGTCTTGTTGCTGAATGAACTGGTTGCGAGGTTATCGAATTCGAGTTAAACAAGATTCAAAATCCGGGGCCGAATCGACTATTACCGTGTAACAACGAGACACATTTTATCACATGTGTTTTTCAAAAAATGTTGTCTCCCTCTCTCCTCCCCCCTCCCCCCATGCTAGCGAATGAATGAGTGAATGTAAATTTATACATAGCACACCTACTTGCAAACCCGAAGTGGTAGTACTCACAAAGGTGTGTTCGCTTACCCGTTGAGGCTGAATATGAAATACGATTGGCTGGACGTCAGGTCGGTGTAGGAGGAAGAAATTACCCTAGATCCGGTAAACCATGAAGTGATGCTAGTTCCAACTTCTGTTCCGTTGAAAGTGATGCTCGCTACTTGGGCGCCGTTTTTGTACAAAGCATACTTGATCTAAATAAATAAATATATGAAAACATTAAGCATGAAGTACACATATCATTGCTTTTCGGCTTCTTCTTTGTTTATCGGTTTGCCAACATTGACAAAGAAAACGTTAAGTTCGCGAGCACTAGCATAGGCTACATCTCTACGTTATAGTGGTGATGCACTTAACATTGATCACAAAAGCAAAACAGCGTAAGTCACTTTTTACTTCTACGTCTTTCATATTACGTCTTTAAAAAAATAAAAATAAATAAGCATTATAATCCTTCCAATGTTTGGCAAACGAGGACCAAGATCAACTTCAGATAAAGCACCCATTAAAAACAGTTACAATAGGCTTCTGTGGACCAAGTCTTTCCGATTTGAAGATCCTGACGCTCAAGTCCAAGCCGGGTGAGTGTGTGTGTTTGTGTGTTTGCACCCCAGAAGGTCAATGTTTTGGTCTGCACAGCATACTCAACGACGTCAGAGCGTTTCCTTGGCCATTGTTCTACGTGTTTATCCCCAAACCTGAGATGTTTACCCACTTCGTGTGCGTGTAGGAAGAAATGGCTCGATCCACTCCTTCACTTACTTGTTTAGGAGAAACGACTCCTGCCCTCCACAGATCCAGCAACTTCGATCTGAGATGCTGCGAGCAGGCCCCGGAAGCGGAAGCGGACCAACACGCGACCGGAACTGCCGAGCTCCCTAATGGCGCGTCGTGGTAAGTTCCGGTGGCGAGCCATGTGGAGTAGACCATCTGCCCATTGCCCTGGACACCTCTGAACACCATCAGCCATTGCCCGTGACGCGCGAAATCTGCAATAATATAAAAAAATCAAAATTAGTTTTCTTCCGGAGCGCTTTTACCAGCTCAAAGTGCTGCTCAAGGCGTCGACAGAAAACAGGGACTTATCTAACTCAAGCCCTCCACCCCACCCCACTTCACCTCCTCTCCCTAAGCTGCCAACTTGCTGGCTGCTTGATGCGCACTGACTAACGAGCCAGACACCTGGGCGATCTTAAATAACACGCTAAACAGGAACAACCTAAGTGTATGCTGGTTTGTTTGAGCCTTCATCTTGTGTGAGAGAATGACAGGGGTGGAGGTGAAACACCTTACAATTAGTCATTTACAACACAAAAAAATGTCGACTCCTGTGAGAACAAAACACAATAAAAAAAATCTTCTGTCAGGGTCAAGATTCAAACCTTTGTCACACCGGGCGGAAGCGTTTTACACTGCGAGCAAATTCTATCACTGAATTACTACTCTCCAATTAAACAAAGAAGAAACAGAAGCACAAGCTGAAACAAAACGTGTTTTACTAATTGACTTTCTCTCTCTCTTTCTTTCTTTATTTCTTTCTTTATTTATTGTTGATACCAAAGGAAAAAAGGATTGGAGCTCCGCATAGACCAAACGCAGTTTCAAACCAATTCTGCAGAGCACTATCCATATAGGATGGCAGGAAAATATTTCCCTGTTGATAATTACTTAAAACGTATGTGAATAGTACTGCATTTCACCCCTTGGGGTCATGAGCAATCTTGCCACTGTAGATTGTTCTAACCTATAAAGGGAAAAGTGAAAGCCCCAGTTGACAACCTGTCTTGACTTTGTAGGCATGACCAATTCACTGCGGCAACAGTACACCCGTTGGGGTGCCGGGGGTTTCAGTATAAATAGTATCCCCACTTTCTGGAAATTTAGTGCTTTAAATTCCCACTGTCGCTGTCTTCCTCATTTACTCTTTCCCATTCTTTTTCTTTTTCCCCTTTCACTCTGCTATACTATCTTCTTCTTCGCTAGATCAATGACCTACATTTTTTCTTGAAAACTCTTCCTGGACAAGACTCCTTGTTTGTGTATGAGGTCTGTTGGATCAGCTTGGGAGTGTTGGACGCTTTCTGCCGGGTGGTCACTAGGGCTTCCTATGATGTTATTATTTAGCAATATAGGGATTTTATATGTATATGTATTGTTGATAATTTATAATGATGTTTGTATTCTATTTTGTTTTTGTAACCGGGGGTTCGAGTAGTTGGGGTAAAGCCTCAGCCGTCCCCTCCGTGGGATGTCTTTATTGTAAAGTGACTGGCCGGTGGAGGGCATTCAGTTTTCCCACTAGGGTTGTTTCAGCAGATCTTTTATGCGGATCGGGGGTTGTCCGGTCCTGATTTGGCTCGGAAGAGTCCGCTGGACCTAAAGCAACAATCAATCGATCAATCAACAAGTACTGCATTTGCATAGAACAAAATGTCCGTGATCCTTACAGAGGTAGAATTTCTTTGGTGATCACTGATGTCATCTCACAGTCACAATGATAAAAGAAGCCCATAAACGCCAAACCCATTAACATTTATTTTTGACTTTAAGCAAACAAAACAACCTAAATGGAGACACATTATTAACACACAAAAGAAATTTAAAATCATTACAACATTTATTTTTTAAACAAAACAATGAGAAAAAAATAAGGGAACAATCTCCCATAAAAAAATGTTTTAACACTACTACTACAACAACAACAACTACTACTACTACATGTAGTACTACTACTACTACTACTACATGTAGTACTACTACTACTACTACTACTACTACTACTACTACTACTACTACTACTACTAATAATAATAATAATAATAATAATAATTATAATAATAAAATGGATACAATAAACCCCTTATCCATAAATCACACTCAAAGCGCGGTGATCCTACATACACAACACACGCAATCATCACTCCAACATGTGATATAAAGTCGCCATTCAGGGGAGACGGAGAGGAAATCGAATTTCATTTGATTAATGAATGTCAGACAGACAAACAAGAAAAACGCCACTTTACCTTCGTGTATCTGGAAATAGACGGACGTAGCATCTTGGGTGAAGTTAGCCCCTTCTTCAAATAGGTTTTTGACGGACAGACAGCATTGGAACTGACCACTGTCGGGTCTGAAAGAGCCGGACACACAGCCATAAGTCTGCGAGCACCGGGCGACGCACTCCGTCGTTGACTTCGTTGGGAAAGGCACTGAGTTCATGCAAGCCTGGAACTTGTACCCTGAGTATTGCTGATACAGCGCCGAGCTCGAGGTTTGATGGAAGAGCATTCCGGCCAAAAGATACACAGGGAGGATAACTCTAACAGCTGCTGACATTGATAAGCGGGACTGCGTCATTGTTCACCTTCGTGGTAGAGTCACTTGGTTTGGTTGCTGCTGGTCTGACCTAACAAGTTGCTTCTCGTGGGATTGTTTGGGCCGTGCATGATCGCCACATAAAACTCCAGACTCCTGTGTAAACAGACCCAGCCTACGACCGTGATTGAGCTGGTAACAAACAAATTGCAAGTCAATTGTTAAGACATGGAACTTCGTTTTTAAGAAACATATTTGTAGTAAGAATATTTTTGTCTTTGTGTGTGTGTGTGAGAGAGAGAGAGAGAGAGAGAGAGAGAGAGAGAAAGAGAGAGAGTGTGTGTGTGTTTTTCAATATGAGTGAATGTCTAAAATCATTATATTTAATGAATACGTGTTAAATAAAACAAATAAACAGAACTTCATTTGAATGTTAAGCATTAAAATGATTTTGTTTTAATCTTAAAGATAAAATAATTTTGCTTAAGGACTCATTTACAACATTACATACAGATTTAGGCTTAATACCGTCGTCATCATCATCATCATCATCATCTATTCTTCTTCTTCTTCTTCTTCTTTTTCTTCTTCTTCTTCTTCTGTTATATGAATGTCCTATTTTGGTTATGTTATATAAAGAAAAGAATATCGATGTCAATAGTCAAGAATCAATTGACATTTTGTTGCATAGTCCAGCAATGATAGATATTGCCCGAATAATTTACAAGTCTGCAGTTGGTAAACTTTTGTAGTACTGTTAGATAATTTGTATGATTATAGTTCAACTTTAAATTGTTATATTATATGTTTGTGTACATGCGTAAGAATGACTGTATGGTCTAAAATCACATATGTGAAAAGACGTTAAAATAAATTTTTGAATTGAATTGAATTGATCTTCTTCTTCTTCTTCACTATCATCACTATCGTCTCTCTCTCACTCTCTCTTTCTCCGACTTCCCCCATTTCGCCTCCTTCCCCCCCCCTCCCCCATCTCACTCATACGCACACGCACACACACACACACATACGCACACACGACTTAAAGATGGCTTTTGTCCTTGTAGTTTAAAAGCTTCCTTTTCCGTTGGATCTTGCTAGCAGCATTGGCAAGTTGTTTGCTAATTGGTTTTAGTCTGTTTCTTTGTTCCAGCTCTCAAAATACAATATTCCCCCGTGCAACGTCATTCTCTAAAAATAAAATCACTTCGTCATACCGGTTTAACGGAATATTTATCTATAGTTACACCCGCTCAACCCCACCCACTCCCTCCGGTCGCTCTCTCTCTCTCTCTCTCTCTCTCTCTCACGCACGCACGCACATACACACACACCCACACGCACACACACACACACACAAGCAGACAACACTTCATGTATAGTCGTTCTACAGTGTCGAAACCTTTGGAACATTCCTGAATTACGCAATCAAAACCAATCAGAACAAAAATCGTCAATGGAAAAAGAAAACAGTGTTGCATCGTATAATGTTCTACACAGTTCGAATATTATTTTTGTGACGGTGGGTCTATTGTTGCTGGGCTCTGCACAATGGAATGCTATTTCTCACTCGTCTTTCGTCTGCGGAGATCGGCTAGTATAATCACCTTGTGATTAATCTTAATACATTTATAGGTTTAGCTCGGTCTGTGTGCGGATAGGGTTATAGAGATAGAGAGAAAATGGTATAAGATTCACTGGCACACTAGCTCTCACACGGCTATGAAACATAGGTAGTCCAGCCACTTGTTAACAGTAAATATCACACATTTATTTCCTCTACTCTATACATAATTCTCTAAACACTCTATTAACTTAAATGTCCAAATTCACTTCGAATAGTTCGTTCCTTGATGGGTCTATGCTGCTACTGTTCTTGATATTTGCTACTGTCTCATCATTGGGCTATTTGTTATGGTTGGCCTAATGTTTGTTTTCAGGAGAGTAGACTACCGCACAGTCCTTCTAAATCAGTGTTAGTGCGTTTCTTCTTGCACTTAAATGATTCGTTGATGTGTGGTGATGGTGTCTTCCCCTTTGGTGTTGACTATTGGGCGACCGGAGCTCAGTACTCGATGTTCCCCTGCAGGCTGAATGTCAGGGTCGACTCTTAGGGGTCTATTTCCTGCATCGGACCAACACGCCTGCTCGTCTGCAAAACATAAGACGATTTTCTGCAATGCCTTGTATACTAAGGGTGTGCATAGCATCTCACTGATGGCAGAAACAGCCCTCAGTGATCGCTCCACTTATGCAATACAAGGGACGATCATTCTTCTAAGTCTGTGGTCCACTGAAATCTCCAACATAATTCCTATACATATACATACATCATGGCTAAACTAAACACTTGGAGAAGTAATTAACAATATACACATTCTCTGGTACAGCCACTGTCTGCAATAATACACATAGGGGAAACAACACTTGGACAGTAGGGGATACCTCATGGTCGAAAAACCGGTCGCGTGTGTCAGCCACGTGGTCAAGCAAAGTTTGACTAACATTCACAATGATAAAACATGGCAAGACTTAACAAGCATAATACAACAATATTATCAATAAATCGCGATGAAACAAAAGGTTGATTATTTACCTTTTTGTTAATGTTAAGCTGTGGCTATACTGCGATGAATTGAATTTCACCCGTCACCTGTTTAGTCTTCAGCTAGAGAGATCTTTCAGAGCATAACACTTTCTCGTGTGAGGTTCAGACAAAGACTGACTACCTAGCCTTGCGGTCAGTCAAAGCCCGCGAAATCTCGTGAGACCTGAGCGCCGCCTATCGGGGGGTTCCGGCTATACGTCAGCGGGATGAGGTCATTGCCTACCTTATCTAGCCTACACATGCTTAGCACAGTCCTGACTTGTGTCGTCTGCTATGCAGCGACTGTAATTTACAAGGCTACAGCAGGATCAAGTGTTAGCGGCTTGAAGCCTTAGTGTGGGGTCCAAACTAGCCTCCCGTGACAGTTTTGACTACCTGATACTCGATAGATCTGTAATCTATCGTCGGTCGTAAACAAGCAATTCCCAAAAAAAAACCTCAAAATTGCTACAACAATACCGACCGAAGAAATTAAACGAATATTATTCCAAGTTTATCCAGCATCAACGTAGAACCAAATCAATGAAAACAATGAACAATGAATTTTGTCGATTAAAGAATCAACACGAGGTGAAACAGGTAAAACCAGGTACAAAATGATATTGTTGCGAGTTTGGTCTGGGCGTGGTTGGTTATGACAACTGTAAGATTGTTTACTGAATTGTGGAACGGATAGTATAGTATTTAAAAGAAAAACAGTATGCAGTAATAATGAAGGGAATTTTTTATATTTAAATATCACTGCACTGTTCTCTAAACAAGAAGTAATACAATGTCTTTGTAAAGATAACAAGAAACTTCTATGAAAGTAACGAGATAAAAAAAAAGATTGTCAAACGTTTGGCTTTTTATTATTATTATTATTATTATTATTATTATTATTATTATTATTATTATTATTATTATTATTATTATTATTATTATTATTATTATTATTATTATTATTTTGCAAAGCGATATGTAAATAAAGGTCTAATTGTCAACAACAACAACAACAACAACAACAACAAAACTGGGCACAGCATTAAAAATTAAAAAGCGTGTGCATGTTTACAACGAACAAAAAATAAAAATTAAAAACAATTAAAAAAATTAGAAGGGCAAAAAGCCCATATGATGCATATATATATATAATTTAATATAAATTCTCTCCAAATGGTTAGCACCGTTCAGCAACCATTAAGGAACAAGGAATAAAAACAAGCCACCTTTAAGAGCAGGATAATTATTTTTCTTGTTTATATAGATATAGATATATAGATATAGATATATAGATATAGATATAGATATAGATATAGATCCTTTTACTGTTTAAAAAAATCGGTGCAAAGCACATTCACACCCCAAAAGGGAAAATCATAAAGAAAAAAAAATAAAAATTATATATATATTTATATATATCTACACGCAGGCAGATGTGGATTGGTAGAGACCATGCGGGCTGCGGAGAGAGAGAGAGAGAGAGAGAGAGAGAGAGAGAGAGAGAGAGAGAGAGAGAGAGAGAGAGAGAGAGAGAGAGAGAGAGAGACTCAGTGCCTATAGGGTCCAGCGGACTGCTAAGAACCGAATCAGGACCACGGCTGCGTAGATACGAACACGAGTTAATCACATGTTCCTTATAGAACTTGCAATATTTATCAGAATCAGCTGAAGACATGCAGAAAGCTTTAGACTACCTAAAAACATATTGTTCTATGTTCGGCCTCTGCATAAATATTGCCAAAACAAAAGTTATGATTTTTTCAAGAGGGAAAGTCAGAAAGTTGCCTGTCTTTAAGTTTAATAATGTAATCATTGAAATTGTTTGGAAATATAAATATTTAGGTACCCTCTTTAATTATAACAATAAATTTCAAAAGAACTTGAAAGCCCACAGTGTGTCAGCTGAACGAGCGATGTGTGCACTTTTTAGGAAGTATAGAAAGTTAGATTTGCCGCTTGATATCCAGCTATATTATCTTTGATAAATGTGTTAAACCGATTCTGTGGTACAACTGTGAAGTGTGGGCTCACGAAAAAAAAAGGAAATATGTGATAGATTGCAGTTGAAATTTTTAAAAATTATCCATAACGTAAAAACTAACACGCCGACTTGTGTAGTTTTAGGTGAGGTTGGCTGTATTCCTGTCTCTGGATGCCAAATGTAGGTTACTTAACTTTTGGTATAAATTGTGTATCGATTGTTGTAACGATTCCACAAAAATGTCAGTGCTTATGTTTCGTCTGTGCTCCTTTTTATTCTTTAATAGTGAGTATAAAGTATCTTGGTTAAATACGGTTCGTTCCCTTCTGAAGGATCTCGGTCTGTCTTTCATATGGTTGCGTGGTTGTGGTTATTCTTTCAGCTATTTTAAGAACCTAGTTAAACAACGCCTGAGAGACCAGTTTTTGCAAATCTGGCGTCAGGATAAAAATGAGCATAGCAGTTGTATACATATAGAATGTTTAAGGAAATGTTTAGTTTTGAGGATTATTTAATTAATTTGTCACCGTTTTTTAGAATAAGCCTGTTAAAGTTTAGACTCAGTTGCCATAAACTTCCGATTCAGACTCAAAAAATATATAAATATTCATCGAGAAGAAAGGCTGTGTTCTTTGTGTGACCTAAATAAAATAGGTGATGAATTCCATTATTTGTTTAATTGTAGCCTACTAATCCCCTTCTTAAAGGCAACAGAATTTTCATTTTGCCACGATACTTTAGGAATCGCCCGAATGTCATCAAATTAAAACAGCTTATGAACTCTAAGTCGAAACGCAAACTGATTAATTTAAGTCGTTTTATTTGAATCATATTATCGCTTTTTTGATTAGTACGGCATTGTTTTTTTCCCCCAAGTGCGTCAATACTGTTTGGTGGTCATGTGTGTGTGCTTAATTGTTTTTGCATTCTTGTGATTGTTATTTTATTTGTATTATGACTGTTGTTTTTGTTCTATCTGGCACCCCCGTTGGGGTGCCGGGGGTTTCAGTATAAATAGTGTCCCCACTTTCTGGAAATTGAGTGCTTTAAATTCCCACTGTCGCTGTCTTTCTCATTTGCTCTTTCTCATTCCTGCTCTGTTCTATCAATCTGCTATACTATCTTCTTCTTCGCTAGACCAGTCATCTACCTTTTTTCTTGAAAACTCTTCCGGGACAAGACTCCTTATTTGTGTATGAGGTCTGTTGGATCAGCTTGGGAATATTGGACGCTTTCTGCCAGGTGGTCACTAGGGCTTCCTATGATGTTATTATTTAGCAATGTAGGCATTTTATATGTATGTGTTTTGTTCATAATTTATAATGATGTTTGTATTCTATTTTGTTTTTGTAAACGGGGGTTCGATAAATTAGAGTACAGCCTCAGCGTCCCCTGCGTGGGATGTCTCTATTGTAAAGTGACTGGCTGGTGGAGAGCTTTCAGTTTTACCACTAGGGTTGTTTCAGCAGATCTTTTATGCGGGTCAGGGGTTGTCCGGTCCTGATTTGGCTCGGAAGAGTCCGCTGGACCTAAAGCAATAATCATGTAATGTAATGTAATGTTCTATCTGGCATCTTTATGCGCTTGTCGTGTGTGTGTGTGGGGGTGCGTGTGCGTGTGTGTGTGCGCGTGTGTGTTTCGTTGAGTGCATATTTACGAGGTATGTACGAGTTAAAAATAGTTGATTTGCTGTCTTTTCATTCAGTAGCCAATATGTTATTGTTATTGTTTGCAGTTAGATGCTAATGTCTTTTTTATGTTTATGTTGTAGTAATATTGTGCCGTTCTTGCTGTTTTATGCATATATTGTGTATACCTGTCCCCATTTATCCCTTGCCTGGCTATACGGCCCACCCCTGGGCTAGGAGCCTAGTTTAATATTGACTGTTGTATTGTTTGTTTAATAAAAGGACAAGTTTAAAAGTTTTAAAAACAAAAAAAACAACAACATGAAAATGAGTACCCACAAAAAACGAACAGAAAAGGTGGCATGAAAATGCAAATACTGACTTTGATCTTTCGGAAGTCTTGCGCAAATACAAATATATAATATATATAATATATATAATATATATAATATATATAATATATATAATATAATATATACAAATACAAATACAAAAATGCAAATACTGACTTTGATCTTTCGCAAGTCTTAACCTTGAGATGACCTTGACTTCCGGTACCATAGACTTGCGTACTATCAAATAAACTACAGCAACAGTTGCATTATCCCTAAAAAGTGATCTTGGGATGACCTTAACTTTCAGTGACCTTGACTTTGGGATGCCCTTGACCTTCACGTGACCTATCATGCTCATGTATGTTCAAATAACCCAATGTTGTTGCACAATATAAGTTAATATAGGTCGATTACATTGTGTACTATGACCTTTGCAAGGCCTTGGCCTTCAAGGTGAACACAAAAACGAAACATATATGAAAGATCAATCCATCATCTCTAAATACAACAAGCTTGGACTTTAAATCTCTCATAGTTTAGGGTCAAGGTCGCTTCAAAGTACCTATACTAAACGACTTTCCCACCGCCGTAGCTCAAGTGGTAGAGAGTTCGCCTGGCACACCGATGACCCAGGTTCGAATCCCGTGGTGGGCAATATAAAATGTGGCCATTTTCACTGTCCATTTTAGCAGTATGATTGCTCTGGTGGTTCAGTGTTGATTCACGTCCCTACCCCTCTTTTCCTAGGATGGTTATCCCCGTCTGCCATATCGCCAGTGGTGGGTGTAGACGTTAAACCTCAATGTTCCAAACGACTTTGGACAGCTCCAGTAACCTTGACCTTGGAGTAAGATTGACAAAGTTTGCATAGTATTTGTGTGTGTCTCATTCATATCTATTAAGCATCAAAAAATCATAAGTTCAATTATAAAACTTTTTTTTAAATTAAATTTTGTGTAAAATGGTCATATTTTAAAATAATATTTGACACGAAATGAATTCTATTGTGAGGAAGTAAAGTATGGCAACACTAGGATGACCAGAAAATAATTGTAGGTACAGGGCATGAGATGAAAAGTGATAGTCAGTGAATGGAGACTGACTGGGCGCAGTCAGTGGCTGTTCCAGACGTACCTGTTACGAACTGGGAATCCATGAGGACATGGTTCGATTTGAGCTGTGGGATTTGTGGCGGAATGGGAGGCAACTAGTTCACGCTTGGGAGAGATTGTCTACCTTCCATTTATTAGTTAGTGCAGAATCCTTTGGTGTGGCCATTGGGTTATGCAGGACAAGGCGACACGACATATGTTCTTCCCGCCTGACCAATGGTCTTCTGCTTTTGGTGGTGAGGACTACATCGTCGGCAGGCCTTTTATGCAGGTTAGTGGCAGTGGTCTGCAGAGAGTGTCGTGGCACTATCCTATCTATCCTATCCTATCCATAACTCGAAAGTCGTTGAGACACCACAGATGATCGTTTAACCAGTGTACTCCATCTTTCTCTGTCCTCAGCAACGCCCACTGCATCGCTCAGTGAAAAGCCAGCCCATTCTTGAATGTTATCTTCCCACTTTTATTCTGTCTCCCTCTAATACGGCCTCCTTGCATCATGGTCTTTGCAATACCTGATGCTCTGGTGATGTGGCCATTGCCATCGGAGTTTCCGTTTCTTCACCACTGTGAGTAGGTCATCGTGTTGTCCAATGGCTTGTGTGATGGACTTCGTTGTTGGTGATCTGCTGGGTATAGGAAATGCTCAGAAGTCTTCTGTAGCACCTCATCTCCATACTTTGTATTCTTCGTTGTAGGTCTGCTGTAAAGGTCCATGTTTCGCAAGCGTATACGAAAATGGAGATGACGTGGGAGCTCAGCAGCCTTACCTTGGAATGTAGCCTTAAGGTCCTGTCTTTTCAGATGGGCTTCAACCTTGTCAGGGCAGCAGTTGTTGATGAGATCCTGGAGAGGACTTCCTGTCGGGACCATTTGTCTGATACACTGGCTCTTAAATATTTGAAGCTATGCACTGTGTTGAGGGATTGGCCTTGGACTTTGATGTCCGTATTGTTGCCTTTGGTGCTTTGGTCATCATTTTGGTCTTCTCTGCACTTATTTCCATTCCATAGGCTCTGGAGGTGGTGTCAAGCCTCTGTACGAGCTGTTCATGTTCTTATTCCTCTACAGCCAATCCACCAATGTCATCCGCAAAAAGGAGGTTGGAGATTTCTTTAACGCCAATGCTGATTGTGCCATCGTGATCTGCAAAGGCATCTGACATGATGTGCTATAGGAAAATGTTGAAGAGTATTGAAGAGACGCTTGACGCACTGCGATTGTTGTTCTGAACCAGTTCCCGATGGCGCTGTTGTGGAGGACTGCACTGTTAGCCTTGTCATGCAGTCTTTTAATGACCTCAATAGTTTTAGGGCTGATGTTGTACACTCTCATGGTTGACCACAGAGCTGCATGCCAGACTCGGACAAACGCTTTCTTTAAGTCTACAAACACATGATGTAGATGTCCGTTCTGAGGATATGCTAGAAACTGATGGGTCTCCATTTACGGAAAGCGCAAAGCGTCAAATGCGCGTGCCGTTGCATGAGAAAATGCACACGCAATTGCACGCCCATCTTGTAGCTGATTGGTCGAAAACTTACACGCCAAACTGCGCAAGCGCAAATTCACGCGCAATTGCATGCGCATTTACTTACGAGTCTCATTAACTCTTTCCCTGCCAGGCATGTTTCCACGTTTGTGCCAGACATTTCTCTGGCACCGGAAAGAAAGTTCAGTACCTTAGGCATTTAAGCTACTGTTCTTTAAATAATAGTTGTCAAATAGACATATTTCATATCAAACTAAAGGTAAAAGAGTGAAGAATAAGAAAAAAAACACAAAAATGTTAATTTGATTATGTTATTGAAATATGTGTTTTGAAAGCATGTTGATCTTTTTGAAATGATAAAATAAAATAAAAATATTTCTACATACCACAGTGATAAAAAAAAAAATCTGGAGGAATAATTCCAATCACTGAATCAGCTTCACACACCAGAAAGAAAATTTATTTAGGATAAAAATACACTTTACAGTTTGAAATTATATTGATTATTAGCAGAGTTTGACACACTGTCGATTGTGCCCATCACATTGCTTAGTAAAATGCACAAAAAACACTCTAAAAACGAATCAATTTGAAGAAACCACGCGCGTGTCGATCGAGAACGAAAGTAGAAAGAGTTATCTCTCTTTGGTTAAAATAAAACTTGGATTGGACTGCGCAAAAAACCGGAACGAAACGGAATACTGAAATCGACGATAATATCGTCGATTGGCACAAACATGGCGGCTCAGATCGACGATATATCGTCGATTGGCAGGGAAAGAGTTAAAACTTGGAATGGGAATTATCCGGAAATACGTTCTATGTACCAAAATAATTTAATATGAATTGACAAATAATTTACAATGTAACGCTCGCCAACCACCCCCTTCCCTGCTTCCAACACCCAAATTAAATGTTTATAATAATTTATATTTACTATTCTGTCTTTACTTTGTGTCCAATAGAACACCAACAAGTGTACAGATAGTGGCACCAAAAGTTTTCATTCACAGTGGTTAAAACTTAGCGTAGCTGTGAAAACTTGGCGTAGCGTAGCGATAAAAAAAAACATAGCGATGAAAAAACTGGAAAATAAACAAAACAAAGCTGTAGTGAAAATCTAGGTCTAAAGAGTTCTAGATGTCGAAAGTCAGTGATGACGTATTGTTCAGTGATGTAAACAATTGCAATTGCACGCGAATTTGACTCTTTCCACGTTTCATATCCATATGGTGTATGGTTGTAAAGTTCAGAACAGTACTCTGTCCATCTATGCAAGACTTCTTGTTCTTCTGTAAGGCACGTGCCAGACTTGCTTTGGATCGTGGGGACTTGGGCTATTTAACACTTGTCAGCCGCTTAACAGTCTGGTAGGCTTTCTTGCTGTTGTTCTTGTTCAGACTGTTCTCTATTTCCTGGCATTGATCTTCTATCCAGTTCTCATTTGCTGTGCGCATGCCTTTTCGGATGTCATTGTTGATTTGTCGGTAGGCATTAGCTCCCGGTGGGGTGTTTTTTTTCTTTTTCCATCTCTCTTCGTTTGTCACACAGATCCAAAAGTTCAAGTGTGATCCACGGTTTCTTCTTTGGACGGTGCTTGCCAAGGATCTCAGTGGCGGCATCTGTCACAGCTGAGTTAAGTTGAAGGTGGTGGTCACGGTGTGGACATCTACTTCACCAGCTCCCAAAATGATCAGTGGTGCAATTTTCGTGGCACTAGTAGCCGGCAATCCTGTTTACCATCAACACGCTTCCCCGCTTTGCAGGCCAACAATTTTTATGACTCTCTTACGAGGGATAAAAGAAAATAACAGTTAAGGTCGGGCCATGTTCTCAAGGGCGTGTTGTTGTTGTTGTTTGTAGATTATAGTCACACGACACTTTCGCATATAGGTGACTACTGGACCGATTTATACTGACACCAGCGGGCCAGTTGTTGGTAAAGGGGAAATTAATATGATCACACGTTGACCAATCCGGGATTCGAACCAGCGACCTTTCGGTTACTAGCAAGACGCTCTTACCAACTGAGCTACGCGGCCCCTCACAAGGGCGTGGCCCAGAGACGGGAGTCAAATTCTCCGCTCGTCTACAGTTAAAAAATAAATAAATAAAAAGATTGTCAAAAAAATCTTGTAATAAGATTTTTTTTTGGGGGGAGGGGGGGGGGAGGGGGGGGGGAGGGGGGGGCTTAATGACATGTAAATAAAGGTCTAACTATCAGAAAACTGGACACAGTATTCTGTTCCTTAATGGAACCTGCAATATTTAACAGGAAAATGAGTGCCCAGGAAAAAAAATTGTGGCACTAGTGTCGGATAGCGCAGTGGTAGGAGCACTCGCTACTGTGTCGCAAGTTAAGCACCGTCCATTGCGGTTAGCACTTGGATGGGTGATCGCAAAACGTGAAGCGACAAATAACAACGCCCCCAGTTGACTCAACTGTGACTGAGTACCTACTCTCTTAATGGTGGGGAAGGTAAAGCAGCGAGGGAGAGAGATGGGCATCACCCTCATTACGCTGGCCCAAGATAAGTGTGATCTTCAACATCACGCTCCCCTACGGCCACTAGGCTATGGGACTACCTTTACCTTTACCTTACCTTGTGCGATTGTGGAAAGCAAAGCTTGTGTAACCCTCATAAGGGTTTCGTTCGCACATTCCAACCCGCTGCTTTGAGATTATGTTCTTTGGAGTAGCGCCCCTTGAATAAGTCCCATGAGAAAAACAAATCGACAGAAAATGTCAAAGCCACAAGCAAACGAACAAACAAAATATTCTCAAATATTTACTTAACGTGTAATCAAACACAAAACAAACATAGACCTAAACATTTACATAGAGGTGAGCGGGGTAAATGGACTTCGCAAGGTTTTTGGGTCAACAAAAAAGGAAATATAATAAAAAGTCAATGCTACAAAATTAAAATTAGAAGAAACAGTCACACTTAAAGATTGTAAACACTGAAGTTAAATGGTATGTTTTATTGATTGCTTGATTTTTTTGGCGACAGTAAAAGTTAATGTATAAATAATAATAATAATAATAATAATAATAATAATAATAATAATAATAATAATAATAATAATAATAATAATAATAATAATAATAAATGTAGATTTATATAGCGCCGCATCACAGCCACAAGTGGCTGTGCTCTCCGCGCTTGACACATTCATACACCATTTATACTACACAACAACAGTAGGTATATAAAGACTGAATAAATTCACTAAAAATGTACAACATAATGTTAAAAAGATTCAATAAAAATATTACATTGGAACACATAAAAAGGCAACACCATTGCCCGTGCATGGAGCGCCACGACATGTGTGCATACTAGACTGATGATGAGATTAATTCATGTGTGTTATTGAGAAGGAGCTATAGAAGGTGTTTATGGAAAAGATATGTTTTGAGTTGTCTTTTAAACGCTTGTTGTGTTTGCGCATGGCGGATATTGTGTGGAAGGGAATTCCATTGAGTGGATGCACAGAAAGCAAAGGTGCGTTCTCCATAGGTTTTTGTTTTGACAAGTGGGATGATGAAGGTGCGTTGGTCTGATGCGGAACGGAGCTGTCTGCGCGGTACGTAGGGTATGAGTATGTCAGAAAAGTATGCAGGGGAAGTGCCGAAGAAAAAGTTGAAGCAGAGTGTGGAAATTTTATATTCTATACGTGCAGATATGTATTAAGGGCTTTGACTCTTCACAACGCAATTAGGGTTATCCTGCTCATGTGAAAACTTCTGCCCTTGTAGGCTACACACCACAAACCAACGCTAATAGACGAGGCGTCACCAATGCTATCCCTGCACACCTCGTGCGCGAAACAAAATGTTTGTCATTATCGTGCACATCTCAACAGTACAGTCCCCTGTATCCATCCCACCAACAGTTGGGCAGCCCGGGTGCAAGATTTTCCCCTCTTCTTTTACGCCGATAAAGGCAGGGTGATCCTGCGGAAAGCTTTACTGTTGAAAGTAAATTATTGTTTCTGAATCAGCACACAAAAACAAAGTTGTTTTTTTTCTTGGCTTTTAGTTCTTTCGGCCTAATTTATTCTTTGTGGAAGATCTTACTAAGGGGACAATGTTCAGACAATCTGTTGGCTCCCACAGTGCGTGGTACATTTAATCTTCTTCCGGCTTGTATCAAAGACCCTGTGCAGTCACAGTCGTTTCTCCTATTATATTTCGTTTGAAATGTAATAAAAAGGGGGACAACTAACTAATGATGGACTGGTAGCACAGTTGATAGTGAGCTGGTTTCCTACGCCGAGGGTTGCGGGTTCGAAGCCCGAGTAAGGCGAACTGACATTGAAGGTATTCTTCGGGTACTCCGGTTTCCTCCCTTCCTTCAATAAGGATATTGGAGGCAGTCAATCTAAAATTTCAAAAATAAAATCCATTTTTATTCCGACTTCTGTAATAGCGATCTTTTTAGATCGCCGCTCTTTGAGTTTGATTGAAGGAAAAGCGCGTGAGAGCATATTATTATTATTATTATTATTATTATTATTATTATTATTATTATTATTATTATTATTATTATTATTATTAATTAATTAATTAATTAATTAATTAATTAATTAATTAATTTATTTATTTATTGGTACGGGTTTAGCGTCAGCCAAAGAGTTATGGGGCTTTTACTGTCGATTTTTCTACGCAGGAAATTAGAAAAGGGGGAACAACTGGTTGCAAATTTCAACTAGTACCCTCTAACGTCAGAAAGAGAGTTAGTGGACTTATACTAAACAGAGACACGTTCCTCTGACATTTGACCCTTCGCCCATCGCTGTTTAATGTTACAAATTACTGAAAGTTCTTTCAATTCCATAGCATTGAACGTGGAAAATAAGACAGCTTAAAGGGCCTCAAGTCAAAGGATTTAATATAGCCGTTGCTATTAAAATGGGCACACAAACTATGGAATTTATTGATTTAAAAAATTAAGTTTCTTTTTCCAAGCTTTTTTTTCCCCAACGACGCAACACTCACTGTGAATGTTAAAGGATTTATCCAGGGGACGCGGTCAAAGTGGGTTCCTTTAAAACAAGAGGGAAGCTGCTACTCTGGCACTCTGATTGAAGCTGCTACTCTGGCACTCTGAAGCTGCTACTCTGGCACTCTGAAGCTGCTACTCTGGCACTCTGAAGCTGCTACTCTGGCACTCTGAAGCTGCTACTCTGGCACTCTGATTGAAGCTGCTACTCTGGCACTCTGATTGAAGCTGCTACTCTGGCACTCTGATTGAAGCTGCTACTCTGGCACTCTGAAGCTGCTACTCTGGCACTCTGATTGAAGCTGCTACTCTGGCACTCTGATTGAAGCTGCTACTCTGGCACTCTGAAGCTGCTACTCTGGCACTCTGATTGAAGCTGCTACTCTGGCACTCTGATTGAAGCTGCTACTCTGGCACTCTGATTGAAGCTGCTACTCTGGCACTCTGAAGCTGCTACTCTGGCACTCTGATTGAAGCTGCTACTCTGGCACTCTGATTGAAGCTGCTACTCTGGCACTCTGATTGAAGCTGCTACTCTGGCACTCTGAAGCTGCTACTCTGGCACTCTGATTGAAGCTGCTACTCTGGCACTCTGATTGAAGCTGCTACTCTGGCACTCTGAAGCTGCTACTCTGGCACTCTGATTGAAGCTGCTACTCTGGCACT
>CM072521.1:34800704-34958204 GCA_036898135.1 Oncomelania hupensis | reverse complement strand
AACGATAATATCGATATATATAAAGGACGAGGGGTGAGGGGAGACGAAGGAGGAGAGCAGCTAAGGATTGAGGGGTCTTAGGGCATGTGGTGTGACGGCGGTGGTCCGAATCAAAAAAGAAGGAATGATGATGGTGATGGGAGGCGAGATCAGACATTTTTAAGGAAGAAAAGAGTTTTCAAGTTGGACTTGAAAGTGGCTATGTTCGAAGAGCTGTGAAGAGAAAGAGAGAACGGAAGAGAATTCCAAGTTAAAGGACCAAACACTGAGAAGGATCGACAGCCTGCAAATGGACATTTGTAGTGGGGTACTTGTAGCATTAGGGTGTCAGAGGAAGAAAGAAGATTTCTAGATGGTTTGTAGAAGTAAATGTTCTGGGTGAGGTAAAAAGGGGCTAATCCATGGGCGTACTTGTAACAGAAAGTACAGATATTGAAAGTAATCCTCTGAGATACAGGAAGCCAGTGAAATGAATGTAGGAGGGGAGTGATATGATCAGATTTTTTGGGCATTTTGAGGGCCAGACAAGCAGCTGAGTTCTGAACACGGTGGAGCAGATGAACAGAACATTACATGATTATTGCTTTAGGTCTATCGGACTCTTCCAAGCCAAATCAGGACCAGTATAACCGAATCGGGACCACAAAATCAAGACCACAACTTCGCTGAAAGAGGACTCGTCCTTGATCCGCATAAAAGATCTGCTGAAACAACCCTAGTGGAGGGGCCGGGTAGCGAACTTGTTTTTTCCAACCTAGTTCCAGTCATTCGCCCAAAAAGGCAATTACCGAAGTTGAACGAAGCTCTCCGAGTCGAGCGAAGCTATCTGATGTCTTACGAACGAATGCTGGCAGGACTACGTGAAACCACAGGCTGGGAAATCTCGTCTTTCGTAGGCCTCAATCACATACTATACTACGTACGTTTGTAGGAGGCCCACGAGTTTACGAAGACAAAAGAAAAGACTTTAGAGTCTGTGGTGAAACATCCGTGCATAACAAATAGCCGCTGTTGCTTCTAGATCTAATTCTGTTTCGATCTGCACAGCTTCAAGCTGTAAGTCAAGTGGAGATTCGTATTTTGAAGCAGTTAGTATTATTATTATTTTATGATGATTAATATACTGACACAATTAGTAATAAAGAGTTAAAGTAATACATAACACATAATGCACACATACAACGATTTCACATCTATATCAACAATAAAACCATGACAAAACTTCAAAGCGCTATGGATACGTTGATGTCCCTTCAGCACAACAAGGCAAAGTTTATAATGGTCTCAAAAAAAAAAAGAGTGACATTTTTATTGCAAGCACCAAAGCAATTATTTATTTAACTATTATTATTCTTTTTAACTAGTACAGTAAATTTGTTATATGTATTTCAAATATATGTATTTTAATGAGAAACACGTATTAAAAAAAATGTTGCGTGGCAGGCGGAAATTTCCAGAAATCATCTAAAAACTTTGGTAAATCTATAAGAAAAAATAACCAGTAACACCATCTGAATATTTCGTGTTACGCCCAACTTCAGCAAAAACAAACAAAACGTCACTGACCATATTTACACCATTGAGCACGCACAGCAGCACACTAAAGTAGGAATAATAATAATAATAATAATAATAATAATAATAATAATAATAATAATAATAATAATAATAATAATAATAATAATAATAATAATAACAAACAAACAAACAAAACAAATAAATTAAAGATCTAACTAAATAACTATACTACTACTACTACTACTACTACTACTACTACTACTACTACTACGACTACTACTACTACTACCGAAGTTGTGGTCTTGATTTTGTGGTCCTGATTCGGCTTTTTGCAGTCCGCTGGACCCTGTAAGCAATGAATAACTAATTAGATATTAATTTAACTCTGATCTAGAGTTGTCTTGATTTTGTGGTCCTGATTCGGCTCTTTGCAGTCCGCTGGACCCTGTAAGCAATGAATAACTAACTATTAATTTAACGCTGATCTCGAGTTATTAAAAAAAATTCGCTTAGCCTACTCGTCCTTCTCCGGAAATTTAAAGATTCGAATATTATAAAGTATAGGCCTAAATATTATTAATTAGAATAGATATAGTTTATACATTTATTTACGTATAAAACAAACAATACAGGTCTAATAATTATATTCAGCTAGTGAGCTTCTTCGCTGCGCGGAGACTGACTTATATAATGTAGATTAAGCCTAGGTATACTGTATAACAGTGTCTACTTGGTTCTAGGCAGGAAATGGGGAATGCTGTTATTAGCCTACTGCTGAGAACTAACAAAATGCAAATCAAGGAACGCAACTATTAAATATGGTCGATAATAATTATGCTCATATTAACAAAGTATACCGTTGCGAAATGCTAATCTGTGTAAATCGAACAGAATTAGAAGCAACAGCGATCATTTTTAATGTCAACTAGTCGTAGTCATGCAAGCATCATTTCGTAACACATCGGAGAGCTTCGTTCGACTTCGGTGATTGCCTTTTAGGGCGAATGACTGGAACTAGGTTGGAAAAAACAAGTTTGCGGCCGGGTAGCTCAGTTGGTAAGAGCGTCTTGCTAGTAACCGATAGGTCGCTGGTTCAAATCCCGTATTGGTCAACGTGTGATCATATTATTTTCCCCTTTACCAACAACTGGCCCGCTGGTGTCAGTATAAATCGGTCCAGTAGTCACCTATATGCGAAAGTGTCGTGTGACTATAATCTACATACAAACATGACCGGTGCGACGATAGGATAGATACATCATAAACAGTGAATTAAACCTGACGAAGATTGTTATCTGCACGGTGCATTAATTAAATTACACACTTTAGAGTTGTGTTAAGTCGTCTCCGCATTAGTGTTTCAATGTAAAACTATCTGTGGGGTAGATAGGCTAATACACAATTTGTAAAGCATTGCTATTAGTATCTTTCCAGTAACGATTTCAATAGTTGTGGTTGTAATTGCTACGTAATTTGATTTGTAGACGGGAGTTGATTATAATAGTGGAAGGAGATCAGTTCCACTTTGTAAGAATTTCCACAGTTTAAAAAGGAAAGCAGGCAGGAATATTTACCTGTATAATTATAAGGGTCAAGTTACAAAGTTACAGTCGCATTTGCATTTGTACGTGATTCGTTATTAAATTGAAGTAGGCCGCTTGCTCTTAGCCAAGGTGTACAATTTGTGAAAACATAAGTATAATCCTGTGCAAGTGTTTAAATGTGTGAAAGTGTTGAAGTGTGTGTAAATGTGAATGCAGAACTTTTGACAGTGAGTAATGCCATGCACGTGTGTATTTTTTTATAGCTAGTATTTTATTTAAGGATATATATTTTGAAGTGGAGTACATAATTTGAGACCTTGAGTTGCTGTTTTGAGTGGGTTGTGGTGATGTCATTGTTTTGACACTTTTAGCTTGCACAATTTATTATTTGACCGCATTGTTTTGTTGTGTTTAAATAAATAGCTTTAGGACTTATTTGCCTGTACTTTGATGTGGACTCACGTCTCTACCAACAATGCCAGCTTCAGCTCAACAGTAAGGCTTACATAGTATTTTTTGTCCACAGACTATACCCTAACTTTCTGGATATTATCTCTCTCTCCCTCTCTCTCTCTCTCTCTCTATCTCTCTCTCTCTCTCTCTCTCTCTCTTTTTTTTTCTCTTTCTCTCTCTTTTCGCGTGCGCGCGCTCGCTGAATCATTCATAATTATTTAAACTTGTAAGTATGCAGACCTATGTGTGTGCGCGCATACGAGCATTTAGGGCAAATGTTTACTTTGGATTTGCACTTTACAAAATAAATTATTAATAATTAGTTCAGTTCAGTAATTTAATTTCATGTCTACAGTAGTGATACTAGATCACAAAAATAAAACAAAACAAAATGATTAATTAAGCCTTAAAACAACATTTATTAAACTCTACTAACTAGAGATTTTAATTTTAAAATGTCACTAACAATTTTAACAGTATTTTGATTATATAAAATAAGTCCTTTCGATTGAACACAGTCCTTAATATTCAGACCATCCT
Organism: Oncomelania hupensis; assembly: GCA_036898135.1. NCBI lineage: Eukaryota > Metazoa > Mollusca > Gastropoda > Littorinimorpha > Pomatiopsidae > Oncomelania > Oncomelania hupensis. The sequence continues at coordinate 34,954,149 of CM072521.1, read as the reverse complement.
CTTCTAATTTAAAAAGATGATTGGGCACTCGAAAAAATATGATCTACTGATAATTTACCAGTACATCGATAAGTAGCATCTAAAGAATATTTTATTAATAATAATATTAATGATAATAATACTGAGATTTGTAGGCACACATTTGGCAGACTACAGCGATTGTTATGTGTACTTTAACACAAGGTTGTAGATGCTAATTCACGCCTACGTAACAGTTCTTGTACCACCTTTCTCTTCATCCGCGCATCCAATCACTCGTGAAAGGCGTGCGCGTTAGAAATTCTTTTAGTAGTAGTAGTAGTAGCAGTAGTAGTAGTAGTAGTAGTAGTAGTAGTAGTAGTAGTAGTAGTAGTAGTAGTAGTAGTAGTTATTAATTAATTAATTCATTATTTAATTATCATTCTTATATAGCTCTTTTCCAGCTCAAGAGCTGCTCAAGGCGCTTGCCGATACAGGATCTAACTCAAGCCGCCCAAGCTGCCCATTCGCTGCCCATGGCGCTTGGTCTGACACTCAGACGACTGAGCACAATCCTAGACTACCGAAGATGGGGGATTTACGTGCATTTTAAAACCATTCTTAGTCATTTTTCTTTCTGTGTATGTGAACAGGTTTGACTCCATTGATGACCCTAAATCAGGGCAGGGTTTGGTGTTCCAAAAAAATCGAGATAAGAAAAAATACATCATCATCGGTCTAGTTGCTGCCGTCGCCGTTTTCTTCGGCATCGGCATCATTATCGGTTACTTCTCTGCTCCTCGAGGTGACAATGTCGGTGATGTATCCCCAGTTCGTGACAAGTAATTATTTTGTTTGTCTTCAATAGTCATTTATACAATCGTTTGTTTTCCTGCTAATATGCTAACTAATAATGAAAATTGCAGTCCCTAAACAATGAACTGTTTACGTAAATAATGCATTATTTAGCAACATATACTAAATAAAACATAATTTAGCAAATTCCTCTAAATAATGCATTATATAGGTAAACAAATCCTTATTTAGAAACATTTCTAAATAATACATAATTTAACACAATCTACTAAAAGCATGCATTTTATAGATAAATAATTACTTATTTAGCAAAGATGTCTTATTTATATAAATATCATAATTTATTTATTTAAACAATATATTATTTAGAGAAATCTTACATTGCTTGTGATTATTTAGAAAATATGATTCTAAATAAATATTATTTAGCTGAAAGTGGTAACAAAATAAATATTTTACAAAGAGAATTCCATAGTCCCATGCTAAGACAACCCTTTGGGGTCATGAGCAATCTTGCCACTGTATATTGTTCTAACCTATAAAGGGAAAAGTGAAAGCCCCAGTTGAAAACCTGTCTTTCCTTTATAGGCATGACCGATTCACTGCGGCAACAGTTGGAGTGCCGGGGGTTTCAGTATAAATAGTATCCCCACTTTCTGGAAATATAGTGCTTTAAATTCCCACTGTCGCTGTCTTCCTCATTTGCTCTTTCCCATTCCTGCTCTGTCCTATCACTCTGCTATATTATCTTCTTCTTCGCTAGATCAATGACCTACCTTTTTTCTTGAAAACTCTTCCTAGACAAGACTCCTTGTTTGTGTAGGGTCTGTTGGATCAGCTTGGGAGTATTGGACGCTTTCTGCCGGGTGGTCACTAGGGCTTCCTATGATGTTATTATTTAGCAATATAGGCATTTTATATGTATGTGTTTTGTTGATAATTTATAATGATGTTTGTATTCTATTTTGTTTTTGTAACCGGGGGTTCGATTAGTTGGGGTAAAGCCTCAGCCGTCCCCTGCGTGGGATGTCTTTATTGTAAAGTGACTGGCCGGTGGAGGACGTTCAGTTTTCCCACTAGGGTTGTTTCAGCAGATCTTTTATGCGGATCGGGGGTTGTCCGGTCCTGATTTGGCTCGGAAGAGTCCGCTGGACCTAAAGCAACAATCAATCAATCAATCAATCAAAATGCTAAGACAAGGTAGGCCTACTAGCACTTGTTGATATGCAATCAGTAGCGAGTTCTTTAGCAGCGAATGGCTAACTGGCGTTGTTTGGTATGCAAGGCCTCACAAAGCAACGAATGGCTAACTGGCGTTGTTTGGTATGCAAGGCCTCACAAAGCAGCGAATGGCTAACTGGCGTTGTTTGGTATGCAAGGCCTCACAAAGCAGCGAATGGCTAACTGGCGTTGTTTGGTATGCAAGGCCTCACAAAGCAGCGAATGGCTAACTGGCGTTGTTTGGTATGCAAGGCCTCACAAAGCAGCGAATGGCTAACTGGCGTTGTTTGGTATGCAAGGCCTCACAAAGCAGCGAATGGCTAACTGGCGTTGTTTGGTATGCAAGGCCTCACAAAGGATATATATATATATATACACATATATATCCACAATGTTGGCGGCCATGCTGTACTCGTAGAAAAGTATCTATTTTTCCCACTCGCCATTTGGAAAGACATGACCATCAGTTTACACTCCAAGGTAAGGCTGCTGCGCTCTCTTTACATCTCCATCTCCCTATACGCTTGCGAAACATGGACCATCACAGCAGACTTGCAACGAAGAATACAACGCATGGAGATGAGGTGCTACAGAAGACTTCTGAGCATTTCCTAAACTCCGCACATCACCAACGACGAAGTCCGACAGACCATCACACAAGCCATTGGACAACACGATGACATGCTCACAGTGGTGAAGAAACGGAAACTCCGATGGTATGGCCACGTCAGCATAAAATCAGGCCTTGAAAAGACCACCATTCAAGACACGGTGAGAGAGGCAGAAGAAGAGTGAGACAGGAAAAGAGGTGGGAGAACAACGTTCGAGAATGGGCTGGTTTGGCACTGAGCGAAGTCATGCGGGTTGCTGAAGACAGAGAAAGATTGAGTACGCTGGTGAAACGATCATCTGTGGTGCCCCAACGACTTTCAAGTTACGGGATAGGACAGTGTAGGATAGATTTCTTTGGAACTAATAATTAGGTACTGAATCGGTTTTCACAAGTTTTCTGTTACTTTTGGATCTATTTTTGTCTCCCCTTTTAAATCTAGACAGTCTTCTAAAGTTGCATAATATGGTGGGTGTGTCCAAACACGGCGAGCAGAGCAGAGAATTATTGTCTGTAGAAGCTTGACACAATTATGGTGCACCAGGTGCTTAATTCAATATCTGTTGCTCCAACTTTAGAAAAGGAATAGTAAAATTCAGAGGAATAGTGACAATGGATGAAGTGTTGTATTTCTATTTCCTTAAAAGCCATTTTCGCCGTGTTGTACCATACAGTGGCCACGTGCTGTTTCCGAAGACGATATCGCCTCTGAAGTTTGTTGTTGTTGTTGTTGTTGTTGTTGTTGTTGTTGTTGTTGTTGTTTTTTGGGGGTGGTGGGTGGGAAGTGGTGGGAGGAGGGAAGGGGGAAAGAGAAGATTTTTTTTTTTGGGTGGTCAACAGTGATAACTAAATTAGAATCAGTGGACAGTGATGACTGCATCAGAATCAGGATTAGTGGACATGGACGGAGCCGGAGACGCGGAATGTTTTCGGGCGTATGTTTTGTGGCAGTTTTAATAGTGTTATCTGTACTGGCAGCGAAATATTAACTAGATCTAGCGTTTCAGGTAATATATAAATTAATTAATATTTATTATTGTTTATTCCTTGGATCCTTGAGACATTGGGATGTTTAACACTTGAAAGCCGCTGACACTGAGCGAAGCCATGAGGGTTGCTGAGGACAGAGAAAGATGGAGTACGCTGGTTAAACGATCATCTGTGATGCCCCTACGCCCTCCGAGTTATGGGATAGGATAGGATAGGATACGATGTTGTTTATTTGGTTTATCGTTATAATTTGTAACGTTTGAAGAAAAATATAGAAGATATAGAAGAGAAGTCCGCGCCCTGGTACTCCGAGATCTTCCAGCAGATGCGCGTTGCCAAGCGAGAGCGGAGGCGTGCGGAGTGGGCGTGGCTGCGGTCGGGGCTAACTGTGCACAAGCAAATCTTCCAAGCCGCCAAGCGCGCAGTCACCACGCTCGTGCACAATGCAAAGATCACCTTCCTCCGTGATCATATCAGTAACTGCAAGTCGAGCCGCAAGCTGTTTGACATTTGTGGGCGGCTGATGGGTCGTTGTACTGTGTCCCCCCTCCCCACCATCTTTCCCCTCAAGCAGCTTCCAGAGGTCTTCAGTAACTTTTTCATTAAGAAAGTGAAGGACATCCGTGATGAGCTAGACAGCATGACAGTTTCCAGCGCTGTGGCGCGTGATGAGCCAGTGTCTTTAGGACAATCGTTTGTTGCTTTCCAGCCAGTCTGTGAAGAAGAAGTGAAGAAGACAGTTCTCATGTCCAAGCCAACAACCTGTCCGTTGGACCCCATGCCTACGCCATTGCTCGTGGAATGCCTTGACATGCTGCTGCCCTCTATCACTCACATTTTCAACCACAGTTTAACGTCTGGTGTTTTCCCCTCCCTGTTCAAAACTGCCATAGTCAAACCACTCTTGAAGAAACCCTCATTAGATTCCAACACGCTCAAGAGTTATAGGCCAGTCTCAAATCTCAGTTTTTTGTCCAAAGTACTCGAAAAGCTTGCCTTGAAACAACTTCTTTCCTATCTGACCCATCACGATCTTATTCCACACACTCAGTCTGCCTATAGGCCTTCTCACGGCACTGAAACCGCACTGCACAAGATTATGAATGACATTATGTATGCCTTGGATGGTGGTGACGTGTTCTTCCTCACTCTCCTTGATCTCTCAGCAGCGTTTGATGCGATCGATCATATCACGCTTCTTCAACTCCTCCAAAACCTGTACGGCATCTCTGGGTCAGCGCTGGCATGGTTTGAGTCATACCTAATTGGTCGGACCCAGACCGTGCTAGTCGATGGCCAGTTGTCCGCACCTGCAACTCTTTCTTATGGTGTTCCCCAAGGATCTGTTTTAGGCCCCATTCTTTTCATTTTGTACACCAAACCTTTGTTGTCTCTGATCCAATCTCATTCTATTTCTACTCAATCATATGCTGACGACACGCAGCTTCAAAAATCCTGTCCTCCTTCTGAAGTCACAACCACTGTCCAAGGCATTCAGACCTGTGCGTCTGATATCAAGTCATGTATGATAGAAAATAAACTATGCTTGAACGACGACAAGACTGAAGCACTGTTTATAAAGAAAAAGAGCACAATTCTTTCAGATGGTGAACCACACTCAATACAAATTGGCAATTCCGACGTTCCTTTCAGCACTTCTGCTCGTAACCTAGGATTCATTATGACATCTGACACATCTCTTGACACTCACATCTCCAACACACGTAAATCTGCATATTTTGAACTTCGCAAAATCAGTTCTATTCGCTCTTGTCTTTCACAACAAACCACGATCATCTTAGTTTGCTCTTTTGTTCTTTCAAAACTGGATTACTGCAATTCTTTTCTTGCAGGCTGCTCCCAAGATCTTCTCTACAAACTTCAAAAAGTACAAAATGCAACTGCACGCCTTGTTCTCAAGGCTTGCAGAAGAGATCATGTCACTCCCCTACTACGTTCCTTGCACTGGTTGCCCATATCTGCACGTATAGAATATAAAATTTCCACACTCTGCTTCAACTTTTTCTTCGGCACTTCCCCTGCATACTTTTCTGACATGCTCATACCCTACGTACCACGCAGACAGCTCCGTTCCGCATCAGACCAACGCACCTTCATCATCCCACTTGTCAAAACAAAAACCTATGGAGAACGCACCTTTGCTTTCTGTGCATCCACTCAATGGAATTCCCTTCCACACAATATCCGCCATGCGCAAACACAACTAGCGTTTAAACGACAACTCAAAACATATTTTTTTCCATAAACACCTTCTATAGCTCATTCTCAATAACACACATGGATCTCATCATCAGTCTAGTATGCACACATGTCGTGGCGCTCCATGCACGGGCAATGGTGTTCGCTTTTTAATGGTGTTCGCTTTTTATAATTGTTATAAGTGTTGGTTGCCTTTTACAAGTTAATAATAGTTTTAGTTGCCTTTTTATGTGTTTCAATGTAATATTTTTATTGAATCTTTTTAACATTATGTTGTACATTTTTAGTGAATTTATTCAGACTTTATATACCTACTGTTGTTGTGTAGTATAAATGGTGTATGAATGTGTCAAGCGCGGAGAGCACAGCCACTTGTGGCTGTGATGCTGCGCTATATAAATCTACATTTATTATTATTATTATTATTATTATTATTATTATTATTATTATTATTATTATTATTATTATTATTATTATTATATAATTTTGATGTTCAATGTTTGGCATTTCTGTTTCAGTTTTGATTACGCCAAGTTTATTTTGGACAACGTGAATAAAGACAATATCCGCACTAACCTGATGTAAGTTTGCTCGAACAACGTTTGTAATTCCATCATGTGTGCAATCAAACCTTGGGGTGGGGGTGGGGGGTGGGGTTGGTGTTTTTTTGGGGGGAGAGGCGTCGGGGTGGGGGGGAAGGGAGGGATTTGGAGGGGAGGGGCGGGAGTTGTTATGGTCTGGCTGTATTTCGTTATATGTCCACTGAAAATAAATGGCGAGCGTTGTGGCCGAGTGGTCTAAGGCGGGACTAACTTGCTTTGTCCACAGGCCAGAAAGCAATGGCGCCTGACAGGTGTGGGATCGATCCAGCATCTGGGCGTTTTATATGTTTCTCCGAATATTAGTTACTTATGAACTACAAAATTAACACAGAGAAAAAAAAAAGGTCACCAGATGTAACGGATGGATGTTTGATGTGTGCCTGTTTATAATAACTGACTGCAAAATATATCTGAAACCTAATTCAAAGCAAAGTGTGCATGTAAGTTTCTCTGTTAACTATCACACCCACACATTCAAAGATTCCTGCTAGCACAAGCAAACACCAACACAAATATAAGGTCCACGCTCTCAATACTTTATATAAATAAAAAACACTATTTTACATCAAACTTTCACACCACATGTTTCAGGTTAAGAGTCTATGAATCTCAAAGCCGGCATTTACATGTCCTGAGCCAAATCAAAAAACGTGGTAACTGGAGGGAGTCTGTACACAAGTAGGCCTAGACGAAATAATCAAAACTTGTTACCTGTAGTAACAGTCGGAAATCTGCCTAGAAGACGACACAAGGCAGTTGTGTGCTAAGCATGTGTAAGCTAACGCTCGCTCAGGTAGGCAGTGATCTCATCCCGCTGACGTATAGCCACCCTCCCCCACCCACCCCCTCCCTCCCCCCCCTCCCCGATAGATGGCGCTCAGATCTCACGAGATTTTCGCGGGCTTTGGCTGACCACAAGGCTAGGTAGTCATTCTTTGTCTAACGCTCACCCGAGACGGACACGTGCAAAGATCTCTCTCAGAAAAACTAAAGCAGGTGATGGGTGAAAATCATTCATCGCAGTATAGCCAAAGCCTGACATTTTCAAAAAGGTAAATGATCAAGCTTTTGTTTCATCGCGAATTATTGATATTATTGTTGGATTATGTTTGTGAAGTCTTGCTATGTTTTATCATTGTGAATGTTTATAAAACTTAGCTTGACCACGTGGCTAACACGCGACCGGTTTCGGCACCACAAGGTAGCCTCTACTGTCCAACTGTTGTTTCTCCTATGTGTATTATTGCAGACCAGTGGCTGTACCGGAGAATGTGTATATTGTTAATTACTTCTCGATGTGTTTAGTTTAGCCATGATATGTACATGTATAGGAATTATGTTGGAGATCCCAGTGGACCACAGACATAGAAGATTATTTATCCCTTGTTTGTATAAGTGGATGCGATCTCAACTGAGGGCTGTTTCTGCCATCAGTGAGACGCTCTGCACACACTTTGTATACAAGGCGTTGTAGAAACTCGTCTTATGTTTTGCAGACGAGCAGACTGGTTGGTCAGAGGCAGGGATAGACCACTAAGAGTCAACCCTGACATTCGGCCTGCAGTGGAGCATCTAGCACTGAGCTACGATAGCCCAATAGTCAACAACCAAGGAGGAGACACCATCACCACACCTCAACACATCAGCTAAGTGCAAGAAGAATTGCACTAACACTGATCTAGAAGGACTGTGCCGTAGTCCACTCTCCTGAAAACAACATTAGGCAAACCAGAACAAATAGCCCAATGATGAGACAGTAGAAAATATCAAGAACAGTAGCAGCATAGACCCATCAAGGAGCGAAATAGTCGAAGTGAATTTGGACATTTAAGTTAATATAGTGTTTAGAGAATTATGTATAGAGTAGAGAAAATAAATGTGTGATATTTACTGTTAACAAGTGGCTGGACTACCTATGTTTCATAGCCGTGTGAGAGCTAGTGTGCCAGTGAATCTTTTACCATTTTCTCCATATCTCTATAACCCTATCCGCACACAGACAGAGCTAAACTTATAAATGTATTAAGATTAGTCACATGGTGATTATACTAGCCTATCCCCGCAGATGATAGATGAGTGGGTAATAGCATTCCATTGTGCAGAGCCCAGCAACAATAGACCCACCGTCACCGTCACAGAGACAACCCCGTGTGTCCAGGTGTATGAAGCTACCAGCCTCCCATAGGCAGCTAAAACAATATAATATTTATTCACTCGTCAATACTCTGATTATTATAATCATATTATTCATCTTTGTTTCATCCTTGCTCATCTCCATTATTTCCTTCACTCTTTCAATTCCGCTCCATATGTGATCGTTTCTTTCCTTCTCCACAATGTTATCCATATCCAGGTATAATTATTTCATGAATTAAAATTACTATCAACATACTCACACCTTCCATTCATTCTACACTATTTACAACTCTATAATTATGGCCCCATGTAATTAATAACATTATTACATCATTGAAAATTATATTTCATCTTAGTGGACAACAACTCACCACCTCAATACATCCAATGCAAAAATATACTTCTCCAACATTTCACAATCATGAAAACATTATAAATACCTGTAATCTTTACAGCACAATACACAATCCAATTTCAGAGAGAAAGTCCACCGAACCTATACTCCTTGATAAGTTCTCGATGCTTTCTACCTCTCAAATCTTACCAATAATCTTTTTTTTTATTTCTTTTTTTCCCTACACACCTGACCCATTTGACTTCATACAACCTCACACCTTGGGACACATTACTGAAGTGAGCTCCAATGGCCCTTACTCCCAGCTATTCATTATTTCATTGGTTCAATATTTTCAGACAATGAAAATAATAACATTAGATATATTTATTAAAGGAAATACTCACATTCTAAAAATATAAATATTACTAAAAATAGAAAATTCACGGTCTCTACACACATACACACACACCTATATATATGGCTGTTTTAACAGTTTAATTGACGTTAAAAAAAGACCAGTGGCATAGCTAGGGATTTGGGGGTCCGGGGGGCTTGGCCTCTTTGGGGGCCCCTGCATTTTGACATTCGACATCATGATATGAGATAATGTACTTAATAAATATATAAGTATAAAAAACAAATTGCAACAGTGTTTCTAACTTATATAACAACGTGAATAGCAAGATTACATGGTGCCGGTGGCGTAATATTTAATATTTAAAGTTTTAAAAAAAATTCGGCACTCCTTTGGGGCCCCCCTCAAGTGGGGACCCGGGGGGACTTTCGAATTTGGATCCCCGCTCCCTCTCCCCTAGCTACGCCACTGAAAAAGACTGTTTGCTGATTCAAATTCTCTGATTGTCCAGCCCTGTTGTGACCCTGCTGGTTTTCTCCTTGGCTAAAAAAAATAAAAAATCAGTCACGCTCAGCAATGTAAAATGTGTATGGTATATGTGTGTGACCATACTCTGCAGTGTAAAATGTGTGTGCTATATATGTGACCTTGTACTGCAGTGTAAAATGCGTGCGCTATATATGTGGCCATGCACTGCAGTGTAAAATGTGTGGGCTATATATGTGGCCATGCACTGCAGTTACGTTACGTTAAGCAGATAAGTCCCCGGATACAATAGCATATAAGGGACTGATGCACTGCAGTGTAAAATGTGTGGGCTATATATGTAGCCATGCACTGCAGTGTACAATGTAGGGGCTATATATGTGACCTTGTACTGCAGTATAAAATTTGTGTGCTATATATGTGGCCATGTTTTGTTGTGTGAAATGCGTGTGGTATATGTGTGTTACGGTTGAGACGCGCACGATAGATCCGATAATTTGGTTTTGCAAAGCATGCAATAACAGAGTGTATTTACCTTGGCAAAACAAAACGATCGGATCTATCGTGCGCGTCTCAAAGGTAACAGCGTGTTGTTGCTAGAAGAAGCTTTGTATAATGTTGATAATTTTCGTGGGTCGATATTTTTCAGAATTGTCTGGAGTTACTTCGCGATAAATCTGGTAATAGCTTAGCATTCTTCTAACCTAAATAAGATTTTGATTGGGTGTTATTGCGTCATGCTGGAATGTTTGAACTTTTTCTCCATTGCAGAGAGACTATATAAGTAAAGCGCTGTCTGTTTGTGTGAGAGTGCTTTTAGAGTGTTTATGATGATTTTAGATGATGATCTTTAAAGTGATTTTCGGAAAGTGATCTTGTATGCAGTTGTTGATGTTTGCTGAATAAAGTTGGAAAACGTTATACGACGACTCCTGCCTTGTTGCTGAGTGAACAGTCTGCGTGGATAAACGAATCTGAGTTACATTTATCAAGATTTAAAGCATTGGGGTTGAATTAACCATTGATAAATAACCGATGTGGAATATTTTGGGGGCCAAGTTGCGATCTACGCCGTAGCCAAGGGTTCAACTATGACAACAAGCGGGTTTTTGTTACGAGAGGCAGTCATCGAGGGTAGCCGCCAACGAGTTGCGTCGGTAGGGACCAACATACTGGGACTACATCCCTAATAGATACGGGTTGACTGCAAGGGCGTGTAGTCGCCAAAGAGTTGTTTCGTGAGCGAACAACAGACTACATGGCTGCCGCAAGACTACGTCGAGGGATAGTCTCAGAGCTACATCGCCAGTATTAGAGAGAGCGACGAACGGACATCGCGTCTACTTCAGCACAGGAGCGTATACATCAACACCAGCGTGGTGCAGCGTCGCATACGACGAGGACTGCGGGGCCTGCGTCAGCGAAGGCGACTAGTGACAAGCATCAGCGCTACTGCAGAAAGCGTGCTGTTCTAGAACAGTCTAGAAAGGTGCAGCATAGTCAAGAACTTTCCAGAAAAATATGATAGCTGACTTCTGGCAGAAAGGACTTAAACTGAATCTAAAAGTCAAGCAGCTGATGGGTTACGTCAAGTCTCAGGAGAGAATACAAGAAAGAGTAATCGAAGAGCAACGTCGGCGTGAAGAAATAGAAAGAGAAGAACAACGTCGCCGTGAAGAAAGAGAATTAGAAGAGCAGCGTCGCCCTTAGGAAAGAGAATTAGAAAAACAGCGACGGCGTGAAGAAAGACAAATTGAACAGCAGCGTCACCGTCGTGTGTTACTGGGACAACCTGCTAGTCGACACCAAGACCTGGAAAGAGCATCTGATGACCTTGAGGGAGCTGTTTCACCGTCTTACAAAAGCTAACCTGACCGCGAAACCCAGCAAGTGATTCTGGGAACTGATAACGTCGACTTCATCGGACATTCGATGGAAGAAGGGAGCAATAGAGGGTGCTCTGACTCCAGGAAAGTCTACGAGATCACTGGGCCGAGGACAACCGTAACGGATGAGGGCATCAATGCCGTACGAATGAAGGAACATTAACAGTATCCAGACAGACTGAAATAAGTTTTAATTCTGGACTTTGTTTGTGCATTGCGTCTGAACGTTGTTGATAGAAATTAAGCAAATGTCTTCTTTTGTAGGGGGTAGTGTTACGTTTGAGACCCGCACGATAGATCCGATCATTTTGTTTCGCAAAGCATGCAATAACAGAGTGTATTTACCTTTGATTGGATTTTGCGCACGTTGTTGCTAGATATTGTTGAGAATTTTCTGGAGTTACTTGTTTATTACTAACCGAAGCTTCGCGATAAATCTGGTAATAGCTAAGCATTCTTCTAACCTAAAGAAAGTTATTTGACGTAAGACAGTACACAGTTCCAGTGACGAGTTTTATTTTGATTGGATGTTATTGCGTCATGCTGGAATGTTAGAACTTTTTCTCCATTGCAGAGAGACAATACGCGCTGTCTGCTTGTGTGAGAATACTTTAAAGAGTGCTTTATGATGATTTTCGATGATCGTTGAAGTGATTTTTGGAAAGTGATCCTGTATGCAGTTGTTGATGTTTGCTTAATAAAGTTTGAAAACTTTATACGACGACTCCTGCCTTGTTGCTGAGTGAACAGTCTGCGTGGATAAACGAATCTGAGTTACATTATCAAGATTCAAGCATCCGTGCTGAATCTACCATTGATAAATTACCGACGTGTAACAATGTGGCCATGGACTGCAGGGTAAAATGTGTTTGCTATATATGTGACCTTGTACTGCAGTGTGAAATGTGTATGCTATATATGTGACCTTGTACTGCAGTGTAAAATGTGTATGCTATATATGTGACCTTGCACTGCAGCGTAAAATGTGTGTGCTATATATGTGACCTTGCACTGCAGTGTAAAATGTGTGTGCTATATATGTGACCTTGCACTGCAGCGTAAAATGGGTGTGCTATATCGTGTGGCCATGCACTGCAGTGTAAAATGTGTGGGCTGTATTTGTGACCATGCACTGCAGTGTACAGTGCGTGGGTTATATATGTGGCCATGCACTGCAGTGTATAATGTGCGGGCTATATATGTGGCCATGCACTGCAGTGTACAATCCTATCCTATTCTATCTTATCCCCTAACTCAAAGGTCCTTGGGGCACCACAGACGATTGTTTAACCAGTGTACTCCATCTTTCTCTCTTCTCATGTCTTCGCTAAGTGTCAAACCAGTCCATTTTCGAATGTTGTCCTACCGCCTCTTTTTCTGTCTCCTTCTTCTTGCACGGTGCCTTGCAGGATGGTTTTTGCAAGGCCTGATGCTCTGGTGACGTGGCCATACCATCTGAGTTTCCTTTCTTCAACACTGTGAGCATGTTATCGTGTTGTTCAATGGCTTGTGTGATGGTCTTTCGGACTTCATTGTTGGTGATGGACTTGGTATAGGAAATGCCCAGAAGTCTACTGTAGCACCTCATCTCCATGCTTTGTATTCTTCATTGTAGATCTGCTGTGAGAGTTCATATTTCACAAGCCTATAGGAAGATAGAGATGACAAGGGAGCGCAGCAGCCTTAATATGGAATTACATAACATGATTATTGCTCAAGGTCCAGCGGGCTCTTCCGAGCCAAATCAGGGCCGGAATATGGAATGAAGACTGGTGGTCCTGTCTTTCCAAATGGGCTTCAACCTTGTCAGGGCTGCAGTTTTTTGTGCAATGCTGGAGAGGACTTCCTGTTGGGAGCCATCGTCTGAAACAATGGCTCCTAAATATTTGAAGCTATGCACTGCATTGAGGAATTGGCTTGGACTTTGATGTCCATGTTGATGCCTTTGGTGTTGATGGTCATCATTCTGGTCTTCTCTTCACTTATTTCCATTCCCTAGGCTCATGAGTTGGTGTCAAGCCTCTGTATCAAGTGTTCAGGTCCTTTTTCCTCTCGAGCCAATCCATCAAAGTCACCAGCAAAGTAGAGGTTAGAGATTGCTCTACGCCCTAGGCTGACTGTGCCTTCGTGATCTGCAAGGGCATCTGTCATGACGCGCTCTAGGAAGATGTTGAAGAGTGTTGGAGAGAGTAGGCATCCTTGACGCACACCGATTTTGTTAATTGAGTCGTTAGATCAGTTGCTCCCAACCATAACCCACATAGTCAACGAGAGCTTGTCTTCTGGCGCATTTCCTTCTTCATGCAAGTCAGCTGTCATCAAACCCTTGCTTAAGAAGCCCAGTCTAGATAAGAATGACCTAAAAAAAAACTATAGACCTGTATCTAATCTGTCATTTTTGTCAAAAGTCATTGAAAATCTAGTCTTAAAACAACTCTTTGCTTACCTGAATGATAACTCCCTTCTTAGTCCAAACCAGTCAGCTTATCGACCTTTTCACAGCAGACCGCTCTCCTGAAAGTCATCAATGACCTTTTGCTCGCTCTGGACAGCGGTAACGTCTCCATCCTAACCCTCTTAGATCTTAGTGCGGCCTTTGACACCGTCGACCATCACACCCTATTCAAGACCCTTCGGGATTACTTTGGAATCTCTGGATCAGTTTTGGATTGGTTTCGATCTTACCTTTCCGATAGAACTCAGGCGGTCGCTGTGGATGGCTGTTTCTCCAGCAGAGCTGACTTGGTGTGCGGGGTTCCACAGGGGTCCGTTTTAGGCCCTGTTTTGTTCGTAATGTACACCAAGCCACTGCTCATCTTGCTCGAAAAGCATGCTGTTGAGAGCCAGTCGTTTGCAGATGACACGCAGCTGTACAAACCCACCCATCCTTCTCTTGTTAACTTCGCTGTCCAGTCCATGCAAGAGTGCATTGGTGAGGTCAAGTCATGGATGGCCCTCAGTAGGCTGAGGTTAAATGACGACAAGACAGAAGCACTTCTTATCCACAATCACAAATCATCCTTTGCCTCGTCTCTCCCCACTTCTCTTCAAGTAGGCTGCTCTGACATTCCGTTTTCTCCTTCTGCTAGGAATCTTGGCTACATTCTCTCCGATGACATGTCCCTCAACAATCACATCTCTCACATCTGTCGCTCTGCTTACACCGCCATTCGTCAGCTCAGCTCCATCCGCCATTACCTCACTATTAGTGCTACAAAAACATTAGTCTGTGCCATCGTTCTCTCTCGTTTAGACTATTGCAACTCTCTTTTGTCAGGTTCACCTAAACACTTTATCGATAAACTGCAAAGGGTCCAAAACTCTGCTGCTAGGTTAGTTCTTAAGGCAAAAAAGCGCGATCACATCACACCACTTCTCCACTCTCTTCACTGCCTCCCTGTTCAAGCCCGCATCGACTACAAACTGTCCACTCTCTGCCACAACTTCTTCTCTGACTCCTGCCCTTCCTATCTTACTGATCTTCTAA
Source organism: Oncomelania hupensis (assembly GCA_036898135.1). NCBI lineage: Eukaryota > Metazoa > Mollusca > Gastropoda > Littorinimorpha > Pomatiopsidae > Oncomelania > Oncomelania hupensis. The sequence goes on along the minus strand of CM072521.1, from coordinate 34,939,045 downwards.
CTGTCTACTCACCCTCTCGACCGCTTCGCTCCTCTGCAGACGCGCGCATTCTTTCTGTTCCCAAGACACGCACTAAGGCATACGGTGAACGATCTTTCTCTTTCTGCACTCCCAAGCAATGGAATTCTCTTCCACCACACATCCGCAACATACCGACCACCCAGGCCTTCAAAAACGCACTCAAGACCCATCTCTTCAAACTGTATTATCCTGATTGACTCACCCTCCGACTGATGACGGATGCCGGTGGGATGCCGTCCATGGCTTGACATATAAATAGTCTGTACATTTATATCTGAGTATCTAATTATTTTTATATAATTATTTTTGCATAATTATTTTTGCATTAGTTTGTACATTATGTTTTTGATAATATTTTATTTCTGCAATAGTGAGGAGAGGCGGGTCTTATCTTTTTTATATTGTATTAATTAACCATTGTTAGATGTAACAAATTTTTAGTTATATTTTAAATCTGTATGGTGAATCTTATTATTATTTAATATGCCATTGTATTAATATTTTTTGTTTGTTTGTTTATTTTGCATGTGTAGTGTATTGCATATGTTGTTGTTCTCTTGTATGCCTTTGTGAGTACGGTTGGTGTGAATGCTTGCATTGTTTATGTTTGTTCTAAAGATATATCCTATGTTAAGAGCGGTGAGCCCAGCCCAGAGCTGGGGTACCGCGCTATATAAGCCTACTTTATTATTATTATTATTATTATTATTATTATTATTATTATTATTATTATTATTATTATTGTAGTTCTGAACCAGTTACCGATGGCGCTGTTGTGGAGGATTGCACTGGTAGCCTTGTCATACAGGCTTTTGATTACTTCAATAATTTTAGGGTTGATGTACATTTTCATGGTTGCCCACAGAGCTGCATGCCAGACTCGGTCAAAGGCTTTCTTGAAGTCTACAAACACATAATATAGATGTTGTTGGTGCTGTAGGTACATCTCACAGAATATTCTGAGGTTGAAAATCTTTTCAGTGGTACTTCACTCTGCCCTGAACCCTGTTTGCTATTCAGCTATGATTTGTTCAGCTTGGGGTTTCAACCTGTTGAGTATTATATTCAGGAAGACCTTGCTGGAATGACTGATGAGGCTGATGGTGCAGTAAATTTTACACTTCTAAAGGTCACCATTTTGGGAAAGAGTGGTGGCAATCGACTGGGTCCATGGTGTAGGCGAACTTCCCACTCTGCCAGATTGGTTACAGATAATAATGAGGGCGTCAATCCTCGCTTCCGCTCCGGCTTGCAGCAATTCCGCGGGTATGTTGTCCAGGGCCGCTGACTTCCCCTTCTTTAGTGATTGCACTGCTGCCTCAACTTCTTCTCGGAGAATTGGGAGGGTTTCTTCCTCTTCTCTGTTCTGAGGACATGCTAGAACTGATGGGTCTCCGTTTGGTGTGTGGTTGTAAAAGCCAGAGAAGTACTCTGTCCATCTATCCAAGCCTTCTTGTTCTTCTGTAAAGTAGATGCCAGATTGGCTTAGGATTGTGGAGACCTTGGGCTGTTTAATACTTGTCAGCCGCTTCACAGTCTGGTAGGCCTTCTTGCTGTTGTTCTTGTTCAGACTGTTCCTTATTTCCTTGCATTGATCTTCTATCAGTTATCCTTTGCCGTGCACATGCCTTTTCGGATGTCATTGTTGATTTTGATTTTTCGGTAGGCATCAGCTCCCTGTGAGATGTTCTTTTTCTTTTTCATCTCTCTTCGTTTATGACATAGGTCCAAAGGTTCAGGTGTGATCCACGATTTCTTCTTTGGGCGGTGCATGCTTGCCAAGGATCTCAGTGGCGGCATCTGTCACACTGAGTTGAAGGTGGTGGTCATGATGTTGACATCTACTTCACCAGCTCCCAAAATGAGCAGAGGTGCAAATTTGCCTCCAATTGTGGCTTGGAATATTTCTGCCACCTCTGGGTCTTGTGGTTTGTCCAGGTCGAATTTCAGTCTGGTGCACTTTGCTGTGTGTTTACTCTCTTCAAGTGGAGCTGGAAGTACATCATCACGAGATCGTAATTACTTCCGATTTCTGCTCCTGGAAAAGTGAGTGTCCTGCCAATGGTGATCCTTGATCTGAAGCGTGTCTTGACCATGATGTAGTCAATCTGTTTGTGATGCGCCCCGCTGGGACTGGCCATGTCCATCGTCTGGATTTTTTGTGGAGACCAAGTGTGTTTGCCAGTATTAGGTTGTTGTAGAAATTCTCGACTTCGCCGTCGTCATAGTCCGATGTTGGGGCATAGACCTGGATGATGGTGATGCTGAAAAGGGCTGCTCTCAGACGGATGGTAATGAGTCTCCTGGAGACTGGGCGGCAACCCACGACAGTGGCTAGAATGCCTTTGTGGACCAAGAATCCAAAGCCGTGTTCGTGCCTGTTATATCAACCGATGAAATAAAGCTTGTGACCTTTGTCGGTCGTTGTTTCACCTAGGCCTTTTCAGCGCAGTTCGCTGATACTTCAGATGTTCCATCGATTGTGGTCCAGCTCGTGGGCAAGTCCTTCTAATTTTCCCTCTGCAGTTAAGGTCCTGACATTCCAGGTTCCTATGCCGATGTTGTCTCTTGTGCGTATCCTGCTAAGTTGTCCATCAGTAGCACAACTATCACTCCATCCTGGTGGCCAACGAAAGGCGCGGTCCTTGGTGACCCAGGCGACGACCGATCCGGTATGGAGTGAGTAATTCTTTTCATCATATGGTGTGTCTTGGGCAAGAAAGACCTGGCAGGGCCCAATCCTCTCCAAGCTGCTGGCCACAACCGAAATCCACGAGCACAGTGTGGCTCATCTTGGCCCCGAGCACGTGGTTCTGGCCGGTGACTTCTATGTAGAAGACTTTCGCCCAGTGATGCCGTGCTGACATCATCCTTGTTAGTCGCCTCTTACGACACGCCGGGAAACATTGGGTCTATTTTTTTAAGTACCTGAACCCACAGAGCAGTGTACAATGTATTGGCTGTATGTGTGGCCATGCAATGCAGTGTACAATGTGTGTGCTATTTATGTGGCCATGCACTGCAATGTACAGTGTGCTAGTTGTGTGGCCATGCACTGCAGTGTACAATGTGTGTGGTATACTTGTGGCCATAAACTGCAGTGTACAATCTGTGTGCTTTTACATGAGTGTAACGAACGCATTTCGTACACGTTGATATAAATAAATGTTATGACGTCACTAGCGTAAGGCCGAAATTTTTCTTGTCAAATGAAATTACTAGAGTGAGTTGTTTTTATTCAGAGAGTACATGCCAGTTGATGTGAAAAGACGTGTTCTTTGGAGCTCTGGGAAAGCGGGACTCTTCTTTTGGAATAGTATAGCTGTATCTATAATACAGGTATTTATTGTTATTATTATCAGTATTTATAATTAGCTGTGAAGCTATTAATACGAAAATGGAAAGTATTGCTTTTTATGAATTATTGTGATTGGAGTGCAGAAGAATCCATTGTTTGAAGGAAGTACGGTAACTCATAAATACCATATTTGGTCATGTAATTATTATATATGATACAGTTTATAATCATGATGCAATTTTGTATTCATTCATATGTGAAGATATGGGGCTGAAATAGGAATGTAATTCAGTTGTATAATTTTTATCTAATGATGAATGAATGTGCAGTAATATGTTATAACTTGAAAGTGAGCTGTGATTGTAAAGTTTGGCTCATAGTCCATTGCGTTATAGGCTACACAATGTGTGTACGGTGTTAAAGTGGCTATAGGTATTGTCATTACATTACATTACATTACATGGTTATTGCTTTAGGTCCAGCGGACTCTTCCGGCCAAATCAGGACCAGAGGTATTGTCATAAGAATTGTGACAATAGTGACTGTATCAGTGTGGAGGCATAGAGAAGATATTCTACGAAGGAAATGATCTTCGAGGGCTCTGAAATATAATAATGTGTCAAAGGCGCATATAGTCTCTTTAAGTATAAGAGCACAAATTTACGATTGTATAAATGTTGTATACAGCGGCTGGTTCGGAGTGGAAACTTCCTGGTGTGTGGCTGAAGGAGCTGTCCTTGTGACATCGTCTACGAGACCGGATGTGGACACCATCAACGCCTTCATCTCTCCTTCGACCAACCATCACTGGTGCAGACGTGCAGCAACGGTGGGCAAAGTAAATCTCCAGACCTAAGCTACGGGATCACCTGCAGTGTTCTCCAAGAGTAGCTATCTGTTCCTAGCGTCGGTCGAGAGTACCGCGACTAGTGAGGTCTGTGAACAGTGAGTACACTCATTGATAATTAATACTGAGAGATCAGGAATCTCCGTCAAGTCGTCAGTGTGCCATTATTGACTGTGACCACACCAGAGCAATGTGTAGAGGCGAGTGACGTCTCAAGAAAGAGACAACGACCGTGTTAGTCATTGACTGAATAAGTGCTGGATTTATATATTAGCCTATAGCCACTTATCGGTTATCTGAAACTTGCGATTGTAATGCTACGAATTGTATGATTTAATGTATATGTATATGAATGAGTGAGGAAATAGTGAAACAGAGGGGCAAAGTAGTCTTTGTCCGTGTTTGTAAATACGTGTGTGATGGTGGATGGAAGAGTAGAGTAAACAGAGATAGAACATGCACCTTTAGACTAAACGTCAGAAAGCCACACGCGCACACTCACTTCATATAGACTATTCATATATATATATATATATATACTGCAAAAATCCCTACGTTACAATGAGGCTATATAACTATGCACTACAGTGTACAGTGTGCTATATATGAAATAAAGGCACTGCAATGTACAATGTGTGTTGTGTATGTTTTTCAGGAGTTATTCTTCAGAGCCTCGGCTATCTGGGACTCCTAAAAACTTGGAGCTGGCCCAGCAAATGGAGCAAGAGTGGAAGGCACATGGGTTGGATGAAGTTCACCTTGCTACGTACGATGTGCTCCTCTCTTTCCCCAACGTTTCTAATCCCAATGTGGTATGTATAATGATGCCGATACGTGTAATGGCTTGAAGGTACTGCTTTACTAGTCCAGCGAACATGGAGGAAGCTCTATTTCGTACCTGCGACGTCACACACGCGACATGACGTCATGCAAATAGAAACTATCCATTTTGACTAGAGGTTTGCATAGTATCTATAAAGTATATAAATATACATAACGAGTAAATAATTTAATTAATTAATTAATGTTTTATAACAGTTCAGTTTACCTATTTCATGATTGTAGTATGTTTCATAACAATTATTTATCTAGAAGATGATGGGGTATGTTTTACAGCAGCTGAGTTGTTTGCCTAGCACAGCACATGATGTGGTATGTTTTACAACAGCTGAGTTGTTTACCTAGCACAGCACATGATGGGGTATGTTTCACAACAGCTGAGTTGTTTACCTAGCACAGCACATGATGTGGTATGTTTTACAACAGCTGAGTTGTTTACCTAGCACAGCACATGATGTGGTATGTTTCACAACAGCTGAGTTGTTTACCTAGCACATCACATGATGTGGTATGTTTCACAGCAGCTGAGTTGCTTACCTAGCACAGCACATGACGTGGTATGTTTTACAAATTGACAAAAGCTGAGTTGTTTACCTAGCACAGCACATGATGTCATATGTTTCACAACAGCTGAGTTGTTTACCTAGCACAGCACATGATGTGATATGTTTCACAGCAGCTGATTTGTTTACCTAGCACAGCACATGGTGTGGTATGTAGCACAGCAGCTGAGTTGTTTACCTAGCACAGCACATGGTGTGGTATGTAGCACAGCAGCTGAGTTGCTTACCTGGCACAGCACATGGTGTGGTATGTTTTACAACAGCTGAGTTGTTTACCTAGCACATCACATGATGTGGTATGTTTCACAGCAGCTGAGTTGCTTACCTAGCACAGCACATGCAAGTGGTATGTTTTACAAATTGACAAAAGCTGAGTTGTTTACCTAACACAGCACATGATGTCATATGTTTCACAACAGCTGAGTTGTTTACCTAGCACAGCACATGATGTGATATGTTTCACAGCAGCTGAGTTGTTTACCTAGCACAGCACATGATGTGTTATGTTTCACAGCAGCTGAGTTGTTTACCTAGCACAGCACATGGTGTGGTATGTAGCACAGCAGCTGAGTTGTTTACCTAGCACAGCACATGGTGTGGTATGTAGTACAGCAGCTGAGTTGTTTACCTAGCACAGCACATGATGATTGTAAAACCTATTGGTGTCTGTTACAAACATACAGTGTTACAAACATACATTGATACAAACATACATTTTTACAAACATACAACAGCCATTTCAACATGGAATTATTGTAAAACCTATTGGTGTCTGTTACAAACATACAGTGCAACATTACACAACCATTTCAACATTTGGAATGATTTTAAAATCTATTGGTTCCTGCTACAAACATATATTACAAGTACAACATTACACAGGGTTTTTTTAACCTTTGTGATGATTGGAAATAGTTTTCTTGTCATTGGTGCCCGTAATTGCTCTGCACAGTTCCGAAACATACCACATCATCTGCTAGGTAAACAACTCAGCTGCTGTGAAACATACCACATTCCAAAGGTTAAAACAGCTGTGTGACGTTGCACTGTATGTTTGTAACAGACACCAATAGGTTTTAAAATCATTCCAAAGGTTAAAACAGCTGTATAACGTTGCAGTGTATGTTTGTAACAGACACCAATAGGTTTTACAATCATTCTAAAGATTGAAATAGCTGTGTAACGTGGTGTTGTATGTTGTTTGCTTGTCAGGTCCAAATGCTGAACAGGACGACAGGCGCAGTGATCCAGGAGTCAGAGAAGTTTGAAGTACCACTGACTGATCATGAGAACAACAGCAATGTGGTGTCTCCATTCAACAGTTACGCTCCGGCTGGCGACGTTAAAGTCAGTAGTTGCTGATCAGCATTTATTTATTTATTTACTACTGAACTGTTTTTCCCTAACTGGTGATGCGACTAGTGAGTTGTGCATAATGACTTAGTTGTTTATGGGTAAGACCTGTTCCACCTAGTACTGGGTTAAGCCACTGCCAATATTGAAGATCAGTCTTACGTTCACTGCAAATTGAATGACTGATTGGTGGATTGTTCAGGGCAAGCTGGTGTATGTCAACTACGCAAGGATTGAGGATTTCCAGCTACTGCAGAACATGAGCATCAACATCACTGGTTGCATCGCCATCGCTCGCTATGGCAAAATCTACAGAGGAAACAAGGTGGGTTCAATCTTCCATTTGGTGATTCCACACTTATCAGTTATCTGGAAATGTGCAATAGGGTTCCTTTTGAGGTTTCCCTTTTGCTTCGTCAGGATAAAGCCCAATGAAAACACGGCCAAGAAAGGTAACTCTTAGTGTGTCAGTGTCTGCAAATGGAATTGAATGGCTCGCCATCTTTTTTCTTCCTTTCTTCTGTTGACAATGTTTTGGACTGGGGAGTGTAATAGGGAGAAAGAAGGTGGGAGTGGGCTGGGGGAGGGTGGTGGGTGGAGGCATATTTTGATTTTCCACAATGGGAGTTATGTACTCACCCAAAACTTTAAAAGTTTTTAGATTTTGTGCAAATCTCCGCGAGATTAATCATATATAGTCCAAATACGATATTAACAAATATATGTCCGTCCGTCTGCCTGCCTGTCTGTCCCTCGATCCGTGCACAACTTTAAAGTGGATAATTACTCGGAAACTATTTTATTGATCAAAGCGAAACATGGTAGGAGGTGTATAGCCAGGAGAGCCTGTGTAACGTGCCGAAAGCGTCCCTGGCCCAATTTAACTCCCGGGAGTAAAACCAGGCCGTCCCAGATTGTTACACTCGATATGATGTTGGTGTTTTCTATCAGTATCTGATTCAGCCCCAATGCTGAATTCCTGATAGGGTGTAACTCAGATTCGTTTATCCACGCAGCCCGTCCAAACAGCATACAAGTCACAAAGTCAACGTATGAAGTTTTCCACTTTTATTCAGCACACATCAACAACTGCATACAATCGCTCAATCGCCTTTCCACTCTCAAATTCACTTTCCAAGTCACTATCAACAACAACTATCTCAACAACAGTGCGGCACACAATTTTATAACCTCTCTCTCTCTTCCCGAACAATTTCGAACCCAGTAGACTAAAATGACGCACTACAGCCAATCAAATAAAAGATCGTCATCACTGACTTACGTCATACATACTTCGATATTTATCCCGAAACTTCGATCGATAGTAAACAAGCGGGTCCAGAGAATTCTACAACAATATCGACCAACAAAAATTATCAACGTTATACAAAGCCTCTCCTAACAACAATGCAAACTCAAATCAAAGGTAAATAAACTCCATCATTGAATACTTTGCAAAACGAAACGATTAGATCTATCGTGCGCGCTTCCGACGTACTACCATTCGCGTTTCAACGTAACATAACCCCCCACTCAAGAAGAAATTTACCCAATTTCTTTCAACAACGTTGAAACGTAATGCACAAACAAAGTTCAGAATTAAAACTTATTTCAGACTGTCTGAACACTGTCAATGTTCTCAGCTCATTCACACAGAGTCAATGTTTCTCATCTTCAAATCTGTCTGGATATTGTCAATGTTCACAGTTCATTCACACAGAGTCAATGTTTCTCATCTGCAAGTCTTTCTGGGTACTGTCAATGTTCACAGTTTATCTACACGGTCAATGTTTTGTTGGTTTTTTTCATCCGCAAGGAAACGACGCCCTCGTCAGTTGCGGCTGTCATCGGCCCAGGGTCAAAGACGACGATCACGTGGGCTTTCCTGGAGTCAGTGCATCCTCCGTTGTCTTTTTCTTCCGTCGGATGTCCGACGCAGACGACGTTGTCAGCTCCCAGAATGCATTCGCTGGGTCTCACGGTCAGGTTGGCTTCTGCGGGACGGTGGAACAGCTCCCTCAAGGTCTGCAGATGCTCCTTCCAGGTCTGGGTGTGGACTTCATGTTCGACCAAAGTTGTAGAGCCAGGGACATCGCTGAAGTTGTGGGGAAACTCGCCCATAAGGTCCTTAAGCTCCATCTTTTGACCTTCCGTCAAGCTTGGTCCTAGCTTAACATCATCGATGCCTTCTTTGCTGTGGAAGTCTCCCAGTTCCAACAGTTCTTCGCTGTCAAAGCTGTAGTCGGTCACAGCTGCTGTGGCTGCGTGCACAGTCTCTGATGGCCTTTCCACGTACAGCTTAAGGAGGTTGGCGTGGTATATCTTGGAATGTTGGCCGACCTTCACCTTGTAGTCGTTGATTCCCACCACGGTCTCCACTTCGTACGGGCCTTTCCACTGCATCAGCAACTTATTATGATCGGTAGGTAGCAGCACCAGCACTTTGTTGCCAGGTTTGAACTTCCTGTTCACAGCCCTACGATCATAGTAGTGCTTTCCACAGTCCTGGGACTTTTTCAGGTTTTCTCTGGCTATCTCGAGAGTCTGCTCCAGCTTCTCCCGTAGCTCAAACACGTACTGGTAGCTGTTCTTCACCTCTGGGGTGTCTACTTCTTTCGTCCACAGTTCTTTCAGGATGTGCATCGGCCCTTTGATGGTTCTTCCGTATAGCAGCTCGAACGGAGAAAAGCCGGTGGACTCCTGCGGCACTTCTCTGTAGGCGAACAGTAAGGCGTTGATGTAGCGATGCCATTGTCTGGGCTGCTCGCTGCACAGTTTCTTCAAGGTGGACTTCAGCGTAGCATTGAACTTTTCGACAAGCCCGTTGCACATTGGATGGTAGGGTGTCGTAGTTAAATGCCGGATGCTCAGCAGTCTGTTGACCTCCCTCATGCAGTCAGAGACGAACTGCGTCCCGAGGTCTGTCAGGATCTCTTCAGGCACTCCAAGTCTGCTGAACATGTCCACCAGCGCCTCTGCAACAGTTTCAGTGTCAATCTTCTTCAGAGGCACTGCTTCTGGGTACCGGGTCGCATAGTCCACTAAAGTCAGTACCCATCGATGACCTTCTTCACTCGGAGGTCTTATTTCACCGATTAAGTCTAAGGCCACCCTCTTGAAAGGTAGGTCGATCAGAGGCATCCTTTGCATAGGCACTTTCGGGACCCTTCCTCGAGGTATGGTCTTCTGGCAAATGTCACACGATCGGCAGAAACGGCTGACGTCCGCATGAAGTCCTGGCCAGTAGAACACCGCCTGGATTCTATCCGACGTCTTCTTGATACCCAGGTGACCTCCCATGATTGAGTCATGCGCTACTTCCATCACCTGGCGCCTTAAGGGTAATGGTACCAGTACTTGACGTAGTGGTTTACCTCCGTTGACCCTCGGGTGCTGGAAGATTCTGTACAGGATCTTGGCCTTCACCTCAAAATAGACCGTACCACTCCCTTTGGTCACGTGGTCTTGGCGGTTCCTGTACTTGTTTAAAGTACTATCAGCTTCCTGGAGCTGGATCAGCTTATCTCTGTCCACGATGGCAGCTTTAGAGTTGTCGGCGACCTTCAGTGGCGTAGACGTCTTGTCTCTCTTGGCCTGGGCCCTGGTAGTAACAGCACCGACGATCTCTGGTCGGCAGGGCTGAGCCGGAGTAACCACATTGTCCCGTAGCAGCTCTGTAAGGTCTCCATCGGGAAACGGCAATGGATCCTCCTCCACAACTTCGACGCGTTGGGTTGAGGCAGGACTCCACTCTGGATCGGGGTCGTCGGGTCGTCTCGCGCCGTCGATATTCCCGATCATCAAATCATACAGCGGCTTCTTCAGGCAAACCGCTTCGACTTCGCCTATGTAGAAAGGGGTGTTGACATGAATCTTCGCAACTGGCGCTTTCAAACATTTGCTGTCGGCCATAAGTGTCCATTTTGAATCGCCAGTGAACTGTTCTTTAGCGATTAGGTCTTCTCTGACGATGACCCCACTACAGCCAGAGTCTCTTAAGACAGTCACTTCATGATTTCCGACGCGTCCCTTTGAAACAGGCATGTTCTGGACGGTCACAGCTGCGCTGGCGACGACGGGGATGGATTTTCCGTTGGCAAGGAGAAGTTGGCCATCAGTCATGCACTCTTGCACGTCCGCAGGGGTAGCTGTGCGCTCGGTCTCACTCGGAAGAATGACGCTCCCGCCGCACACCTGATGGTCAGATCTACTGGTTTGCAGTTGATTGGAGAACCGCCTCTGCCGGTTGCCCGCCGCTGCGTTGTCCGTACTGCTCCGCTGTCCGCTACTTTTGTTTTGAGGACAATTAGCCGCCCTGTGGTCTGTAGCGTTGCAGGTGAAACAGCCTCTTGAATGCCCTTCCCTGGGAGGAGGCGTGGAGTCCGTCTGTCTCTGGCTCGTCTGGCTCCCTTGGATCTGGTTCCCATGGTTTGCAGTCTTCTGAAAATGTTTCGTTGCGCTGGGTGGCCCCAGGGTTTTCCCATGAGCGATAAGATATCTTTCAGCAGCCTCAGTCACATCTTTAAGCGTCTGCAGCTTTTGTTCTTCTAAGTGGGTCGCTAGGTCCTTGTGACAGGCATTGAGAAATTGTTCCTTCACGATCAGGTCATGGAGACTGTCGTAAGACTTCCTTTCGCCTGATAACTCCACCCACTTGTGTAGATATGACGACAGGCGCTCCACAAACTGCTTTGGCGTCTCGTCTGACTTCGGCCTGCATTCACGGAAGCGTTTACGGTAGCCCTTCTCTGTAAAGTTGTAGCACTGCAACAGGGCCTCTTTCAAGACGTCGTAGTTTTTGGCGTCATCGTTCGACAGTCTGGTGTAAACTTCGAGAGCTTGCCCCGTCAGAAGTGCACTCAGTCGAATTGCCCAGTCTTGAGGTTGCCAGTTAGAGCTTTCAGCGAACCTTTCGAATCTCGCCAGATAACTGTCAATCTGGTCCTTCCCGTCGACGAAAGCTGGCAATTTTGGAGCCGTATGGTCGTTGGTGACTTGTGGCGCATGCTGATTGTTTTGGATACGCGCCAACTCTAGCTGGTACTGACGATCTCTTTCTTGCTGCTGCTGTTCAATTTCCAGACGCTTCAGTTCAAATTCTCTTTCTTCACGGCGTCGCTGCTCCTCTATTTCTCTTTCTTCACGACGTCGCTGCTCTTCTATTTCTCTTTCTTCACGACGTCGTTGCTCTTCTTTTTCTTGCCGCTGCTGTTCAATTTCTAGACGCTTCTCTTCCAATTCTCGTTCTAGTATTCTCTCCTGGGATTTGACGTACTCCGTCAACTGTTTGCCTTTTAGATTCAGTGCAATCCCTTTCTGCCAGAAATCAGCCATCTTAATGCTTTTCTGGAAAGTTCTTTTTCTAGAAAGTTCTTCTGGAAAGTTCTTTTCTGGAAAGTTCTTTTTCTAGAAAGTTCTTGACTGTGCTGCACCCTTCTAGACTGTTCTAGAACAGCACGCTTTCTGCAGTAGCGCTGATGCTTGTCACTAGTCGCCTTCGTTGACGCAGGCCCCGCTGTCCTCGTCGTATGCGACGCTGCACCACGCTGGTGTTGATGTATACGCTCCTGTGCTGAAGTAGACGCGACGTCCGCTCGCCGCTCTCTGTAACACTGGCGATGTAGCTCCGAGACTGTCCCTCGACGTAGTCCTGCGGCAGCCACGTAGTCCCGATCTGTTGTTCGCTCACGAAGCAACTCTTCAGCGACTACACGCCCTTGCAGTCAACCCGAATCTATCGGATGTAGTCCCAGTATGTTGGCCCCTTTCGACGCAACTCGTTGGCGGCTACCCTCGATGACTGCCTCTCGTAACGTTGACTCGCTTGTTGTACCAGTTGAACCCTTGGCTATGGCGTGAATCGCGGCTTGACCCCCAAAATGTTACACTCGATATGATGTTGGTGTTTTCTATCAGTATCTGATTCAGCCCCAATGCTGAATTCCTGATAGGGTGTAACTCAGATTCGTTTATCCACGCAGCCCGTCCAAACAGCATACAAGTCACAAAGTCGACGTATGAAGTTTTCCATTTTTATTCAGCACACATCAACAACTGCATACAATCGCTCAATCGCCTTTCCACTCTCAAATTCACTTTCCAAGTCACTATCAACAACAACTATCTCAACAACAGTGCGGCACACAATTTTATAACCTCTCTCTCTCTTCCCGAACAATTTCGAACCCAGTAGACTAAAATGACGCACTACAGCCAATCAAATAAAAAATCGTCATCACTGACTTACGTCATACATATTTTTTCTCCTTCCGCCATACTTCGATATTTATCCCGAAACTTCGATCGATAGTAAACAAGCGGGTCCAGAGAATTCTACAATATCGACCAACAAAAATTATCAACGTTACACAAAGCCTCTCCTAACAACAATGCAAACTCAAATCAAAGGTAAATAAACTCCATCATTGAATACTTTGCAAAACGAAACGATTAGATCTATCGTGCGCGCTTCCGACGTACTACCATTCGCGTTTCAACGTAACACAGATTTACTCCCGGGAGTTATTCTGGTCCTGGACCAGATTGACCCCCAGCCTGTTCCAAAATCACTCTCTGGGGAATGAAGATTACATAGGAACAATTGATGTTATGCACTCTACTGTGTTCCAGATCAGCCTCCCGGGAGATAATTTGGCACACATTTTTCAGTACCAGAATGACTCCCTGGAGTTAAAGTGGGTCTGTCCTAAAACAGCCCCCCCTTGCAACAGAGAGTAAATCTGGGACTGGCCCAGATGCACTCCCGGGAGTCATTCTGGGACAATTTTAGATGTGCCAAAACGGCCCCTGGGGGGCTAATCTAGAACCGATGAGAGTCAGATTGGGTCAGGCCCAGACTAGCCCCCTCTAACCTATTAAAAGGAGCAATTGAAGACTGCGTCAGTAATCTCATCAGACAAAATCATAGGAGTAAAACGGGGACAAGACCAAAACAGGTCCCCTAACAAGATGCATGTAAAATACAATGATAGGGGAGTCAAATGGGGACAGGACCAAAACCGCCCCCATATCCATCAGATGCAAAAAAACACTGCACAGGAGAGTCAAATAGGGACAGGACCAAAACCGCCCCCCCCCCTACCCATCACATGCAGCATACACTGAAACCGGGAGTCAAACGGGGACGGGACCAAAACCGCCCCCCCCCCCCCCCCCCACCCATCAGATGCAGCAAATACTGCATAGGGGAGTCAAACGGGGACAGGACAAAAACCGCCCCCCCCCCCCCCTACCCATCAGATGCAGAAAACACTGCTCAGGGGAGTTAAACGGGGACAGGGCCAAAATCGCCCCTCCTACACAATTAGTTGTAACTACAAAACACTGCACAGGGGAGTCAAACGGGGACAGGACCAAAACCGCCCCCCCCCCCCCTACCCATCACATGCAGCAAACACTGCACAGGGAGTAAAACGGGGACAGGACCAAAACCGCCCCCCTCCCTATCACAAGAAGCAAACACTACACAGGGAGTAAACCGAGGACAGGACCAACCCCCTCCCCCCCCTACCCATCACATGCAGCAAACACTGCACAGGGAGTAAAACGGGGACAGGACCAAAACCGCCCCCATCCCTATCACAAGAAGCAAACACTACACAGGAGAGTAAAACGGGGACAGGACCAAAACCGCCCATCCTACACAATTAGTTGTAACTACAAAACACAGCACAGGGGAGTCAAACGGGGACAGGACCAAAACCGCCCCCGCTACCTACCACATGCAGCAAACACTGATCAGGGGAGTCAAACGGGGATAGGACCAAAACCGCCCCCCCCTCCCTTACCCACCAGATGCAGAAAACACTGCACAGGGGAGTCAAACGGGGACAGGACCAAAACCGTTCCCCCCACCCATCAGATGCAGCAAACACTGCACAGGGTAGTAAAACGGGGACAGGACCAAACCCCCCCCCCCCCCTTCCACCCATCACAAGCAGCAAACACTGCACAGGGGAAGGGAGTAAAACGGAAACAGGACCAAAACCGCCCCCCTCCCTATCACAAGAAGCAAATACTGCACAGGGGAGTCAAACGGGGACGGGACCAAAACTGCAACCCATATCAGATGCAGCAAATACTGCACAGGGGAGTCAAACGGGGACAGGACCAAAACCGCCCCCCCCCTACCCATAAGATGTAGAAAACACTGCACAGGGGGAGTTAAACGTGGACAGGACCAAAAGCGCCCCTCCTACACAATTAGTTGTAACTACAAAACACTGCACAGGGGAGTCAAACGGGGACAGGACCAAAACCGACCCTCCTACAAAATTAGTTGTAACTACAAAACACTGCACAGGGTAGTCAAACGGGGACAGGACCAAAACCGCCCCCCCCCCCCCATTACCCATCAGATGCAGAAAACACTGCACAGGGGAGTCAAACGGGGACAGGACCAAAACCGCCCCCCCTCCCCCCCCCCTTAACCATCAGATGCAGAAAACACTGCACAGGAGAGTCAAACGGGGACAGGACCAAAACCGCCCCCCCCCCTCCCTTACCCACCAGATGCAGAAAACACTGCACAGGGGAGTCAAACGGGGACAGGACCAAAACCGCCCCCCTCCCTGCCCATCACATGCAGCAAACACTGCACAGGGAGTAAAACGGGGACAGGACCAACCCCCCCCCCCCCCACCCTACCCATCACATGCAGCAAACACTGCACAGGGGAGGGGAGTAAAACGGAAACAGGACCAAAACCGCCCCCCTCCCTATCACAAGAAGCAAATACTGCACAGGGGAGTCAAACGGGGACAGGACCAAAACCGCCCCCCCCCCCTCCCCTAACTCATCAAATGCAGCAAACACTGCACAGGGAAGTTCTATATTTCGCGTTTAAAATAAATGAATAAAACAATCTATTGTTTGCGATTTGTTAGTTGCAATACAGTCTATTACAATATTACTTTGTTCTCTGGTTTACCAGATGTTGATGAACTTTTAGTTTTACATAATAACATGGCTTATCAGTAACGAGATAACATCATTTGGGGTGGCTCAGTAGCGCAGTCGGTTAGACCGCTGGTTTCCTATGCCGAAGGTCGCGGGTTCGATCCCCGCAAGGGGAGAAAACTTTGTGACTCAGGTACGAGTCTTTTTTGGCCACCGAGGGTTTTCTCCGGGTACTCCGGTTTTTCCTCCCTCCCATCAAAATAGATACAGCCAACGAAATTTGAAAATACAAATCAAATTTCCTTTCCATAAAAATTTTAATAGCGACCTGCCACCACGTGCTTGTCTGTTCTGTTTCCGTGTTCATTGTTTGTGATGTATTGTAAGCGTGTGTTGGTGTACGGGCGCCGCGCTTTGAGTCAGTATTAATTTGAGAAATTGCGTATCAATATCCTGTATTATTATCATCAGAACAAAATTAAATTTATTAAACGCACACACACACTTACGCACGTACACACACTCGTACGCATACACCTACCAACACGCACCCCCTCTCTACCCACCCACCCACACACACTATAGCATAAAGAGACTCAATATGCCTACAGTTTAAATAGTCATGCATCAGAATATCAAAAAGACCTTGCGTACAACAGGTATCAGTACAACAGCATCAGTAATATTCAAAGTGGACTTACAAATGTAGTGCAAAGCTAATACAAATATTTCCATTACATCCTGTGTGCAAGGGAAGTGGTTTGTGTCCTGTCCCCGTTTGACTCCCCTGTGCACTGTTTTATGCATCGTATGGGTAGGAAGGGGGGGGAGGGGGGCGGCGGTTTTTGTCCGGTCCCCGTTTGACTCCCTTGTGGAGTGTTTTCTGCATCTGATGGGTAGGGGTCGGTTTTGGTCCTGTCCCCGTTTGACTGCCCTATGAAGTGTTTTCTGCATCTAATGTGTAAGGGGGGCGGTTTTGGTCCTGTCTTCGTTTGACTACCCTATGCAGTGTTTTCTGCATCTGATGTGTAAGGGGGGCGGGTTTTGGTCCTGTCCCCGTTTGACACCCCTATGCAGTGTTTTCTGCATCTGATGTATAAGGGGGGCGGTTTTGGTCCTGTCCCCGTTTGACTCCCCCATGCAGTGTTTTCTGTATCTGATGTGTAAGGCGTGGGGGGAGGGGGTTTGGTCCTGTCCCCGTTTGACTCCCCTGTGCAGTGTTTTGTAGTTACAACTAATTGTGTAGGAGGGCGGTTTTGGTCCTGTCCCCGTTTAACTCCCCTGTGCAGTGTTTGCTTCTTTTGATGAATAGGGAGGGAGTGTGTGTGGCGGTTTTGGTCCTGTCTTCGTTTGACTCCCCTATGCAGTGTTTTCTGCATCTGATGTGTAAAGGGGGCGGCTTTGGTCCTGTCCCCGTTTGACTCCCCTATGCAGTGTTTTCCGAATCTGATGTGTAAGGGGGGCGGTTTTGCTGTGCAGCGTTTTGTAGTTACAACTAATTGTGTAGGTGGGGCGGTTTTGGTCTTGTCCCCGTTTGACTCCCCTATGCAGTGTTTTCTGCATCTGATGTGTAACGAGGAGGGGGGGCGGTTTGGTCCTGTCCCCGTTTGACTCCCCTGTTTAGTGTTTGCTGCATGTGGTGGGTAGGGGGGCGGTTTTGGTCCTGTCCCCGTTTGACTCCCCTGTGCTGTGTTTTGTAGTTACAACTAATTGTGTAGGAGGGGCGTTTTTGGTCCTGTCCCCGTTTAACTCCCTTGTGCAGTGTTTGATGCACCTGATCGGTAGGGGTCGGTTTTGGTCCTGTCCCCGTTTGACTCCCCTGTGCAGTGTTTTGTAGTTACAACTAATTGTGTAGGAAGGGCGGTTGTGGTCCTGTCCCCGTTTGACTCCCCTGTGCAGTGTTTGCTTCTTCTGATGAATAGGAGGGGAAGGGGGGGGGGTGCGGTTTCTGTCCTGGCCCCGTTTGACTCCCCTATGCAGTGTTTTCTGCATCTGGTGTGTAAGGGGGGGGGGGGGCGGTTTTGGTCCTGTCCCCGTTTGACTCCCCTATGCAGTGTGTTCTGCATGTGATATGTAAGGGGGGGTGTTTTTGTCCTGTCCCCGTTTGACTCCCCTACTTACGTTGATTAGCTGAGGGGGCGATGTTGGGCCTGTCCGTTTTTAACTCCCATATTAAAAACTAAGAATACATTGAAAAGACAAGAGAAGTTGGGGGGCTGTTTTGGTCCTGTGATCCAGTTTTACTCCCGGGAGTCATTCCTGAACAGGCTGGGGGTCAATCTGGTCCAGGACCAGAATAACTCCCGGGAGTAAATCTGGGACGGCCTGGTTTTACTCCCGGGAGTTAAACTAGGCCAGAAACGCTTTCAGCACGTTACACCCGAAACATATCACTGATTAAATGAACTCACTTCAAGGTCAAGGTCAAGGTCAAGGTCACAGATAATTTTCCCAAGTTATTAAGAGCGGTCTTGTGATTATTTGATTTATGACAGCTATAAAAGAGACACCAAGTGTGGACATTTTGGCAATTCACTTTAAAGTCAAGGTCACTGGGGCTGTCCAAAGTCGGCTCATATTGGTATTTTGAAGTTAGCTTGACCCTGTGCTATGAGAAATACAACGCCCAAACGTGTTGTATATAAAGATCATAGATTGATCTTTCATATAATTATGTTCCCTTTTTGTGTTGATCTGGAAGGTCAAGTTTATTTTAGGCCTTATAAAAAGGCCAAAATGTATAATTTTACAGTGGAATAGCTCTATTACCCACATTATGCATTTTCATTGGGGTTTTGATCATACATGAGCCTTAGGAATCATGTAAAGGTCAAGTCATCCAAGTGTCAAGATCATTGCAAGGTCATTGTTGTTTTTGATGTAAAACTTCTGCTGTAGTTTATTTGTTCATAAATGAGCGTACATATGAAACTGGAGGTTAAGGTAATCTCAAGTTCAAAGTCAGTTATACTTTGTGTTTTAATGCAAACATTTCGTTTCAGTTTTATAAAACTTAATCTATACTACTGGGCAACCATTTTCATGTAGACTGTTGTGAATAAGTTCTGTAAGGGACATATGGGATTTGACCTTCTAGTATAATGTTTTAGTGGGTGAGGTGGGTAGAGGTGGGGGTGGGGGTGTAAGAAGGATAGAAAATGAGTATTTTGTTGCTATCTGATTTTAGTTCTATGTTAATTAAAATTAATGTTGGTCGTAACACTGCTTTGTATTACAATGTGTGTTATTGTATTGTGTTATATTGTATTATATTGTGTTGTATTGTATCGTCTCGTATCGTATTGTATGGTATTGTATTGTAGTACTTGAATTGTAATATGTGTTGTTTCGTACAGCTAAAGCTAGCGCAACAGTTTGGAGCGACTGCGATGATACTGTACTCTGATCCTTCGGACTACCTCATCAATGCCAACATCAACGAGACCTACCCACACTCCTGGTGGCTTCCCCCTACAGGGATCCAGCGTGGTAGTGTCCTTACCACAGATGGTGACCCAGGCACTCCTCTCTACCCTGCCAATTGTAAGTGTGTCACTGCATGTGTCAACATTCCGTCATTCTTTTGATTTTGTGGACGTGATCATCTACTAATGTTATCATTTATTTTGATGAAATAATAATAATAATAATAATAATAATAATAATAATAATAATAATAATAATAATAATAATAATAATAATAATAATAATAATAATAAATAATGTAGAGGATGTTAATACTAATACTTTTTTATTGCTTGATCAATCTAACAGAACTAGGAAGTGTGAAAGTAAAATGTTCATAAAATATTGTAGAACTAACCAACTAAAATTTTCATTTGCACATAGAGTAGCTAATTATTGGAATTCTTTACCAACAAATATTAAATTTGCACCATCTGTAAATAGTTTAAAAAACCACATAGACACTGATTCCAAATTTCAAAAATTATTCTATCAATACGACTAGAAAAGATTATTTCAAATTATTGCATGCAAATCATAATGTAAACTATATATACCATAAACAATGAGGGGACGTTTTTATAAGCCGCGAGGCTTTAGGCAGCGATGCCTGTCTTACATCTACTACTACTACTACTACTACTACTACTACTACTACTACTACTACTACTACTACTACTACTAAGGATATTTATATAGCGCTTTTTCCCAATGAACAATATCAGTTCAAAGCGCAGTACTCACGCATTCATTCTAAACATCCGGCTTCATACAAAATAAAATCAAACACTTGCTAACGAATAAGATAAGAAGGAGGGAGGAGCGGAGAGCTAAGGATGGGTGATGGGGTGGGTGGTGGCGGTGGTCTGAATTTTAAAAAATTGAGGAATTACGACGATAATGATGGGAGGCAAGATCAGAAACATTTAAGGAAGGGATGAGTTTTCAAGTTGGATTTAAAAGTAGCTATGTTTGGAGAGCTGCGAAGAGAGAGGGGAAGAGAGTTCCAAGTTAAAGGGCCAAGTACTGAGAAAGATCGACGGCCAGCAGAGGAGAGTTTGTAGCGGGGTATGTGGAGCATGAGGTGTCAGAGGAAGAACGAAGATTTCTAGAAGGCTTATAGAATTGAATGTTCTGGGTGAGGTAAGAAGGGGCTAAGCCATGGACGCACTTGTAACAAAAAATTGTGATTTTGTAGATAATTCTATGAGACACTGGAAGCCAGTGGAGTGAATGTAGAAGGGGAGTGATATGATCAGATTTTTTTCCTTTTGAGAACCAGTCGTGCAGCTGAGTTCTGAACACGTTGGAGCAGATAAATAGAAGAAGTCCAGCCAGGAGAGAGTTACAGTAGTCTAAGCGTGACAAAACAAGAGAGGAAATGAGTTTGACAGTAGCGTCATTGGTCAGATGTTTGCGGACAAGGCCTATTCTTCGAAGATGAAAGTTGCATGTTTTACAGGTTTTGCGTATGAATTCTGACATGGAGAGGGTGTTGTCAAGAACGACACCAAGGTTTTTGACCGAAGATGACATAGGAAGAGTGCCAGACAAAAGAATCTCAAGCCAAGCTGGCTAAAACACAAAATCTGGGTGGCGTTAAAGTGAAATGTTTCATCCCCACCCACAGGACGATTGAAGTCATCAGACCTGTACCCCTGTCAGTAACCATGGACATGATTCAGAAAGATGACCCTTCCCGCATAATACAAGCGACGCGACTTAAGCTGAGTGATGGTGGTGACAACAGAGCCGTCGAGATGGTGTTCAACACCAAAACTTTACCTGAGGAGGTACGGATTGGCAACGAGTTGATGTGCGTGACACCGTACGTAGAACCCGTCCTGCGCTGCACTAAATGTCAACGTTACGGCCATAAAAAGACAACATGTACGTCGAAAAGAGCAATCTGTCCACGGCTGTGGAAAGGAGGCTCATGACCCAAAGAACCACGATCGAAACAAAACAATGTATCCCGTAGCAAACAGTGATATGTTCTGTGTAAACTGCAAGTCATCTGGTCACTCTTCGGCCTGGAAGGGCTGTCCGTCACTGAAGCTGCATCAAAAAGCGCATATAGAATCCTCGCGACACGGAGTCCCCGTAGGACTGGCATTACACAGACTGGCAACGGCCACGTCTGTACCAAAAGAATCAACAGACCCAAATATACCCAAAGACCAGACGTTTTGTTACAGAGAGGCTCCACAGGTTGTCCCTGCGAGATGGACGCAACTATCACGTCCTGTGCCAAGGACACGAACCATAAAGTCATTCGCTGAAGTGACCAGCGGGTCAGTGGCAAATGCAGCGGTGACCTCAGGCAAAGGATTATCCCAGACAACCGCCGGAGAAGGTGAACACATGGAATCAAGGTCGTCACATGGGAGTGAAGGTCAGGCGATCGCTGGCGTCACAGCAGCAGTCCAAATGTCTGCGGCAATCAGACATGGGGACGCCACACAGCAAAAGAGTGGGGAAAAACAATCAGTTACACTTCAAACACTGAAGAAGACTGGTATGACTGAAATGATGTCTAAACTGGACCAGATAGTCCACACGTTTAACGCCAGACTAGAAATGATGGAGAAAACCTTACGATCACAGAACGAAGAAACACAAGCCAAAGTTTCTGCTCTTACGGTTCGTGTCCAAGAGATGCAAGAAGAGAGGCGTGCTCAATTGAAAATAGTGAAAGAAGTTGTTGAACAAAATAAAAACAAAGCACACGACGGCATCACGACAAAATTGCATTCCGGATAGTGGAGGCACTCAGGAAAACAGCACTTGGCGACACCAGGGCGTTCATGGAGGTTCTGTTCCAAATGGCGCCAAAAGAAGTGACACAGAACTTTCAATGCCCTCCACAGATGACAGAGGATTTACAAATAGCAGTCAGAAACGTTATTGGACCGACGCCCGAAGAACAAGATGGTTGAATTTAGCGTTGCTCTGTTGGTGCTGCTCTTTCCTCTCAACGCAATTGCAGCTACATCAGTCTGGAATATGCCTTGCAGTGACCCTAACTCACCAATCAATGTCACAAATCACCACCGTACAGTGACTGTACTACAGTGGAACTGCAGGAACATCCGCACAAACCTGGACCAATTTAAGCAGTACCTACATAGTTTTGCGTGCACACCCTCTGTTTTGTGCCTTCAGTCCCTTAGTGTGAGCAGAGTGGATCTGCCGGTCATCGATGGATATTACTATCCACCCTTCTATAGTGTCGGGGGTGGCAAAGTTAAAACTGCGACGTATGTCATAAAAAACAATGCAGGCCTCCCCACTTCGTCCTCCAGTAAACAGTTTTGCAGATGCGTGTGAGATCATCCTAACGAACAGCGACACACTGAAGATCGCCAATGTCTACTTCCCTACAGGATGCAGGCCAGGGGACACAGAGTGGCTGACCACGCTAGACAAATCACATTGGTTAGTGCTTGGCGATTTCAATGCCCATCACACACTGTGGGAAGGCCCAGACTCAAGTGTCACAAGCGCTGGCACTCTTTTGGCGGACCACATCATGCAAAGCGATCTGTGCGTTCTGAACGATGGCTCGCCCACCAGATTTCCAGACCACAGTGGACAGAAGCCTACAGCATTTGACATAGCCCTGGCCAGTGCAGACCTATGCACAAATGTAAACTGGTATGTTCACGACGATCTCCTGGGTTCTGACCACTGTCCTATAGTATTGACAATAAACGATATGTCGTATCAGAATCACACAAGCAGTGGTAACAAGTACAAATATGAACAGGCAGACTGGTATAGCTTTGAAAAGCTATTGGAGAATGCTGAATACATCGTTGGAGAGGCTGACACAATAGACGAGCATTATGAAAGATTAAGAAGTACAATCATAAAAGCAGCCGATCTTTCTATCCCAAAATCAAGAACCTCCACAAAGACCAAGCATCCACCCAACCCTTGGTGGGACGAGGAGTGCAACGCTGCCGTTCAGAGAAAGCGCAGAGTCTTTAATAAATACAAGAGAAATCAAACGGAAGAACATTACAAGGAAGTCAAAGCAAGCAGAATAAACTGTAAGAAAATCATAGCTGAAGCAAAGCGTAGACACTGGAAAAGTTATATCAGTGAGAACATTAACCACTACACAGACTGCAAAACCCTGTGGCAGAAAGTTAAAAACAATAAACAGCGATACTGCCCAGCTGAAAGGCCTCTGTGTGTTGACGGCATTAAAACCAAATCTGACGCAGAAAAGGCAGAAGTTATGGCCTCAGACTGATTCCTTGGCCCCAGAGCTACAGAATTATCGTAAGACTGAAGAAATGAAATACGTCGACCCGGCTCCTGCCGACGACTTGCCTTTCAACCGAGATTTCACCATGCTGGAGCTTGAACAAAGCATTCAGTACGTGAGGAATGTAAATAAGGCGACAGGACTGGACCCAATATCATATAGAATGATCGTTCACTTTCCACCTAAAATGTGCCAAGCACTGCTGGGGTTGTACAGCCGATGCTGGGATAGCGGTACTCTACCTTCAGCTTGGAAACAGGATACAGTGATCGCAGTCCTAAAGCAGGGAAAACCGCTTTCTGATCCGCGGAGCTATATCGCCCTATATCACTCACGCCTCACTTGGGCAAAATATATGAACGACTCATCAAATCACGTCTGGAATTCTATTTGGAGAAAAATAATATTATTCCCTCCACTCAAGCGGGCTTCAGGCGAGGTCGTGGTTGTGTGGATCACATAGTCAAACTGACGTCACACGTAAAGCGATCCCTTGCCAAGAACAAAACCACCATGGCGGCATTTTACGACGTACGTCGAGCGTAGGACGCAGTTTGGCACGCTAGGCTGCTACACAAAATGGCCAATATAGGAATCAGCGGAAGACTGTATAATTTTTGCAAAGCGTTCCTTGGGGACCGTTCTTTCAAGGTCCGAGTGGGTTCTGCGGTGTCAGGTTCAAAGAGAACAGACATTGGGATTCCGCAAGGCAGCGTAGTGGCGCCGACAATGTTCGCCATCATGCTGCATGATATTGAGACGATACCACTCAAAAACGCAAAGACATTATTGTACGCAGATGATCTGCCCTTGTGGACAAACGAAAATTTCAGAAACTTGAAGTCCCAGTATGTGACCAGAATTATCAGATATCGCTTTCAAGAGAATGTAGATATGATTGAAAGCTACATGCGAAAGAATGGCTTTGAACTATCAGCCGACAAAACGGTCTTCATGGTGTTCAACAGAAGCAGATTCGACAGGCGCGATCTTTTCATTAACATTAACAATTGTACGATTTTCCCGTCAGTAC
Source organism: Oncomelania hupensis (assembly GCA_036898135.1). NCBI lineage: Eukaryota > Metazoa > Mollusca > Gastropoda > Littorinimorpha > Pomatiopsidae > Oncomelania > Oncomelania hupensis. The sequence continues at coordinate 34,914,430 of CM072521.1, read as the reverse complement.
AGGTGAAGTTCTTGGGGGTTGTTATTGATAAAAAGCTAACATGGAACAATCACATCAAACACCTTGTCACAAAAACAAATGCAGTGTGGAATTTGTTGAAAATCCTGAAAAACGGTGTGCCGACATTTAAACACACGACAGATAATCACGCGACCCTTAAACACAGACACTTAATCACGCGTCAGATAAACACAGGGACAGATAATCACTGGACAGATAAACACAGGGACAGATAATCACTGGACAGATAAACATATGGACAGATAATCACAGCGACAGATTAACACTGGAATTAAAACTTGATAAATAGTATTTAATTTTGTATTGGTTGTATTGTATTGCATAGTTGGAAAGCGAGTATAGTTCAAAGAAACCTAGTAGAAATCTAGTAGAGTTAGTAGAGATCAAAGTTACAGATTTCAATTGGAAAGATATTGATTTTCTGGTTACTGGTTGATATTGCGACACGCGCAGATTCTGCTACTTTTGGTGTTTCCACAAAGGGACGTCCAACAGTAATATACAGAAATTTTGAGTATGTTAAAGTGCGTGAGAATAAGAATGGAGAAATTTATTGGCGTTGTAAAATGTATCAGAGTTACAAGTGTAATGCTCATTTGAAGACATTAGAAGATCGAATCATCAGCAACAAAGATCAAGATCACACTCATCAAGGCAACCTCACTCTCTCGTCTTGCTGTCGGTCAAATGAAGGAAAAGATGGAAGACACATCTGCAACGCCGGCTGCAGTTGTAGGAATTGTTTCTCGTCAACTGGAAAATCATGTTCTGCAAGCGTTACCGAAACGAGCAACGCTCGCTCGAAGTCTTCAACGCCACAGAAAAGCTGCACTGGCAGACAACGACGAAGGAGCTGTTTTACCTCCTCCTCCATCTGACACAAATTTCGACGTTCCACAACGGTTTGCAGATATGATCCTGTACGACTCTGGAAGAGATGGGGACCGAGCGCTCATCTTTGGAAGCAATGATTTGCTTGGTTTGACTTGCACGAGCAAAGTTATGGCTTGCAGATGGAACGTTCAAGGTTGTTCCTTCAATATTCTTCCAGCTGTACACCATCCATTTCGAACTCGTCCCTGGTAACAATCCAGTTGCAGTCTATTGTCTAGTTCAGAATAAAGATCGACGGACGTACGACATCGTCCTGCAACAACTGAAATTACTAATTCCGGCGGCCAATCCAGAACGAATTCTAGTCGACTTCGAGGCGGCTGCGATGTCAGCATTTCAGGCAGCATATCCCTGTGCAGTCATCTCTGGTTGTTATTTTCATCTCTGTCAAAGCGTGCTAAGGAAGGTGAATGAAGTTGGGATGAAGCAGACCTATGAAACTGACAACGTTGTTCGTGGAGCAGTCCGATGTATACATGCATTAGCTCTTCTTCATGAAGATGACGTCACGGATGCTTTTGAGCTACTGGCAGATCACATTGGTGAAGTACACGAGCGAATGCCCGAGCTTCTGTCATATTTCGAACACACTTACATCCGTGGACGAAGACGGGCTGGAAGACGCGACAATTATGGACCAAGTTTATTCTCTATCCAACGTTGGAATCAACATCAAGCTGCAGCTGATGGTATTGCCCGAACAACAAACTCAGTAGAGGGATGGCACTACGGTCTCCAGTCATTGTTCCAGTGTCATCATCCTACTCTCTGGACATTCTTGGATGGTATCTCGATTGATATACAGAAGCAGAAGGCGAGTTTTCTACAGGGAATATCCGGAGTCAATCAACCACCAAGGAAGAAGTATCGTGACTTGAAGAATTGTGTAGGACGTGCAGTTAATCTTTATTTAGCTGTAAACGTTATGCAGTATTTGCGATCAATGGCTCATCTGTCTCACCAATAGATTAAAAGTATATACATTACTTTTTTGGGTGTTTTCTTTATTTCCCATTAGTATTACTTGAATAATCAAAATTGAACTTTCAACACTTATATATTATGGAGTAACTCGGAATAACATGTTATGGCTAGTATCCTCATTTTTACATTGTTTTTATAACCTTATGCTTTATTGCTTCACAATCATTATATGTTGTGAGTTGTAAATGTTATTTTGTTGTGATTATATGTCGTATGTTTAAAATTCTTGTGCTAATCTGTCGCTGTGATTATCCGTCAATATGTTTATCTGTCGTGTGATTATCTGTGCCTGTGTTTATCTGACGCGTGGTTAAGTGTCTGTGTTTAAGGGTCGTGTGATTATCTGTCGCGTGTTTAAATGTCATGGAACCCTGAAAAACACAGAAGGTGCAAACCACAAACAGAACATTGTACATATCATTGGCGCTTTGGTGCGGAGTCGATTGTCGTATGGTCAGGAGGCTTTCTTCTCCGCCAGTGTTTCTACTCTGGCCAAACTGCAAATAAAAGAATGTAAATTCTTGAGATATGCCTTAGACGTTCCAAATAACGCCCCACAGGAAGTCATTTATAGAGAAGTTGGCTGGTTACCTCTGGAAATAAATAGAAAACTCATGGTCAGTCAGTACGTTATAAGGGCAAACACGGTTTTAAACTCCACTTCTGAAGAGCTTGACATCAGTTTTGACAACATGCTTGACCCTGTAAATGCCAAGAGAAAACGGACTTCTAGAATCGACGCAAGGACAGAATCTATAGCCAATTACACAGATGAAATCTGTAAAAAGGCGAATGTAAGCAGAAACCAAATTGTTAAAGTACCCACATTATCCTTTTCCGCCTTGGCTGATGGAACGTGCCAGCATCAGCTGCGACCTAGAGCTCTGTGGATTGTCCAAACATCAACATCAGTTATTATTAAGTAATATAGCAAAAACAAGAATAAACTCTGAATTTGGCTCCGCCCTCCAGATCTATACGGATGGGTCTAAACTTGATAACGGTCATGTTGGGTGTGGTTTCTATATACCCGTGCTAAACGTGACAAAACAGTACCGTCTAAATGATAGTATATCAATATACTCTGCAGAACTGTACGCCATCCTTATGGCAATAACTTACGTTACGGATATACCTCATAGCTTACCAAATGTTGTAATTCTGTCAGATTCTAAGTCTGCCCTCCAAGCCCTGCAGAGGCCGACGTCAAACAGAAAAAATATTACAATTGACATACACACGTTAATCCATCAGCTGTTCCTCAGGGGCTGTAGGGTCCGTATGCAGTGGATCCCGAGTCACGCCTACATTGGTGGAAACGACAAGGCAGACGAGGCGGCCAAGCAGGGAGCCAGCTTACCTTCGGTTACCACAAACATTGGTCTCACAGTCAGTGAAGCCACAGCAAGGTTAAAGAGAGCAGCCACGGAACTATGGGGTGAACAATACAGAAAGCTGGCTGCGGCGAGGGACTGGATTGAACCGGACATCAGCAGCAAAGGAACCTTTCCCAACCTCCCACGGGAACTACTACCACTGTTTTATCGTCTCAGAGCAAAAACCTACAAGACACGTTTTATCCGACATACATGTACATGCAGTCAACCCTTGGACTATTCCCACATCATGAAATGTGACGCTCTAGTTGGGCCAAGGACGTCAGTGTATAGGCTGGCCCGAAACCATGATATAGAAATAAATAGACGTTCTCTCATTGTGAGGCATCCAAGGCTGGGCTGGAAATTGGTCGTCGCCTTCTTGAGGGAGGTTTTCGAGAGCAGCATTGGTGGTTTAGTGTAAGGCTGTTGGCGGAGGGACAAGTGTGTGGAAGAGGGTTGGGATATTCAGTGACACCCTCTTTTGCCATGTTAAATTATACATTCATTTTCTTCGGTTCAGCAAAGAAAACATTGGCCTCCTTTCAGTGAAAACAGTTCGGTGCCATGAGGGGAAGGAGAAAGGGTGGGTGGAGTGGGGGGGAGGTGGAAGGGATGAGGAGAGAGGTTGATGACGGAGCCAGGAACGTGAGGTAGTCGGGTGTGTGTGAAGATGAAACATCAGCGTGCAGTCGCACAAGACTCGAGGCTTTTAATTTTTAAATTGTCATTGCTATTTTATTGAAGTATCTACTTTTATCTTTTTATGTTTATCTTTTTTATAAATGTATATTGTTATGAGGTCTTAAGCAAGTTATATTGCCCTCTCTAAATAAGTTCTTTTCCCTTGCTTGGAGTTTTAAAATAAATAAATAAAATAATTAGCTTATACACGTACATTGTTTAACCTAAAATGTGTATGTCCAGAGAAATGAGTAAATAGAAATAACAGTCTCTGTATTTCTGTCGTAAAGTTCATCTTTGGGGGAGGGGGGGTAACCAGTACATTTATTTTTCTTTAGACCTGACTAAGTTGAAAAAAGATTATTTATTATTACTGTACAGTCCAGTATTATGTTTGTGGGCGACGTTGTCCTGTCTTTTCCGCGCTATCCGTGTTGTGGGAATGATGTTGCGGCGGCGCTTCCACCCCGATGACGGCGATGTTCATGGTTGACATACAAGTAGTACTATTGCTCGCCACTACAATAAATGAACTAATCTAGCTTATCTCTTACATTAAAAAATGAAGTTTTTGTATTTATCAATGTGCTCGGGTAGTGTATGCGTGTGTGTGTGTGTGTGTGTGTGTGTGTGTGTGTGTGTGTGTGTGTGTGTGTGTTTAGTCGTACCCTTTGATGTCGTAGAGTGTACAGTTTGTAGCCTATGTTTACGACATTGTGGGTTTTTATTGCATTTTTATTGCATTGTATTGGTATAATTTACTCCTCCATTTGGTTTTGTACTGTGGTGATTTATGTCTTGCTCTGTCTCGTCACTATTTGTTTTATAACGTTGTTGCTGTTCTTCTTCTTCTTCTTCTTCTTCTTCTTCTTCTTCTTCTTCTTCTTCTTCTTCTTCTTCTTCTTCTTATTATTATTATTATTATTATTATTATTATTATTATTATTATTATTATTATTATTATTATTATTATTATTATCATTATTATTATTATTATGTATTATTATTATTATTATTATTAATTTTTATTATTATTATTATTTTTTTTTTTTAATTAAATTATTGTTGTTATATTAGGGTTATATTCGTATGTAAATGTATGTATTTGTATGTATACATTTGTAAATATGTTTTTAGATGTTTTGTATGTATATAAATGTATTATATAATTATGCTATATTGTTTTCTTCATTATGTTTACTTTAAATTCTTATTGCTTCTTAATATTTCCTTTTCTCTTGAGCGACTGCTCAACGATGGGTTTTTAAATGTAATTTTTCGCCATACTTTAATTGTTTTTGATTCTTTGGGTAGTATATATACTGTGTGGGTGTGGGTTTATTAGTGTGTGTGAGTGGGTGTTAAATTTTATTTATCTTTTTAAAATTGTTTTACCATGTGAGCCTTGTGGCCATTTCACTGCCTAAATGGCCATTCTACTTTGTGTAGGGCCCTGGCAGTATAAATATTGAAATAAATACAAAAAATAAGAAGATTGGTCTGGCCAAGAGTGACAGTGTCTACAGAGGAAGAAGACAGGTTGTTTTTGGTACCTGTGAGCATGACTTCAGTTTTGTTTACATTGAGTTGGAGCTTGTTGACTGTCATCCAGATAGAAATGTCTTCAAAGCATTCAGAAGTTTTGGTCAGAATGGATGGAAGGTTTTGAGGAGTGTGACTGTTATTTAGCAGTGTATCATCTGCGTAGAAATGGTGGAAAGTGTCGTGGTTTTGGATGACGTGAGACAGAGGAGATGTGTATAGGGTGAAAAGAACAGGCCCTAGAACTGACCCCTGAGGAACACCGAAGACAGGTCTGGACGGTTCATAGAGGTGGTTGTTGATGCAGACAGATTGAAAGCGATCAGTTAGGTAAGAGCGGAACCAGCTGAGGGCGCTGTCTTTTATTCCAAAAGAGTTCTGGAGACGCTGAAGGAGGATGGAGTGATCGATTGTGTCAAAAGAGGCTGAGAGATCGAGAAGGGTCAACAAAGAGATTTTACCAGAGTCAGTGGCAGAGAGGTCATTCACGATGTGAAGAAGAGCTGATTCAGTGGAGTGGTCAGGACGATAGGCAGACTGGAACGGGCAGAACAAGTTTTTGGAAGACAGATGATGGTTGAGCTGTTTCAAGACAACCTTCTCAAGAAGTTTGGATAGGAAAGGAAGATTAGAGACAGGGCGGTAGTTTTTCAAATCTTCTGGGTCGAGGTTTGATTTTTTCAGTAGTGGCCGCACGATGGCTGACTTAAAACAGGCGGGAACAGAACCGGATTGCAAAGAGGAATTGACTATGTTCGTGATGGCAGGAAGGTCGGTGATACAGTCTTTGAAAAGGGAGGTAGGGATGGGATCAAGCTCGCACGTCTTGAACGCCATGGTGCTGAGGATCTCAGCAACCTCGGGCTCAGAGAAAGATTGAAAAGAGAGAAATGCTAATTGTGAGCATTTTTCAAGAAGACTGACCATGTCGGCTGCATTATAAGAATCATATCTATAACCTGTTCACCAGTTTGTCAACATTTTGCCACACTATTGACAGCAAGCAGGTCACAAGTGTATAGTTAAACATTGTAGCTTTAGACGCCTCTATCTCTGTTACTCCATGCCTTTTATTCAAATATTTGGTAATGACTGTTGCTGTTTGTATACACAGATTACGCTTATCACGTTCCTCAAGCTCAGGTGGATGCATCAATGCCCAAGATTCCAGTTCAGCCTGTGGGGTACGGCTTCGCGGAGAAACTTCTTCGGTACGCATTCTGCTGTTTCATCCGTTACTTCTTCTTCTTTTTGCTTTCCACTCTTTCTCCCTTTGTCCAGTGGGCAACCAATCTAATTCTGCCACTATAAACTCAAGGGTGTTGTGCTAAATTTAGAGATACAATAATTGGTGGCTGCGTAAGGCTATTGTTCAACAGACTCAACAACTAAGATAAAACAGCATAAGCATTGGTGCCCCAACGACTTTCGAGTTATAGGATAGGATAGGGTGGTATAGTTAAGCCTACATTGGCCTTTTACCATTTGAACGTCCACTGTGGTTGAGAAACGCTGTCACTGCTTCTTTACTGTGACTCATTTTAGATTCACATGCGTGCAGCGATGTCGGTCTAGGCCAAGGTACTGACCGATGTTTGTTTCTCTCAAGATCTTCGCAAATCTGTGCGAGATGAGTCCTAAATAGTCCAAAAATGATATTTATTTTAAATATTGATGTTGTCGGTCTGTCTATCTGTCCGTCTGTGCAAACCTTTACTCGGACCATATTTCATGTTTCACCACCAAAGTGGTCTTTACAAAACTAGAAGAACAAAGAAGTCTTGAATAGATACTGCTCTGTCTTTTACAACCACAAACCAAACGGAGACCCATCAGTTCTAGCATGTCCCCAGAACAGAGAAGAGGAAGAAACCCTCCCAGTTCTCTGAGAAGAAGTTGAGGCAGCAGTGCAATCACTAAAGAAGGGGAAGTCAGCAGGAGTGGACAACATTCCCGCGGAATTGCTGCAAGCCAGAGGGAAGCGATGATTAATGCCCTCATTATCTGTAACAAGATCTGGCAGAGTGAACCATGGACCCAGTCGCTTGTCGTCACTCTTCCCAAAAATGGTAACCTTTAGGAGTGTGAAAATTACCGCACCATCAGCCTCATCAGCCATCCAAGCAAGGTCCTCCTGAAAATAATACCAGAAAGAAACCCCAAGCTGAACAGATCATAGCTGAAAAACAAGCAGGATTCAGGGCAGGGCGAAGTACCACTGAATAGATATTCAACCTTAGAATAATCTGCGAGAAACACCTACAGCACCAACAACATCTATATCATGTGTTTGTAGACTTCAAGAAAGCCTTTGACCGAGTCTGGCATGCAGCTCTGTGGGCAACCATGATAGTGTAAACATCAGCCCTAAAATTATTCAAGTCATCAAAAGCCTGTATGACAAGGCTACCAGTGCAGTCCTCCACAACATCGCCATCGGGAACTGGTTCAGAACAACAATCGGTGTACATCTAGGATGCTTACTCTTTCCAACACTCTTTAATATCTTCCTAGAGCGTATCATGTCAGATTTTCTTTCAGATCATGAAGGCACAGTTAGCATAGGGGGCAGAGCAATCTCCAACTTCCGTTTTGTGGATGACATTAATGGATTCGGCGGGAGATGAACAAGAACTTGAACAGCTGGTACAGAAGCTTGACACCACCTCAAAATGGCTCCTAAATATTTGAAGCTATGCACTGTGTTGAGGGATTGACCTTGGACTTTGATGTTCGTGATGATGCCATTGGTGTTGTTGATCAGCATTTTGGTCTTCTCTGTTCTTATTTTCATTTCATCGGCTCTGGAGGTGATGTCAAGCCTCTGCACCAGCTGTTCAAGTTCTTGTTCCTCTCCAGCCAATACATCAATTTCATCTCCAAAACGGAGGTTGGAGATTGCTCTGCCCCCTCTGCTGACTGTGTAGAAGTAAAAAAAATTAAAACATTTCACAGCATTTCACTTTTCCCCTAATTTAATGAATTGTTTGAGGCATCATGTGATAGATACCAATGAATGAAACACTCATACAATGCAAATGTGGTCAAACTCGGTTTAAGGTGAAGGTCACTGGAGGTATCCAAAAGTCGGTTTATATGAGTATTTTGAAGAGAACTTGACCTAAACTATGAGAGATTAAAAAGTCAAAACTTGTTGTAAGTAGATATTATAGCTTGGTCCTTTATATATTTGACGTGTTTTTCTTTCATCTCGATAGTCAAAGTAATTTTAGGCCTTACCCAAACATAAAAACGATTGTCATGCTACCAGGTTCATGCGGAGGGAAAATTAGAAAAACTGGCCTACGAGCTGGACCACTATCGATGGAATATTTTAGGTATCAGCGAACTGTGCTGGAAAGGCCTGGGTGAACGAACGACCGACTGTTACACTCGCTCGATGTTGTGTTTTCTATCAGTATTTGATTCAGCCCCGATGCTTGGATCCCTGATAGGTGTGTAACTCAGATTCGTTTATCCACGCAGCCTGCTCACTCAGCAACAAGTCACGGAGTCGACGTATGAAGTTTTCCACTTTTATTCAGCACACATCAACAACTGCATACAATCGCTCAATCGCTTTTCCACTCTCAAATTTTACTTTCCAACTCACTATCAACAACTATCCACAACAACACACAGACCATCGAATATATAATTTTTTCTCTAGTCCAGAACAAGGTGGAACGATCTCGTTTGACGCAATTTACCAATCGCTTTAAACTTCGTCATTACTGTCTTACGTCATACATATTTCTTCTCCTTCCGGGAACATTCTCCAACTTCGATATTTATCGGGAAGTTTCCATCGATAGTAAATTCTCAAATCTAGAGAATTCTCCAATAATATCGACTAACGAAAATCATCAACGTTATACAAAGCCTCTCCTAACAACAATGCAAACTCAAATCAAAGGTAAATAAACTCCATTATTGAATACTTTGCAAAACGAAACGATTAGATCTATCGTGTCCATTCGCGTTTCAACGTAACACCGACAAAGGCCACAAGCATTTTTTTAAGCGGGAGAGACGACAGCCACGAACAGGGCGTTGGATTCTTGATCCACAGAACATTCCAGCCACTGACATTAGTTGCCATAGACTCATTACCATCCGAGAGCAGCCCTTTCAACATCAGCATCCTCCAGCCCTATGCACCAACATCAGACTATGACGACAGCGAAGTCGAGGATTTTTATGAACATCTGCAGACTTCTTTGACCAAGTGCTGAAGAAGGACATCGTCATAGTGCAAGGCGACTGGAATGCCAAGGTTGGCCAAGATGCGTACCACAACTGGAGAGACACATGTGGACCTCACTGCAACAACGAGACAAATTACCGAGGTCTGACACTCTTGAAGTTTTCCAGATACAACAATCTGATACTGGCAAACACGCTTGGTCTCCACAAAAAATCCAGACAATGGACCTGGCACATTCCCAGCTGGGAGCATCACAACCAGATTGACTACATCATGGTCAAAAAACGCTTCAGATCAAGCGTCGACATTGGCAGGACACGCACTTTTCCAGGAGCAAACACCGGAAGTGACCACGATCTCGTGAAGATGTCTTTCTGGCTCCATTTAAAGAGAGTAAACACAGCAAAGTGCACCAGACTTAAGTTCAACCTGGACAAACTGCAAGACCAGGAAGTGGCAGAAATATTCCAAGCCACAGCTGGAGGGAAATTTGTATCACTGCTCAGTTTGGGAGCTGGTGAAGTAGATATGATGATGATGATGTGATCTTGTAAGGCGCCAAAAAATCCATGTACGTAGTGTTCATGCTCTATGCGCACTAAGACGGTGATTCAGCCATATTAAAACAAGTAAGTTTTTAGTCCTTTCTTGAAGCTTGGCAGGGATGGAGCTTGCTTCAAGCTCAGGGGAATGGAGTTCCACAGAGTGGGTGCAGCATTTTTGAAGGAGCGCATTCCAAGAGTCTTTTTGGTTGTGTTGCTTGTGCGCACACTGGGGGTTTCAAGTCTACACTGAGTCCCTGACCTGAGTTCGCGTCTGGGTTGGTAAGGGGAGACCAGTTCTGTGAGGTAGGTGGGAGCAGTGCTCGTGAAGCACTGATAGATATCAACACCATGATCCAACACCTTCAACACAGCTTTGACAGATGCCGCCACTGAGATCCTTGGCAAGCACCGCCCAAAGAAGAAACCGCGGATCACACCTGAACTTTTGGACCTGTGTGATAAACGAAGAGAGATGAAAAAGAGAAAAAACACCACACAGCCTCACGGATAGTTGATGCCTAACGGAAAGTCAACAATTACATCCAAAAAGGCATGCGCACAGCAAAGGAGAACTGGAGAGAAGATCAATGCCAGGAAATAGATCAACAGCAAAAAGGCCTATAAGACTGTGAAACGGTTGATAAGTGTTAAACAGCCCAAGGTCTCCACGATCCAAAGCAAAATACCTCTGAACAGATTTTTACTTCAGAATAATCTGCGAGAAATACTTGCAGCACCAACAATATCTATATCATGTTTTGTAGACTTCAAGAAAACGTTTCACCGAGTCTTGCATGCAGCTCTGTGGTCAAACACGAGAGTGTACAATATCAGCCCTAACATTATTGAAGTTATCAAAAGCCTGTATGTTGGTTGGTTGTTTTATTAACGTCTTTTCCACCAAAGATGATAAGACGGGGGGGAGGGGAGGGGGGAATTATTATTTACACAAATCTAGCCACAGGAGAATCCATAAAGAGCTTTGCTAACAATACACTTTGATGAAAATTAATCTCATCTAATGTTCTTATGTCATGCAGATGCACAGTTAGTATAGGCCGAAAAAGACGGCAGCCCACAAGTAAATGATATAATGAAAAAGTCTCATTGCATACACAATGGACATCTGGACAATACTTTGTTTTTATGGCATTCAACATTATTCTGTTAGCCATAGTAAAAACTGTTCTCGAAAGTCTACAGTTTACAGCAAAATGTGTATCAAATACAACATGTTTCGTTGACCTCTCTTCAATCATACGTTTAATTTCCTTAGGGGATTTAATGAGTTGAATACTCTGAGCATTGATATTTTTAGCTCCATTCTTTGCTGCTTTGTCTGCACTATCATTAAACAAAAAACCACAATGTGAAGGTAGCCAACAGAAGCTTACCTGTGTACCATTAATAATGAGATTGTGGACTAAATGTTGAATTTCTAAAATAATTTCATGCCGTTCAGTATGGCCAAAAGATTGTAAAGCATCTAAAACTGACATCGAATCAACACAAACAACAATTTGAAATGCGTTTAAGCAAAGATCTGAAATTTTAGTTAATGCCATAAGGATTTCGATAAGTTCACATGCAAAAATAGAAGTATTTATACTCAAAGAGAAACATTTTTGCAATTTTAGAGCTGGAATTACATAGGCAGCTCCAGCTTCCCTTGTCTCTAAAACCGATCCATCAGTATAGATATGAAGGTGTTGAGAATAATTTTTCTCCAAATGACAACGAACATCACTTGATAATAAATTAGCATTTTCATTCTTCTTTTCCAAACTATAATGTATGTCAAAATGAGCATTTTTAAGCTCCCACATAGGTGTTGGAGAAATAATATTTTTAGAAAAAGATTTTATGTCCTTAGATAAATCATCAATTAGATCTTTTGTAAAAGTTGCTATTGATTCTAAGAATGGTATTTTCTGTGCACGTTTTGAAAAAATCAGATCAGAACTAAAATGTATCTCATTGTCTTTATTATTATATCTATATTATTATATATATATTATTATTATTATTATTATTATTATTATTATTATTATTATTATTATTATTATTATATTATTATATATATATTAAAAGCCTGTATGACAAGGCTACACGTCCAGTCCTCCACAACAGCGCCATCGGGAACTGGTTCAAATTCGGCATGCGTCAAGGATGCCTTCTCTCTCCAACAGTCTTCCACATCTTCCTAGAGTGTATCATGTCAGATGCTCTTGCAGATCTCCAAGGCACAGTCAGTATAAGGGAGTGGTAGAACAATCTCCAACCTCCGTTTTGCGGATGACATTATGGATTGGCTGGAGAGGAACAAGAACTTGAACAGCTGGTATAGAGGCGTGACACCACCTCCAGAGCCTTTGGAATGGAAATTAGTGCAGAGAAGACCAAAATAATGACCAACAACACCAATGGCATCAACACGGACATCAAAGTCCAAGGCCAATCCCTCAACACGGTGCACAGCTTCAAATATTCAGGAGCCCTTGTTTCAGACAATGGGTCCCGACAGGAAGTCCTCTCCAGGATAGTAGACACAACTGCTGCTCTGACAAGGTTGAAGCCCATTTGGAAAGACAAGACCGAGAGTACACTCCAAGGTAAGCCTGCTGCGCTCCCTTGTCATCTACAATTTCCTATACGTTGTTGTTGTTACATGGACCCTCACAGCAGTTTTACAACGCAGAATACAAAGCATGGAGATGAGGTTCTACAGAAGACTTCTGGGCATTTCCTATACCCAGCACATCACCAACGACGAAGTCCGACGGCCCATCACCCAGGCCATTGGACAACACGATGACCTACTCGCAGTGGTGAAGAAACGGAAACTTCGATGGTATGGTCAAATCACCAGGGCATCAGGCCGTGCAAAGACCATCCTGCAAATCACGGTGCAGGGAGGCAGAAGAAGAGGGAGACCGAAAAAGAGGTGGGAGGACAACATTCGAGAATGGACTGGCTTGACATTTAGCGAAGCCATGAGAGTTGGTGAAGACAGAGAAAAATGGAGAGCGCTGGTTGAACGATCATTTGTGGTGCCCCAACGAACTACGACTTACGGTATAGAATAGGAATAGCAAATAGGCATGCTACAGTTCAATGACTTTATAATTGACTGATCTAGTGCATCAACAGTGGGTTTTTTAATCATACATACGCATCAGAGGTCATGTGAAGGTCAAGGTCATACTAAGGTCAAGGTCATCCAGAGATCACTGTTATTTGACATTATACCACCTTTGCTATAGTTCATTTTATCAAACATAAATGTTCATGTGGATCCGGGGGCCAAGGTCATCTGAAGGACAAGATCATCGGAAGATCAAAGTCAGTATTTGCATTTTGATGTCACCGTTTTGTTTCAGCTTTGAGTGGTTCTGTCTGTATGACGGTGTTGAAATGATATTTGTATTGTTAGTGGTGTTCTTGTTTTTTCAGGACACTGGCAGGAACACAGGCGCCCCCAGAGTGGCAAGGGAAGTTAAATTTCACCTACCACATTGGGCCAAATGTTACTCAGGACGTGTAAGTGTGGAATACTTATTGATTCATTCAGTAAAGAATTAATATTTATTTATTTATTTATTCATTTATTTGTTTAACTTTAGGATTCCAAAACAAATTTTTTTTTAACGTTTTAATTATGATTAATTTTTAGCAATAAACCAGCAAATAGCTATTCTGCGATATCGTTAAGTTCCGCCACATGATTTTGACATTTATAACGTGGTTAATTCTTTGATATCGTTAAGTGCCGCCACATGATTTTGACATTTATAACGTGGTTAATTCTTTGATATCGTTAAGTGCCGCCACATGATTTTGACATTTATAACGTGGTTAATTCTTTGATATCGTTAAGTGCCACCACATGATTTTGACATTTATAACGTGGTTCATTCTTTGATATCGTTTAAATGCCGCCACATGATTTTGACATTTGTAACGTGGTTCATTCTTTGATATCGTTAATTGCCGCTACATGATTTTGACATTTATAACGTGGTTAATTCTTTGATATCGTTAATTGCCGCTACATGATTTTGACATTTATAACGTGGTTCATTCTTTGATATCGTTAAGTGCCGCCACATGATTTTGACATTTGTAACGTGGTTCATTCTTTGATATCGTTTAAATGCCGCCAAATGATTTTGACATTTGTAACGTGGTTCATTCTTTGATATCGCCGCAAAGTGATTTTGACATTTGTGAAGTGGTTCAGTCACACAGTTAGCTGTCTATATAGACTTAGACTTAAAGGAATATTAGCGGGTAGTATCACAACCAGATTGATTACATCATGGTCAAGAAACGCTTCAGATCAAGCGTCGACATTGGCAGGACACGCACGTTTCCAGGAGCAGACATCGGAAGTGACCACGATCTCATGATGATGTCTTTCCGGCTCCACTTGAAGAGAGTAAACACAGCAAAGTGCACCAGACTGAAGTTCGACCGGGACAAACAGGAAGACCCGGGAGTGGCAGAAATATTCCACGCCACAATTGGAGGGAGATTTGCAGAAGGTGGTTAAAAGTTTCGTACCGCTGAAGAAAACGAGGTGCCCTAGGAAGCCAAAGTGGATGAATAGAGAGGCACTCAACAGTGTCAAGAAGAAGAAAAAGAAATGGAAGAAATACAGGCAGAGTGGTAGGCAAGAAGACTTTCTCGAATATAATCAGTGTCAGAATGACAGTACAAAACTCATCAGAGATAGTAAAATGAAGTTTGAAGAAAAGCTGGCACAGAACATCAAGCAGGATACAAATTCTTTTTACGCCTACGCAAGGGGCAGGCTGCGCTGCAAGGTCAAGGTTAGTCCTCTGGAAGATAGCGATGGGGAGCCTAACATGGCCAATCATTCAGCGGCAGTCCGTTTTGCCGGTCAATTGGTCTGCCAGTCGCTTCCAATTTCACTTTTTAGTTATCGAGTTTGATTATTGCATGCATGCAGCATTGTCAGTCTGTGTGTTAACCCACTGTACATTTCTTCTTCAGATTATTACATGCATGCAGCATTGTAGTCTGTGTGCTAACCCACTGTACATTTCTTCTTTACATTATTACATGCATGCAGAATTGTCAGTCTGTGTGCTAACCCACTATACATTTCTTCTTTACATTATTACATGCATGCAGAATTGTCAGTCTGTGTGCTAACCCACTGTACATTTCTTCTTTACATTATTACATGCATGCAGCATTGTCAGTCTGTGTGCTAACCCACTGTACATTTCTTCTTTACATTATTACATGCATGCAGCATTGTCAGTCTGTGTGCTAACCCACTGTACATTTCTTCTTTACATTATTACATGCATGCAGCATTGTCAGTCTGTGTGCTAACCCACTGTACATTTCTTCTTTACATTATTACATGCATGCAGCATTGTCAGTCTGTGTGCTAACCCACTGTACATTTCTTCTTTACATTATTACATGCATGCAGCATTGTAGTCTGTGTGCTAACCCACTGTACATTTCTTCTTCACATTTTTGCAAATCTGCATGAGATGAGTCATAAATAGGCCAAACACGAGTTAGGGAGTTAGTCATTGTGTTATGTGGGTTAGGGAGTTAGTTAGTCATTGTGTTATGTGGGTTAGGGAGTTAGTTAGTCATTGTGTTATGTGGGTGACAAACTCCAAACTCTAAATCCACTATGTATATTTCAGTGAATTTCGAGTCAGCGTGAACAATTTCAATGAAGTCAGACCGGTCCACAACGTCATTGGTTACATCACAGGCAGTGAAGAACCAGGTAATTCTATTTCTCTTCTTCTGATTACGCACTGAGCATGTCTACACACGTTAAAGATCGCGCTACTCAAGACGTCATCATCATCATCATCATCATCATCAATAACAACTCTTATCTTCGTTACTGTTGTTATCGTTATCATCATCATCATCGTTATTGATGATGATGATGATGATGATGATGATGATGATGATGATGATGATGATGATGATGATGATGATGATGATGATGATGATGATAATAATAATCCTATCATATCATATCCTGTAACTCGAAGGTCGTTGGGGCACCACAGATGATCGTTTAACCAGCGTACTCCATTTTTCTCTGTCCTCAGCAATCCTCATGGCTTCACTCAGTGTCAAGCTAGTCCATTCTTGAATTTTGCCCTCCCACCTCTTCTTCTGTCTACCTGTTCTTCTGCCTCTTTGCACCGTGCCTTGCAGGATGGGCTCTGGTGACGTGGACATACCATCTGAGTTTCCATTTCTTAACCACTGTGAGCATGTCATTTGGTCCTGATTTGGCTCGGAAGAGTCCGCTGGACCTAAAGCAATAATCATGTAATGTAATGAGCATGTCATCATGTTGTCCCATGGCTTGTGTGATATATATATATATATATATATATATATATATATATATAGAAAGCATGCCATGCTTTATATATATATATATATATATATATATATATATATATATATATATATATATATATATATATATATATATATATATATATATATATATATATATATATATATATATATATATATATATATATATATATATATATATATATATATATATATATATATATATATATACACTTTTAAAACGACAACATGTTATCCACTCAATTTGAATTGCCAAATTTTCGGTTTTAATAACCTTCTTCTTATACATATATAGATATAAATATACAATTTACATCAATATATAATACATCGATTTATAAAGCGGACATCTCTGGCCGTTAAAGCGATTCAAGACGCAACATTGTGATGTTTCAGATCGTTACGTGTTAATGGGGAACCACCATGATGCATGGACGTTTGGCACTCTTGACCCTCTCTCTGGAACTGCTGCCATCACCGAACTCACTCGAGTCTTTGGACTTATGAAGAAAAATGGTAGGTTTGGGTCATGAGAAGTAACAGTAAGTTTGGGCCATGAACAATAACAGTAGCTTTGGGTCATGAAGAATAGCAGTAGCTTTGGGCCATGAACAATAACAATAGGTTTGGGCCATGAACAATAACAGTAGCTTTGGGTCATGAACATTAACAGTAGCTTTGGGCCATGAACAATATTAGCTTTGGGTCATGAAGAATAACGATAGCTTTGGGTCATGAAGTATAACAGTAGCTTGGAATCATGAAGAATAACGGTAGCTTGGGGTCATGAAGTATAACAGTAGCTTGGGGTCATGAAGTATAACAGTAGCTTGGGGTCATAAAGTATAACAATAGCTTGGGGTCATGAAGAATAATAGTACGTTTGGATTGTGTCAGCTGACCTCTGAAGTGTAACCTGCTGCCAAGTTTTACTCCATTTGACCTCTTATGTGCTCAGTTGTTTAGACGTCAGACTATGCGCCCAAAGGCTGCAAGTGGGTGCTTCAGACGGTTTAAGTTAGATCTTTTATCTGCCAGCGCCTTGAGCAGCTGTTGAGTTGGAAAAGCGCTATGTAAGAACAATTAAATTAGTCTTTTACCATGTACCACCACAATAATGTATCATTAATTGTAGCCTTGCTTTCCCTGCACAAAGTGTGAAATAAACTTGAAAGCTTGGTTTTATCTGAAAACAAAATTTTTGTTTTTGTATTTTCTATTTAAGTGGTACTAAACAATAGATAGTTCCTATTTCTTGACATAGTGAGCAGTGTTGTAAATATGAATTGTTTTTCCTTTTTTTTTTTTTCATGTTCATTTTATTTTTATTCACAATATAGGGTTAAAAAGCAAAAAAAAAATTAAAGATAGGCTTCTACCCCCCCCCCCCCCCAAAAAAAAATAAACAAGGCAGGTGTTACAAAATGTAATTGTGATATTATCTTGTCAAAAACAAAACATTACAACACCACACATTATTTCTGGTTTTGTGACATGATTGTACACCAACACAATTTTAGTTATATCCTAGAAGCATGGTTTAAACCTATTACCTTTTAGAAACTAACGCCAAAGACTATTAAAAGTCTTGGTTAAAATAACTTCAGTCTTCAACTTTACTTCCGAAATGATTTGTGCAAGGGAGGTAATGGGTTTATAGGTTTAAACCAAGCTGCTAGGAAATCACACAATTTCTTTATTTTAAATTGAAACAATCTTACATGCCAATAACAACATCGCCACACATCAATGGTATTACATACAACACGAACCTTTTTTTTTCTCTCCCCAATACGTTAACTTTTAAAATCCTTCATGCCACTCAAATGTGGTATTGTCTTCAGAATAATCTGCGAGAAATACCAACATTACCAACAACATCTATATCTTGTGTTTGTAGACATCAAAAAAGCGTTTGATCGTGTCTGGCATGCAGCTCTGTGGGCAACCATGAGAGTGTACAACATAAGGCCTAACATTATTGAAGTCATCAAAAGCCTGTATGACAAGGCTACCAGTGCAGTCCTCCACAACAGAGCTATTTGGAAACTGGTTCATAACAACAAATGGGTGTGCGTCAAGGATGCCCATTCTCTCAAACACTCTTCAACATCTTTTGTACAGCGCATCATGTCAGATGCCCTTGCAGATCATGAAGGCAGTCAGCATAGGAGGAAGAGCAATCTCCAACCTTCGTTTTGCGGATGACATTGATGGATTGGCTGGAGAGGAACAAGAACTTGAACAGCTGGTACAGAGGCTTGACATCGCCTCCAAAGCCATTGGAATGGAAAATTAGTGCAGAGAATACCAAAATGATTACCAACATCAACGCGGACGTCAAAGTCCAAGGCTAATCCCTCAACACGGTCCACATCTTCAAATATTTAGGAGCCCTTGTTTCAGACAATGGGTCCCGACAGGAAGTCCTCTCCAGGATAGCACAAACAAGAGAGACAGATAGACAAACGAAAGAGAGAAGCAGACAAATCAATAGGGGAAAAGGAAGACAGACACACAGAGGGAGAGAAAGAGACTGAAGGAAAAGTGCACAACATTATCACTTACTAATCAAACAACTAAACTCTTACATATTCCGATACACTAAGGAATTAACACAAATAATAAACAAGCGACAATCAATGCGTAAGTTATCACCAAAAAGCTTTACCAAACACAAAATTACTTTTCTTAAACTGTAAACTTACTGAGGCCAACTCACAACCATTGATTAGAATATATGGAAACCAAAGGAAAATCAAATCGCTTAGTTTAACTTCCGACAGTTGACATTTTAGACTAAGTTATTAGACAAACACAAGACAAAAATAATGCCACGTACCACATTCCAGATTCAACCTAATCACACAACATCACAGAAAAATGGACAGCTCTGCAAAAAAAAAACAACTTTCTCCGTTGAAGGACAGAGGACGACAAAACTAACTTGCAAAATCGATTACATTTACACCTCTGGACTCACAAAATTCTCCTCAGTACCTAAGTGATGTATTACGATATAAAAACAAAACACGAAAAGCATAGGCAAATCAAAGTTCAGAAGGAAAAACAAAATACTACTTTACGGGACTGCCTGGTCAAGGCAGAACCCACAAAAAGAGACAAAAAAGGTACACGTTAAACGCGATGATCTCTTCCCTCCTGTGCACTCTGCGCAGCAGGCACACGGGAAAAAAAATCATGCAAACGAAACAGAAAAACAACGGAAAGCAAAGGACCATAGAGATCAGAAACAAGCAACAACTTTGACCACTTACAATAAAACACTCCACAGATCGTACGACCCAACACGCACAAAAAAAGGAATACAAAACTCAATTTACCAAAAAAAAACTGCACCGGCAGACAGTCTTCATTTTCTTATTTATAATCTGGTGGTAAATCTGCATCTGTATATGGTTGTATAGTGTCGCCATGCCTATGTGATATTGCAGTGCAATGTGTGATATTGGAGTGAGGTGTGTGATATTGCAGTGCTATCTGATATTGGAGTAATATGTGTGATATTGGAGTGATGTGTGTGATATTGCAGTGTTGTGTGTGATATTGCAGTGCTGTGTGTGATATTGCAGTGCTGTGTGTGATATTGCAGTGTTGTGTATGATACTGCAGTGCTGTGCGTGATATTGCGGTGATGTGTGTGATATTGAAGTGCAATGTGTGATATTGCACTTATGTGTGTGATATTGCGGTGTTGTGTGTGATATCGCAGTGCTGTGTGCGATATTGGAGTGCAATGTGTGATATTGCAGTGCTGTGTGTGATATTGCAGTGATGTGTGTGATATTGCAGTGATGTGTGTGATATTGCAGTGTTCTGTGGGTGGCACGATGGCCTAATGGTAGAGCTTTGGCTTGTGGATCTGAAGGTCCCGGGTTCGAGCCCAAGCCGGGACATTGTCTTCTGTCCATGGGAAAGACACTTTACTCCCGTTTCTTACTCCTTCGGATGAGAGTATAAATCGAGGTCTAGTCTGTGTCGCATACATTCCATCATAACGGACTTTAAAGATCCTGACGCTCATGTCCTAAACGGGTGAGTGCCGGTGACAAGAACACACCTAGGTCCTTCTCCCCATCCCTGGCTGCCCAGGATTGTGCTCAGTTGTCTGGAGCGTTATTACGGTGCGCTCAAAGGCTGCAGGTTGGCGCCTCGGGCGGCTTGAGTTAGATCTTATATCGGCCAGCGCCTTGAGCAGCTCTTGACCTGGAAAAGCGCTATATAAGAACGATTAAAATAAATAAAAATTTTGCAATGATGTGTGTGATATTGAAGTGCTGTGTGTGATATTGCAATGTTGTGTGTGATATTGAAGTGCTGTGTGTGATATTGCAATGCTGTGTGTGTTTACCAGGTCATCGACCAAGGCGTACAATCGTGTTCTGTAGCTGGGACGGTGAGGAACACGCACTGCTTGGATCCATTGAATGGGTTGAGGTCAGCTTACAATCATTTAAAATAAGTGCTGTGTAGATGTAGCTGTTGTAAATCTTGAATGAATAAATTATATATTCATTTAGCCTCGATTGACCTTGAGGAAGTGTTTTCAATAAACTTCAGGTATTATATATCATGTGTTTGTAGACTTCAAGAAAGCATTTGACCGAGTCTGGCAAGCAGCTCTGTGGGCAACCATGAGAGTGTACAACACCAGCCTTAACATTATTGATGCCATCAAAAGACTGTATTACAAGGCTATCAGTGCAGTCCTCCACAACAGCGCCACCTGGAACTGGTTCAGAACTACAATCGGCGTGCGTCAAGGATACCTACTCTCTCTCTCTCTCTCTCTCTCTCTCTCTCTCTCTCTCTCTCTCTCTGTCTCTCTCTGTCTCTCTCTCTCTCTCTCTCTCTCTCTCTCTCTTTCTCTCTCTCTCTAACACTATTCAACATCTTCCTAGAGCGCATCATATCAAATGCCCTTGCAGATCGTGAAGGCACAATCAGCATAGGGGGTAGAGCAATCTCCAATCTCCGTTTTGCTGACGATCTTGATGGATTGGCTGGAGAGGAACAAGAACTTGAACAGCTGGTACAAAGCTTGACACCAACTCCAGAGCCTATGGAATGGAAATAAGCGCAGAGAAAATCAAAATGATTACCAAAAACACCAATGGCATCAACACGGACATCAAATTCCAAGGCTAATCCCTCAACACGGTGCACATCTTCAAATATTTAGGAGCCCTTGTATCAGACAATGGGTCCCGACAGAAAGTCATCTCCAGGATCGCACAAACTGCTGCTATAACAAGGTTGAAACCCATTTGGAAAGACAGGACCATTAGTCTAGTTCCAAGGTAAGGCTGCTGCGCTCCCTTGTCATTTCCATCTTCTATACACTTGCGAAACATGGACTCTCACAGCAGGCCTACAACGAAGAATACAAAGCATGGAGATGAGGTGCTACAGAAGACTTCTGGCCATTTCCTATACTCAGCACATCATCATCGACGAAGTCCGACAGACCATCACACAAGCCATTGGACAACACGATGACATGCTTACAGTGGTGAAGAAACTAAAACTCATATAGTATGGCCACGTCCCCAGAGCATCAGGCCTTGCAAAGACCGTCCTGCAAGGCAAGGTGCAAGGAGGCAGAAGAAGGGGGAGACAGAAAAAGAGGTAGGAGGACAACATTCCAGAATGAACTGGATTGACAGACACTGAGCGATGCCATGAGGGTTGCTGAAGACAGAGAAAGATGGAGTTCGCTGGTTAAATGATCATTTGTGGTGCCCCAACTACTTTCGAGTTAGTGGACACTGGGGTAAATGGGGTATCGAGGTAAAGTGGGGAAGCAGGACATTGTACTCTTGCAGGGCCCTATCAAGGGCACGCTCTCATTGGTTCGACAGATCACATGACAAGACGCAGTTTCCCATCTATGTTGTTTTCGCGCGCTCTCTCGCTGCCGAGTAAGTGGTAAGACATTATTTTTGAATTCTTAGATCTATTTTTCAAATTACACGTTTAGCGTGAAATCTCCGGAGAATGAATGGTTGAAATATTGTTTTTGGCCTCTATTTTTAAGTCGTCTTATTATCTACAAACTGTCATGTTGCATTTAGTTCTCTTGTGACTTATTACGTAGCAAGCAGGTGTGTTTTATTTGCACTAATTGTGGGGTAACATGGGGTATGTAGGGTGGGGCAAAACGGGGTGCTCTGAATGCCAGCAATGGGCACACTATTCCTGTGCCGGGCTTGACGAGGATACGAAACTCCCTGTCTTTAAGTGCGAACTGTGTGATGATGATTGACACATCTCTGTTCACTTGTAAAATGCACAGTTATATTTGAAACAAACAAAAACAATCGAAAAGCAACACGTCGTAATTTTTAATTTTATATTATTTTAGCAACAAATGTCTTTTTCTATCAGCTTAATTTCATTTTTATGCTTCCCCATAAGCAACACGTCGTAGTTTTCAATTTTATTTTATTTTAGCAACAATTAAGGTCTTTTTCTATCAGCTTAATTTCATTTTTATGCTTCCCCATTTCGCCCCAATGTGGTACCCCATTTTGCCCAAGGTATGGGGCAGAATGGGGTGCAATGGGTTATGTATTTTGAAGTTCAATAAATCATTGAAATGACTTGCTACAATCTTTTTGCTTTGCTATAATGTTGTGAGATAACCAAGGTTTGTATTCATGTAAACCAATTATTCTGCTTGATGTGCGTCATTCTGTTTATGTTTTTGTGTTAAGTACCCCATTTTACCCCGGTGTCCACTACGGGTTAGGATAGGATAGGATAAAGTTTTCAATTATTATTATTATTTATCATTCTTATATAGCGCTAATATAGCGCTTATATAGCAATAAAACACATGGACTGTTTTGAGGAAGCATTTCCAATAAACTACAGAAAAGCTTGTGTTTTATTAGCTGAGAACTGTTTGTGGTTTTTTTTCTTCTCTCATTTTTTTGCCTGAATGACAGCTAATACCCTTAGTAGTTCTGTCAACTGATTAAATAATTACCATGACAGTTTTATTTTATTTTGTGTCAAGGTCAGCCTAAGCTAAAGAAGCCGTCAACTGACGACATAATTAGAAGAAAAAAATGCATTTACTGTAATTTTATCGTTTGTCATGACCAGCACAAGCTAAAGCAGTTGACCTACCGTGCCGTGGCTTACCTCAACGTGGACTACACGGCTGTCTCCAACTATACTTTGTCAATTGGCACCTCACCTCTACTGCAAGACGCACTGTACGCCGTGGCAAAGAAAGTAAGTCATCATCAGTACAGCGCCCGAGAGAAGAAAAAAGATGAATGGAACGTTAAAACAAATAATACATTGATATCTGTCACCGTTACAATGACTCAGTGCACAAACATAGGCCTAGTAAGTTTGGCTTTTATCTTTTGAAGAAACCCGTGTAAAGAGAACCTGTTAATCTGCTGTGTTTTATCTTATAGCTCTGTTTCGTCTTGTGGTTTACTATATGTACACATTATGTTCACCAAAGGTTTGACAGTAGTTCCTTCACTATCTGTACACATCATGTTCGCTATGGGATACACAGATTCACAGGCGCTTGTATCAGGACACGCGAGTGCCTATGCCTGTGACGCATCTCCCTTTGGTTATCTATAATACAAGGTCCCAAACAAAACCAAGAGGAACTTGCGGGTCATCGCAGTTTTCAAATCTATATGAACAAACTAGAAGAGTTCTCCTCAAAGAAGGCAACTCATTCATTTCAGCAGTGATTCACGCAAACAAACAAAATAAGAAATATGCTCTGTCTATTTTCAAACCCGTTCAATTTCGGTAAAATTTTCAAAAAAGTGAAATTTTTCGCAATCGCTTCACGGAAATGCGAGTTCTGCCGAGACTAAAACTAAAAGGGAAATTACTCCTCATTCGTTACAACCGCATGGCTTTCAGTGTTTCACTTCAGCATTGCAGTGTCAGAAAAATGCCTTCGATCGGATAGTTTCTGGGCCAAAAGTGGCTGTTTTAGGTCAAGCAGGCAGTGTCAAAACATTTCTTGTGCGAGGAAGTGCAATGGTACTTGGTAAAATGAGAAAGAAAGTTGCTGTTACTGTTTCAAATGGGAATAGCAGCAACGCAGTTGAAATCGCAAATGCCAATGGCGAAACTTTGCATCGGTGCGCAGGGATGGGAGATAGGCCTACATTAAAGAGGCGGCTGTCTCGGATGTACGTTCAAAATGCAACAAATTATTAACAACCAACGTACTGATTGTTGAGGAAATCAGCATTATGAGCGCTAAAATATTTGATCAGTTAGGTGGGTTTTTTTAATGTTATTATTGTTATTCACTTCTAATCATTAATTGTGCTAATCAATATTATGTTTTCACTAGTGTAAATTACAGTGTCAAAGGAAGTCTCCTCTCTGAAAATCCTTATCGGGAAGAGAGGGGACTATAAACTGATTAAAAAAAAAGTGTAAATTACAACAGTAACCAGTAAAAGATACATTTATTAGTAACATAGTGATGAACAGTGTGTGGCAATCGGATCATGCAGTATTCCAATATGGGATTGTTTACCTGTACACTCGGTATTCTATGAGAGTTTTTCGTCATCAACAAGAATTGGTGAAAAGCTAAACATTCTTTTTTGTAACATTTTCTTTGGCCATATAAAACACACAGCTTTGTCGTTGAATTTATTTATCACAAGTCATGGTTTGATCTTCTATGGAGATGTGAATGCAGCTGCAAAAACAAAATATTGGTATGACTATGACTAAAAATTTCAGATAAAATACTGCTTCAGTGTTGCTGTACTCTCCCAATACTAGTATGAAGGGAAAGAAAATAAAAGTGTAAAAATACATAAATATCTGATATTTATGAAAAACCAATAAATAACTGTAAATGCATTAAGGGATTCATTGATTAATTTATTTCATGTATTTATTTCTTCCTATATTCCCTTGTTATTTATTATTTGCATACACATTGAAAAGATCTGTGTAGTAATGTTGACAAATTACATTGAAATTTTCTTAATAACTTGTTTTATTTGTAATTTTAAGCTAATAACACGAAAGCAGTGTACAGTTAGTGTATACTTGTATTTCTTCATCCGCTCAAGAAAAGGTGAACAGAGAGTGAAAGTACGTAAATAAATAAAATAAAAATGTACGTATAAGTGAAGAGTGGATTTGCATAGTGTTATTCTTTGATGTGACACTGTTGTCTTCCATTCTTTTTACATTCTCTGTCTCCGTTTCTTTTTGTTTGTCTGTCTCTCTTTTTTCATGTTTTTCATTTTATTAATACTCTCTCTTTCCCTCTGTTGTGATTACCTTGCTCACATTCATCATAATATTAACTGGAACTTGAGCAGCTCTTAAACTGGAAAAGGGCTATATAAGAACAATTCATTTAAGTCGTACTGATGAAAACTGACACAACCAACACCATACTAATGTTTACGTCATATCTTGACATGACTTTTATATTATTCTAAAATCTTATCCTGAATCATTATAACTAGCATGTAACATGCGGGAATACTACGAAATAAATAAATAGTTAAACAACAAAGCGAAATAAACAAAACACAGATGCTCCCACAATCTCCTGTCACAACGACCTACACAAATAGTTATTAAGAAGGGGGAAACGGTGGTAGAGAGGGTGGGGATTAATTACACACACAAAGGTCTCAAAAGGAATAAACAACAACAAAAGTCTTTTATATCACAGCTGAATGCTTAGTGACATTGTAGTTGATCTTGTCACGCATGGACCTACATTGGTTTGAACTGCATCTGTGTAGATCAATGCTCTAGTGTAGTAGATTTTATTTTTCATTCATCCTCATCATTTTTAGTGCAACTCTAAATTAGCAACAGAAATGGCGTTTGCATGTTTGCTACATTTCAATATGTATTTTATAATTAAGCTCTTACCACAAAAAAATCTTAGCATCCATCCCAAAAGCGAAAGTGACACGCTTGAATTTGTTTTTGAGAACCGATGGACATTGATAGTTTAAACCGAAACTCGTTTACTACAGACGGAAGTTGTAGTTTCGGTAAACAAAGGGCACTTCCGTGAAGAGATTGTGAAAAAGGTCATTTTTTTGACAAATTTATCGAAATGTAACGGGTTTGAAAATAGACAGTGCATATTTATTATTTTGTATGTTTGCGTGAATCACTGCTGAAATGAATGCGTTGCCTTCTTTGGGGAGAAATTTTGTAGTTTGTTCATATAGATTTGAAAAGTGCGATGACCCGTAAGTTTTGCTTGCTTCTGTTTGGGACCTTGTATTATAGATAACCAAAGGAGAAGACGCGTCACAGGCATAGGCGCTCGCGTGTCCTGATACAAGCGCCTGTGCACAGATTGTTCTTTAATCGAGGCTACCTTTTACCTTTATCTTACCTTACCTTACCTTACCTTACCTTACCTTACCTTTGTGAAGGCTGTGCCCATCTCCTCTCCCACACATCGTATTGGAGATTGAAATGCCCTGTGTAATATGTTCCCTCACTGCCCTGTGTAATATGTTCCCTCACTGCCCTGTGTAATATGATCCCTCACTGCCCTGTGTAATCTTTACCTTCACGACCCTGTGTAATCTTTACCTTAACTGCCCTGTGTAATCTTTACCTTTTACGACCCTCTGTAATCTTTACCTTTACTGCCCTGTGTAATCTTTACCTTCACGACCCTGTGTAATCTTTACCTTCACTGCCCTGTGTAATCTTTACCTTCACGACCCTGTGTAATCTTTACCTTCACTACTCTGTGTAATCTTTACCTACACTATCCTGTGTAATCTTTACCTTCACTGCCCTGTGTAATCTTTACCTTCACGACCCTCTGTAATCTTTACCTTTACTGCCCTGTGTAATCTTTACTTTCACGACCCTGTGTAATTTTTACCTTCACTTCCCTGTGTAATCTTTACCTACACTACCCTGTGTAATCTTTACCTTCAATGTCCTATGTAATTTTTACCTTCACGATCCTGTGTAATTTTTTACCTTCACGACCTTGTGTATTTTTTACCTTCACTACCCTGTTAATTTTTACCTTCACTACCTTGTGTAATCTTTTTCCTCACTACCCTGTGTAATCATTTTCTTCACTACCCTGTGTAATCTTTACCTTCACTGCCCTGTGTAAGCTTTACCTTCACTGTCCTGTGTAATCTTTATCTTCACTACCCTGTTAATCTTTACCTTCACTGCCCTGTGTAATGTTTACCTTCAATACCCTGTGTAATCTCTACCTTCACTGCCCTGTGTATAATTTACCTTCACGCCCCTGTGTAATCTCTACCTTCACTGCCCTGATTACTGTTCATGAAATGTTATATGACAGTCATTGTTCATGATGTATAATAGTCATTGTTCATGAAGTATAATAGTCATTGTTCATGAAGTATGATAGTCATTGTTCATGAAGTATAATAGTCATTGTTCATGAAGTATGATAGTCATTGTTCATGAAGTATAATAGTCATTGTTCATGACGTATGATAGTCATTGTTCATGAAGTATGATAGTCATTATTGTTCATGAAGTATAATAGTCATTGTTCATGAAGTATGATAGTCATTGTTCATGAATTATGATAGTCATTGTTCATGAAGTATAATAGTCATTGTTCATGAAGTATAATAGTCATTGTTCATGAAGTATAATAGTCATTGTTCATGAAGTATATTAGTCATTGTTCATGAAGTATAATAGTCATTGTTCATGAAGTATAATAGTCACTGTTCATGAAGTATAATAGTCATTGTTCATGAAGTATAATAGTCATTGTTCATGAAGTATAATAGTCATTGTTCAGTATAATAGTCATTGTTCATGAAGTATTATAGTCATTGTTCATGAAGTATAATAGTCATTGTTCATGAAGTATAATAGTAATTGTTCATGAAGTATTATAGTCATTGTTCATGAAGTATAATAGTCATTGTTCATGAAGTATAATAGTCATTGTTCATGAAGTATAATAGTCATTGTTCATGAAGTATGATAGCCATTGTTCAGTATAATAGTCATGGTTCATGAAGTATGATAGTCATTGTAGTCATTGTTCATGAAGTATAATAGTCATTGTTCATGAAGTATAATAGTCATTGTTCATGAAGTATAATAGTCATTGTTCATGAAGTATAATAGTCATGGTTCATGAAGTATGATAGTCATTGTAGTCATTGTTCATGACGTATAATAGTCATTGTTCATGAAGTATAATAGTCATTGTTCATGAAGTATAATAGTCATTGTTCATGAAGTATAATAGTCATTGTTCATGAAGTATAATAGTCATTGTTCATGAAGTATAATAGTCATTGTTCATGAGGTATAATAGTCATTGTTCATGAAGTATAATAGTCACTGTTCATGAAGTATGATAATCATTGTTCATGAAGTATAATAGTCATTGTTCGTGAAGTATAATAGTCACTGTTCATGAAGTATGATAGTCATTGTTCATGAAGTATAATAGTCATTGTTCATGAAGTATGATAGTCATTGTTCATGAAAGTATAATAGTCATTGTTCACGAAGTATGATAGCCATTATTCAGTATAATAGTCATTGTTCATGAAGTATAATAGTCATTGTTCACGAAGTATGATAGCCATTGTTCAGTATAATAGTCATTGTTCATGAAGTATAATAGTCATTGTTCATGAAGTATAATAGTCATTGTTCACGAAGTATGATAGCCATTGTTCAGTATAATAGTCATTGTTCATGAAGTATAATAGTCATTGTTCACGAAGTATGATAGCCATTGTTCAGTATAATAGTCATTGTTCATGAAGTATAATAGTCATTGTTCACGAAGTATGATAGCCATTGTTCAGTATAATAGTCATTGTTCATGAAGTATAATAGTCATTGTTCGTGAAGTATAATAGTCATTGTTCACGAAGTATGATAGCCATTGTCCATTGAGTATGAAAGTCATTGTCTATGGAGTATGATAGTCATTGTCCATGGAGTATGATAGTCGTTGTCCATGGAGTATGATAGTCATTGTCCATGGAGTATGATAGTCATTGTCCATGAAGTATGATAGTCAATGTTCATGGAGTATGATAGTCATTGTTCATGAAATATTATAATCATTGTGCACGAAGTATGATGGCCATTGTCCATGGAGTATGATAGTCATTGTCCATGGAGTATGATAGCCATTGTCCATGGAGTATGATAGTCATTGTCCATGGAGTATGATAGTCATTGTTCATGGAGTATGATAGTCATTGTTCATGGAGTATGATAGTCATTGTTCATGGAGTATGATAGTCATTGTCCATGGAGTATGATAGCCATTGTCCATGGAGTGTGATTGCCATTGTCCATGGAGTATGATAGTCAATGTTCATGAAGGGTGGTTTTTTCCATGAAATATGATAGTAGGCCTAATTGTTCAACATTTGCTATACAGATTCCCAGCATAGATCCAGCTGATGGGTTTGCATCTTTTTACGACATGTGGAAAGCCAGACCTAATTCTGAAAATTTCACATCCCCTGATCCTAAGTGAGTGTTTATTCTTAAGATTGCTTGTGTGTGTGGGGGGGGGTGCATATGAGGGAGGGGGAAAGTGTGGGGTATTGTATATCATGCTCATAGCATTACATTTATTTTTGGACTGAGAACACCTCATAATTTTTGTTACAAACACCTGCTGTGACCAAAAATGTCAGAAGCACATGCCTCTGTGTGTTGCTGTCAACGACACCGGATTTCATCATAATTGCCTTGGCTGTCTAGAGCTAGCGTTCCATACGACAGGTCGTTGGACTTCCAGGGTCTGAACGTGTAGGGCAGGCACGGTGGCCTAATGGTAGAACTTTGGCTTGCGGATTTGAATGTCCCGTGTTCGAGCCCAGGCCGGGGCATTGTGTTGTGTCCTTGGGAAAAACGCTTTACTCCCGTTTCCTACTCCTTCGGATGAGAGTATAAACCGAGGTCTAGTCTGTGCCGCATACATTTCATCATAACGGACTTTAAAGATCCTGACGCTCATGTCCTAGACGGTTGAGTGCTGGTGACAAGAACACACCCAGCATGCACCTAGGTCCTTCTCCCCCATCCCTGGCTGCCCAGGATTGTGCTCAGTTGTCCGGGCGTCAGACCATGCGCCCAAAGGCTGCGGGTGGCCGTCTCTGGCGGCTTGAGTTAGATCCTGTATCGGCCAGCGCCTTGAGCAGCTCTTGAGCCGGAAAAAGCGCTATATAAGAACGATTAAATAAATAAATAAATAGTTAGGACCTAGCCACCAGTGTCAGCAAGAGAATCAAAGTCTAGTGTCATATCTTTTTCTTTTTGACATGTTTTTATTTGTCATATACACATGGATGAAATTTCCATTAATGAAATTATGATTTATGATTACCTTTATTTTTTGTATCCGTATAAAAGTGAACTTACAAATTCAAGCGCATAATTAGAGAGAGATAGATAATAGATGATAGCTGGGGTTCCTAACACTCGCACATTGTGTCATGCGACATTGTGTTCGAGGCCAGCAGTGAGGCCTGAGTAGTGTGATACCTTCTAGCAACAGAATCATGAAAGGTGAAAATGTAGCTTGCTACCTTATAATAGCGCTTGGGGTGAAAATGTAGTTTGGTACCTTACGATAGCGCTTGGGCAACTGGAATGGCAAGATTGGCCAAGATGCGTACGACCAGTGTGCTTGAACAGTCGGGAACATTGTGAAGCATCTTCTGTGCAAAGAGGGTCGCCATCCAAGGCCTACTTTGGCTGCTAACTTTAACCCTAAGTAAACCGTTATTAGCCCATTAAACAGCGACGTGGAGCGAGTTGGGTGAATTGTCCAGTGTTATTATAGACACAGCATGCTGATAGAGGCTCCGGTGTTGGGCGTGGTTAGACAAATGACCGCTAGAAGCCTGAGGGTATCATAGTAAGAGTTGTGCCCCATTGATACCTGTGTGGTGTGTTGTGCAGCTTGTTTTATTCGCTGGGCTCTGGCAGTGACATGGCCGCCATGTACCAACGCGCCGGCATACCGTGTATTGATGCGTGGATCACCTATAATGAAGTACCCAGTTTATGTGTTTTTTATGGAATATTTGTGGTTGTGTTGTGTTGTTGTTGTTGTTGTTGTTGCTGTTGGTGGTGGTGGAGGTGTTATTGTTTTAATCCTTCAACATAAACAAATACATGGGCAAAACTGTTATCGCTCTATACCTATGTAGTAGAGTAAAATGTTACTTAAATTTTTAACTCACATGCAAACCTGCACCAGACGAATCCTAAATCACGACAATTACATTGGGATAAACATTTGTCCATCCGTCCGCCCGGGCAAAATGTGCAAGATCAAGGTCACTACAGCTGTTCAAGGTGGGGGGGGGGTACTTTCAAATGACTTTAACCCTAAACTATGAGAGATTTAAAAGTCTAAACTTGTTATATATATTTTGGTATTTGACGACAGCGAAGTCAAGGATTTCTATGAACATCTGCAGCTATCCTTGACCAAGTGCCGAGGACGAACATTGTCATAGAGCATGGCTGCTAGAATGTCAAGGTTGGCCAAGATGCGTACCACAACTGGGGAGACACATGTGGACCCCATTGCAACAAATGACAGAAGTCTGAGATTCGTGGAGTTTGCCAGATACAATAATCTGATATTGGCAAACACACTTTGTCACCTCAAAAAATCCAGACGATGGACATGGCACTGTCCCAGCAGGTTAGCATCACAACCAGATTGACTACATCATGGTCAAGACACGTTTCAGATCAAGCATCAACATTGGCAGGGCACGCACTTTTCCAGGAGCAGACATTGGAAGTGACCACAATCTCGTGACGACTTCTTACCGACTCCACTTGAAGAGAATAAACACACTTACACAGCAAAGTTCGCCAGACTGAAGTTCTACCTGGATAAACTGCCAGACCTGGAGGTGGCAGAAATATTCCAAGCCACAATTGGAGGAAAATTTACACCCCTGCTCAGTTTGGAAGTTGGTGAAGTAGATGTAAACACCATGACCACCATTTTCCACTCAGCTGTGATAGATGACGTCACTGAGATCCTTGGCAAGCACCGCCCAAAGAAGAAACCGTGGATCATACCTGACATTTTGGACCTGTGTGATAAACGAAGAGAGGTGAAAACAAAAACGAACACCACACAGGGAGGTGATGCCTACCGAAAAATCAACAATGACATCCGAAAAGGCATGCGCACAGCATACAAGAACTGGATAGAAGATCCATGCCAGGAAATAGAGAACAGTCTGAACAAGAAAAACAGCAAGAAGGTCTACCAGACTGAAGTGGCTGACAAGTGTTAAACAGTCCAAGGTATCTGTCACGACAGACTAGTTTTACCCTGCCTATTTACTATTTAGCCTTGTTTAGTCATTGTAACATTAGAAAGTTAGTGTATTACACAGCAGCTGATTACAGCATAGGAGGTACACACACACTGCGAGCTTGACGCCGGCAGTTAGTGACGTCAGCACTGTGGGCCTTGAATCTGAAAGTTTTAACCTATGGGAAGCAGGCAGAGCGGTTAGAGCCGGTTCTGATGGGTCAAAACCTAGCATAGCTTAGGTCAGTTGAGAGTAAGACACCGAAGTGTACACAGCTCCACTGAATAGACCAGGAAGCAGGACTTGTGAATTGTAGAATTCACTCAAGTTGCCACGAGGCCTGACTTTGTCAAACAGGTAAATGAGCATACTTCTGTTTCATCGTGATATATTTATATTATTGTTGAAATTATGTTTGTAGAATTTGCCATGCATAGATTTGAATTGTTAATCCGAATTTGCGTGACCACGCGGCGAAACACGACCGGTTGCGCCGCCATGTTGTATACCTGACGGAACCACTGTTGTTGAACCTATATGTATGTTTGCAGATCAGTGGCTGTACCCGTGAATGTTTATATTATTATTAATTCTGTATGTGTATAAGTAGCCACGATTTATATTTATGTATGTATAAAACTCCAGTGGACCACGGAAGTAGCAGAATGTTCGTCGCTTATGTATAGAGATGTGGAGCTATCACTGAGGGCTACTTTGGCTTTCAGTGAGACGCTCTGCACAAACCAATTATTCAGGGTTGTGCAGAATTTCGTCTCTTATATTACAGACGAGCAGGCGAGCTATCCCGTGCGCCCAACTCCAAAGAAACGACGAGTTGGCTGTGTAGCCTCTACAGCACAAGTCTGAGAGAGCATCCCTGGAAAAACCCCTGCAAGACCCCACAGCGTGGCAAGGGACCCAACTACACGACGACTCATCGTGTACCAGAAGCTACCTCATCAAAGGGCTTCAAACCACAAGCTAAGTGCCCAGGAATCAGTGCACTTAAACTGATAGAAAAAGGACCACAGTAGTCCACTCTTCAGAACTGTAGTAAAACGGACCACAGTAGTCCAATCTTCATGAAATCTAGAAGCCAGTGCCCGATGAAGACATAACAGCTGCCTAGACTATCAGCGAGCGAATTATTCACAGTGACTATTTAACGTTTAAGGTAGATTAGTACTTAGAAGATCTTGTATAGAGTAGAAGAAATAAATGTGTGATTTTAACTGTTATCAAGTGGCTGGACTACATATGATTCATAGCCGTGTGAAAGCTAGTGTGACAGTGATCTTTTACCATTTTTCTATCTATCTCTGTACCCCAGCCTTAACACAGACCGAGCTAAACAAATAAATTTATTAAAGTAATTCACAGGGTGCCTAACTAGCAGGTCCCATAGAATAAAGCGTGAGGGTTACGCATCCATTGTGCAGAGCCCAGTAACAACCATAAACCCCACGTGACAGTATCCACGATCCAAAGCAAGTCTGGCATGTGCCTTACAGAAGAAAAAGAAGTCCTGGATAGATGGACAGAGTATTGCTCTGACTTTTACAACCACACACCAAACTGAGACCCATTAATTCTAACATGACACCAGAACAGAAAATAAGAAGATATCCTTCCAATTCTCTGAGAAAAAGTTGAGGCAGCAGTGCAATCGCTGAAGAAGGGGAAGTCAGAGGGAGTGGACAACATACCCGCAGAATTGCTTCAAGAAGGAGGAGAAGCGATGATTGACGTCCTCAGCATTATCTGTAGCAAGATCTGGCAGAGTGGGGAGAGGCCTACACCATGGACCCAGTGGCTTGTCATCACCCTTCCCAAAAAGGGTAACCTTCAGGAGTGGGAAAATAATACTCAACAGGATAACCTTTAGGAGTGTAAAACCTACCGCACCATCAGCTTCATCAGCCATCCCAGCAAGGTACTCCTGAAAATAATACTCAACAGGTTGAAACCCCAAGCTGAATAAATCATAGCTAAAAAAAAACAAGCAGGATTCAGGGCAGGGCGAAGTACCACTGAACAGATTATCAACCTCAGAATAATTTGCGAGAAATACCTACAGCACCAACATCTATATCATGTGTTTGTAGACTTCAATAAAGTATTTGACCGAGTCTGTCATGCAGCTCTGTGGGCAACCATGAGAGTGTACAATACCAGCCCTAACATTATTGAAGTCATCAAAAGCCTGTATTACAAGGCTACCAGTGCTGTCCTCTACAACAACGCCATCGGTATCTGGCTCAGAACAACAATCGGCGTGCGTCAATGATGCCTATTCTCTCCAACACTCTTCAACATATTCTTTGAGTGCATCACGTCAGATGCCCTTGCAGATCACGAAGGTACAGTCAGCATAGGGGGTAGAGCAATCTCCAACCTCCGTTTAGGGGATGACATTGATGGATTGGCTGGAGAGGAACAAGAACTTGAACAGCTGGTACAGAGGTTTGACACCACCTCCAGGGCCTATGGAATGGAAATAAGTGTAGAGAAGAACAAAAATGATGACCAACAACACCAATGGCTTCAACATGGACATCAGAGTCCAAGGCCAATCCCTCAACACAGTGCATAGCTTCAAATATTTAGGAGCCATTGTATCAGACAGTCCCTCAGCACAGTGCATGGCTAGAGATGTTTGGGAGCCATTGTGTCAGACAATGAGTCCCGACGGGAAGTCCTCTCCAGAATCGCACAAACTATTGGTGCCCTGGCGAGGTTGAGGCCAATTTGGAAGGACAGGACCATCAGCCTACATTCCAAGGTAAGACTGCTGCTCTCCCTTGTCATCTCCATCTTCCTGTATGCTTGCGAAAAATGGACTATCACAGCAGATTTCCAACGAAGAATACAAAGCATGGAGATGAGGTGCTAAAGAAGACTTCTGGGCATTTCCTATACCCAGCACATCACCAACTACAAAGTCCGACAGACCATCACACAAGCCTTTGGACAACGCGATGACCTGCTCGCAGTGGTGAAAAAACGTAAACTCCGATGGTATGGCCACGTCTCCAGATCATCAGGTCTTGGAAAGACCATCCTGCGGGGCACGGTGCAAGGATGTA
Organism: Oncomelania hupensis; assembly: GCA_036898135.1. Lineage (NCBI taxonomy): Eukaryota > Metazoa > Mollusca > Gastropoda > Littorinimorpha > Pomatiopsidae > Oncomelania > Oncomelania hupensis. Next base: position 34,878,334 of record CM072521.1, on the reverse strand, counting down.
GAAGAAGAGGGAGACCGAAAAAGAGGTGGGAGGACAACATTCGAGAATGGACTGGTTTGACACTGAGCGAAACAAGCAGGGTTGCTGAGGACAGGGAAAGATGGAGTTCGCTGGTTAAACGATCATCTGTGGTGCCCATACGACCTCCGAGTTATGGGATAGGATAGGGATAGGATAGGTATCAGACAATGATGTCGACAGAAAGTCATCGCCAGGATAGCACAAACAACTGCTGCTCTGACAAGGTTGAAGCTCATTTGGAAAGACAGACCCATCAGTCAACCAAAGTACAGCTGCAGCGCTCCCTTCTCCATCTTTCTATACGCTTGTGAAACATGGACTATCGCAGCAGACCTATAACGAAGAATACAAAGCATGGAGATGAAGTGCTACAGGAGACTTCTTGGCATTTCCTATACCCAGCACATCATTAACGACGAAGTCCGACAGACCATCACACAAACCGACAACACGATGACATGCTCACAATGGTGAAGAAACGAAAACTCCGATGGTATGGCCACGTCTCCACAGCATTAGGCCTTGCAAAGACTATCCTGCACGGCACAAGAAGGAAGAAGAAGAGGGAATCAGAAAAAACGATGGGAGAACAACATTCGAGAATGGACTGGCTTGATACTGAGCGAAGCCATGAGGGTTGCTGAGAGAAAGATGGAGTACGCTGGTTAAACGATCATCTGTGGTGCCCCATCGACCTTCGAGTTAGGGGATAGGATAGGAAGGGCGGCAACCCTTGACAGTGGTTAGCCACAGTTGTATGCAGAGATAATAGTTTGACCTTTCATATATATATTTCATTTTTGAGTTGATCTTGAAGTGCAAGGTAATTTTAGGCCATAGAAAAACACTAAAAATTGGTCGTCTATATTTGACCCATAGTTGGCATCAATATTGGGTTATTTCCTCATACAAGAGCATCAGAGGTCATCTCAAAGTCATCCTAAGGTCAAGATCATGGAAGATCAAGGTCAACCCAAGGGTGTTTTCTTGGCATAACACAATTTTCACTGAAGTATATTTTATTATACATTAATATTCATTTGGAGCCAGAAAAGGTCAAAGTCAACATTAATTTGCATTTTAATGCCACAGTTTTAGTTTTTCTGGGCACTCTTTTTCATGTAGAAGGTCAAGGTCACAGTTAACAGATGTTTTGGGTGTTTTTTTAAACAAGAAAATTATCTCAAAATTTCCTAAGTTATTGATATTGGAATTAATGCTTGTAATTTGTCAAGAATTGAGGACATAAGTATAAGAACAAATTGGACTTTTGCAGGTGAAGTATGACATACTGGACTATCCGCTGTACCATTCCAGCTATGAGACATTCTATGCCTATGACAACTTCATCGACCCTGGCTTCTTTGCTAACAAAGCTATGACCCTATTCTGGGGCATTCTGGCATCGTAAGATGATTCCGACAATAATGATGATGTTGGTGATAGATAGATGGCTATGACGATGATGGCGATGATGATGATGATGATGATGATGATGATGATGATGATGATGATGATGATGATGATGATGATGATGATAATGATGATAAAAATGGTGATAATGGTTTCGGGAATGATGTTGATGATTGTAATGATGGTGATGATTATGGTGATGATGATGATGCTGGAGATGGTGTGCGTGATTAAGACGATTGTAATGATGATGATGATGGAGGTGTTGAAGACGATTGTTTTGATAACGATGGTGATGAAAATGGTGGTGGGAGTGGTGGTGGTGGAGGTGGTAATGACGATAGCCAAGGAAGTAGCAGAGATTGACCAAGTCTTCATCGCCTCTCCCCAATCTCTGCCGCTGGTCCTATAGCCTATCTTTTACACCGGGTGATATAACGTAGTTGCACCCTGAAATCTCCCCTTCTTTTTCAGTTCGGGACTGGGTATGCGATGGCACAGTACTTTAAGAAAACCCGCCATCTGTTTGTAACCAGTGGCAGAGATCGGTGAGAGGAGACGTTAGCCTCAGCCAATCTCTGCTACCAAATGTGACGATGGAGGTAGTGATGATGATCAAGGTGGTCTAATGATTTTAATAACGATAACTGTGATGAGGTCTCCCTGTGGGTTCGGGCATTAAATAGAATAGACCCAACGTTTCCCGGCGTGTCGTAAGAGGCGACTAACAGGGGTGATGTTAGCCCGGCATCACTGGGCGAAAGTCTTCTACATCGAAGTCACCGGCCAGGGCGGAGGAACCTCACGTTACTACAGGTTCAACGACCACGTGCTCAGGGCCAAGGCGAGCCACACTGTATTCGTGGATTTCGGCTGTGGCCAACAGCCTGGAGAGGATTGGGCACCGCCAGGTCTTTTCTGTCCAAGACACACTACATGATGACACTATCCACTAATTCCATACTGGATCGGTCGACGCCCGGCTCAAGGACCGCGCCTTCCGTTGGCCACCAGGACGGAGGTGTTAAGTATGCTACTGATGGACAATTTAGCAAGATCCGCACGAGAAACAACATCGTCATAGGAACCTGGAATGTCAGGACCTTAACTGCGGAAGGAAAATTAGACGAACTGGCCCACGAGTTGGACCACTATCGATGGAACGTTCTAGGCATCAGCGAACTACGCTGGATAGGCCTAGGTGAAACAACGACCGACAAAGGCCACAAGCTCTATTTCAGCGGTAGAGATGGCAGGCACGAACACGGCGTTGGATTCTTGGTCCTCAAGAACATTCTAGCCACTGTCATGGGTTGCCGCCCAGTCTCCAGTAGACTCATTACCATCCGCCTGAGAGCATCCCCTTTCAACATCACCATCATCCAGGCCTATGCCCCAACATCAGACTATGACGACAGCGAAGTGGAGGATTTTTATGAAAATCTACAGGCGGTCCTTGACCAAGTGCCGAAGAAGGACATAGTCATAGTGCAAGGCGACTGGAATGCCAAGGTTGGCCAAGATGCGCACCACAACTGGGGAGACACATGTGGACCCCACTGCAACAACGAGACAAATGACAGGGGTCTGAGACTCTTAGAGTTTGCCAGATACAACAATCTGGTACTGGCAAACACGCTTGGTCTCCACAAAAACTCCAGACGATGGACATGGCACAGTCCCGGCTGGGAGCATCACAACCAAATAGACTACATCATGGTCAAGAAACGCTTCAGATCAAGCATCAACATTGGCAGGACACGCACTTTTCCAGGAGCAGACATCGGAAGTGACCACGACCTCGTGATGATGTTTTTCCGGCTCCACTTGAAGAGAGTAAATAAAGCAAAGTGCCCTAGACTGAAATTCGACCTGGACAAACTGCAAGACCCGGAGGTGGCAGAACTATTTCAGGCCACAATTGGAGGGAAATTTGCACCACTGCTCATTTTGGGGGCTGGTGAAGTAGATGTCAACACCATGACCACCACCTTCAACTCAGCTGTGACAGATGCCGCCACTGAGATCCTTGGCAAGCACCGACCAAAGAACCTGAACTTTTGGGTTCTGTGTGATAATCGAAGAGAGATTAAAAAAAAGAGAACCGAAATATCAACAATGACATCCGAAAAGGCATGCGCACAGCAAAGGAGAACTGGATAGAAGATCAATGCCAAGAAATAGAGAACAGTCTGAACAAGAGCAACAGCAACAAGGCCTACCAGACTGTGAAGCGGCTGACAAGTGTCAAACAGCCCAAAGTCTCCACGATCCAAAGCAAGTCTGGCATATGCTTTACAGAAGAACAAGAAGTCTTGGACAGATGGACAGAGTACTGCTCTGACCTTTACAACCATACACCAAATGGAGACCCATCAGTTCTAGCATGTTCCTACAACAGAGAAGAAGAAGAAATCCTCCCAATTCTCCGGGAAGAAGTTGAGGCAGCAGTGCAATCGCTAAATAAAGGGAAGTCAGCGGGAGTGGACAACATACCCGCGGAACTGCTACAAGCAGGAGGAGAAGCTATGATTGATGCCCTTACCATTATCTGTAACAAGATCTGGCAGAGTGGTGAGTGGCCTATACCATGGACCCAGTCGCTTGTCATCACTCTTCCCAAAAAAGGTAACCTCCAGGAGTGTGAAAATTACCGCACCATCAGCCTCAACAGCCATCCCAGCAAGGTCCTCCTGAAAATAATACTCAAAAGGTTGAAACCCCAAGAACAAATCATAGCTGAAGAACAAGCAGGATTCAGGGCAGGGCGAAGTACCACTGAACAGATTATCAACCTCAGAATAATCTGTGAGAAATACCTACAGCACCAACAACATCTATATCATGTGTTCATAGACTTCAAGAAGGCGTTTGACCGAGTCTGGCATGCAGCTCTATGGGCAACAATGAAAGTGTACAACATCAGCCCTAAAATTATTGAAGTCATCAAAAGCCTGTATGACAAGGCTACCAGTGCAGTCCTCCACAACAGCGCCATCGGGAACTGGTTCAGAACAACAATCTGTGTGCGTCAAGGATGCCTACTCTCTCCAACACTCTTTAACATCTTCCTAGAGCGCATCATGTCAGATGCTCTTGCAGATCATGAAGGCACAGTCAGCATAGGGGGTAGAGCAATCTCCAATCTTCGTTTTGCGGATGACATTGATGGATTGGCTGGAGAGGAACAAGAACTTGAACAGCTGGTACAGAGGTTTGACACCACCTCCAGAGCTTATGGAATGGAAATAAGTGCAGAGAAGACCAAAATGATGACCAACAACACCAATGGCATCAACACGGACATCAAAGTCCAAGGCCAATCCCTCAACACAGTGCATAGCTTCAAATATTTAGGAGCCATTGTATCAGACAATGGATCCCGACAGGAAGTCCTCTCCATGATGGCACAAACAACTGCTGCCCTGACAAGGTTGAAGCCCATTTGGAAAGACAGGACCATCAGTCTACATTCCAAAGTAAGACTGCTGCGCTCCCTTGTCATCTCCATCTTCCTATATGCTTGCGAAGCATGGACCCTAACAGCAGACCTCCAACGATGAATACAAAGCATGGAGATGAGGTGCTACAGAAGACTTCTGGGCATTTCCTATACCCAACACATCACCAACGACGAAGTCCGACAGACCATCACACAAGCCATTGGACAACACGATGACCTGCTCACAGTGGTGAAGAAACGGAAACTCCGATGGTATGGCCACGTCACCAAATCATCAGGCCTTGCAAAGACTATTCTGCAAGGCACAGTGCAAGGAGGTAGAAGAAGAGGGAGACCGAAAAAGAGGTGGGAGGACAACATTCGAGAATGGACTGGTTTGACACTGAGCGAAGCCATCAGGGCTGCTGAGGACAGAAAAAGATGGAGTATGCTGGTTAAACGCTCATCTTTGGTGCCCCTACGACCTCCGGGTTACGGGACAGGATAGGATAGGATAGGATAGGATAGGAACTGTGATGACGATGATGATGAAGGAAGTGGTGGTGGTGACGATGTTGATGATGATGATAATGGTGATAATGATTGTCAATAATTATATTTTTCAGTGACTTGGCTTGGTCTGAACTGATTCCTTTTAATGTGGAGCGCTACTCTGCCGCCATAAATTCATTCTACGACAATTTGATTGGCCAATTTGCCGCAAAATGGAAGGCTGAAGGCGTTTTTATTGGTGACAACCATTTTGTATTCCGTTATCCTTCTTCTTCTTTTGCTTCTTCTCGCCTCCCCCCCCCCCCCCCCCTCCTCCGCTTCCGCTTTCTTCACCGCCTGTCTGTCTGTCTGTATCTCTCTCTCTTTCTCTCTTTTTCTCTCTCTCTCATTCTCTCTCTCTCTCTTTCTCTTCTCGCTCATCTCCCGCCCCCCCTCCCCCTCTTCCGCTTCCTTCACCGCCTGTCTGTCTTCTGTCTGTCTATCTCTCTCTCTCTCTCTCTCTCTCTCTCTCTCTCTCTCTCTCTCTCTCTCTTTCTCTTTCTTTCTCTCTCTCGGCCTGTAAATGTGGCTGGAGTTTATCACACTTTGTGTTTACAGAGGGTTTTACGTCAGCTGTGAAGAACTTCACTGAAGCCACACGCAAATTCCAGGAGTACCTTAACACAAACAGAAGTGAAATCTTAAAAAGGTAATTATAACAATTTACTGAACATCTCCATCTTTCATTCTTTTGTTTTATGATACTTCCCCAGAACAGAGAAGAGTAAGAAATCCTTCCAATTCTTCGAGAAGATGAGACAGCAGTGCAATCACTGAAGAAGGGGAAGTCAGCGGGAGTGGGCAATATGCCCGCAGAATTGCTACAAGCAGGAGGAGAAGCGATGATTGACGTCCTCACCATTATGTGGCAGATTGGGGAGTGGCCTACACCATGGACCCAGTAGTGTGTCAGCACTCTTTCAAAAAGGATAACCTTTAGGAGTGTGAAAACTACCGCACCATCAGCCTCATCAGCTATCCCAGCAAGATCCTCCTGAAAATAATATTCAACAGGTTGAAACCCCAAGCTGAACAAATCAGCTGAAGAACAAGCAGGATTCAGGGCAGGGCGAAGTACCACTGAACAAATTTTCAACCTAATAATAATCTGCGATAAAAACCTACAGCATCCACATCTATATCATGTGTTTGTAGACTTCAAGAAAGTGTTTGACCGAGTCTGTCATGCAGCTCTGTGGGCAACCATGAGAGTGTACAACATCAGCCCTAACATTTTTGAAGTCATCAAAAGCTTGTATGACAAGGTATGGAGTGAATGGTTCTTTTCATCATACGGTGTGACTTGGGCAAGAAAGACCTTGTAGGGTCCAATCCTCTCCAGGCTGTTGGCCACAGCCGAAATCCACGAGTACATTATGGCTCGCCTTGACCCCGAGCACGTGGTCGCTGAACCTGTAGTAACGTGAGGTTCCTCCGTTCTGGCCGGTGACTTCTGTGTAGAAGACTTTCGCCCAGTGATGCCGTGCTGACATCGCCCCTATTAGTCGCCTCTTACGACACCCCGGAAAACGTTGGGTCTATTCTATTTAGTGCCCAAACCCACAGGCCAAACCTTCGAGTCACGGGATAGGATAGGATAGAATACTTTGGAACTTTGGAATTTCAAAAAGTGCTCGTGAGTCATATGGGCCTTGCCATTCTAGTTTTAAAATAAAATCAAAATATTACAATAGTTTTGTACGTTTGCTTTCAGTCCTTTGGCGGTACGCAGACTGAACGACCAGATGATGTTGTTGGAGAGAGCATTCCTGGATCCTGAGGGCTTGCCCGGTCGACCGGCACAAAAGTCAGCATAATTGTTTGGAGCCTTTAAGCCTATTGTGGCCATCTAGTCCAAGTATTTAGTCACTGTTGGGGACATCAAGTCTAAGTATTTAATCACTGTTGGGGACATCTAGTCCAAGTATTTAGTCACTGTTGGGACCATGAAGTCCAAGTATTTAGTCACTTTTGGGACCATCTAGCCAAAGTATTTAGCCACTGTTGGGGCTGTCAACGCACGGGAGGATCCTTGTGCAGCCCTTACCCAAAATACGCAGTGATTTCAGGGAGGTGCTGCACCACCTGCCGTGGTTGCCTCCGGATCCGTAAATAATAAGTGGTGTGTGCAATTCAGGATAGAGTTATAGCATCAAAGATAAGAAACACGCGCGCATTTGCACCATAGATGTGTACACTCAGAATGTGATGGTGATATAAATCGAATTCTTCACTCAAATATGAAATTATGAATGATTGAGAACGATATGGTCTGAGAATGATATAGTCAAATACGATGGTATAGTACTTGGACAGAGATGTTCCAGCTGTTGTTCAAATTGTAATAAGATAAATCACTTATCTGCAGTATCGAGACTGGAGAATATACTCAAATTATCTTGCAGTCGCGGAGTGTCGATGTCTTTCTTTATATTGTTACTTCATTGTCGCTGGCTTTTCCATGATGTTATGGATATCTTGAAGTTGTCACCCGGCGACTTCTATACAACTCTCAGTCTGCACTTGTTTCTTCCGGCCTGCACCGATTCTTCCGGCCTGCACTGACTTCTTCTGGCCTGCACCACTTCTTCCGGCCTGCACTGACTTCTTCCGGCCTGCACTGACTTGCGCCTGAAACGATCAGGTGGTGACCTAATGTCCCAAATATGAATGGATGACTTTTCTAGAATGAAGCACAAGTATGATGTAATGCTCGTTCGTCGAACCTTTAAAAAACGTTGTATAATTTATAACACACGATAGGTGATAATGAATGATAGATGAGATGACTGATGATCCTACTTTCATCCTTCCACTTTCATGCCTTACATACAATGACATAAACAAACACTTCTGCCAAGTGTTCTCCAAACCGGATCCTCTGCAAAAGATCTAAATCTAAACAGAATCATATATTTATCAACGCTGTTAGATGACGTCTAAGAAATCTACGAATCGGTCTAGAACGCACTAAGGCTAAAAAATGTAGAAACAATAATGGAAAAATTATAATTATTTCATACGAAAACAAACTAACTAACGTGGAATAAACACATTTTTGTATATCTTAGAACTATCTATCTGGCGTCTGCTAGCCCAGTACAGGCTAACTAAATACGTACCCACAATGGTGCATGAATAATTATTATTGATACGTTTACCTGTCTAGCTATCTATCTAGTCTCTGTTAGCTCAGTACAGTTTAGCTAAACACGTACCCACGATGGCGCATGAAGAAAGAACCCAACGGTTCGTGACGGTCAAGATGGCTCCTGATACGGGTAACGCCCAGTAGATTGACGACCTTGGATAGTTGAACCAGTTGAAAGTTGGCGGACCTTTTCCACCCAAAGCTGATTCATTCAGTATCCTCAGGTACTTCTCAGTATCCCTCTTGGCTTCCTTCAACTGGTGTGCCTTGCACAGTTAATGCCGCATCTAGGAGTTACTTGCGATTCTTCTTCGATTGATGGCCCGTGAACGGTGTTGTTGACAAAATGTCTCCGTGCTCTGCTCTGACGCAATCGGTCTATGACGTATACACCGACGTCAAAACATAGAGTCTTGAGCATTTCATCCAAAGGCACCCAAAATATGTCATTTGAACAATACGAAAAAATAAAACAAACGATGTACCGTTGCTGTCAGGAAAACTGGCAGAAGAGACGCGTATTTTCGCGACATAGGTCCCTTCTGAAACTAAAAACTCTAGTTTTTAGCTAATTCTCGTTCGTGAAAGAGCGGCTCAAGTAGTCAGCACCCACGTTGTCTTTCCCTTTGATGATTCTCACTTTGTAGTCGTATTGTTGGAGAGCAAGAGCCCATCTCATCAGTCGGCCGTTTTCTGTTTTTGACTTCTCCAAGTATTGGAGTGGTTGATGGTCCGTCTCAAGAATGAATTGCTTCCCATATAAGTATGGTTCAAACTTCTTGATGGCCCAGACGGATGCTAGGCATTCCTTCTCAACTGTGGCATAGTTTCTTTCCGCGTTCTTCAGTTTCCTGCTAGCGTAAGCCACAGGTTGCGGTCCCTCTCCGTGATCCTGCAATAGGATTGCTCCTATGGCTTTGTCAGATGCGTCTGTGCGTAGCACAAACTCCTTTTCCTTGTCGGGTAACCTCATGATGGGTTTGCTGCACAGATGACTCTTTAATGTGGAAAAAGCTTTTTCAGCTGTTTCGTTCCACTGCACTCGGTCTGGCTGCTTGGCTTTGGTCATATCTGTGAGTGGGCTAGCGATTTCGGCAAAGTTTGGAACAAACTTCCGATAGTAACCAGCTAGTCCTAGGAAAGCTCGTACTTCTTTCTTTGTAGTAGGTCTTTCTGCTTTTGCTAGTTTCCCTACTTTGTCGTCCTCTGGTTGAATCTTCCCTTTCCCTATCTGATGTCCCAAGTATGACAGTTCCTGGAACCCAAGGTGGCATTTTGAAGGTTTGGCTGTGAGTCCAGCGTGCTCTAGTCTTGTCAGCACTTGTTCTAGAGCTTCTAAGTGCTCCTCCCATGTTTCGGATGCGACTAGTATGTCGTCAATGAAGTTGTCGACATCGTCTCTGCCCATGGGTTGTAGTAGTTTCCTCATCATGCGGGTGAAAATTGCCCCTGCTGTTTTCAATCCAAATGGCATGGTGGTCCATTGGTATTGACCGTATGGTGTCGAGAATGCTGTCTTGTGACGATCCTTTTCATCGACTGGAATTTGCCAGTATCCTTTAGATAAGTCGAGTTTCGAAAAATATTTTGCTTTGCTGAGTTTCGCAAAAAGCTGATCGACGTCTGGCATGGGTTCACTGTCGAATTCGATTTCGTTGTTTAGTTTCCGGTAATCAATACAGAATCGAATTGAACCATCTTTCTTTTTCACCAATACAATGGGCGCGCTGTACGCTGATATGCTTGGTTCTATCACTCCGAGTTTGATCATCTCTTGCACCTCCTTTTGGACGGTGTCTCTCGCTGCGTGGGGTAATGCATATTGTTTCACGTGCACTGGTTTTTCAGAGCGAGTACGCAAATGGCATTTCTCCAAAACCGTTTTGCCTGGTAGATCGCTTAACACTGTTTCGTGGTTTTGGCATATTTCCACGATCTGAGCTTTCTGAGATGCCTCCAACTCAGGGTTGATGAGAACATCCTGATGAGTCTCAGTGCGACCCAAAGGGATGGATGGCAGAGCATTTACGTACTCTTGCAGTGACTCATCTTTCTCGTCGATGCTGATTTCGTCTTCAAGCATCACCACTGCTACTGCGGGTTCTGGTTCTCTTTCCACATATTCCTTCAGGAGATTTGCGTGGTACGTTTTCAACTTACCGTTGATCTCCACCTTGTAGGTGTATTGGTTCACTTTCTCCTGTACTGTGAAAGGTCCCTTCCAAGTCAATTCCAGTTTGTTGTTCTTCTCTGGAAGTAGTAGCAGAACTCTTGTTCCTCTCCTCAATTCTCTCATCTTGGCCTTTTTGTTGAATTGGCGCGCGTGTCGTGCTGTCGCCGTTTCCAGGTGTTTCCTGGCAATAGCGCATGTTTCCTCGATCCGGTTTCTCAAATCAGTCACGTATTGCGCGGCTGTTCGGGTCTCAGGCGCTATATTCGTATTCACCCACAGCTCTTTGAGTATTTGTAGTGGTCCCCTTACTGTTCTCCCGTACAGTAATTCAAACGGTGAGAATGACGTAGACTCCTGTGGAACCTCCCTGTATGCAAACAACAAGGCAGGTATTAGTCTGTCCCATTCTGTAGGCTGCTCCAGACACATCTTTCTGATCATCTGCTTTAGTGTGCCGTTGAATCTTTCAACCAACCCGTTTGCTTGAGCGTGGTAAGGTGTCGTTGTTATTCCCTTGACACTCAACAATCGTTGTAGATCTTTCATCACTTCTCCAGTGAACTGTGACCCTTGATCTGTTATTATTTCTTTTGGCACTCCTACTCTGGTCCACATCGTCCATAGGGCTTCGGCAACTTCGGGTGCCTTGCAGGTTTTCAAAGGGGTTGCCTCTGGGTAACGTGTTGCATAGTCCACCATCGTCAGCACGTAACGATGTTTCCTATCTGATGGCGTGGTGAACGGTCCGATCAAGTCAATGGCTACCTTTTCGAATGGTACTCCCACTAGTGGTACACGTCCCATGGGAAGTTTCCTGGTAGTTCCTTTTGGCGCTGTTCTTTGGCATGCATCACATGATGCGCAATATCTTTGTACATCTCCGATGATTCCTGGCCAATAGAAATTCGCCCATATGCGGTCGCGTGTTTTCTTGTTGCCCAAATGGCCGCTCATTGGCATGTCATGTGCCAGCTTCATGATACCGTTTCTGTACTTTTTGGGTACCACGATCTGCTTCTTGGTTCCTTCTGTCGAAACAAACTCTCGATAAAGGATGCCGTCCTTCCAAAGATATTTACATGTTCTTTTGTTGTCTCTACGGATGGGTCTTGGTGCTTTGGCTGCTTCCTTCGCACTGTTAAGGGTCTCGTCCTCTTGCTGGGCTTTCCTTAACTCGGCACTGGTAACTCCTCCGATAGTGTTTCCCTCTATCAAGAGCTCTCGGTTTGCTTTCCCTCTTGAACTGCACCGGGTCTCTACGTTGCAACAAATGTCTCTGGTTGCATAAACGGGAATCGTTTCGTTGTCATTTTTTCTGAATGTCGTGGAGTTTCCAATCAAGACCGGGTACAATGTGTCCTCCAAAACAAGCACTTCAGTCTCCCCAATAAAGAAAGGTGTGTCCAAGTGTACTTTCGCTAAAGGCACCTCTATTTCTTGGTCTGCTTTAGCGAGTTTGATTTTCGTTTTCTCCCCAGTGTACTTCTCTGCAGGGATCAGGTTTGCTTTCACCACTGTCATAGTGGCTCCGGTGTCACGTATTCCCTCCGTTAATGTCCCTTCGACGATGAGGGTACATTCCGGTTTAAACGGAATACTGCTGCATTTCTCGCACAATTGCGATCCCGTCTGTATTGCACAAGCGGCATTGGAAGCTGTTAGAGTCTTGACGCTGTGCGCTTGTACGTGACGGCTTGGCGATTGTGGCCTTGGTGACTGCGACCTTGTTGGACAGTCTGATGCCTTGTGTGGTCCGCTGCAACGATAACATTCTATGGTACCGCTTCGGCTGCGCTGACTCGATGCCCTAAATGTGCTTGAATTTCCAGTATTATGTTCTCCAGGGCTTGGACTGCGGCTGTCGCGCGAATCTACACTGGGCGATCTGTGTCTTTTCGCCTCTTGCTGGTGGTCCCTTCTAAGCGATCGATGGCGCTCTTCGAATCTGACTCGCGGAGTCTCAGACATCCTGATTGATTCAAATAATGATGCAGCCTCTACTGCTTCGTCGCCAGTGCTCGGCTTGTGTTCCTTGACAAATCGGGCTTTGTCAGCTGGTAAGCCTTCGATGAAATGTGCCATGTCTATCAAGTCTTCCCAGTCCTTGACTGTTGATGATCTCTTCGATAGTTCGAACCACCGCTTCCTATACAACCTGATTCGGAACATGAATTCCTTGGCCATTTCAGTCGACGTCTGTCTTGCGTCTTTCAATCTCTTGCGGTATTCTTCTGTGGTTAACTGAAACCTCTTGAGCAACTCTTCTTTTAGAGTGTCGTAGTCGAACACGTCGGCATCACTGAGCTGAGTCATGATTTCTCTGGCCTTCCCTTTTAATAGAGCTATTAGCCTAACTCCCCAGTCTTCTTGCTGACAGTTCTCCGCCTTCATTACTCGCTCAAATTGTTTCAGGTATGTTTCGAGGTCGTCGTTGTCCTCGTAAAACGGCAGTTTGATTTTTATCCTACTTCCGTTTACAGAGTTATTACTTATCCTGGATGCGGAAGCCGTCGATTGAAGTTCTCGGTGCATTTCTAGCTCAAGCTCCTTCAACCTGATCGTAAGCTCCCGTTCTGCTTTCTGATTTTCCGCGACCTGTTCTTGTTCTCGCTCCCGTAAGCGAAATTCTCTTTCCCGCTCCTCTTTCTCTTCTTCATCTTTCCTCCGGCGCACTTCTTTCTCCTCTTCTTCTTTCCTCCGGCGCTCGGCGTCTTCCTTTTCTTCTTTCTTACGGCGCTCTTCTTTCTCTTCTTCATCTTTCCTACGGCGCACTTCTTTCTCCTCTTCTTCTTTCCGTCGGCGCTCGGCGTCTTCCTTTTCTTCTTTCTTACGGCGCTCTTCTTTCTCCTCTTCTTCTTTTCGTCGGCGCTCGGCGTCTTCCTTTTCTTCTTTCCTACGGCGCTCCTCTTTCTCCTCTTCTTCTTTCCTCCGGCGCTCTTTTTTCTCCTCTTCTTCTTTCTTACTCTGTGAGACATAATCTAAAAGGTCCTTACCTGTCAGGCCCAACATCTCCCCCTCGCTTTTCCACTGTTCCATGCGAACCTTCCAGTCTGGCATCTCCTCTTGGTCGTTCGTTCGTGACGTTCCCTGACGCGTTCTAACGCGTTCTTGCGACATAGTGATAATAATTGGGTACCCGCTGTAATACAATTATTACTTGAATATCTGGTTGTGATTCAACAATCACATGAACTGCTTTCGACACTTTGTCGATGTTCGTTTGGAAAATAAATTACTTTCAAGTGCCAGATAGCTTTACCATACATGCGTTATCATGAGCGTGTTATCTACCTATAACGATCTCAAACGCAAGTTGCTTTCAAATAAACTGCTAACTGCACTATCTTTAGAGGTGAAAACGTCTATACGTATGTGAATACGAGTATAGTTTGATTCTCGTAACTAGTGTTAGATCATATATCGTGATGGTAACCTCGTACCTCTTCTCACGTGACTTACCGCTGTAACCCTTGCGGAAAGCCTAGATCTGCTAGTTACTCACCTACTACTGTGTGTATTTTCCCAAAGAAACGAACATTGTACAGGCTCAAAATAAAACTAAAATGATGGCTAATGCATGTTTGGTCTTATTGCTAGATCGTCCGATAAAAGTGGATGTTACACTGTGGCAGAAGGTATGTCCACCCAGTTGTAATAGTGGCTCCCTCCAACCGCCCGCATTAAATTTTGAAGACACACGTCATGGTCAAATCTTTGATGCTTATTCTCGGTTCTGATACCGTATCCTCAACTGACACACACACTTATCCCGGAAACGATGCCCCCAATATGTCAACGCACGGGAGGATCCTTGTGCAGCCCTTACCCAAAATACGCAGTGATTTCAGGGAGGTGCTGCACCACCTGCCGTGGTTGCCTCCGGATCCGTAAATAATAAGTGGTGTGTGCAATTCAGGATAGAGTTATAGCATCAAAGATAAGAAACACGCGCGCATTTGCACCATAGATGTGTACACTCAGAATGTGATGGTGATATAAATCGAATTCTTCACTCAAATATGAAATTATGAATGATTGAGAACGATATGGTCTGAGAATGATATAGTCAAATACGATGGTATAGTACTTGGACAGAGATGTTCCAGCTGTTGTTCAAATTGTAATAAGATAAATCACTTATCTGCAGTATCGAGACTGGAGAATATACTCAAATTATCTTGCAGTCGCGGAGTGTCGATGTCTTTCTTTATATTGTTACTTCATTGTCGCTGGCTTTTCCATGATGTTATGGATATCTTGAAGTTGTCACCCGGCGACTTCTATACAACTCTCAGTCTGCACTTGTTTCTTCCGGCCTGCACCGATTCTTCCGGCCTGCACTGACTTCTTCTGGCCTGCACCACTTCTTCCGGCCTGCACTGACTTCTTCCGGCCTGCACTGACTTGCGCCTGAAACGATCAGGTGGTGACCTAATGTCCCAAATATGAATGGATGACTTTTCTAGAATGAAGCACAAGTATGATGTAATGCTCGTTCGTCGAACCTTTAAAAAACGTTGTATAATTTATAACACACGATAGGTGATAATGAATGATAGATGAGATGACTGATGATCCTACTTTCATCCTTCCACTTTCATGCCTTACATACAATGACATAAACAAACACTTCTGCCAAGTGTTCTCCAAACCGGATCCTCTGCAAAAGATCTAAATCTAAACAGAATCATATATTTATCAACGCTGTTAGATGACGTCTAAGAAATCTACGAATCGGTCTAGAACGCACTAAGGCTAAAAAATGTAGAAACAATAATGGAAAAATTATAATTATTT
The DNA here is from genome assembly GCA_036898135.1 of Oncomelania hupensis. Lineage (NCBI taxonomy): Eukaryota > Metazoa > Mollusca > Gastropoda > Littorinimorpha > Pomatiopsidae > Oncomelania > Oncomelania hupensis. Next base: position 34,862,785 of record CM072521.1, on the reverse strand, counting down.
CATACGAAAACAAACTAACTAACGTGGAATAAACACATTTTTGTATATCTTAGAACTATCTATCTGGCGTCTGCTAGCCCAGTACAGGCTAACTAAATACGTACCCACAATGGTGCATGAATAATTATTATTGATACGTTTACCTGTCTAGCTATCTATCTAGTCTCTGTTAGCTCAGTACAGTTTAGCTAAACACGTACCCACGATGGCGCATGAAGAAAGAACCCAACGGTTCGTGACGGTCAAGATGGCTCCTGATACGGGTAACGCCCAGTAGATTGACGACCTTGGATAGTTGAACCAGTTGAAAGTTGGCGGACCTTTTCCACCCAAAGCTGATTCATTCAGTATCCTCAGGTACTTCTCAGTATCCCTCTTGGCTTCCTTCAACTGGTGTGCCTTGCACAGTTAATGCCGCATCTAGGAGTTACTTGCGATTCTTCTTCGATTGATGGCCCGTGAACGGTGTTGTTGACAAAATGTCTCCGTGCTCTGCTCTGACGCAATCGGTCTATGACGTATACACCGACGTCAAAACATAGAGTCTTGAGCATTTCATCCAAAGGCACCCAAAATATGTCATTTGAACAATACGAAAAAATAAAACAAACGATGTACCGTTGCTGTCAGGAAAACTGGCAGAAGAGACGCGTATTTTCGCGACAGGGGCCAACTAGTCCAAGTCATTAGTCGCTCTTGGGTCCATCTAGATCAAGTTATTAGTCACTGTTGGGATCATCTAGTCCAAGTATTTAGTCTCTGTTGGGGACATCTAGTCCAAGGCTTTAGTCACTATTGTGTTGTATCGTGAGGATGTCCACTCACTGTTGTGTCTACAGACACGTGGCGTTTATGATGTAAATATGTTGTGTCTACAGATAGATAGTGTTGAAAATGTAAATATGTTCAGTCCACAGACAAGTGCGGTTTAAGATGTAAATGTGTTCAATCCACAGGCACGTGACGTTTATGATGTAACTATGTTCAATCCACAGGCACGTGGTGTTTGCTCCCAGCTTGTTTGACTCCTACGTGGACAATTCCTTCCCAGGCATCGTGGACACCATGGTTTTGATAGATCGAGGGGAGGACAAATGGGATCAGCTGAAAGAACAAGTCTCCATAGCTACCTACACTGTGCAGTCTGCCGCTGACACACTCCAGTACGGATTGTAGGGGCTACCCATGCCTTGTACCTCTTACCACCAAACTTCCAACTCCTCCTGTTACTGCTAGTGATTGAGCCATGCAGGATTAGCAAGGAACTGTCCCTTCATAGCCTATGTCTCACTGCCGTCAACACTTTATATTGTACTAAACTAGATTTTTTTTTACAATATTTTATGAACAAATTTAAATTGTTTTTTCTTCCCAGGTTTAATACTAGTAAAAATAATGTCTTTGTTGAAACGCACATCCACAACTATCAATTGTGTTGTCTCCCTTACAGTTTATAGTTTTGCATGGCCACACTTTTCTGGAAATGCTTTAAAATTGTCGGGGCTAATCACAACGAGCCAAATGTCGTTCTGTCCGTCGGACGAAATATCTCTAAACCCACTGTACGGATTTTGACCAAACGTCACAGGAACATTACCTTGCTTAGTGGCCTGCCTCTCGTGTCATCATATTTGCTGTACTTCAAAGGTCAAGGCCGCTGGAGTCTATTTTGTTGCTAAACACATTTTGTTTCATGTCTCAAAAACGGCTGAAGTTGGAATACAAGTACTTGATATCACGGGCCATCCTTCAGTAGCAGTCCTGGTTTTGGTACATAAGTACTTGTTATCACGGGCCATCCTTCAGTAGCAGTCCTGGTTTTGGTACACAAGTACTTGTTATCACGGGCCATCCTTCAGTAGCAGTCCTGGTTTTGGTACACAAGTACTTGTTATCACGGGCCATCCTTCAGTAGCAGTCCTGGTTTTGGTACACAAGTACTTGTTATCACAGGCCATCCTTCAGTAGCAGTCCTGGTTTTGGTACATAAGTACTTTATATCACGGGCCATTCTTCAGTAGCATTTCAGGTTTTGGTACACAAGTACTTGATATCACGGGCCATCCCCTTCAGTAGCCGTAATACTGTAACTACTGCTAAGCTTATCAGTTAATACTGTAACTACTGCTAAGCTTATCAGTTAATACTGTAACTACTGCTAAGCTTATCAGTTAATACTTTAGCTACTGCTAATCAAGTTTTATCATTGTTTGCTTGCAGATAGTTCAGATCGCAGATATTTCAGATCGCAGATAGTTCAGATAACAGATAGTTCGGATCACAGGTAGTTCAGATCACAGACAGTTCAGATCACAGACAGTTCAGATCACAGATAGTTCAGATCACAGGCAGTTCAGATCACAGACAGTTCAGATCACAGACAGTTCAGATCACAGGTAGTTCAGTTCAGATCACAGGTAGTTCAGATCACAGACAGTTCAGATCACAGGCAGTTCAGATCACAGACAGTTCAGATCACAGACAGTTCAGATCACAGACAGTTCAGGTCACAGATAGTTCAGATCACAGATAGTTCAGATCACAGACAGTTCAGATCACAGATAGTTCAGATCGTGGTCGTTTGTTTCGTTAGTTTAAAGACCTGTCACAACATCGGCAAAAATTTAAACGCTTTGGAAAATGTCTATTTTTTGGTGTGAATAGAAATACATTTCAATGGCTTGCCATCTTATTTGATTTGATGTTGTCCAGTGTGTAGTACTTGATCTACATATTTAATATATTTCTGTCAATGTTGTTAAATGTGTAGTACTTGATCCACATATTTAATATATTTCTGTCAATGTTGTCCAGTGTGTAGTATTTGATCCACATATTTCATATATTTCTGTCAACGTTTTCCAGTGTGTAGTACTTGATCCACATATTTAATATATTTCTGTCAATGTTGTCCAGTGTGTAGTATTTGATCCACATATTTAATATATTTCTGTCAATGTTTTCCAGTGTGTAGTACTTGATCCACATATTTAATATATTTATGTCAATGTTGTCCAGTGTGTAGTATTTGATCCACATATTTAATATATTTCTGTCAATGTTGTCCAGTGCGTAGTACTTGATCCACATATTTAATATATTTCTGTCAATGTTGTCCAGTCTGTAGTTTAGAATATTTCTGTCAATGTTGTCCAGTCTGTAGTTTAGTATATTTCTGTCAATGTTTATTCCACATACTTGTTTCTTCATATAGAAAGTTCAGATTGGCTTGTTTACTAATAATGTAATATATTTATAGTTTGTTTGATATTTATGTATTGGAGCTTAACACTATGACTCCCTGATTCATTCCTCTCTTTCTCATCTACAAAGCAGTGGTGCCTATGTTAGGGTTCTTTTTGCAGATTTCTCTTCTACCTTCAACACTATTCAAACCCGTCTTCTGGCAGGCAAACTCGGAGATATGAACGTAAATCCCTACCTTACTCTCTGGATTACAGAATTCCTTAGCAACCTATAACGAAGAGTACAAAGCATGAATATGAAGTGCTACAGAAGACTTCTGGGCATTTCCTATACGCAGAACATCACCAACGACGAAGTCCGACGACCATCACACAAACCGTTGGACAACACGATGACATGCTCACAGTGGTGAAAAAACGGAAACTCCGATGGTATGGCCACGTTACCAGAGCTTCTGGCCTTACAAAGACCATCCTGCACGGTGCAAGGAGGCAGAAGAAGAGGGAGACAGACAAAGAGGTGGGAAGACAACATTCGATAATGGACTGGCTTGATATTGTGCGAAGCCATGCGGGTTGCTGATGACAGAGAAAGATGGTTAGACGATCATCTATGGTGCCCCAACAGCTTTCAAGTTACAGGATAGGATATGAAGATTAGCATCAGTATACAAACTGTTTGTGTAAAATCTCAATCATCTTTTTTCTCCTTCTTCTGCATCCTTCAGTCATTCTTCCACTAAGACTATCAACACAGGAACGGCTCAAGGCTCAGTTACCTCCCCGTTTATCTTCACTCTCTACACCAATGACTGCAGCAGCTCCAATGATGATTCGCCAATCATCACGTTTTTGGACGATGCCGCAATCGTAGATGTTTCTGATTTGCCCGCAAGCTTTTAGCAGATTGTGGATGCCTTTGTCACCAGGAGCTCAATGTCGATAAAACGAAAGAGATGTGGGTTTACTTTCGAAGGGAGAGGACGGATGTGGTGCCTCTTCAAATCAAAGGCCAGATCATAGAAATTGTTGATCAAGACACTAAATCTGTGCACTATGATTGAGTCAATACACTAAATCTGTGCACTATGATTGATAGTAAGCTTACCTTAAAAGCCAATGCTGAAATGATCTTCAACAAATATAGGCACGGAATGTTTGTTATACCAGCTCCGTGTCACATAAAATACTAGAACAGTGCACTCGTGCCTACTTTGAGTCAGTACATACATTATCATTTATTTGCTGATATGAATCCAAGAAGGTAAATAGCAGAAAATAATTTAATAGTGTAACCAATGTTTGCATTAAAATTATTGACAAACTTCAGATTTCCATGTACGAACTTTTACAGGAAAATGGGCCCTTCGTAAGGCCATCAGCATCGAAGACGAACCTACCAATTCTGTCAGCTCTATTGGAGACTCTGCCTTAAGATAGTGATTTCGCAGCAGTTGTGTGTGTCAAAGAAATGCGTGCTTGACGTACTTTTATTTATCCTATCCTATCCTATTCCGTAACTCTAAAGTCGTTGGGGCACCACAGATGATCGTTTAACCAGCGTGTCACGGCACCCGAGCGGGTTCCGTGACGTCAGCACATAAAGCGAGTGAAAGGAATAAAACTCAAACAAAATAAACTAACACAAAGTGCCAGAATACAATCACACTCTTTTATTCAACAATTGACATACACGCACAGGACAAATGGGAAACTAACCACCCTCCACCCCTATCAAGACCCCCGTCCCAAAATTAACTAACAATTACCTCCCTTTGTTTAACCCCAAACAGAACTAAACAGCAACAGTTTCTTTACAAAATGTGTACAACAAAATCACAATCCCTAAATCAATTCAAAATATAAATTTTCAAATAAGAAATGACGGTGCTATGAATCTTTAATCTTCGAACTATTGTCCAGGTGAAACTGTAGCACTGAAGCACTGTTCAAATGTTTTGTCAAGTAGCTCAGAGAGAGCTAAACAGTCTCTTTCACAACATAAAGGATGATTTTCTACAACTAAATGAAATATGTTTTTAGGTGTGGCGCTGTGCAAGTCTGTGTGTGCGTGAATGTGGTGTGTGGAATTCCTGTAATAAGGTAATGCCCCGATACGGAGGCAAAACAAGCAGCAGTGGCAGAGTCTACCACCACGCTCCGCCTGCTGTAGAGGCAAGGTCACAACACAGAACCACGACTGCGCAAGTTGTCGGTGTGGCGGAATACAGCTATACTGACTAGGGATTAGTCAGCGCAATACAGATGATAACAGGTACAACATCAACGACATCAGAACATCAGGTACAACATCATCATCATCAGAACATCAGCAACGTCAACATCATCATCAGCCCAAACCTGTAAGCAGATACACAGTCTTAACAGTCTGCCTACAAAACATAAACACTATATACTATAACACGCCGTCCTCCGTCCGCCATCTTGACCTGTTTATGCCACAATGACAACAATACAAAATGCTATGCATACATATAAATCAACCTTTGATGCTTAATAATTCATATCTTCTATAACGCAGACATTTATACAAATATACATAATTATTGAAACCACACTTCATCACACAGTCCTGATACATTCCATCTCCCTCCACCTTCATTATTTTCCCAACTGTTATAACACATCTCGATTATCTCCCTTCATCCATACTGTCTTGACGTACTATACTGTAAACATGCTTTCTTCATAATCATCATTTCCTTCATGCCTCTCTAGTATATTACAATTATCCCTCTCTCCATACATACACCCTCTCTCTCTCACTCTCCCTCTTTAGCATGCATTCCCCATCGTCGCCGTTGACCCACTTTTACAACAACAGCAGCAACGACATTTCTCTATCATATATATAATAAGAAAATCATATAAAATCATTATGCATCAAAAATACATCCCCTTCCCCCACATTCAACACCATTCATACGCGTACGCAGTCTCGGAGTGCGCCACTAAGAAATTGGATTACAGGGTTTACTCACCGTCTCGGCCTCGACTTGTGACACACCCACCTTCTTCTCCAACACAGTACAACACAACACTGTCACAATACAAATGGTTAGTCTTTGAGAGTTACTTTGTGTCTGGCTATTGCTGGTTATTCTCACTCAAAATAACACTGATACATGAGGATGAGGACACCTCAATTCTGTCACAGAAACTGAGTCTCGGCGGGTGTTCAATGGAGAACCACACACACCTTAGGAAAAAACCCTACATTCACTTATAAATGGCAGTTATATTCCTCCTCTTTCCAACTCTAAGCATCCTTACCCCGACGAGGGCGTAAGACCTTGGGTGGCTTTGTCGCGTTATATATATAATTATATTAATATATATATAGATGTTAAAAGATGAATGAACAGTTGAAAGAATTTTATATAAATAGAATCAATTTCCTCTTTGTATTATGCCTAAAAATCGATAAGAAACAAGAAAGTGATGTCGAGAAATAGAAAATAAAGAATAAAAGAAATTATTGGTTATTCATTCATTCTGTTTGCTTTTTTACAACTAAAAAAGAATACCACTGGTTGATGGTTGATGATATTTATTTCATATGATATGATACGCAAACCCGTGAAATCATGGTTCTAAATAATTTCACTGTTGATTAAAATTGTCACTTATCTGACGTGGATTCCCTGATGGAGAAGAAGAATTGTCTCTTTTGTTTAACTTTATTCTGTCCTCACGTTTGACCAAAAGGATTATCGTCCAGCTGGCTTCACATGGACGTCAGGGATATGACGAGCTCCATGTCATCAGAAGAATAAGTGTTGAGGATGGAAATAGGTTAAACGATCATATCAGGAATCCGACAGTCGAAAATATTATGAAGAAGGAAGCAAAACAAAAATCCTTTCCCTGCGCACAGACAAATTAACAGGGACTAAATACACAATCTGTATCCTGTTGAATGACCAGCGAGGAACGCCGTTGACGTTGTCTGAATAAGAACCCTGCATATTCACGGGTTATTGTATCTTATTCTCAAAACATAATAATGTTCTTTCCTCGCTGTTCATCCACACTGTTCCAATGTTTAAGAATGCACCAACATTCTTTATGAACTAAGCTAAACATGTTAAATTAACTATCACCATATAAGCTTCACGCGCTGAAGAATTTATATGAAATGAGAACAACATGTTAAAATAACTATTATCATACAATTTGCATACATTGAAGAATAATAACGAATCACCTTGATGAAGGACGATGAATGATTCGCATGGCGCAATGGACACAAGCACAAGACTACCCATTCCCCAGCTTCACACATCGAATCGTAACTTACCAGCTCAGGATTCGTTTGTGGTGTCTACGACACGTGTTGTTTAGGGTGAGACGAGCTTTTTGAACCAACTTTATGACCTCAGTCATCCGAAATAGTGGTCTGGCGTAAACATATGTTCCTTGCCCTCCAAGATGGTCGCTCGAATGGTTTTTCTTAACGATATTTCCCACATCCAGCCAATCGAAGGGATAGTACACAAATTGTCTATGGTAACAATAATCTAAAATTGAACTACACTAAATAAAAACAATGTCGCATACTGCGTCATTCCGAAAACAATATTATTATCGTCACTGTCTATGACGTACTGTCTATGACGCATTGTCTGGCCTATAGCAGAATATCGAGGATGCTAGAGTAGGCGCTTGTATCGCGACAATATCCCCCCGCTTAAGTGAAAAATCAAGAATGCAATTTTTCCTTACACTTACATCGAGCGGCTGAGATAATCTGCCCCGATATTGTCTTTGCCTGGAATGACACGTACGGAGAAGTTGTACTGTTGGAGTTGTATGGCCCATCTCATCAGCCGTCCATTTTCTGTTCTTGCTTTTTGCAGATATTGTGGAGGCTGGTGATCTGTTTCGATAACAAACTTTGTTCCAAACAGGTATTGTTCAAACTTCCGTATTCCCCATACTATTGCCATGCATTCCTTTTCGATCGTGGCATACCGGCCTTCAGTTTCACTCAGCTTCTTGCTGGCGTACGCGATTGGTTGTAAACCATCACCATGGTCTTGCATCAGGATAGCGCCAATGCCTCTGTCTGATGCGTCCGTCCTCAGGACGTACTGTTTCTCTGGATCAGGGAGACAGATGACTGGCTTCTTGCACAACTCTCGCTTGAGTGACGTGAATGCTTCTTCGCATTTGTCGTCCCACTGAACGTGTTCAGGGTGTCCTTTTTTTGTCTTCTCAGTTAGCGGCAGTGCGAGCGTAGCGAAGTTCGGCACGAACTTCCGATAATACCCTGCTAGACCCAAGAAAGCGCGCAAGTCTTTCTTCGTCTTCGGTGGTTGCGCGTTTCTGATCTTTTCAACCTTGTCCTCTTCCGGTTGAATTGTACCTTGACCAACTATGTGTCCTAGAAATGACAGGCTCTCAAATCCAAAATAACATTTGGAAGGTTTTGCTGTCAGATTGCACTCATGTAATCTATCCAACGTTGCTTTGAGGACTTGCACGTGCTCCTCCCACGTCTCAGTTGCTACCATGACGTCATCAATGAAATTACTGACTGCGTCTTCGTTCAGCGGTTTCAAAAGTTTCCTCATCATGCGTGTGAAAACAGCCCCAGCGTTTTTCAACCCAAATGGCATCACAGTCCATTGAAATTGACCTTGCGGTGTAGTGAAAGCGGTTTTCTCTTTGTCCTCTGTCTTCATAGGGATTTGCCAGTATCCTTTTGCGAGGTCTATCTTGGAAAAATATTTCTTCTTGCTCAACTTGGCAAATAGCTCATCGATGTTAGGCATTGGCTCGGCATCGAATCTTGTGGCTTGATTCAATTTCCTGTAGTCAATACAGAATCGGTTGTTGCCGTCCTTCTTTTGTACAAGTACTACAGGTGCGCTGTATGGTGATGCTGCTTGTTCGATGACGTTCATTTTCAACATTGCTTCAACTTCTTCTCCGATTGCTTTTATCTTAGAATATGGCAGAGGGTACTGTCGAACAAATATAGCTCGATCCTGTTCCATTGGGATATTACATTCTTGCAATGATGTTTTCCCCGGCAAATCTGTCAATACAGACTTCTTGCGGTCGCAGATTTCTGTAAGCTCTGTTCTTTGCTTTTTTGTCAGTTTGTCGGACAAATGAACATCCGCTGGTCCTTGGGTATTTTCCAGCTGAATCACAGGTATGCTATCTTTTGTTCCAGTAGTATCTTTCTGTTCATGTTCGTCGATCATCACAACGGCGACGATATGAGTTTCCACTTGCTTTTCTCTTTCAACGTACAGTTTCAGTGCATTAGCATGGTAGATTTTCTCATTGTCTCCTACTGCAATCTTGTAGTCACATTCATTGATGCGGTCAGTGACAACATATGGACCTTTCCATAGCATCTGCAGTTTGTTGGCTTTATCAGAAACAAGCATGAGAACTTTATCTCCAACGTTGAATTTTCGTGCTTTTGCTTTCATGTTGAAATGTTTTGCGTGTTTAGCGCTTGCTTTTCCAAGGTTTTCTCTGGCGATTTTGCAGGTTTCTTCAATTCTGTTCCGGAGGTCGATCACATACTGAAATGTGGTCCTAGTTTCTTCTGTCTGTTTTTCCTGTGTCCAGAGCTCTTTCAGAATCTGTAACGGTCCTCGTACAGTTCGTCCATAAAGAAGCTCAAAGGGAGAGAATTGTAGTGATTCTTGCGGTACTTCTCTGATAGCGAATAGAAGTGCAGGAATAAACCTGTCCCATTCTTTTGGTTGTTCTTGACAAAGATGTTTCAGCATACTTTTGATGGTACCATTGAAACGTTCCACCAACCCGTTACACTGTGCGTGTCTTGGTGTGGTCCTCAGGCCTTTCACACTCAATAGCCTGTTCACTTCGTCAGCTAGGGATCCTACAAATTGAGATCCGTTGTCTGTCAGAATCTCTCTCGGAATACCTAAGCGAGTCCACATTTCCCACAATGATTCGGCCACATCTTCGGCTTTGATGGATTTTAATGGTTTGGCTTCGACGTAGCGTGTAGCATAGTCCACCATGGTGATTATATAGCGGTGCCCCCTGTCGGACGCTGGTAAGATAGGTCCGATGATATCCACCGCCACACGATCAAAAGGTGTGTGGATTATTGGCATCTTGCCCAACGGCAGTTTCCGAACTTGACCCTTCGGTGACGTCCTCTGGCATATGTCACATGACGCGCAATAGCGTCTGATGTCTCCGCAGATTCCGGGCCATACGAAATCGTTCCAGATTCTCTTCCTGGTTTTGGTTACACCCAGGTGTCCTGACATCGGCGTGTCATGGGCCAATCGTAACACTTCGTTGCGATATTTCTTTGGGACAACAATTTGTTTGGTCTCTTTACCGTTTTGGAGAAAAGAACGGTACAAAATTCCCTTTCTCCAGCTGTAGGTGGCTTTAGAAGTTGATTTGCGCCCTCCTTTCCCATGCTTGGTCTCATTGTCGGCTAGCTTCCTTGCTTTCTCCAGGGTTGGATCCTCCTTCTGAGCTTGTCCCAACTCCACTGGAGTGACATCCCCGAGCAGAGAATTTGATGTTTTCAATGTTTTATCTGTTTTCCCCACAGAAGCTCTAGTTTGCATTGCCGCGCACACTTCTCGAATAGCGTAAACTGGAACAGGCGTCAGGTTCCCATCCTCAGACTTACGGTAGTTCCCTACAAGAACTTGCTCTACCGGTTGCTTCATAACGGCCACAACGGTCTTCCCTTCAAAGAATGGTGTGTTCATGTGTACCGTTGCAATTGGTAGTGTTAACTTTGCAGGCGACGAGGCCATCACTATCTCAATGGTCTCTCCTGACAAACATCGCTCGGGTACGAGACTGGAATCGACGATGGTGATCGACGCTCCAGTGTCGCGCAATGCCGTCGCTTGCTTTCCTTCTACTTCTACTTGGCACTCCGGCGAGAACGGTATCGCCGTACATAACGAACAGAGCTTGCCGTGACTCTGTACATCCTCCTGCCTCATACTTCCAGCTATTGCGGCGGCTGCTTTGTTTTCTTTCCCTCCTTTTGGGCATTGTCTCGCCACATGACCTTGCTGGTTACAAGTATAGCAGGTTACTTCAGGCCTCCTTGTCCTGACGTTATGGAGCTGCTTCTGCGTTGCCTCCACTTTCTTTTTATCTCCTTCCTCATCTTCTTTCCTTCTACTATGCTTGAGCCTATCTCCGAATCTATTCCTGGGTCTTTCATGATCAGACATAGTGGCTTGCTTTGCTGATTCGTAGGTTAATGCAAATCTTATTGCATCGCCCATCGTCTCCGGCTCCTTTTCTCTGACAAAACGTGCTTGATCAAACGGTATCCCACTAAGAAACTTTTCTTGCAGTATCAAATCACGCAGATCGTCATATGTGTTGTCTTTCCCTGCAAGTTCCTGCCATCTGGATAACCAGAGATCTAACTTGGTAGCGTACTCTTGTGTTGATTCTCCTTGCTGTCTTCTGGCCTCTCGAAATTTTTTTCGATATTCTTCTGCCGTCAGCTGGAATCGGAACAATAATGATCGCCGTAATGTTCCGTAATCACCGGCATCAGCATCACTCAACATAGAGTAGACCTCCCTCGCTTTCCCTTTTAGCAAGGTGCCTAGGCGAGGAGCCCATTGATTAATTGGCCATTCTTGAATCTTAGCCGTTCTCTCAAATGTGCGTAGATAATCTTCCAGATCATCTTTGTCTTCCAGAAAAGGTAGTTTTATCTTCAATTTTTCCTGATAAAACTGCGATGAACGGGAATCCGACGGATCGGCAGCATTGTCGTTGGTGTTGTCACTGTTCACGTGACGTATTCGTTCGAGTTCTAATTCATATTCCAATGTTGCTTTATGTTTCCTTTCATCGATTTCAGCTTGACGCTTCCTTTCTTCAGCCTCAGCTTGTCGCTTTCTTTCTTCAGCTTCAACTTCAGCTTGTCGTTTCCTTTCTTCAGCTTCAACTTCAGCTTGTCGCTTTCTTTCTTCAGCTTCAGCTTGACGCTTTCTTTCTTCAGCTTCAGCTTCAGCTTGTCGCTTTCTTTCTTCAGCTTCAGCTAAACGCGTTTTCTCTTCCTTGACGTAATTGACAAGATCTGGACCCGACAACCCCAACGCTTCTCCTTCGGCCTTAAACTTTAGGAAAGGATCGTTGGCTTCCATTGCTTTCGCTTGAGCACGAGTCGTCATTTACGAATTCCAAAAATGTAATACGACAGGAAAGAATAAATTAGCGTTCGAAAAGTTCCGATTTCGTCACGCCGATTACGTCACGTCAATGACGTTATTTTCCCGAGGAGGAAAAAAATACAAAATGGCAACTCTTTGAAATATCTTCGAACAACCCCAATGGATTCGTTATAACTATACGCTTTTACTGCAATTTCTGTTATTTGCTATTCGCGTATTAACAGCATAAAACCAAGAACTTGAAAAGAAGAGTTTTGTGTATCCGGCAATGGCACCCTCTTGTTAACACCAGTTCTACTTCGAACTCAAAGATTCTAATTCATTCTTGTAATGTAATTAGAATTGTGCTAACGTGTCACTGTCTAGGTTCGAATCCAGTAGCTAAACTTATCAAATTCACAAAAGTTATCCTGCTACCTTTTCCTTGATTCGCCTAATAAGATCAACTGTACGTGGCCTTATTTGATTGCCACACAGATACAATCCACCCTGGATGATACACCTGTGTCTCAGGGATTTACTGTGTGTATATTTATAAATTATAAAATACACTCTAGTATAACTCGCGGTCCGTTCCTTTGTGGCGGATGAGTTTACCAGACCCTTCTGCTAATACTCTCTCACTACGAGTATTCTTCTAATTTTCTATGTCGCTCTTACTTCGGCGAACAGAAATGTTAGGCTACAAAACTGACTTAATGATCCTGTGTGATTATTCCGTTTATCACTGATCTATTAAGCGCGACGCTACTGTCTGTCTACTGTTCGGTCCGTTGAACATAGAACATTTACCTTACCTTCAAAGGTGACTAGTAGGTCAACAAGTTATTTAGTCTTTGTACTAAATTATAACTTGTTATCTCTCTCTCTAATATTGACACAGGTCCTCGTGTCTCCGGATTCACTATAACAACAAATGCTATAGGCTTCCAATATTAGCTTCAAACACTCAATCGGTTAAGACTGAGATAATAAAATAGACCACCGTTCTGCCTATTCTTTTACAGCATGTAATACCCGAAATTACTGCTGAACATTTGATTGACAACACGTACTGGGAGTCGTTTGCATAAGGTTATAAATATGCAACCTAATTATATCTGTAAATATAACTGGTAACTTATGATCGACGTGGGAAGCTGATGTTACATTGGTTGGTAGGGTAGTCCATAAGTCCGCCCATTTGTAAGAGCGGCTCCCTCCAACCTCCCGCGTTGAACAAATGAATGATACAATGATAATTTACATGTACAATGTAGTAAATATCATCACCACCAGTGGTAACACGACTTAAAAAGTGATTGTGACTCCAACTATCACGAGACGAGCCCCCATTGTCGCGTTATATATATAATTATATTAATATATATATAGATGTTAAAAGATGAATGAACAGTTGAAAGAATTTTATATAAATAGAATCAATTTCCTCTTTGTATTATGCCTAAAAATCGATAAGAAACAAGAAAGTGATGTCGAGAAATAGAAAATAAAGAATAAAAGAAATTATTGGTTATTCATTCATTCTGTTTGCTTTTTTACAACTAAAAAAGAATACCACTGGTTGATGGTTGATGATATTTATTTCATATGATATGATACGCAAACCCGTGAAATCATGGTTCTAAATAATTTCACTGTTGATTAAAATTGTCACTTATCTGACGTGGATTCCCTGATGGAGAAGAAGAATTGTCTCTTTTGTTTAACTTTATTCTGTCCTCACGTTTGACCAAAAGGATTATCGTCCAGCTGGCTTCACATGGACGTCAGGGATATGACGAGCTCCATGTCATCAGAAGAATAAGTGTTGAGGATGGAAATAGGTTAAACGATCATATCAGGAATCCGACAGTCGAAAATATTATGAAGAAGGAAGCAAAACAAAAATCCTTTCCCTGCGCACAGACAAATTAACAGGGACTAAATACACAATCTGTATCCTGTTGAATGACCAGCGAGGAACGCCGTTGACGTTGTCTGAATAAGAACCCTGCATATTCACGGGTTATTGTATCTTATTCTCAAAACATAATAATGTTCTTTCCTCGCTGTTCATCCACACTGTTCCAATGTTTAAGAATGCACCAACATTCTTTATGAACTAAGCTAAACATGTTAAATTAACTATCACCATATAAGCTTCACGCGCTGAAGAATTTATATGAAATGAGAACAACATGTTAAAATAACTATTATCATACAATTTGCATACATTGAAGAATAATAACGAATCACCTTGATGAAGGACGATGAATGATTCGCATGGCGCAATGGACACAAGCACAAGACTACCCATTCCCCAGCTTCACACATCGAATCGTAACTTACCAGCTCAGGATTCGTTTGTGGTGTCTACGACACGTGTTGTTTAGGGTGAGACGAGCTTTTTGAACCAACTTTATGACCTCAGTCATCCGAAATAGTGGTCTGGCGTAAACATATGTTCCTTGCCCTCCAAGATGGTCGCTCGAATGGTTTTTCTTAACGATATTTCCCACATCCAGCCAATCGAAGGGATAGTACACAAATTGTCTATGGTAACAATAATCTAAAATTGAACTACACTAAATAAAAACAATGTCGCATACTGCGTCATTCCGAAAACAATATTATTATCGTCACTGTCTATGACGTACTGTCTATGACGCATTGTCTGGCCTATAGCAGAATATCGAGGATGCTAGAGTAGGCGCTTGTATCGCGACAGGCTTGTATCAACAATATCACACCCTTCCACACAGAAACCTATTCTACTATGACACACTGTCACAGGGTCGCTGCCTGGCTAGAATTGACCTCTTCGCAAAAGCACTTCAAACCACTCTGCCCTACCAAATGCACCCGCCACAAGCAAACAGTCGAGCTCTCCTCAGTATACATATTTCTATTATGCATAGCCCTGTTCTGTATTTGGCCTACCCCTGACTTCTACGTTACGCACGGACTTTACGATTACTGCACTCTTTCATACGCAATAAGGGAACCGGTCAAGCTATTCTATGTACACTACATAACAGAGAAGTGCAACTTCGTGCAAAATATAGCTCTCTCTGATATTCTGAAACTCGTGTCGTCACACAGCGTACTCCATCTTTCTCTGTCCTCAGCAGTCCTCGTGGCTTCCTTGAGTGTCAAGCTAGTCCATTCTCGAATGTTGTCTTCCATCCTCTTTTTTGCTCTCTTCTTCTGCCTCCTTGCACCGTGCCTTGCAGATGGTCTTTGCAAGGCCTGAAGTTCTGGTGACGTGACTATACCATCGGAGTTTTCGTTTCTTCACCGCTATGAGCAAGTCATCGTGTTGCCCAATGGCTTGTGTGATGGTGTGTCGGACTTCGTTGTTGGTAATGTGCTGCAACCAAAGCCCACTTATCTTTGTTTTATATAATAAAAATGCGAACTGTAGGCTAAACTCATTTTCGCCAAAAGTAACAAATCGTTCGAATTGGGTCTCGTTAATCCACTGTCCGATGTTAGTTTTTTGACTAACATGCATAGCAATGTGAGTTTATGTATTCACCACCCTGTCAGGCCTACTTCCTCCCTCTGGTGTTTAAAGTAGGTGACTTAGTCCTTCATGCAAAGTTCTATATCTATTACTCTTAACTACCCTGGTCTGCTCGCCTCCTGAAGAAGATTGCATGGTTATAATTTCTCTAATTAACATGTTCACAATTTTATTTTCCATTTCGTTATATTCATACAATTTATACAGCATACAACCATTATAAAACTTCCACATATTCAACATACATTTGTTCCGTTGTTTTTTTTATCATGTATATACAATTTTCTCTTCACCTCTCTCTGTGGACTCTGGCTGACTGCCTCCGTTCATCATTTTATTATTTACAACAAAAATTACGTTTTAACATGAAAACATTTCTAAATATAACATCCTAACAATTAACATATTTTTATAAACGTTTAGGGACATACAATTTCACGTTATACATTCTCATTCACACATTTTTGCTACTAGCCCTCCCTAAATAGTTTCTTCCCCCCTTTCTCTCTTTGACGATCGCTAGAGACAAGGTTCCAGAGGTCGAATCTCACTTACCGACTTATGATAAGAGATTTCTCTTTGACGACATCACATGGATCACGCCCGATGACGCTCCATAAATGAGTGACAGCTACCTAGCTATCGATAACTCATTAACCTCCCGGGTGTCTTCACTTCGACCACAATCCGGTTACCAGTTTAATGTCACCCTCTTGGCTTCTGTTCCCTGCTCCTCTCTAACGATCCGCTTGCTGCCCAAGTTCAACAACGAATGCTTAGTTCCAGCACTTTACTGCATTTGTGCAACCAATTTGAGCCTAATGATTGGTTGGTAGAATCGGCACGAACCTGCCCTCGCCCTCAGCACGTGCTAAGTTGTATAATCTATTAGCCAATTCCTTGACCCACGCTCGACAATAATATCATGTTGTTGTACCGTTTAGTGCAAAACAACGCTGCCCTTTCTGTACTTTCACCCTTGGCTTGACCATTGCACTGTCCGTTGAAAGAAATGGTCACCCATGCCCCCTTGTAACGAAAGGGGTTATTTCAAGAATTGCGTGAATGCGTGCGTGAATATTCTGCGTGTTCTCCCGTCTCACACTCCCTAACTCTCAAGAATTCTTTTGTTGTCACTCCCCCTTTCTATTACTAGAAAATAAACAATAATCAACAAAGTTCACATAAGTACAAACAACTCAATCAATAATATGGAAAAATATGTATATATATTGTCATGAACTGGCTAGTTTTAACTCTGCTCATTGACTATTCAGCCTTGTGCAGTCTTTGTAACAGTAGAGAGTCAGTATAGGACACAGCCAGCAATTAAGGTACACAGCAGTACACACCGCGAGCCCGACCCACGCTGCGTAGTTAGTCAGCACTTGAGCTTTGAATCTGAACATTTTACCCAATGAGAGCTTAGGCAAAGCGGTTCGAGCCAGTTTGACTGGGTCCGAGCCTAACACAGCTTTGGTCAGTTGGGAGGAATACACCGAAGTGTTAACAGCTAGAAAGCTGGCAGAGAAATCTCTCCACACTTAGACCAGGAAGCAGGACTTAGAATCTTAGAATTCTATCAAGTCACAACGGGCCTGAACTTGTCAAACAGGTAAATGAACACCCTTCTGTTTCATCGTGATATATTTATATTATTGTTGAAATTATGTTTGAAGAATTTGCTATGCATAAATGTGAATTGTTAATCCGAATTTGCCGTACCACGTGAAAGAGCCGACCACGAGGCGAAACACGACCGGTTGCGCCGCCATGTTGCATGCCGTACGGAACCACTGTTGTTTAACTTATATGTATGTTTGCAGGCCAGTGGCTGTACCACTGAATGTTTATAATATTATTAATTCTGTATGTGTATAGTTAGCCACGATTGATATTTATGTATGTATAGGAATTTAGAGTTGAGATTCCAGTGGACCCCGGAAGTAGCAGAATGTTCGTCGCTTATGTATAGAGATGTGGAGCTATTACTGAGGGCTACTTTGGCTTTCAGTGAGACGCTCTGCACAAACCGATTATTCAGGGTTGTGCAGAATTTCGTCTCTTGTATTACAGACGAGCAGGCGAGCTATCCCGAGCTATCCTGTGAACCCCACTCCACAGAAACAAGTTGGCGGAATATCCTCTACCGCACAAGACGGAAAGAGCTACCCGGAAAAAACACCCTGTCAGACCCCACAGCGTGGCAAGGGAACCCAACTACACAACGACAAAGGTGGACCAGAAGCTACCTCACAGAAGGACTTCGCACGCACCATCTAGCAGTTAAGTGAACACGCCAAGGTGCACTTAAACTGATCATAGCAGGACCACAGTAGTCCAACTCTTCAGAAACTGTAAAACGGACCACAGTAGTCCAAATCTACATGAGATATAATAGCAAGTGCCCGAGGAAGAAAAACAGCTGCCTAGACTATCAGCGATCGAACTATTAGCATTGAAAGAGACTTTTTAAGTTAGATTAGTACTTAGAGAATCTTGTATAGAGTAGAAGAAATAAATGTGTGATTTTAACTGTTATTGTCACATGTAAAATGACAATGTATTATATTATGTAAAGTTTGGGAAATAAATTATGTGATATAATAAACCCGTGTTTGTTTGTTTGATAACTGTAGAGTATGGCCTAGCATGTTTTCTTCCGGAGGTTAAGTTTATCCGTGTAATTCGTGCAAAATGCAAGTTTTGAAGAAAGTGAGCGATAGAATTCGAAAGCGCAGTAAGAATCGTCACTTCTTTGCCGTCTACTAGAGTAGAGACACGTTGTAACACGTTTGTGGTTCTCGCTAGCTTAGCGAATATGTTTTTGTGAAAACTGGCGTTTGTTGTATTCGTTATTTATGCACAAATAACGGAGCGCTGTTAAAAATTATAATTATATACTATTTCTGTGGCAGAGATAGGTTTGGTTTACAGCGTGTGCAGTTTTCAGTTGACTAAGCAAAGTGTTACGTAAAACTTCTGGACATTATTGCAGTGTCAGGTCAGGAACAGAGTGACAGTTGTGTCAGGTCAGGAACAGAGTGACAGTTGTGTCAGGACAGCACAGAACAATTTAGAATAAAAGCAGGTCTAGTCTTGTGGAATTATAGTAGGCCTGGATTATCTGTGACACATGCATCATTGGATACACTTTTATATAACAACATAATCTTTTGAGGTGAGAATTTATTATTTTCTTTTATCATTATTGATGCAGACAGTCGTTTGTTTACCCCAATATTCTTTGCAGGATGACAGCAGTGCTGGATGCAGGGGCGTTTATTACCGTAATAAACGATGCACTGTTTATTTTTCTGATGGTGTAAACTTTGCCTATTAGGTAAGGTTGTGGGAGTAGGGATACTGTATGGTCTTTCAGCATGTTGCAGATTTTCTCTTCTCTCGGATCCCGTGCCTGGGGAGTTTTTCCCGGATCCATAGACAGGGGAAGAGAGGACCATACCACCAACCAACCAGCCGACCACACAACCACGCCACCATCCTTCAGCCATACAACCACCTACCAGTCCACTGCCGCCACCAATACCGTTGCAGTCCACCATCACCAGCAGCACCAGCATCATCACCGACAGGGGCTACCACCGCACTTCCTAGCTCAGCTAAGTAACACTGCTGAAGCCTACGTAGTTCCGATACCCCACCAGATGATGTGAACTATAAATCTGATTAAACTCCTGAGGAAATTGGGGATACCAAACAAGACTTTAACTTGAAGAATATTTTAAGAATATTTCGGGTTTTTTGTGCAGTTTTGAAACATTTTCGGCAGTTTTGTAAATCGTGGTCCAGTAGTGTAAATAATAACAAAAAGGGAAATTTTACTCCATTGTTTCGAGTTTCTTTATTCTTTCAATACTACCTTTTATCTATACTTAACTTGTTCTTGGAACGAGACGTAGGAGGGTCTCTTCACAAAAACTCTTCACGTGACAATTATGGGGGCTCGTCCGGGATCAGCACCCGCTGAGATCAGCACCCGCTGAGATCAGCATCCGCTGAGATAACAAGATAGTTCATTATCCTGGGTATAGGGTAGGAATTACCTTGTGGCTTCACAAAGTTTGTTGTTCTTAAGTTAGATCGTTTGAAGGTAGTGCATGTAAATATGTTGATCGTTGTTTTTGTTTTAGAGTAAGAATTTTATACTTATACATTTGAGTACTTGGATACTTGTTTTCAGGAGTTGCTGTGACGGTCAAGGTTGCTGACATTATTAATTGTTTAGCACATGTTCTAGGTTGTTTTGACGTTTTAGGATAGTTTTGTTTGGTTGTAGTCATGGCCGAAGCCACTACGGACTCTCCAATTTCCGCACGGTTGCGCAAAACACAGAATGTAGCGTTAAGTTCTCCCGCGGTCCAGAACGCGCGACAGCATGGTAACATAGATGCGAAGTCTAGGTCGGTTGGCGAGATTTCAGGTTCCGGTTTACCTGATCAAACTGAAGCTGTAGTTTCTCTTGGTCAACGTCTCAATCTGACTGGACAAGAGTTAGCTAATTTTGTACGTCACACTTTGGCTGACCAGGCAAAAGCTGCTACAGAAGAGAGGCTAGCCAGGGAGCAAAGGGAGCGTGAAGAGCGTCTTACTCAACGGGAGTGGTCACTGAAAGAGCAAACTACCAAACAAGAGAGAGACTTGGAGTATAAATTGGAATCTATGAGACTATCTCATGCAGAGAAGATGGCGAAACTGCAGAATGCCAGTCATCAACCAGTGGCATCGACGAGTCGCATAGTCGTCGAAAACGCTTCTATTCCAGAGTTTGATGAGTCTAAAGATGATCTCGACGACTACTTGCGACGGTTCGAGCGTCTTGCCCGTGCACACGAATGGCCTGAAACTACGTGGTCAGTGAAATTGAGTACAGCACTTAAGGGTAAAGCTTTGCAACTCTACAACTCAGTAGACGAGGATACCGCACTCAACTACCCGAAGTTGAAGAAAGCACTGTTGGAAAGATTTCAGCTTACAGCTAATGTCTACCGTCAGCGATTGCGTAGAGCAAAGGTGAGAGAAGGCGAAACGTACACACAGTTTATTGCCCGTTTACGACTTTTTGCCGATCGCTGGGTGGAGATGTCCGGCAAGCGACAGAAGTATGCGGATCTAATGGAGCTGATGCTTTTGGAACAGTTTATGGAAAGTCTTCCCGCTGAAACGGCGTCGTTTGTTCTGGAACACGAACCCGACACTCTGGCAAGTGCTGCACACTTCGCGCAAGTACACAAGGAGGCACACCCACAACGGCACCGTAAACAATTGCCGAGGAACGGATCTTCCAGGGCTACCATTCAACCTAGGGAGAATGCCAAGCCAGCGAAGGAAGAGGAAAGAGGTTCGAATCAAGCACGATCAGCTGGGCAGGCAACTACAGCTCGTGTAACCTGTCACTACTGTCACCGCACAGGACACTTCAAGAAGGACTGTCCCAAGCGAGCAGCAGCCCAGCAAGGTACGCATGTTATTGTTTCAGGTGCGCAAACGACCACCGAGGAGGATGGAATACCTGAACTGTGTGTTCCATGTTCGCAGAAACATTTCAACCCAAAATGCAAGGTTAGCATCGACGGACACCAAGCTGAAGGGCTACGCGATACAGGAGCCGATGTGATGGTGGTTAGAGCATCGTTCGTACCGCCATGCGCTTACACCGGTCGTAAGGTGCCAATCACTCTAGCTGAAACCAGTTTGTGCAAGGATTTACCGATAGCTCGCATTACGGTGAATACTCCTTGGATCGAGGCTGAGATTGAAGCTGTCGTTATGCAGAATCCGCCCGCAGATCTCATCATTGGCAACAGAGTTTTGTTGGCTGATAGAACTTTGGTGAGCATTCCAGTCTACCGCGTACCCAAGCAAGTAGCGGTACTTACCAGGCAACAAGCAGAGCGCCAGCAGCGTCCACTGCCGCCGCTTCCAGCAGTAGATACCGGATCTGGAAATATCAAGCCGAAGGACTTGATTGCTCTACAGATGCAGGATCAGTCTCTTGCTAGTCTGAGAACCGCCGCCGAGTCAGGACAAGAGAAGAAAGCTGGTAAACAAGGGTTCGCATCATACCTATGGACGAAAGGAATCCTCTACAGGAAATTCCGAACTCAACAAGACCAGTATCTGCAAGTTGTTCTTCCAAAGAGTCTACGGAGAGGGGTGATGTCAGTGGCACACGATTCAGCGTTCGGAGGTCATCTGGCAACCACGAGGACACTAGATCGCATATGGCGCCAATTCTATTGGCCAGGCATAGTTGGAGATGTGCGCCGTTTCTGCTCATCTTGTGATCAGTGTCAGAAGATGTCGCCGAGAGGTAGGGTCAAGAAGGTTCCTTTGGTACCAATGCCGCTAATCGACGAACCATTCCGACGCGTCGCAGTTGACATCATCGGTCCGATCAAGCCCGCTTCCGACAATGGCAACAGGTACATATTGACCATGGTGGACTACGCTACTCGCTATCCAGAGGCGATGCCATTGAAATCCATTGAAGCTACCCGTGTAGCCGAGGCATTGTTAGAGCTGTGGTCAAGACTGGGCATTCCAGCGGAAATCCTAACAGATCGCGGAACCCAATTCACAAGCGAGATCATGCGAGAGGTCAGTCGTCTCTTGGGCATCCGTCAAATGTGTACCACACCGTATCATGCCCAGTGCAATGGTTTGGTGGAAAGATTCAACGGCACACTCAAGTCCATGTTACGCAAGTTGTGCCAGGAAAAACCAAGTGTTTGGGATCGCTATCTGCCAGCGGTACTGTTCGCGTACAGAGAGTCACCTCAAGAGAGCACAGGTTTTGCACCGTTCGAACTGCTATACGGACGTCGAGTTCGGGGTCCTATGGCTATTCTTCGTCAGAGTTGGACAGATGAGCAGGCACCTGAAGACATCCAAACCACCGCAACGTACATTGTGGAACTGAGAAACAGGATCAAAGAAACCTGCGAACTTGCCCTGCAAAATCTCAAGAAGTCTTCGGAAAGATATGCGAAAGAGTTCGACAAGAAGGCCGCACCACGTACATTCAAGTCTGGAGACAAGGTGCTTCTGCTACTTCCGCAACAGCATAACAAACTGCAGCTGCAGTGGCAAGGTCCGTACAAGGTCATTGAACGCGTCGGGGACTGGCGAGGTTCACCTGACTACAAGATTCAAGTCAAGGGGAAAGTCCGGATGTACCACGCGAATCTCTTGCGGCGATACATCGAACGAGAGGAAGAAGTCAGCGCCGATGAGGGGGAAAATAACTCGTCGGAGGAGCAGAGGGTCGACAACGTCGCTGTCGTCATCGACGAGACAGAGGTTGAGCTTGAATCAGAGCAGGTAACTACGTGCATCTTGACAGCAAAAGAGAGCCATGTAGATGTCAACATAAACCCTGGCTTGGAACCAGACAAGAAGAAACAGCCCAATGTTGTCACTTGGACTGAGGAATCAGAACAGGCATTCCAGACGTTGAAGCAACGCCTAACCAGTCAGCCCATCATTCGGTTGCCAGATTTGGAAAAGGAATTCGTCTTACGTACAGATGCTTCCCAACAAGGGCTGGGAGCAGTACTATTGCAACAGGATGACGAGATTTTGATGCCTGTGGCATACGCTAGCCGCAAGTTGACCTCAGCAGAGCAGAACTACTCAACGGTTGAACAAGAATGTCTTGCTGTGGTCTGGGCGATCAAGAAGTTCGAGCAGTACCTATACGGTGTACACTTCACTCTTCAGACAGATCACCACCCGCTGCAATTTCTGAGGCAATCCAAACCAGCAAACGGACGTCTTGCCCGTTGGGCAATGTTGTTACAGCCTTACGAGTTCACTGTTCAAGCCATCGCAGGCAAGGACAATGTGGGAGCCGACTACCTGAGTCGAACCTTCAACTAGGAAGCAAGGGGAAGGATACAGAACAGTTTTGAATGAAACTCCCATGTTTCATCTTGTGTCGGAGGGTATTGTCACATGTAAAATGACAATGTATTATATTATGTAAAGTTTGGGAAATAAATTATGTGATATAATAAACCCGTGTTTGTTTGTTTGATAACTGTAGAGTATGGCCTAGCATGTTTTCTTCCGGAGGTTAAGTTTATCCGTGTAATTCGTGCAAAATGCAAGTTTTGAAGAAAGTGAGCGATAGATTTCGAAAGCGCAGTAAGAATCGTCACTTCTTTGCCGTCTACTAGAGTAGAGACACGTTGTAACACGTTTGTGGTTCTCGCTAGCTTAGCGAATATGTTTTTGTGAAAACTGGCGTTTGTTGTATTCGTTATTTATGCACAAATAACGGAGCGCTGTTAAAAATTATAATTATATACTATTTCTGTGGCAGAGATAGGTTTGGTTTACAGCGTGTGCAGTTTTCAGTTGACTAAGCAAAGTGTTACGTAAAACTTCTGGACATTATTGCAGTGTCAGGTCA
This sequence comes from Oncomelania hupensis, assembly GCA_036898135.1. Lineage (NCBI taxonomy): Eukaryota > Metazoa > Mollusca > Gastropoda > Littorinimorpha > Pomatiopsidae > Oncomelania > Oncomelania hupensis. The sequence goes on along the minus strand of CM072521.1, from coordinate 34,838,446 downwards.
GGAACAGAGTGACAGTTGTGTCAGGTCAGGAACAGAGTGACAGTTGTGTCAGGACAGCACAGAACAATTTAGAATAAAAGCAGGTCTAGTCTTGTGGAATTATAGTAGGCCTGGATTATCTGTGACACATGCATCATTGGATACACTTTTATATAACAACATAATCTTTTGAGGTGAGAATTTATTATTTTCTTTTATCATTATTGATGCAGACAGTCGTTTGTTTACCCCAATATTCTTTGCAGGATGACAGCAGTGCTGGATGCAGGGGCGTTTATTACCGTAATAAACGATGCACTGTTTATTTTTCTGATGGTGTAAACTTTGCCTATTAGGTAAGGTTGTGGGAGTAGGGATACTGTATGGTCTTTCAGCATGTTGCAGATTTTCTCTTCTCTCGGATCCCGTGCCTGGGGAGTTTTTCCCGGATCCATAGACAGGGGAAGAGAGGACCATACCACCAACCAACCAGCCGACCACACAACCACGCCACCATCCTTCAGCCATACAACCACCTACCAGTCCACTGCCGCCACCAATACCGTTGCAGTCCACCATCACCAGCAGCACCAGCATCATCACCGACAGGGGCTACCACCGCACTTCCTAGCTCAGCTAAGTAACACTGCTGAAGCCTACGTAGTTCCGATACCCCACCAGATGATGTGAACTATAAATCTGATTAAACTCCTGAGGAAATTGGGGATACCAAACAAGACTTTAACTTGAAGAATATTTTAAGAATATTTCGGGTTTTTTGTGCAGTTTTGAAACATTTTCGGCAGTTTTGTAAATCGTGGTCCAGTAGTGTAAATAATAACAAAAAGGGAAATTTTACTCCATTGTTTCGAGTTTCTTTATTCTTTCAATACTACCTTTTATCTATACTTAACTTGTTCTTGGAACGAGACGTAGGAGGGTCTCTTCACAAAAACTCTTCACGTGACAGTTATCAAGTGGCTGTACTACATATGATTCATAGCCGTGTGAAAGCTAGTGTGACAGTATCTTTTACCATTTTTCTATCTATTTCTGTACCCCAACCTTAACACAGAACGAGCTAAACAAATAAATTTATTAAAGTAATTCATAGGGTGACTTACTAGCAGTTCCCACCGAATAAACGTGAGGGTCCATAATTCCATTGTGCAGAGCCCATAAACCCCACGTGACACTTTAATTGGCGAGCCTGCCAGGATCTGTGTATAATAGGAATTGGGTATAACCGGACCTAAGTACAATAAAATTAGATAACAGTAGGAGTAGTAGAATAACTTAGAATAGTGGTAACAAGGACTGATCAGTTGGGTGCACTATTCTTTAGTTAAAAACTTTTTTGCTTCAAATATTTTTGTGCCTGTATGTTGCATTGTTCTTTTGCAGGTTTTGCTTAAATAACTGTTGTATGCCATTTGACTCTTGTTTTATTCTATTATTGATTCCGAATTGTATGGTCTTTGCATTGTTTTTATTGACTTGCAATATTGCTAGTGTTTTGGTATTCCACTTGATTCAGAGGGTGTTCATAGACACGTTTGGCAATGTCGGACCCAGTGGCCTTGAGATTGCGTTTCAAGGAATTGGGAGAAGCTTTACACTTAGCAGGGGGAGACCTAATTGCGTATATCAATGCAGAGGTAGAGAAACAGGAGGCTAAGGCAGAGAGAGCAGCAGAGAGAGAGGCGAAGAAATTAGAAGCAGAGCAAAGGAAATTAGAACTAGAAGCAGAGCAGAAGAAACTCGCATTAGAAGCAGAGCAGAAGAAACTCGCATTAGAAGCAGAGCAGAAGAAACTAGCATTAGAGGCAGAGCAAAAGAAAGCAGAGTTAGAAGCAGCAAGAGAGCAGAGGAAATTAGAGCTAGAGGCAGAAAGAGAACAGAAGAAGGCAGCATTAGCAGCAGAGAGAGATGCAGAAAGTAGGAGATGGGAGTATGAGAGGGCAGAAAAGGAAAAAGACAGACAGCATGAGTTAGAGCTAAGAAGATTGGGATCAGGAGCTTCAAGTTCTTCCTCAACCCCTTCCCACTCAGATCAGCTAGAGGTAGCATCCAACCCTGTACAAGGAATGTCATTTCCACTGGGAACATTCAATGAGAGAGAAGAAGGTCTAGATCTCTATCTGACTAGGTTTGAGCGTCTAGCAACAGAGTACAAACTAGATCCCACTCATTGGTCTTTTAAGCTTAGTCAAGGGCTTAGAGGAAAGGCTTATGACATCTACAGTAAGCTACCGACTGACCGAGTGACGGACTATCACAAAGTAAAAGAGGCACTCCTAACGGGATTCGAACTAACAGGAGAATGCTATCGGCAAAAATTCCGCACCAATCGGAGAGTGAAAGGAGAGAGCTATGCGCAGTTCGCGGATCGGTTGTCCACAATGCTGGATAAGTGGATTAGCCAGTCAGCCACGGCTAAGACGTATGATGGACTGACAGAACTGTTAGTATGGGAACAGCTACGGGAAACCATGACCCCCGAGCTGAGAACATTCTCAGTAGAGCAGGGCGCGGAAAGACTAGAAGATCTGGTCAAGGTCGCAGATAGGTACGTGGCCGCACACGGAGAAGCCAAGAGCTTCAGGCGAGACCTAAAGCCTAACGGGAAAGAGGCACAGAAACGAAGCCCTAACCGGGAAGAGCGCACCGCGAATAAGCCGAATAACCCCAGACCTGGGCAAAATAAAGGACCCAACGCGGAATTCGGGAAAAGGGGTCCCGCAGAACAGAGACGGTATTGTTCGTTCTGCAACAGAAACAATCACTCCACCGCAGAATGTTTCAAGTTGGCCGCACAACGTAGGGAAGAGCGCGAAAGCCGGCCAGCGCACAGAGTTCTAACTCAAAGTAGCGGTAACAAGCCACACACGATCGGAGATCACCCATCGGTGACAGACACAGTCAAGGTCAACGGAAAAGAAGCGAACTGTCTGTATGACACAGGTCTATCATACGACGCGATAGTTAGCGAATCTCTTGTATCGCGCGCGGACTTGACAGACAAGACAGTCGACTTACAAGGAGCAGACTTGACGAAACCGACGACTACTTGCCCAATAGCTTGGATCGAAGTAGAGAGTAGGTACGTCACAGGAAGAATCCAAGCAGCTGTTTTACAGAAACCCCTGTATGATCTAGTGCTAGGTTGTAGGTATGTGTTCTTAGGCACGCCCCCTAAAACTGTAGAGATAGCTGCAGTGCAAACCAGGGCCCAAGCTAAAACCCAACCACCCCAGCCCGAGTTCGCTCCGAATCCAGGACTCGAAGAGATCAAAACAGCACAGAAAGAAGACACCTCGATAGCGAAGTGCTTCCAGAAGCTACCCAAGGCGCACACACCCCCGCACAAGGGAGACTTCTACATGGAAGAGGGAGTTCTACATCGACAAGGAGATGGAGATCACACCCAACTAGTACTACCAGCCACCCTTCGAGCCCAAGTACTAGAATTAGGCCACAGCATGCCACTCAGCGGACACATGGGAATTGGAGCCACAGTGCAGAGAATCAGCGCACACTACTATTGGCCAGGAATCACAGAGGATGTCAAGCGCTACGTGAAATCTTGCCACCAATGTCAACGATATTCCCCGCGACATCACACCGTACCAGTTACCTTAGGACCATCGGTAGTAGTCGGCGTGCCATTCCAGCAAGTCTCAGTAGACATAGTAGGACCCCTGCCCATGACCAAGAAGAGGAACAGATTTCTACTCACACTCGTCGACGCATGTACGATGTGGTGCGAAGCAGTCCCGTTGCCAGCGATTGACACCAAGAAGATTGCAGATGCACTCATCGCCATCTTTACCAGAGTCGGATTCCCGGACAGCATTAGAACGGACAACGGATCTCAGTTCACCGGCCGCCTGATGCAAGACGTGTTCGAGTTGATACAAGTTCATCACATTCGCACACCACCATACCACCCAGCCAGCAACGGACAAGTAGAAAGACTGAACGGAACCCTTCTCACCATACTCAGGAAAGTCGCCGACGACAATCCAGAAGCGTGGGACACCTACGTGAATGCGGCACTGTTCGCATATAGAGAAACGCCCCATGCAGCCACAGGCTACACCCCGTCAACATTGCTATTCGGCAGACCTCTAGCAGGACCACTAGAAGCCCTACGCAGAAGTTGGACGGAAGCCAAGATAGACGACACACCAAGAGGTGCCACCAAGTACGTCGCAGACCTGCAGGAAACCCTCAAAGCAACGTGGAAGAAAGCTGGTGAAGCACTGAAGAAGGCAAGAGCCCGTCAGGCGAAGTACTACAACCGCCACGCGAAGGACAGAGAACTGCAAGTCGGCGATCAAGTGCTACTCTTACTTCCAAGTGGAACCAACAAGCTGGACATCGCTTGGAGAGGTTCGTACCGGGTGACTGCCAAGAAATCCAAGACAGTCTACCAAGTAGAGGTGAACGGGAGAGCCCGATACCACCACATTAATCTCCTCAAGAAGTATACGGACAGACCAGCGACCCCCAGCACTCACAACTTGCTAGCCATCGCCATCGCGGAAGAAGGAGAAAGCATGGAGACCAATGCAGTAGAGTATCCCCTGCACTCCAAAGAAACCTACAAAGACGTGATACTCAACGGAGACCTAGCCGCTAAACAACGACAGCAAGTACTACAGGTCATTCGACAACATCAGACTGTGCTCACAGACCGACCAGGGAGGACAGACCTCGTCGAAGTAACCTTAACGGTGACCGACCCAACACCCGTCCGCCAGAAGCTCTACCCATCAAGGAAGAGATAGACACCTTACTGGCAGCCGGAATCATCTCAGAGTCTACTTCACCCTACAGCGCAGGCACGGTATTGTTGCGAAAACCCAACGGAGAGCATCGACTGTGCATCGACTTCAGACTCCTGAATGCGGTAACGCAGTTCCAGCCGGAGCCACTCCCGGACCAGACCGACCTATTTGCCAAGCTACAGCGAGCGAAGTACTTCTCACGCATCGACCTCAGCAAAGGATACTACCAGATACCAGTACAACCACAAGTCCGAAAGTACCTAGCGTTTAGCACTATGGAAGGACACTTCGAGTTCAACGTGCTTCCATTCGGACTCCACAACGCACCCAGCATCTTCAGCGCCATGATGCGAAAACTCCTGGCACCCCTGAGCAGCGAGCACCTACATTCGTTTATGGACGACATCCTCATCGCAACACCTACGTGGGAGGAACATGTCACGCTCCTACAACAACTACTCGCCCGCCTCAGAGACACGGGATTGACGGCAAGACCCACCAAATGTCAGATTGGATTCACAGAACTAGAATTTCTGGGACACACCATCAGTCAAGGAAGCCTGCGACCGGTAGAAAAGACAGTGAAACGCCTACTCGACGCTCCTAGGCCCAAGACAAAGAAGGAAGTGCAGTCATTTCTAGGACTCTGCGGCTTCTACCAGAAGTTCATCCCCAACTACAACAGCATCGCCGTACCTCTGACAAATGGAACCCGGAAAATCGCCCCGGACAAAGTAGTTTGGACAGCGGAATGTGAGACAGCATTCCAAACACTCAAGGACAGAATGACATCGGCGCCAGTACTCCACCTACCCGATTTGACTCAGCCATTCGTTCTTCGTACCGACGCAAGCGACTTAGGCCTCGGAGCAGTACTGCTACAGCGCGACCCCAAGAATGCAGAGACGCTATTCCCTGTCGCCTACGCCAGCAGAAAATTGAGACCCGCCGAGACCCACTACGCCACGTCGGAGAAAGAATGTCTTGGACTAGTCTGGGCCATCCAGAAATTCCAACTCTACCTGTATGGGACCCACTTCACAGTTCAGGTGGACCATCAACCACTATCGTTCCTGGCAGCCTCCAAGTCTTTGAACTCTCGCCTGATGAGATGGGCACTCACCCTTCAGGCATACTCATTCCAAATCGAGTACATCCCCGGCAAGGAAAACCACGGAGCCGACTACCTCAGTCGCCATCTCGTGGAGGACACAGCAGCTGTCGCCCACCCAACACAACTAAGGGCCACAGCACCAGAATTCGTCCCCGCCCAATAAAAACCCTGTCACTAGTGCCCATAGCTACCTGGCACAGCATTGCATCTCAGGTAGAGCAACTTAACTAGTGTGTAAATATGACCCTAGGATAGTGCAGTGTTAAACTAGGCTCTGTAGTAGAAAAAGGTCGAATCCAGTAGTCATCGCCTTTTTTCAGTTGAGGGAGCCTGTCATGAACTGGCTAGTTTTAACTCTGCTCATTGACTATTCAGCCTTGTGCAGTCTTTGTAACAGTAGAGAGTCAGTATAGGACACAGCCAGCAATTAAGGTACACAGCAGTACACACCGCGAGCCCGACCCACGCTGCGTAGTTAGTCAGCACTTGAGCTTTGAATCTGAACATTTTACCCAATGAGAGCTTAGGCAAAGCGGTTCGAGCCAGTTTGACTGGGTCCGAGCCTAACACAGCTTTGGTCAGTTGGGAGGAATACACCGAAGTGTTAACAGCTAGAAAGCTGGCAGAGAAATCTCTCCACACTTAGACCAGGAAGCAGGACTTAGAATCTTAGAATTCTATCAAGTCACAACGGGCCTGAACTTGTCAAACAGGTAAATGAACACCCTTCTGTTTCATCGTGATATATTTATATTATTGTTGAAATTATGTTTGAAGAATTTGCTATGCATAAATGTGAATTGTTAATCCGAATTTGCCGTACCACGTGAAAGAGCCGACCACGAGGCGAAACACGACCGGTTGCGCCGCCATGTTGCATGCCGTACGGAACCACTGTTGTTTAACTTATATGTACGAATTCAGGCCAGTGGCTGTACCACTGAATGTTTATAATATTATTAATTCTGTATGTGTATAGTTAGCCACGATTGATATTTATGTATGTATAGGAATTTAGAGTTGAGATTCCAGTGGACCCCGGAAGTAGCAGAATGTTCGTCGCTTATGTATAGAGATGTATAGCTATCACTGAGGGCTACTTTGGCTTTCAGTGAGACGCTCTGCACAAACCGATTATTCAGGGTTGTGCAGAATTTCGTCTCTTGTATTACAGACGAGCAGGCGAGCTATCCCGAGCTATCCTGTGAACCCCACTCCACAGAAACAAGTTGGCGGAGTATCCTCTACCGCACAAGACGGAAAGAGCTACCCGGAAAAAACACCCTGTCAGACCCCACAGCGTGGCAAGGGAACCCAACTACACAACGACAAAGGTGGACCAGAAGCTACCTCACAGAAGGACTTCGCACGCACCATCTAGCAGTTAAGTGAACACGCCAAGGTGCACTTAAACTGATCATAGCAGGACCACAGTAGTCCAACTCTTCAGAAACTGTAAAACGGACCACAGTAGTCCAAATCTACATGAGATATAATAGCAAGTGCCCGAGGAAGAAAAACAGCTGCCTATACTATCAGCGATCGAACTATTAGCATTGAAAGAGACTTTTTAAGTTAGATTAGTACTTAGAGAATCTTGTATAGAGTAGAAGAAATAAATGTGTGATTTTAACTGTTATCAAGTGGCTGGACTACATATGATTCATAGCCGTGTGAAAGCTAGTGTGACAGTATCTTTTACCATTTTTCTATCTATTTCTGTACCCCAACCTTAACACAGAACGAGCTAAACAAATAAATTTATTAAAGTAATTCATAGGGTGACTTACTAGCAGTTCCCACCGAATAAACGTGAGGGTCCATAATTCCATTGTGCAGAGCCCATAAACCCCACGTGACATATATATATATAGTTTTGTACTCACGTACTTTGTAGAAACAATCCGTGAATTAAATATGCCATTCACAAATCACACACATAAAGTTCCAAGGAGATAATCCGGGAGATTGTACACTGATCTCACAAACCCACGAATAATATTCCAGAAAAACAGTCCAAGAATCACCAGTCACAGTAAACACCAATATCGATCTGGTCCGTCGACAGAGAGAGATTCCCCCCCCCCCCCAATAGTCTCATGGAGGTTAGGATTCACTGTGTCTTTCTTTTGTCTCTAATATCTGTCTCTGTCTTTATGCTATCCTCATTCTCCTTATCCTTGTCCTTCTCTCTATCTATCCTGGGTTTTCTTCTCTATCTATCGTCCTCTCCGCCTTCCCGATAATCCTCCACTGCTGCTGCTATGGCCGCTGCCGCTGTTGCAGCTGCTGCTGCTGAGGTGGCAGTGGTTGCCACTGATGATGATGCAGCAGTGGTTGCTACTGCCGCTGATGTAGCAGTGGTTGCTGCTGCTGATAATGTAGCAGTGGTTGCTGCTGCTGATGATGTAGCAGTGGTTGCTGCTGCTGATAATGTAGCAGTGGTTGCTGCTGATGATGATGTAGCAGTGGTTGCTGCTGCTGCTGATGTAGCAGTGGTTGCTGATGTAGCAGTGGTTGCTTCTCTCGTCTTCTTCTTCGTCTTCTTCTTTGGCTTCTTCTCTGGCCCCTTCTCGATACTTCCACCCTTCTTCTTCACGACTTCTTCTTCTTCTTCTCGTCTTCGTCTTCTTCTTCTTCTTCTTCTCCTTCTCTTCTTCTTCTTCTTCTTCTTCTTCTTCTTCTTCTTCTTCTTCTTCTTCTTCTTCCTCTTCTCGTCTTCGTCTTCTTCTTCTTCTCCTTCCTTCCTTTCTTCTTCTTCTTCTTCTTCTTCTTCTTCTTCTTCTTCTTCTTCTTCTTCTTCTTTCTTCTTCCTTCTTCTCCTTCTCTGCTTTCTTCTTCTTTCTTCTCCTTCTCTTCTGTCTTCCTTCTTCTCCCTTCTTCTTTCTCTTTCGCCTCGAGGCCCCTCAGCCGGAGACTTCTGAAAACATACAAGTTTTCCCCCACTAAATATCTCGATACATAAACTTCTCTGTATTTCCACATATACCTTTCTCTCTCTGCGACAGGACCAGACCAGCAACATATAATTCAAAACTCATATGTGTAGAACACAGTTCACACATACGCAAAAATTGTAAAACTAATTATAACAACTAATTATTACATCTTGACGCTGACTACTTTCATTCACACAAATAAATATAATGCTATACATTGCGAGTTGAGGTTTCAACCTCAAATCAAATAAAAATCCGATTTCAATTCGTTATTCAAAATAATATACAACGATCCACCACCTCCCTAATCCATCCTTCATACTAATATAAAAAATTATCTACTCTTACTTTTATTCCACCACAAGTAGAATATAGTCATGGTTAACTATTATTATATTTATAATACAATATTTCAATGATAAACAATATATACCTGCAGACGCAGCTGCTAGAAGTACAAACACAACCACTCCGTGGTACATACAAAAGAAGAATGCAAACATTTTTTTGAATACATGTAATTGGTGAACCGTCACATGACTAGCTCAGCCAATCAGCATTCAGTTTTCAATAAAAAATATTAACATCTATGTCTTCACACAGGAAGATACTACAACACACAAAAACGTCATCGGACCGAAATAGTATAAAACCGGTCGGTGACAATACCCCCTTCCTGCAAAAAGAAAACGCCCGAGTTTTCTGAATTTTATCAGAAAGAAAAAAATACTACAATCATGTCCGACTAAACTGTACAAACAAGCGAAAAAGACAACTGGTCATTAGCACTTATCTGAAACATAAACATAGTGTATTAAGCAATCACCCAAAGCGCAATAGACATACAACATATGCAGTTCAAGTCCAAGCATGTTATCGTGATACAGTGAAATCAAAAATCAAAAGGTACATAACAGACTATTTTACAGTATTCCAATAGATTTCCAAGCATTCAATATACAACAGCAGAATTACATACACAAACATGTTCATTTTCCACAGATTTTATGGGATACACTGATGATAGTGTCTGGTTTTGGCTACAACTGTTTCGATGTATTCTTGAGCCAGTTTGCAAGATTCTAGGACCTTGTTTTTAATGTGTTTAAGCTGAATAGTGTCCGGGTAACGTGTTACCATATCAACGATGCTGAGTATGCATCTGTGACCTTCCTCAGACGGCGGAGAAATCGGTTCTACCAAATCAGCTGTAACCCGTTTGAATGAGTCTGAATGAGTCGGCATCTTGTCTAAAGGAACCGGTGGAATTTGACCTTGATCTTGGATGAGTGTGGTAGCACCCGAAAAATGGTCGGACACACCTGGTAAATTCCCTACTATCAAATCGGCCACTGGTTGATCAATGACACAACACAACACAGTGCCAGAGAAAAATGGAGTGTCAACAGGCACTTTGGCTTACGGAAATTCCTCTATATTTCCACCGAATGACCAACATTTACACTCTTTACCAGTGTACTGATCGTCCGAAACCAGTCTCTTGCGAACACCACAGATAGTAGCACCTGTGTCTCTGAGCACACTTGCTTTGAGGCCATTTACGGTACCTGAGACTAGCTTGGGCTGACCACAGTTTTCATCACCAACTGGGCAAATGACTTCCGCGACTAAAGCTGACTGAGTGTTAACTGGAGGGTCCTGATATTTCTGCGAACCACTTTCAGTGTCTTGAGTCTCTGGGTATCCATTGCCACAAGCAGAAGGACACCATGCAGCTATGTGACCTGCACCCCCACAACAATAGCAAACTATGTCCTGTCTATTCTGTCTTCTGTTGAGAGGAGGACTACCTGAGAAACGAGAACCAGGTCTAGAATATGTATTTCCACGTCCACGAGGAACCTGATTGTTCTGAGCGCCCTGTTGAGAAGAAGAAGAAAGGAAGGAAGGAGAAGAAGACGAAGACGAGAAGAGGAAGAAGAAGAAGAAGAAGAAGAAGAAGAAGAAGAAGAAGAAGAAGAAGAAGAAGAAGAAGAAAAAGAGAAGGAGAAGAAGAAGAAGAAGAAGAAGAAGAAGAAGAAGAAGAAGAAGAAGAAGAAGAAGAAGAAGAAGAAGACGAAGACGAGAAGAAGAAGAAGAAGTCGTGAAGAAGAAGGGTGGAAGTATCGAGAAGGGGCCAGAGAAGAAGCCAAAGAAGAAGACGAAGAAGAAGACGAGAGAAGCAACCACTGCTACATCAGCAACCACTGCTACATCAGCAGCAGCAGCAACCACTGCTACATCATCAGCAGCAGCAACCACTGCTACATTATCAGCAGCAGCAACCACTGCTACATCATCAGCAGCAGCAACCACTGCTACATTATCAGCAGCAGCAACCACTGCTACATCAGCGGCAGTAGCAACCACTGCTGCATCATCATCAGTGGCAACCACTGCCACCTCAGCAGCAGCAGCTGCAACAGCGGCAGCGGCCATAGCAGCAGCAGTGGAGGATTATCGGGAAGGCGGAGAGGACGATAGATAGAGAAGAAAACCCAGGATAGATAGAGAGAAGGACAAGGATAAGGAGAATGAGGATAGCATAAAGACAGAGACAGATATTAGAGACAAAAGAAAGACACAGTGAATCCTAACCTCCATGAGACTATTGGGGGGGGGGGGGGGGGAATCTCTCTCTGTCGACGGACCAGATCGATATTGGTGTTTACTGTGACTGGTGATTCTTGGACTGTTTTTCTGGAATATTATTCGTGGGTTTGTGAGATCAGGGTACAATCTCCCGGATTATCTCCTTGGAACTTTATGTGTGTGATTTGTGAATGGCATATTTAATTCACGGATTGTTTCTACAAAGTACGTGAGTACAAAACTATATATATATATACATATTTTTCCATATTATTGATTGAGTTGTTTGTACTTATGTGAACTTTGTTGATTATTGTTTATTTTCTAGTAATAGAAAGGGGGAGTGACAACAAAAGAATTCTTGAGAGTTAGGGAGTGTGAGACGGGAGAACACGCAGAATATTCACGCACGCATACACGCAATTCTTGATAATAACCCCTTTCGTTACACCCCTCCACCACAGTTTAGCCATGACACACCCCACCTCTACCTCTCCTCACACACCCCCCCCCCCCAAAAAAAAAAAAAAAGAAGAAGAAGAAAGTTTTATTCAGTATTTTTTAATATTTGTGCGAGATGAGTCCTAAATAGTCCAAAAAGGACATTGTTTTTAAAAAGTTTTTTTTTTGTCCGTCCGTCCGTCTGTCCGTGGTCCGCCGTCTAGACGTGCAAAACTTGCAAGTGGATTAATATAACAGAACCTATTTCAACTATCACAACCAAACTTTGTAAGATGATGTATATCCTTGAAACCACATAAATGATCACTGAGTGAATGACTTCACTTCAAGGTCAAGTCAAAGGGTCAGCAAATGTTAGTCAAAAAATGACAATTTTTAACAAAATTTCTTTTTTTTCCTAAGGTATTAATATTGAACATATGATTCTTTGAGGCCTGATAGATTTCAATGAGACACATATCCTTTGCACATTTGGTCAACCTCACTCCAAGGTCAAGGTCGTTGCAGCTGCCCAAAGCCAGTAGAGGTACTTTTAAGTGACCTTGACCCTAAACTATGACAGATATAAAGTTCAAACTTGTTGTATTTAGAGATAAAATATTGATCTTTCATATTCTCCCCCGTTGGGGTGCCGGGGTTTTCTGTATAAATAGTATCCCCACTTGGTGCAAATTTAGTGCTTTAAGTTACCACTGTTTCTGTCATTCTCATTTGTTCTTTCTCGTTCCTTATCTGTTTTATCAATCTACTATCTTCTTCGCTAGACCAGTCACCTACTTTTTTTTCTTGAAAACTCTCCCAAAACTCCTTGTCTGTGTATGGGGTCTGTTAGGTCAGCTTGGGGATATTGGACGCTTTCTGCCAAATGGTCACTAGGCTTACTATGGTATTATTATTTAGCAATGTAGGCATTTTATATGAATGTATTTTGTTAATATTTTATAAGAATGTTCATATTCTATTTTGGTTTTGCAAACGGGGGTTCGATAAATTAGAGTTTAGCCTCAGCGTCCCTTTCATGGGATGCCTTTTTTGTAAGGTGACCGGCTGGTGGAGTGGCCTTCAGTGTTACCATTAGGGTTGTTTCAGCAGATCTTTTGTACGAATCGGAGGCGGGTCCTCTTTCAACCAAGTTGTGGTCCTGATTCGGTTCTTTGCAGCCCGTTGGACCATATAAACAATGATTAACTAATTAACCTTTCATATATGTTACGTTTATACTTTGATCTTGAAGGTTCATTTTAGGTCTTGCAAAAACATACACAAAATAGGTCATTGTACAGTGGAATGGCTCTTTTTAACCCATTGTATGGAACAACATTGAATTATTTGATCATAAATGAGCATAAGAGGTCACGTGAAGGTCAAAGTCATCCCAAGGTCAGAGTCACTGATGGTCAATGTCATCCGAAGGTCACAGTTGGGAATAAAACAGAGGACTGCTGGCATTCAAAAGTTACAATAATAAGAAAGAAATGTGTACATAGGCCAAAGGAAAGTTCATTTGAACAAGACAAAATTGTGATGCATGATTAGTCTTTGACGGAATAAGCAACGATTTTGTACTTTTTGTCTTTGGCTTTAGACTTGTATTTGTTTCACTCTGTCCTTCTGTGTTTGGAGTCTGTATCAATAAAACAGTAATATGCCAACAACTGTCTGTCTTGTTTTCCAATGAAACTCCTTAGCTTTTCCATCTGTCTCTCACTCTGTAGATGTCAGTCTTTTAGACAGTAATAGTTTCTCAGTCACACCAAGACTAGTGCACACGTCTAGTGCAGGTTGAGGATGCCTGGGACTGTAAGTAGAGTGCTTGAATCTCCAGCCCGAGGCAAACTGAGTAAACAGCATACAGCTAAACTGTGGCCCATTGTCAGTGATAGGCAGCTTGTTGATTCCGTGACCTGAGAACTGCGACTTCATGGCCAGGATGATTTCGGTAGCTCTGGATGGACTGCAACACACACCTTTTACAATCAAATGAATACAGGAACTTGATATGAATTTCAAACATATCTTTTATGTAAAAATCTTAATTACCGACAATCCATGTGCAAGTTAAAAATAAGCGCACACGAACTTGAAATCGAAAAGGGCAGATATAAAAATATCCCTCGAGAGCACCGTTTGTGTAAACGTTGCAACGTGATTGAAGACGAACTTCACTTTCTGGACAAGTGTGTATTGTATAATAATGAAAGACAAAAGTTTATTGGTGAAGTTCTCAACTCTAATTATAGGGAATTATTCATAAACAACCTTGCAATATTGAAACCGAGCATGGTTTTTCAAACGGGAATATGTTCAAACTATCTTTCATCCTATATTTTTCACTGCTTCAAAATAGGACTTTCTGCACTATAAATGTCAAGACGTTTCTCTGCGTCAATGTACCATAATTATATTGTGTCTTGTAAACCTTGTTTTGGTTTTATGACAATAAATATTCGTATTCGTATTCACACCTCGAAGACTTTGCTGTAATAGTCAACAATGAGTAAGAACTATTTGCCGTCAAACTGGAAGATGTCTGCAGCAGATTTTTCTCATGGCAATGACGACATTTCGTGGTCAATCAAGGGCTTTTTTTGTTGCGCATTCTGATACTGGTTGCAGATTGCACATGGGGCCACCAGAGGTTGACGATCTGTGCCGACATTCCTGGCCAGAAGAACATCTCTCTGGCAGTTGCCAGGCATTTATCACGTCCCATGTGACCTTGATGTAGTCATTGCAGCATCTTGGGGACTATGAGCTGTTCTCCTTTGAACAGCATACCGCTACTCTATCAGTTCTTCCTGAAAATCTATGTACGCTCTGATGTCTTCAGGGAAGTTCTTCTTGTTCTCTGGCCAATCTTCCTAGACAAAGCATTTGAGCTTTTGCAGCTTTGCATCTTTTGCCGTTTCTTGTGGAAATAGTTCAAGCTTTATATCCGATATAGGTAGACTGTCGACGACGACATTTATACATAACGCGTTCGTCCAAGGTGAGCATGCCGTTGCCATCATGTTTGACTTGGAAAAAGCATACGATACCACATGGAAATATGGCATCCTTTCAGATTTGCAAGAGATGGGACTGAAGGGACATTTAAGCCTACCTCTGTTTATATGTACACACTCATTCAACTTATTCCATCCATGTCGCTATGACAGATATCTTTTTAAAATAGTGGCCCATTAGGGTTAAACATCCAAACACCCCTAATGCTTCCATTCCGGTGTGCGCAGCAGTGTCAGTCTGTGTATTCACACCCATAGACATTTTAAACATTGTTGCAAATCTGTGCGAGATTAATCTTAAATAGTCCAAAAATCACTTCTTGGGGGGGGGGGCCCCCCCCCCCCCCCCCCCCCCCCATCGCCCACCGTCCGTGTGTGCAAAATTTCCGGTTTATATGGGTACTTTGAAGTGACCTTTTCAGAATCAGAATCAGAATCATTATTGTCCCCATGAAAACACAAGGAAATGTGTATGCGGCGTACACTTCATCAACACAACGGCACAAAAGCAATATAAAACACAAAAACTACATCACAAACAACAGAAAAGCAGTTGTACACAGCATGAATGTAGCTTATCAAATAATAAAAAACATGCATCCTACTTTCTAACCCCTAACACAAAACACCCACCTACACACACACACACACACACACACACACACACACACACACACACACACCAGCACGATATTGTTTATCCCCGTCACAGGAGCCTTAACCATATAGAATGGATCGTCCATAGCTAAAAGCGGTAGTGGCTCCTCGGATAGGCTATATCCCAGACTATAATAGTCTGTGGCTCCATCAATACACAGGGCTGCTACCACTGTGCTATCGAGGATCCACTGCAGCAGTGCTATCGAGGATCCAGTATTCTTAATGGTTATGATGGTTTAAATGGTATTCCACACCACCGATCTCTACTTCTATCCCATCTCCCATCTTTCTGGACGATGGATATGGCACTATACAAATCATCATCATCATCATCATCTTCTTCTTCTTCTTCTTCTTCTTCTTCTTCTTCTTCTTCTTCTTCTTCTTCTTCTTCTTCTTCTTCGTCAACATCATCATCGTCGTCATAGTCATCATCATGATTGTCGTCGTCGTCATCATCATCATATTAATATTTATTAACTTTTTCGATTTAGATTGACTTCATCCAGAACCATCATTGAGATGGGGAACAAAATTAAACAGACCTAAACACGTTTCATATCTATAAGTAAATAAAGAACATCGTCTCCGGAAAAGTTGGAACCCACAACCCCCGGCATTGAGCACTGACGCTCTAACAAACTGACCTCAGGGGAGCGCAGGACGCACACTTTTGGGGGGACACTACACGATTTTGGATTCCACTATAGCGCACATGGTAAACACCCATGTGTTGCTGGGATTAAAACTAAAATTTACATAGGGTACATAGTTCTAAACGGACGGGTGCCAACTTCACCACAAATAGCGCTTGAACATTGAGGTTTAACGTCTACACCCACCATTGGCGATATGGCAGACGGGGATAACCATCCCAGGGAAAGAGGAGTAGGGACCTGAATCAACACTGAACCACCAAAGCAATCATACTGCTAAAATGGACAGTGAAAATGGCCACATTTTATATCGCCCACCACGGGATTCGAACCTGGATCATCGGTGTGCCAGGCGAATGCTCTACCAATTGAGCTACGGCGGTGGGACAAAAATAGCGCTTAGATCTCTTCCCTTCTTTTCTACTTCTCCTCTTGCTCCCCCCCCCCCTTTACTCCCCCCTTTCCACCCCCCTCCCCCCCCCCCAACCAACATCCCCGGTCGCTCAGAATTGGGCTCAGTTATCTGGGAGTGAGATGAAGCGCCAAAAGGCAGCTAGAGGGCACTTAGGAGGCTTAAGTATGCTAGATCCTGTATCTGCCAGCGCCTTGAGCAGGTTTTGAGATGGAAAAGTGCTATATGAGAAAGGAGAAGAAAAAACAAAGACCTTATGATGCCTGCCAGTGCACTACCGAAGAACGACTGCCAAACACTACGCTATTTGGAAAACTAACTCGTGCAATGTTTTGTTCCAGTTTTCTCCCAGCCATGAGTCAAGAAAGCGACTAGAACGGATTAGAATGAGTAGACTATACCGTGAACTTGGCACACTGTCTGGGTGCGCTTATAGTTAATGAATGTACGTGTGAACCGGGTGGCAAATAATAGCTTGTACCCTACCAAGCGTAGAAAAGCCTACGTTAGAAGAGTGCGTCATCGACTATTAATAAATTGTGACATGAACTGCAAGCGTCAACAGTGAGATCGGGAAGTTTATAGAGAGGCTTAGTGTACATCACGTCCCACCGCCGTAGCTCAAGTGCTAGAGCGTTCGCCTGGCACACCGATGACCCAGGTTCGAATCCCATGGTGGGTCGATATAAAATGTGGCCATTTTCACTGTCCATTTTAGCAGTATGATTGCTCTGGTGGTTCAGTGTTGATCCAGGTGCCTGGCTACCCCTCTTTCTTTGGGATGGTTATCCCCGTCTGCCATATCGCCAATGGTGGGTGTAGACGTTAAACCTCAATGTTCATTCATCACAGTACGGGTGCCATTATGACCATAAAGAGCAGCGAAATTCCCGTAGCACCTGGGTAGTACTAATGTGTTGTTGTTTTTCCTTATATAGATCGATTACCAGTTCAGAGGGCTGCTTTTCATTCTTTCTTTTTTTACTTTTTCGACACTTTATTGTCCCTTTTTTCGAGAAAATCTTGACCGCCTATCCTGGGGAAGGCGTACTCGCAGCATGTGGCACGCCCAAACCCAACTTACCTAATATTAGTTGTGTGCTTGAAATTTTGCTGGTGAAGAAAACCAGAGTACTCGGAGACAACCCCCGAAACGTTCCCCGAGTCGAAAGTAGATCTAAATATTCGGAGAAACATAACACCCAGAGGCGGGATCGATCCCACATCTGTCAGTCGTCATTGGTTTCTAGCCTGTGGACCAGGCAAGTTAGTCCGTCCTTAGACCACACGGCCACTGCGGCACGGACTTTAAACGGGATCCATCTCAAGCCGCCCAAGACTGGATTAACTGGAATTTGTAATATTGCATGTTGTCGGGCGTTTTTTCGTTCGCTTGTTTTGTTCGGTCGGACTAAACGGAACCTCAGTAATAAGTGTAACACTACAAAATGCAAACCGAGGGAAAACTGTTGTCGGCAAATACAAGATACAAGCCTATAGATTTGATACAGTCGTGCATGCGCACGCACTCAGGTGTCAATAAGCGCAAGCGAAGAGAATCAAACACACACACACACACACACACACACACAGAGCTCTGTCTCTATCCCTGTCTCTGTCTGTCTGTCTGTCTGTCTGTCTGTCTGTCTCTCTCTCTCTCTCTCTCTCTCTCTCTCTCTCTCTCTCTCTCTCATAAGAACCAATTGAAGAAGTTGCACTCTCTAGCCCTCTTATTAAAACATCGGAGGATGCTATTCATTCAGCTACATCACCTCCTTCAATCGCCAACATCATCACAACGGAGGTGGGGGTACAAACGTCTGAACAATATATTCCAATAGAGGAATTCCAGCGAGTGATTGACAATCTCAGAGATGAAATATCGGCCCTCAAATCAGTGCTGCGTGAAACACGAAACAACTCCAAAATTGTATTAGATGACCTGAGAACCTTGGTCACTAATAATTCCATCACTTCATGTAAGCCTGTACTAACTAGCAACCGTCCATTGCGCGTGGACAAAAAGCGCATCCCTCAAACTTCACAACTTAACTCTTCCTGTCAGTCTTCTATGGCAGTCAAACGACCCACGCCAAAACCCCGAACGAAGTTTTATGTCACAAACTGTCCACACCCCCAGCCTCAGGTTAAGCCCACAGAAACAAACAGTGAGATTTTGTCCGGCGGCACTGCTGAGAATGCTCAAATTTCTGTGAATACCATCAACACTCATACAATGGACAAATCAGCAATCCTTATACCTAGCTCTGAGCATAGAGATGGAATATCTACTGGAGACTGGCCGCAAATAACAGAACTCCGATCAGATGTTAAAACACTTATCCTGGGCGATTCTGTTGTTGTTGGTTTACATGAAAACAAAATGTCCGTGGAGAATGAATCAACGCAAGTTCTCTCAGTGTCCGGACTAGATAGGTCCACACTTATGGACATGTTAAAAGGAACCGATGCCAGCAATGACCTCACTACCTTTGTATTGCATATTGGCATCAACGACTGCAAACGTGGCCACGTGTTAGGCAACAAAACCTGGCGAATGATAGTGTCTCAGTGCCGGAGGAACTTCCCACAGGCAAGAATACTTCTGTCCACTATCCTCCCACAGCGTAACGGCTATGCTCACATCAACGAGTGCATTGATGAATCAAACCACTGCATGCGGAACGTATGTGCAGAATTTGATGGAGTTGACGTCGTGGACAATGACTGTTCGTTCTATACCTCCTTTGGCAAAGTGAAGACAGGATGGTTCAGGGACCAGATTCACCCCAACACTCGAGGTACCAGTGGCCTGGCTATCAATATCAAAAGGTCCTACTCCAAAACCGCCGATGTTATGCCATCCAAGATTCAGATTTCCAATCGTCCTCATGAGCAGATGTACTTAAAAAAAACACAGTATCGTGGATCCAATAATTCTACAACCATCGTTCAGTCTCCACCTGCTCGTGGACGAAGTCGAGATCCCATACAAACGGAAACAAGTCGTCCCCTGTATTCTTCAATCGTCAAGGGGTCATATCAACGCGATCACAACTTACGTGACCCAGCTCTCTTTACCCAAAGACATTTACAAAAGCTGCAGACTCATGAAAAGAGCCCAAGGCCAGCACACGCTAATCGCCTTAGTCTTCAGCAACAGCCCTCGTTCATCAGTCATCAGCAGCGTCCACAGTCAGACAAACCTTTGGACCTTACTCGCCAAAGTCAGTCTACCCCTTTGAATGACCAGGAAAGAAAAGTTCTGTTCAGTTTCCTGTCTCGCTTTAATGTTGGAAACTAGACAGCTATTTAATCCCAGTGATGCCAGAGCACAACGTTTTATTAGAATAGTTCCTGTGTTATTTAGTTTCAGTGCTACTCTGCTATCAGCTTTATTGTACTACTTGGAATATTGCAGTGCGCTCAACATTATTATCAAATTGCTTGTACACTTCTTGGTGACAAATACCTATATCTATTCCACTGTTTTTCTGAGCTCAAGTGGAGTTTGAATTTAGTGATTTACATATATCTGTGCCTGTGGTGATATACAGTGTATAACATTATTTCAAATGCAAAATACACTTTGTGACATTCATACATTCCTATAAATTATAATACACGTTTTGAATTCTTTGGGATCCTGTCGATATTTTATTTTTGAATTAGTTGATTATTAATTTCTTTGAATTTTCTTAAATATATTTCTTATTTTCTATTTCAAGAACTTGTTTGCTTTGACATATTCAGCAATAGTGCGATGATTTTGTCTACATAGACTATATAATAACTTCTGAGCTCTAACGATGTTTGTGTAGACTATACGGATTACCATAGTGAGCTCTACCAAGGGTTGTTTGAAGAAACTATAAAACAATAAAGGATTGGTACTCATATGGTGAAATAGGATTATTATATTTTAAAAAAAAAATTATTTTATTTTAAATGGAATCTAATATTTTATGTGGCCATGTCAACATTTACCATCTCTACAACAAACTTCATGACATTTGTTCTCTTTTGCAGCGTCACGGATGCCTACATATACTCGGTGTGACGGAAACTAAATTATGTGACTCGAAACATAGTTCAGAATCAGTATCGATACCACATTATAATTTTATAAGAAAGGATGCTAATTTTCCTGGACACACTGGAATTGGTGTTTACGTTCATAATACTTTAATTAACTTTGTCAAACGAAGAAATGATCTTGAACTCAAATGTACTGAATGCATCTGGCTGGAGGTTAGGCCACATACAAATAGGCCTATTCTTATAGGATTCATGTACAGAAATCCTGCCAGCAATTGCGATTGGTTCAGTAATTTCTTACAAATGATGGACACAGTCAATGCTTGCAATTTAAACTTTATTATATTAGAGGACTTTAACATAAATCTTTTACAGTCTCAGTCACACTGGAACACAATAACAAACTTGCTTGGTATAACTCAGTTTATTCAAGAACCAACAAGAGTAACAGCAACTAATTCAACTCTTCTTGATCATATATACAGTAACAACAATAATATAATTTCTGCTGCTTTCACGTCTGACGTGTCTGTCAGCGATCATAAAGCCATTCTTTGCAAATGTTCATGCCATCTTCCAAAACCACAGTTTAAAGGACATACCTACATTATGTATAGAAACTTTAAGAATTTTAATAAGTCCGCATATTTACAGGACTTAAGTTTGATTAATTTCAACAATTTAAGAGCATATAATAACCCTAATGAAACCGCCGAAATATTTTTAAAACTATTACTTTCTGTGGTTGATGCACATGCTCCAATCCAGAGGAAGAGAGTAAAACATGCATCCGTTCCCACCTGGATGACAACTGAAATTAAAGCTGCCATGTCCTTGCGTGACAGACATAAAAAACAAAAACAGTTTGATCTGTATAAAAAGCAACGTAATAAAGTCCTTACTCTCGTAAGAAATGCAAAGAAAAAATATTTTCAAACTTTATTATCAACTGAAAACACTAATATCACTTGCATTTGGCAAGCAATGAACGCATTTTGCAAAAAATCTAGAACAAGAAAAACAAATCAATTTAATTTTTCTAATGATGAATTTAATAAATATTTTATTTCATTAACTGACTCTATTCTTAAATCTAATACCGCAAACACAAACACAGATACAATATATGATAAGGTCAACCTGTTTTGTAGAAACAAACTTCACGAATCTGCCTCATTTCTTATACCTCGGTTAACAGAACATGATGTAACTTCTCTAATATTAAAAATGAAAAATAAAAAGTCTATGGACATTTATAATCTAAATGCATTCATTATAAAATTGTCTCTTCCTTATATCATTGAACCTTTAACCTACATCTATAATCTATGCATTGATCAAAGTCAGTTTCCTTCAATATTTAAAGAAGCTAAAGTTATACCTTTACCTAAAACAAGTGATACTTCAGTTCTTGACAACTTTCGACCAATTTCCATTCTGCCTGTACTATCTAAACCCCTGGAAAGACATATTCACATTAACCTTATGAAATATTTAGAAAATAACGCTCTTTTTCATCCTTTTCAGTCTGGCTTTAGACCTAAACACTCTTGTCAAACAGCACTCGCCCATATTTGTGATGCTTGGCTTGATGCTATAAACAAGCAAGACATTGTAGGGGCAGTTTTTCTTGACCTTAAAAAGGCATTTGACCTAGTTAACCATAACATCTTAATAAATAAGTTAAAATTCTATTTCCAAAATTCTGCATCTGTATTATGTTTTAAATCATATTTATCAAACAGGCACCAATCAGTATACACTAATGGTTCCTTTTCGTCTTCTGGTGATGTAACTTGTGGAGTTCCTCAAGGATCGATCCTTGGTCCTATTTTATTCTGTATCTTTATCAATGACATGCCCCTTTTTCTCACACAAAATGTTAATCTTGAACTATTTGCTGATGATTCATCCCTCCATACTCATAATACAAATTTACAGGAGGTGGAGCAAAGTCTTCAAATAAGCATAAATGAAATTAATAACTGGTGTTGCATCAATAGAATGAAATTAAATCCTAATAAAAGCAAAAGTATGCTTCTCACTACACGACAAAAACGCCAAAATGGATCTTTTCCCCTTAATCTAAACTTAGGGTCGTACAGTATTGAGCAAGTTCATGAACATAAGGTGCTAGGCATAATCATCGATGATGATTTTAGCTGGCGGTCACACGTTAACCATATCTGTAAAAAAATTTCTAAAAACCTCTTCCTCCTAAATAAACTTAGACATTTTGTTACGGCTGATGCATTAAAATCTTTTTTCTATGCCCACTGTATGTCTCATTTTAATTATGCATCGATTATTTGGTGTAATGCCAGTGACGCTCAAATTAAACATCTAAATAGTCTTCATAAAAGAGCAATCAAGGTACTTTATAAATCTTATAATAATATAAATACAGATGCTACAACTAATGAAAAATATCAAGAACTCCGAATATTACCACTTCAAAAACAATTTATATTTAATACAGCTATCCTTATGTTCAAAATCACACACGGAGAAACACCTGCATATCTTGATACATTTTTTATTAAGCCAGTTGATGGGCATAGACTGTATAATTATAAACTACCCCTCCCTCGCATTGATTTATACAAAAATAGCCTATCGTTTAATGGAGCTAGTGTATGGAACTCTCTCCCTCTGGAGTGTAAACATTGCGACACACTGTTTTCTTTCAAATGATAATAATAATAATAATAATACGGTAGATTTATATAGCGTGGTACCCCAACAAACATGGGCTCGCCACGCTTTACAATGCAATAAAAAAGCAATAGTATTAAAAACAAAACAAAATAAAAATATGTAAAACAAAAACATGCCTAGTAAAAAATGCTAAACCAGAAGTATGTACCTTAATTAACAGCACACACACAGACACACACACACAATCACTCACACACAGACGCACGAGCGCCTGGCCAAAGTACATGTCAACAATAAAAGCATTCATTATCACATCATTTAACAAAGCAATACAACTAAAAATATTACACACCTTAAAAACAAAACATATGATTGTAAACATTTCTTAAAACAGTAAAATACAATGAAAAGACATCAATCACAACATTAAAAGGGACTAGACTCAACTACAACAGATAGATTTAACTAATGTAAAATATATAGGCATCTGCAAAATTAATTATAAAAGTGATGTATAATAATATATATGACAACACAGTCATTCGTGTAATTATTAACCTATTTATTTATTCACTTTATTATTATTATTATTATTATTATTATTATTATTATTATTATTATTATTATTATTAATTTGCTGTGGAACTTGACTTGTCTTATTATTATTATTATTATTATTATTATTATTATTATTATTATTATTATTATTATTATTATTATTATTATTATTATTATTATTATTATAAGGGTGAAGGATATGGGGAAAAGGGTAGTTGCCTAAAATTGTTTAAAGATAATGATGAAGATGTTAGTGTGATTGTGTGTGCATGTGTGTTTGTGAGTGATGTGATTTCCAAGTTAAAGTTAAAGGTTAATTATTATTATGTTAATTTCTTAAGGGACAGATTGGAAGATTAGACTGTATCATTAGTCTAAAATCTTTATCCCTAATAAAAAAAGTTTCAAAAAAAGTTTCAAAGTTTCTCTCTCTCTCTCTTTCTCTCTCTCTCTCTCTCTCTCTCTCTCTCTCTCTCTCTCTCTCTCTCTCTTTCGCTCTCTTCTCTCACTTTACCAACATCAAATAACCGGAATTGGGAAGACAAAAACAACAACAACAACAACAACAACAATAACAACTCAATAAAGTGAAAAGAAAAATATGATAGAAGAAGATTTTTTTAAATTTTAAATCAAAACTTCAGTTCAATTAAAAGAAAACTTGACAAAATTAAGTTATTAAAAGAAAAATAAATAAGCTCTGTCAATGTCCTAATGTTCACTCACAATTACTATGAGAAAACAACGAATGTGTACACGGTTTTAACGCCAAAATAATTCAATAGCTCAATACACCCCCTTATAATTATATATAAAAAAATATTATGGAAACGGTACTCTCCACAGAATATTTTGTACCCGCTACGTCATCCTGTGATGACGTTTCGCCCAATTTAGGGCTTCTTCCGAACAAATATCTGAAACACACACAAGCACACATTTATGGACCCATAAAGAAGTAAAATATCAAATACACGAATTAAAAATAATCTATTTAGTATTTATATACGATATACGTCATAGCTCACTACAGCCAAATCTGTTTTTTAATTAAAGTTGCGTTTGAAACGTATTTAGTAGACCTTCCCAACAACAATAACTGAGGAACAGAATAGTAATTGTGCAACTCTGTAATCAATCATCGTACACGCTTAATCTTGGTTCATGTAGAATCCTTATTATTGTTGAGGAATACACACAGTGTCAAAGCGAATCGAAGCATTCTAAGTTGAATTTATTTTTCTTTGCCAAGCAGTTATTATTTAGTTAGTTAGTTAGTTAGTTAGTTAGTTAGTTAGTTAGTTAGTTAGTTAGTTAGTTAGTTAGTTACATTTTGTATTGTTATTTATTTATTTATTTATTTATTTATTTATTTATTTATTTATTTTAAGTCTGGCGAGGAACGGCGAAAGCTGATATTGCAAGATAACTCAGTTTTCAGGGGCGTTGTACAGTGTACATCAAGCAGCAAATTGGCGCCTTGGTCAACTAGAGTTATATCCTGTTTAAATATGCGTCTTGAGCAGCTCTTTAAACTGAAAGAGCGCTCTATAGAAAAACAGTGGTGTGTTATTATTAACAACCCGTAATTATCTTAAAAACTGCAAAGAATATTTGCTTGCCGCGTATATTGTCAATAAAATAATGACTTTATAAATCGAAAATATTCGATTTAAAACTATTTCAGTATTTGTGTAGTTGGTAGGTCGGCCGTTTCCTTTGCCGAAGGTCGCAGGTTCGACTCCCGCACGACACGAACTTATGTGACTTAGGTACGAGACTATTCAAGGTCACCGAGAGGTTCCTCCATCATTTCAATGGTGGTATTGGATCCAGTCGATCTAAACTGTCAAAAATTACATTCGATGTCCTTTCCTTTTCTAATGGCGACTTGCCTTTACTGTTTAAACCTATCCTATCCTATCCCGTAATTCGAAGGTCGTAGGGGCACTACAGATGATCGTAAACAGCGTACTCTATCTTTCTCTGTCCTCAGCAACCCTCTTGGCTTCGCTCAGTGTCAAGCCAGTCCATTCTCGAATGTTGTCCTCCCACCTCTTTTTCTGTCTCACTCTTCTTCTGCCTCCTTGTACCGTGCCTTGCAGGGTGGCTTTTGCAAGGCCTGATGCTCTGGTGATGTGTCCATACCATCGGAGTTTTCGTTTCTTCATCAATGTGAGCATGTCATCGTGTTGTCCAATGGTTTGTGTGATGGTCTGTCGGATTGAATTGTTGGTGATGTGCTGGGTATAGGAAATGCCCAGAAGTCTTCTGTAGCACTCATCTCCATGCTTTGTATTCTTCGTTGTAGATCTGCTATGAGGGTCCATGTTTCGCAAGCGTATAGGAAGATGGATATGACAAGGGAGTGCGCTCTGCAGCCTTACCTTGGAATGTAGACTGATAGTCCTGTCTTTCCAAATGGGGCTTTAACCTTCTCAGAGCAGCAGTTGTTTGTGCGATCCTGGAGAGGACTTTCTGTCGGGCTCCATTGTCTGATACAATGGCTCTTAAATATTTGAAGCTATGGACTGTGTTGGCCTTGGACATTGATGTCCATGTTGATGCCATTGGTGTTGTTGGTCATCAGTTTGGTCTTCTCTGCACTTATTTCCATTCCATAGGTTCTGGAGGTGGTGTCAAGCCTCTGTTCCAGCTGTTCAAGTTCTTGTTCCTCTCCAGCCAATCCATCAATGTCATCCGCAAAACGGAGTTTGGAGATTGTTCTACCCCCTATGCTGACTGTGCCTTCGTGAACTGCAAGGGTATCTAACATGATATGCTCTAGGAAGATGTTAAAAAGTATTGGAGAGAGTAGGCATCCTTGACGCACACCGATTTTTGTTCTCAACCAGTTTCCGATGGCACTGTTGTGGAAGACTGCACTGGTAGCCTTGTCATACAGGCTTTTGATGATTTCAATAATTTTCGGGCTGATGTTGTACACTCTCATGGTTGCCTAAAGAGCTGCTTGCCAGACTCGCTCAAACGCTTTCTTGGAGTCTACAAACACATGATATTGATGTTTTTGGCGCTTTAGGTATTTCTCGCAGATTATTCTGAGGTTGACAATCTGTTCAGTGGTATTTAGTCCTGCCCTGAATCCTGCTTGTTCTTCAGCTATGATTTATTCAGCTTGGGGTTTCAACCTGTTGATATTATTTTCAGGAGGACCTTGCTGGGATGGCTGATGAGGCCGATGGTGCGGTCATTTTCACACTCCTGAAGATTACCTTTTTTGGGAAGAGTGATGACAAGCTGTTTACACCACTTATTTGAATGATGAACCTGTGATTGGTATTCAGTAGTAGTAATAGTAGTAGTAGTAGTAGTAGTAGTAGTAGTAGTAGTAGTAGTAGTAGTAGTAGTAGTAGTAGTAGTAGTAGTAGTAGTTGTTGTTGTTGTTGTTATTGTAGTTGTACTTTAAAGATAAATTAAAATTTAAAAAAACTCATAACTGTCGAAAGTAAAAGCAAACATTTTCAGTTTATCTAAATCTTTTTTTTTCCCAAATGTAAATTACTAGCCAAATATACCATAAGACATCAAGCACTAAATATTTATATCGATATAAAATTTTTATTACTTTACAAGTTCAGCACTTGCAAAGACAGAATGGCAAGAACACCGGTGGTTACGAGTTCCCACAAGCGTTCCAAGGTCCAATTAAACTTTTCAGCTATACATTAGAGTAATTAACGCGTGTGCAGCTGTATGCAGATTTCGCAATCAATAGAACAATTATTAAAGTGTTCGTTTAAGGTGGGTTTTTTCTCCAGGCAATAGTTTCTTCAATGCTCCAGTCACACTCACCCCCCCCCCCCCCCCACGACTTTGCACTCACGTACACGCCTCTCTTTCTGTCTCTGTCAGTCCGTCCCGTACTCTCTCCATCTGTTTATTGCTGTCTCTAGCCGTTTGTCTGTTTCTCTTCACACACACACAAACACACCCACACACACGCACACACACCCACCCACACACACACACACACTCTCTCTCTCTCTCTCTCTCTCTCTACCTCCCTCTTTCTTTCTCACTCTCATTTCTCTCGCTCTCACTCACTCTCTCACTCACACCCACACACATCCGCACATACACAAACACAAAAATACGCGCGCGTTCTCTCTCTCCCCTCTCTCACACACATGCGTTTCCTTACGTGTGTGAATAACACAACAGAACTAGACGTTGGTTACGCGCTCCATTTCATTCAGCAATCGTCTCGACCCATTGACCCCCACTAGCATATTTCAATTCCGACACGAACTGTGACACTTTTCTAACCTCGAGTACCCTCCAAGTGCACCCGGTTTCTCTTGATTTAATATTAACCCTTTCTACGCCGATGATTCGGCGGCTTTTATAAAAAAAAAAATAACTACAAAAAGGAATTTCAGAGCCACCATAAAATTCCAACACCAAACGTGTATTTCTTTTTAATTTTTTAGTTTGTTTGTGTCTTATTAAGTATTTAATGGAGGAAGAAGAAGAAGAAGAAGAAGACACCCGATACACGTTGGTCGAAGGCTAGAAGAATGCTGTAGTAGTCGCCTCAACAGGCCATAAAGCATGCTCTCATGCTTCAGAGCACTGCTTCCTATACTGTTCAAGCCCTAGGAGCATTGACCAATCAACTCATGAAAATAGAAAACGTAAGTTTCGTCTCCTCTAGGTAGGGGACGAATTAGGTCAAACTGTATTTGTTTCTAGGTCAACTGTCTTTTACGAACCGTTTGAGAATGTTTCTGAACCGTTTGTTGACGCCGGATAGTGTCCTCACATGGTTTCATACAAATTAAGAATCCAAGAAGGCAAATGGGTTTTTGAGACGGAAAGAGCAGAAAGTTGTAGAGCCACATTCTGTATATATTTACAGTGAAAGTTGCGCTTTTTTCGTCACTATAGAGCTTGAAGAGTATAGGAAGCAGTGCTCGGAAGCATGAGAGCATGCTTTATTGCCTGTTGAGGCGACTACTAAAGCATGCTTCTTGTAGCCTTCGACCAAGGTGTACCCGGGTGAAGAAGAAGAAGAAGAAGAAGAAGAAGAAGAAGAAGAAGAAGAAGAAGAAGAAGAAGAAGAAGATACACATGATGCTATCACGCCTTTTTGTTCAATCAACTCAATGCGCGGAAGAGATCGCACTTACGTCAGGCCGTCATCGGGTTTTGAACCACTACCTGTACAGGATACAATATAGTCACCAACTGCGCTCCCTACGCATGTGTCTTGAGCGACTGTGTTAGAGAGTATTGGGATGGGGGTGGTGTTTTAATATAGATTAAAAAAAAGGTAAAGGTAGTCCCATAGCCTTGTGGCCGTAGGGGAGCGTGATGTTGGAGATCACACTTATCTTGGGCCAGCGTAATGAGGGTGATGCCCAACTCTCTCCCTCGCTGCTTTACCTTCCCCACCCTCAAGAGAGTAGGTACTCAATCACAGTTGAGTCAACTGGGGGCGTTGTTATTTGTCGCTTCACGCCTTAGCGGTCACCCATCCAAGTGCTAACCGCACCGGACGGTGCTTCACTTTCGACACAGTAGCGAGTGCTCCAACCACTGCACTATCCGACACCCATTAATATAGATATCCCTTTTAAAATAAATATTCAATAACTGAATTCAGGGAAAATAAATTGCCGCGGGCTTCCTGCACAACCTGCAGCACATGCCAGATCGGAAGCTGGAAAACAGGGCGCTTTAGAGTAATTTGATTGTGTGTAAAGGTTCTCAGTTTTTATCTCCAATTTTTATCAAAGAGAGAGAGAGAGACTGCTGCACAGTTCTTTGCACTCGCCGTTTATATTTTTATTACGGGTAGTTTTCTTCACACGACGTACTAATAAGAATATTCTCTTCTTTATGTCATCTGGGTAGTTTTCTTCTCACCACAACAAGATGCAAAATAGCCACGAGTAGCGAAGGTTAAAAGATCAACCGTGTGCCTCATCTAAGAAATGATTGACTTAATTAATAAATGGAGTTGGTTCGATTTTGTTTCAATAATTAAATTAATTAATGACAACTTATATGGCGCATAATATCTTCTACGCCTAAAGGCTGCGTGATTACAACATAAAGGCCTGTATCAATTTCAGTTCTGGGGTTTATTGTAGTGCAGATATAATGCCGCGGCACAGCATGCTCAGCAGTAACTCGCACATGCCAGTAGGCACTGAAAGAGTTACCAAATGTGAACTTCTCAAACCTGTTTATAATCTCGTCACATGGTTGGATGTCAAATAAAAATAAAGGCTGCACGCACGTGATTCAACTGCTTACCCATCTAAATGTAACCTTTTGCTCTGGTCATTGGCATTTGCATTTCAAGTTTGACCAAGTTGCATTAAAATAAATTAAATTAAATTAGACTATACAAATAAAATGCAATGAAATAAAATACAATAAATTCAAGCAAAATAAAACAAAATAAATAAAAATAAAATAAAATAAAATAATTAAAGTAAATTAAATAATTTAATTTAATAAAACAAACTAAACTAAACATTAAACAATTATAGAAATAAATAAAGTAAAATAAAATAACATAAAGCAAAGAAAGCATTCATCACATCAAATTAAACCAAATCCCAAAATAAATAAATAAATAAATAAAGGTTGAGAGTATAAACCGAGGTCTAATCTGTGCACGCACGCCTTCCATCACATGGACTTTAAAGATCCTGACGCTCATGTCCAAGACAGGTGAGTGCCGGCTACGCAAATACACTCAGCAAGCACTAGGTTCCTTCTCCCCATCCCCGGTCGCCCAGGATTGTGCTCAGTCGTCTGGGCGTTAGACTATGCGCCCAAAGGCTGCAATTGGGCGCCTCGAGCCGCTTGAGTTAGATCTTGTATCGGCCAGCGCCTTGGGCGGCTTTTGAGCTGGAAAAGTTCTATATAAAAGTGATTAAATAAATAAATAAATAAATAAATAAACTATTAAAACAAAGCCAAAAGCTAATACAAGCGAAGCGAAAATTAAATTATATTTAAATTAATTAAAAGTAAATTTCTTTAAGTAAAATTAAAAAAAACTTAAAAAGGGTTAGAAACTAGTATTGTAATACTTAATAAATTAACATAATATTCAAACAAAATATACTTATAGAAGAAGAAAAACAAACGAGGTGTAGCAGAGGGGAGGAGAGGAAGGGAAGGGTGAAGGGGCGTGTGAAACAAAGTGATCATTTCATAAAGTCAACATCACACTCACGAAACCTTTCTTCTTTCCTTTAAAAAAAAAAGGAAACCGATATTTGAAAACTTTAATGATTCTTCAGACTGTGTTCAACATCCTCTTCATTCCCGCCCTCAACTCAACCCCTTCCTATCCCTTTTCATTCCTGCCTTTTTCTTGTCCATGCCCAGGTTGCCTCAAGGGCACGCTAAAAATACGGCCTTTTTTTAAAATCAACAACACAACAACAGGTTCAAATTAACACACACACACACACACACACACACACGCACACACACACACACACACACACATTCAAATCAAGTTAATCATTTATTTTATTACGCACAGACATTTCTCTAATGATAATTAAAACTGAAAGGTCTGTGGCGTGACAAAGTCTGCATGTTTGTAGAAAGTGTATATTATGTGTTTTTGCCAGCAAGGTCCATGTAAAGCAGAATCGGTCAATCGGGTCAATAGCATTAGGCGGCTATTTCGGTCAAAATGCAGGTTTGTTTGCTCAGAACCAAAGGTGACGTTTCCTTTCGCTCAGCATATAACTGAATGGTCTATGGCGTTACACAGTCTGGATTTGTACAGAAAGTGTGTATGTGTGATTGCCAGCAACGTACCATAGCAACATCGGTCAATCGATCAACATAATAACACCAACAGAAACACCACAAGTGTTCCGGTACCGGAGCCAGCACCCATCCTCACACAGGCGCCCAAATTTTGGATGGCGAACTCTAGAAACTCACTCTCTATATATATACATTTTATAGAGAGAGCGAAGTCATCTCTCACATTCAGACACGGGGCGGTTGTGCAATCTTCAGATCCTGCAGTCTACCCGATCTAAACACTTCCTGCGCAGTTGTTTATTTATTAGTAATGCAATTGAGAACTTATTTATTATTCACGCAATTAGCTAGATGCGTGCTGTCTGTGCAATTGCCTGTGTTTCAAATCAGGCATGTCCCTTGTACGGCTTGATACAGCTTTTCATCGTTGTCGTCACCATCACCATCGTCGTCATAATCATCATGATCATCATCATGATCATCATCATCATCATCATCATCATCATCATCATCATCATCATCATCATCACCATCATCATGATCATCATCATCATCATCGTCATCATCATCGTCGTCGTCATCGTCTATAGTACATGAATGGGTGTGAAAGTTAAATAATGTATTTGCTCTAAGCACATTCACACGGACTATAGTTGTACAATGTAATAACATGAATTCAAAGAACGACAGAAATAGTGGGATTTTTTTTAAGTAACGAAAGTAAAAAGACATGAAAACTAAATAAAAAGAACAGAAAGGAAGAGAATAGAAAAGAATATAAAAGAAAAGAAACAAATCAACAGGGAAAAAAAGATATAAAGAAAGAGGAAGAGAGAGAGAGAGAGAGAGAGAGAGAGAGAGAGAGAGAGAGAGGGGGGGGGGGGGGGCAAGAAACAAAGAAATAGAAAACCAAAAAGAAAAAAAAAAGAAAAAAAGAAAGACACAAAAAAAGAAGAAAGAAAGAAAAGAACGAAAGAAAGAAAAGAACGAAAGAAAGAAAGAAAGATGCATTTCTCATAAAGAAAGAGAGAAAAAGACAGACAGAACAAAGACAGAAAGAAAGGAATTAAGTAAGAAAGAAAGAAGAAATGAAAGAAACAAAGAAAGAAAGAAATACAGATTCACGCTCCTCTCTCTCTCTCTCTCTCTCTCTCTCTCTCTCTCTCTCTCTCTCTCACTCTCTCTCTCTCTTTGTCTATCTCTCTCTGTGTCTCTGTCTTTACGTCTCTCTCTCTCTCTTCCTCCCTCCCTCCATTTCTCTCTCTCTCTCTCTCTCGCTCGCACACGCACACACACGACCACAGATATATGATCACGCACCCAGCATTAAAAGTACTAGCACAAAATCATTGAACCAAGCATAACTCACAAATCTAACGATAGGACTTGTCTAGATACAACCAGTTTTGCACTGAATCTGTTTAAACTCAATTCAAGCCACAGGAAATGGGATTTGACGACGGCGGTGATGGTGGTGATAGTTCAGGCTAGTGACCGTGAGCTGAAGGGGTGGGAGTATTGAGGGTTTTTTGTGTGTGCTTATATGATCCTAAGACTACAGGGGGAAAAAGGGCACATGTCACATTTTCCAATTATTTGAGTTATGTCCCCTACTATATAAACATAAGCCTGAAGGTTAGCAAAATAGTAAAATCCAACCCAAAAAGGCCTATGTACTGGTACAGAAACACCCAAAGAAAAGGCATACAGGGGAAAAAGGGCACAAGTCAAAGACAAAATTTCATTTATCTCAAAAGTGGAAATGTGTGACATGTGCCTTTTTCCCCTGTAGTCTTTTATGTATTGATGTTAGGTTAGGTGTCCCCAACTGCGAATAGTTCTTTTTTTGGGAGGGTGGGGGTGGGGAGGAGGTGGGTTTTTGTTTGTTTGTTTGTTTATATCCATAGTTTGAGTCTATATTACTCGAAGACAACTGCCAACTTAATTGATATTTTTGCATGTAGTCGACCATCAGGTATTTTTTCTAGATGTATTTCAATAACTGACAGTTAATTTTCTTTTTCTCTTTTTTAATAATGACGTGAGTTTGAATGAACGAAAGGATAGATGTTGACAATTACTGTTAACAATTGCGAGCATGTTTGTAATTTCGAAGGAGCTGTCATTTTGTTTTCATTACTAGGAGAGAAGAAGAAGAAAAGATCAGTCCTTAATCGGCTGACAAGTCCATGAACTTGGTGTGAACGCGAGTATTCCATAATGATAGCTAAAATACCATAATTGCAATGTCGGTCTACCCGAAGAAACAAAAAAACTACAGCGAAAATGGTAGGCCGATGGCTGGCCGAAACAGTTTCTCAAGATAAAAGATACAACAGGGTTTATTGTCCCCATTTTTACACAAGGAAAGTTTGGTCATCAATTTATCATGACAGAAAAGGCACGGTGCAAGGAGGCAGAAGAAGAGGGAGACAGAAAAAGGGGTGGGAGTACAACATTCGACAATAGACTGGCTTGACACTGAGCGAAGCCACGAATGAAGGTTGCTGAGGACAGAGAAAGATCGAGAACGCTGGTTAACGATATCAAGAGCAGCCCGCAAAAAAAAAATAACTAAATAAATAAAATAAAATAAAATAAAAATAATGTCGATGAGGGAGAGTACTCTACGATAGCTCTTCGATGTCTTAAAATCGGAATGGGGGCGGTAGTATAGAGAGTGTGCAAAAACGTAAGTCCAAAGGATCAGATCGATATGGAAATCAAACTAAATTTGATTTTGTTGCACACGTTTTGTTCTCTCTTACCACCACCACCACTTCCACCCCACCCCCTTTCTCCTCACTCTTTCCTCCCCTAGCACACTGACCACAGTTAAAGTACAAGGGTCTGGGGAGTGACTGGAATGTGACGTTGTGGCACTAAAGAAAAAAACAACCACACGAATTGAGCCAGATGGTTAGGATACTCCTTTTGGAAAGGGTGTGCCTTCTCACTAAAACTAGTCAATAATAATAGCCTACGTCATTTGGTATACTTAAATTAAAGGGACAGGGCGCTAGGGTGTTAGGGTTTTAAGAAGCTTCGGGAGCAGCTAGAATTATTATTATTATTATTATTATTATTATTATTATTATTATTATTATTATTATTATTATTATTATTATTATTATTGTTGTTGTTGTTGTTATTATGATTATTATGATTATTATGATTATTATTATTATTATTATTATTATTATTATTATTATTATTATTATTATTATTATTATTATTATTATTATTATTATTATTGTTGTTGTTGTTGTTGTTGTTGTTGTTGTTGTTGTTGTTGTTAGGATCAAAGGTCCATCTTGCACAATTCGTGTGGTTATTTTTCTTTAGTGCCAAAACGTCACATTCCAGTCACCACCACCCTCTGCATTATTTTTATATTTAATATTATTGTTTAAAATGTCAAAAATAAAATTCGGTTTCATTTCCGTCTCCTAATAGCGACTTTCCTTTACCCCACATGTTTGAGTGGTAAATGCGTGTCTGTTGTGTATGTAGGAATGTCCATAGCATGTGAGTGTGTATGTTGGTTACAGATCGCCCCGCTTTGAGTCTGGTTTAAGAATACGGCGCGTAGAGCATCCGGTAGTAGTAGTAGTAGTAGTAGTAGTAGTAGTAGTAGTAGTAGTAGTAGTAGTAGTAGTAGTTGTTGTTGTTGTTGTTGTTGTTGTTGTTGTTGTTGTTGTTGTTGTTGTTGTTGTTGATGCTGCTGCTGCTGCTGCTGCTTTTGTATTATTATTATTCTTATTCTTCTTCTTCTTCTTCTTCTTATTATTATTATTATTATTATTATTATTATTATTATTATTATTATTATTATTATTATTATTATTAAGAATTTTATCTATTTAGAAGACCCACATTTGAAGGCTTCGCTTACTTTGGCGAAAGGGGGTTGACCCTAAAATTCGCGTTTTTACATTAAACAGCGACAAAGTGGGCTTTTGTTGCTCAAATCAACCCCTAAAGTTGGACTTTTCCATTTTGGTTCTGACAGGGAGTTATTTTGTCCTGTTTTTAACGGTACAGCTGCGTGACCTTTGACCCTATTTGGGAGTGAACCACGTGACTTGAAGTGTACGTCTTTGGCGTCTGGGGTAGATTAAGGTCCTTTTTTTTTATCAACCTGAAACAAAAACAGTCTTACGAGCAATTGTTTTTACGGGTTTTGTCCCTTACCGGCTTAGGTAGGTGCTATTTTTAGCTCCAGAATGTTGGCTGGATAGCTAACGTCTGTTGTTATTAATAGTGAGAAAAAAAACTACGGAATTTCTTCATTTAACCAAACATAACTGTATTTTCGAAAGAGTTCATTTTCTGGGTAAACATATATTTTAAGTGCGGCAGAACTCACTGTGAATGTTAAAAAGATCTGTCGAAAAGATTTGAACAAATGTAGATCCCTTTAAATTAAAACCGTACATTTAACGGGGGTCATTTTTGACTTAATGTTTGTGGGTTTTTTCCTGATGGGGCAGCATTAACTGTGAATTTGAAAGAGGTCTGCTAAGCTAAAATGTGTCTTCATGAGACCCTTTTAAAGAGATCTTTACACATTTAACTCAACTTTATTTTGGAATTAAAATGCAGGCTGAAACGGCCCAAACGAAAGAAAGAGAAAGAAACAACAAAACAAAGAAAGAAAGATACCAATAAAGAAAGAAAGAAAGAAAGAAAGAAAGAAAGAAAGAAAGAAAGAAAGAAAGAAAGAAAGAAAGAAAGAAAGAAAAGGGTAGAAAGAAAGAAAAAAAAGTAGAAAGAAAAAAAAGATAGATAGATAAGAAACATAGAAAGAAAAAAATATAGAAAGACAGAAATTGAGAAATATAAGAATGCTAGAAAGAAAGAACGAACAAAAGAAAGAAATGAAAGATAGAATAATAGGATAGAAAACGAAAGAAAGAAATAAAAAAAAAGAAATACAGAAAGAAAGAAATACGGAAAAAATACAAAAGCTAGAAAGAAAGAAAGTAAAACTAAGAAAAGAAAGAAAATTGATAGAAAAAGAAAGCAAAAAGTAATAAAAACAGAAAGAAAGAAAGTAAGAAAGAACAAAGTAAGAAAGAAAGAAAGAAAGAAAGAAAGAAAGAAAAGAGAGAAAGAAAGAAAGTAAGAAAGAAAGAAAGTAAAAAAACAATAAGAAAGAAAGAAAGAAAGAAAGAAAAAAAGAAAGAAAGAAAAGTAAGAAAGAAAGAAAGAAAGAAAGAAAGTAAAAATGAAAGTAAGAAAGAAAGTAAAAAAAAAAGAAAAATAATAAAGAAAGTAAGAAAGAAAGTAAGAAAGAAAGAAAGTAAAAAAGAATGTAAGAAAGAAAGAAAGGAAGACAGACATAGTAAGAAAGAAAGCAAGAAAGTAAGAAAGAAAGTAAGTAAGAAAGAAAGTAAGAAAGAACGTAAGAAAGAAAGAAAGAAAAAAAAGTAAGAAAGAAAGATAGAAAAATCAACGAAAGAAAAAAAATAGAAATTTAAAAAAAGAAGAACACAAAAAAGTGGATGAATTAAGCAATCAATCAATGATAATAAAGAAAGAATGGAACAACAAAGAAAAGAAATACCAAAGTGCTGAGTAAAGTCTTTAACTCTGGGGATCGTGATTCTGAAATTAAAGACGAACAGCACGTGAGCTTTCGTCAACTGTAAACCATACACTCAACACGCGCGCGCGCGCTGAGAGAGAGAGAGAGAGAGAGAGAGAGAGAGAGAGAGAGAGAGAGAGAGAGAGAGAGAGAGAGAGAGAGAGAGAGAGAGAGAGAGAGAGAGAACACGCTCTTAGCAACTGTGGTGACCGCAAACCAAAAAGAAAGAAAATAGCTGATTCTATCGGAGGAGAGAATAAAAGAATACGGTGAATTACGTCACAATTCAATGCACACGCGAAGCCTGCATGCCAAGTTTCCGTGCACATGCACCCATGCTACCGCTTTAACAGTACGCATACATTCCGTATTTAAGCATGTGACTCTGAGTCAACGCCGGTAACAAAAGACCCTTTCTGGTCGAACCGGCACGATTCGTGACGTCACACATCTGCATCATAGCAGTCAGGCCATCTGTTCCACCGAGCCATCCGATATAAATAGGAGTTGTCTGGCTTC